>OY796883.1:27029911-28229911 GCA_963680785.1 Diplosoma virens
CGAATAGCTGTAAAAACTTTTTTCTGTTTTGTTCTTGTCACCGATTTTCGATGTCGCTTTTTGCATTCCCACAGAACTAACAGTTGTTCAATTTATAATGACACGAAACAATGAATGACAGATATTTTTTCCTGACTTGGAGCTGAGAGTAAAAAAAAAATAGGTTTTTTCGAGTCGTTGTTGGCAGTCTGAACTTCACAGGCTTAATAATAACATTATAAATTTTTTATTTTTGTTCTGTTTGTTGTTAGTTTCGTTTCATTGAAAAAGAAGTGAAAATCTACTAGAGAAAAAAATGAACTTTAGCGGTACTCTAGCTTGCCTAAATCGCATATTTAGTGCTGTTTAAAATAAAACATTGAATTGCAATATGCGTTTGTGGTTTTGTTTTTTGGTTGTAAGGAGGTGGTCAAGCAACTCCAATGCCTAATTATGGAGTAATTTGTCCATACATATGCCATAAATACAGATGGTAAGAAGTTTAAAAAAAGTATAAAAACAAAGTACATCTTTGTGTACGCTTCCTAAAAATGGATTTTTATCTACAGTGTTTTTTTATCAAGCTTGTAAGCTACAAAATCTGCTGTAGACTGATAATACGTATGTAAAGCCAAATAAAATGCCACAGATTTTAAAAAAGTTATAAGCAATGTCAATAAGTGTATAAAGCAAGCCAAAAGAAGAGCCCGAATTAATTCAGTGACTTTTTATCAACGAATTATTAAATTTTATACATGAAAAACATGAAAATAATATACCAAAGAATTATAACAGAGCTTGGTTCAAATGTAGCAGATCCCCAATTTGCAATACAAGTTAACAAATTTTACATTAAATTTCTACACATATTTCTACATAACTACAATACAATTTCTGCACATGATTAAAGTTTAAAACATTATTTTTACTGACAGCCATACCCGTACCAGACTAAAAAATTTTATATACATTTTTGGAAATAGATATTTTTCCTAGTTTTTTTTAGATAATTGCGGGAATCATGATTTCGCATTATTCCACAAAGATCCCCAAATTTCACTCATTTTTTTTTGTCTTACTTTGCTTTTGCAGTTGAAAATAGAGCAAAAAATGGCGGTTTTGGTTAAATAAAACTTTGAAGGCCTGAAAGAAAAAGTTTTCACTTTAAATTTTAAATGTTTTTGCTTACTAATCCAAATCGTTCTAAATTAAGTAACTTTCTCCTTCCCAAATAGTTTATAGTTGGTGCTTAAAAAATTCTGATTTTGCCCAAATTTTTTGCGTCTTGGGAGGAGGCAATCACAAAAAACCGATTTGTTTTTAATTCAAAGTTCCACCGTCTATTTCAACCTTAAATAAAGTCATCAAGGGTTTCTAAACATAGAAAATTAAATTAAAAGCAGAAACATAACTATAAAGATAAAATCAAAACCAGAAACCAAAGATTGAAAGACTAACAACTAAAACCGAATTGCTCAAATATTATGCGATATCAATGATTGTAAACGGTGGATCCCATTTATAAACAGGCTTTAAAGCTATGTGATCATAAAATTAAATCTCTATTCTTCTATACTGTAGACTATTTAGCAAAGTAAACTCGTTTGCTTCAATCTCGTTTGCTTGCAAGACTATCTCGTTTGCTTCAATCCTTCATTTAACAACCAAGCTTTCATGCTTCAATTCTTCCTTTAACAACCAAGAATTTTCCAATGATTTGGATTGGAAAATTGAAAATTGAAAATGTGGAAAATTCTTTTGGAAATATTGGAAATTTCTTTTTCCATTTGCTACAAAAACATTTCAGACCATCCTTGCATAAATTCTAAAAAGTTTTTGACAAAAACACAATCAACCTAAGCTCCATGTGCACATAAAACATGGTCAATATTAGTGCAACCAAAAAAAACTTATCAGCAACAAATTCATTGCAAAGAAATCAAGGTTGTGCAACTGCAAAATTTAAGAGTCACACCAATTGTTCAAAAAATTCTCTGACAATTTGAAAAAAGCTACTGTAAACCACAACGATGTAACAAAAAAATACTAAAATCTTTGCGAGACCGAATTCATTTTTTATAATCATGCCAATCTTTGAAGACAAATTCAAAAAGCAAGACCACCAAACGCTCCAAGTTATTTTGGGCATTAAAAGATAAAATTTAAATTTTACCGTGTTATAAAATCCTGTTTACTATCACCTCATATCAACATGGTAGCAAGTTATGCAATTTCAATTCACGCTTAGCCAAAAACTACTTTATTTTAACATATAGCCTCGCAAAAGCAATCTTATAAATGTCCTGACCAACAGCAGACAAAAATTATTGTTAAATTACAAAGTAGAACAAAGTTTAATTAAACAATACTAATTTTATTTAAATAGAAAGCTACGATAATGAACGAATAAAGGGAATATGACCAAAATCAGACAGTGCTAAGGATGAAAAAATGTAAGGTTCGAATGAACATGCATTACAACGTATTCAAAAGAAGTAAAGTAAAATTTGCAAAAGGATATGAAATTAAGTAAACGCAAAACTTTAAAAAAATATTTTACACTCATAATTTCATTTATGGGTAAAAAAGACTATCGAGTATATTTATCGAGCATTTATGAGTAAAATATTAAAAAAAGACATTCATGGGCATTTATGGGTAAAAAGACTATAAAAAGTAACGTTTTCAAGGATCCTAAGAAATCCTAAGAGCCACCTTGAGTTTTTAACTTTTCTCAGAGCTACCCATGGCGGTTAGGTCGAAGGTGAGAAACAGACCAAAAGCAATCTAATAAATGTAGCAAAATGAATAGTTCGAATGACAATATTCATACTGCATCGGGCGTCGTGCAGAACAAAACGATCCGCGTTTGGGCTTTAGGCAGAGGGGCCCATTAAAAAAGTAAGCTACATTTTCCCCACAAGCTGACCATAACTGAAAACCCATCAATACATTCGCTACGCGTTTGAGGAGGCAAATGGGGACAGTGCACATTATTTGTACTTGAGTTGGTCCCAAATACCGGGACCTACGCAAGGGGAACTAAAACGTCATTTCACGTAATGAGAAAGAGCAGGAATTGGTTTGGAGGACAGAGCAGTATCATTCTTATATTGTTGAAGTTTCCTCTGCCAAATGTCATGGCTCTAATTCTTTTAAGTTAAATGAAGGCTGGAAACTTTTTTTTTTAGGTGTAGATGAAACCCTGTCTGCTCAGACAGGGTATTTATTCTTGTAAGCCCCCGCTTGACCCACTTTATCACTGATTGGATCCTACTTGGAAGAAGGGCTTGTCTCCGTTAACTTGGGCTACAGGAGCGGTCGCTGTGCATTTTGCAGATGTACGCACCAAACGTTGAAGCTTATTACCAGCTTTTTTTAGATGAAGTAGTTGTTTCTTTACAGAAAATAACATCTGCACAATCAATTGCCTTACTGGGTGATTTCAATGCACACATGAGTACTGACAACGAGACGTGGAAGGGTGTTATCGTAGGACAAAAAGACTCTGACATTAACAGAAACGGAAAGTGTTTGTTGCAGTTCTGGGTTAACAATAAAATGCGCATATTGAATACTTTCTTTCATCACAAGAGGATTCATAAGTATACTTATTACAGAGTTTCGGTTGGAGAGCGTTCTATCATTGATTTCTGTATTGTCTCAGAGGATTGTTTTCTTCTGCGGTAGATGTTTGTATTAAAAGAGGAACGAAACTGTCTATCGGCCTTTACCTAGTTGTTTGATTTCTGAGAGGCCTGAATCATTCGAGAACAAGGAAACGATTCAGATCACGAAGACCATACAAAATAAAGTGGGAGTTACTAGCCGACAAAAGGAAAGACATACTTTCGCGAGCAAAGCTGATTTCCTGTTAAGAGAACTCCCTGAATTCATTAAAGACGTTGAGACTGAGTGGGATTAATTTAAATCAACAGTAATTACATCTGCAGCTGCTAGTTGTGGTTGCAAACGTGTGGAAGTCAAACGGGTAGTGAGAAAAGAACTGCTTGGTGGAACCAAGAAGTTAAAGAATCAATCCGTGCAAAGAAAGCTGCGTTTAAAACTTGGTTAACGAGCAAATCATCTGATCAGCTTACGGTTGCGGTACTCTGCAGCACGTAAAATTGCCGCCACTATTGTCAGACAATTAAATTGTTAGATAATCTGGAGTTCTGTGCGACAGGAAGCTATCAGCAAAGGTTAAGGGTAAAATATACAAGAGTGTTGTTAGACCAGCCATGCTTTATGGAATGGAAACGGTGGCAGTGACTGAACGGCAAATGGGAAAAATGGAAGTTGCAGAGTTGAAAATGGTGAGATGGGCACTGGGAGTGACAAGAAAGGACAAGATAAGAAATGAATATGTGAGAGGGACTGCAAAAATTGCAAAGCTGGGAGAAAAACTTCGGAATGTGAGGCTACGTTGGTATGGACATGTAAAAAGGAGAGAAGAAGACTACGTGGGGAAAAGGATGATGGAGATGGCGGTGCCAGGCAGAAGGAAAAGAGGAAGGCCAAGGAGAAGGTGGATGGATTTGGTGAGAGAAGACATGGAAAGGGTTGGAGCTAGGGAAGGAGATGAAGTAGACCGAGTGAAATGGAGATTACTATCGCGCTGTGGCGACCCCGAGTAGGGAGAAGCCGAAAGAAGAAGAAGAAGAAGAATTGTCAGACAATTAAAAGAAAAGTCATGGGAAGAATCTGGACAAAAGCCAGATACAGATCGGAAAACAAAGTATTTTAACAAAGCATACATTGTTTGCGTGGCAAACGAACACCCATTGCCACCTTCATCTAGAATACTACAGGTGTGTTTCTGAAGCATGAAAACGGCATCATAAACCGTTGGAGAAAATACTTTTGTGATCTCTTAAATCCAGTAATAGTCTAACATTTTAAAACATCCGGGGAACAAATTGGCCAAGAAATTTATAAACTAACCGAAGCGGAGGTGAGCAGAGCAATCAAATCTTTGAAAGCTGACAAGACTTCTGGTGAAGATGATATTCGGGCCGAAATATTAAAACCCATGAACAATTGTGGTGTTCGTTGGCTGACTTGTAAGTTTCAAATAGCTTGGAAAACTGGTGAGGTACCAAAGCAACGCGTTAATATCTATCATAACTTTACTTGGGAATCCGAAAGGACTAGTTAAACTAGGTTACCCAAAAACCTGTCCTGAAGTAAAACTGTGTTAAAATGTTTTTATACCGACTCTAGAAACAGTTTGCCGCAAGACCGAAATTCTTAAACAGTTGATTCTGGCTGAGCACGACCGAATTCTCTCAAAAACTTCTCTCAACAAATAGCAAGAAATCACACTTTCTAACTATAAAGAATATATTATTCGGAAAATTAACAAACTCAATCAACTCTTGTTAAAACTTGACTGTCAAACTTCACAAACTTCAAAGCAATTCACAACGACAACAACTGCAAATAATCACTCAACAACTAACTTTGTGTACAAATT
Organism: Diplosoma virens; assembly: GCA_963680785.1. NCBI lineage: Eukaryota > Metazoa > Chordata > Ascidiacea > Aplousobranchia > Didemnidae > Diplosoma > Diplosoma virens. Next base: position 27,035,367 of record OY796883.1, read on the forward strand.
AGCATCCAATTGGCCTTTAGTAATATTTCATTTTAAACTTAATAATTTGTGCAAACAATTCTATCTCACTATAGAATTAATTTCTAAGGCGGCAACCTGAACCTTAAACAACTAAACAACAGTCCAAAGGCAACAGTAGCACAAAGCAATTTTTACACTTGAACTCAACTGAATACTGGATCAGCTAGACCAGGGGTTCTTAACCGGGGGTAAATTTACCCCCTGGGGGTAAATTTTACCTACTGAAGGGGTAAATTTACTGAATTATAAACTAAAACAAATTTCAATTTTCCGTATTTAAAAAGTGATAGTTTTGCACTCGATTATAATTCAAATATATAACTTCAATTTATCACTACGCAAGTGTACTAACATTTTTATTTCAGCAGTGTAAGTAAATACAGGTTAAAGTTAAACAATCTGCATTTATTATGTCGAAGAAACGAACATATTTAGAATCATATGTTGACTTTAGGTTCGACTTCATTGCGACAGATGATGTTCAAAAACCACTGTGTATCTTTTTCTCCAAAGTGCTTGGTAATGGTTCTATGAAGCCGTCAATTTTAAAAGCTCATTTTACTTCATGCCATTTCAATCATGTACGTGACGACCATAAGTCTTTGCTGGCCAAACGTGCTTAATTTCGTGCTGCAGGAACACTACCTAAATTAGGATTCTGTTTCGAAGACAAAGCAGGATTAGAAGCATCATATCGTGTTGCTTACAAAATAGTAAAGGAAAAGAAGCCACATACAATTGGTGAAGGACTTATCAAACCGTGCGCTATGGACATGGTTGAACTTGTTTGTGGAGTAGAACAAAAAAGAAAACTTGAGAAAATTGCTTTGTCAAACAATACAGTACTCTGTCGTATAAGTGATATGTCACAGGATATTTTAAATCAGGTAGCAGACAAAATTCTAGCTAGTAAGGCAAAAATTAGTATTCAGCTAGATGAGTCGACTGATGCGTCGAACTGTGCATATTTGTTGGTGTACTGTCGATACGTGCATGCTGGCGAGTTGAAAGAGGAGTTCTTGATGTGCAAAAGTTTAGAGACAATTACCAAAACGGTTAATGTCCTGGAAAAAATGGATCATTTCTTTCAACAAAATAAAATATCCTGGAATCATGTGGGTTCAATTTGCACAGACGGTGCCCCTTCTGTGCTCGGTGCTAAGTCGGGCTTTACAACTTTGGTGAAAAAACCCGCACCACACATCATATCTATTCATTGTGCTCTTCATCGACATGCACTGGCAAGTAAAACCCTTCCAGAATACTTGAAAGCTGTATTGAAGCATGTGATTGAATGTGTGAATTTTATCAGGGCTCGTGCTCTTAATCATCGACTTTTCAAAGTGCTTTCTGATCAGATGGGTTCAGAACACACTGTTCTCCTATATCACACCGACGTTCGGTGGCTCTCTAGGAGTCTTGTTTTGTCTCGAGTTTTCGAACTATGTGGTGAAATCGAGACTTTTCTTCGAGAACGCAAATCCCCGTTGAGTAAGCACTTTGACGACAACAAATTTTTTGGAGCATTGACGTACTTGACAGACATTTTTTCAAGTTTGAACCAGCTCAATATGCAGATGCAAGGAAAAAGTATTACCATTGTAGATGCACGTGATAAAATTCAAGGCTTTCAGAAAAAATTAGATCTGTGGAGTAGAAGAGTTCAAAAAGGAATTTACGCGAATTTTCCAACATTTGATGATTGGAAAGTCAGTAGAAATCGCAACGAGATTTCTGACCTCGAAGTCGAGATATGCCAGCACCTCGCCGCCTTAAAAAACAACTTTGACGGTTACTTTGAAGGTGCAATTTCTAACAGTACTGCTCTTTGGATAACTCATCCTTTCGAAGCGAAGTTAGAAAGTATTGCTGACGATGATCCTTGTAAGGACGAGCTGATTGATCTTCAATGTTCGACGACGCTTCACTCCAAATTTATTTCGTGCAATGGTGACTTTTCCAAGTTTTGGTGTGGATTAGTCGAAGAGTTTCCTATGCTGACTAAGCATGCGTTGGAAGTTGTTGTACCTTTTATAACTACTTATTTGTGTGAAGCAGGGTTCTCTTCACTGTTCACTATTAAAACAAAACATCGATCTCGCTTAATTCTCAAAGACGACATGCGAGTGGCTTTTTCAACGACTGCTCCAAGAATCTCAGAAATTGTTCGTGGAAAACAAGCACAAAAGTCTCACTGATTGACTGTTGAAATTGTGTGTCAGTTAGTACTAAAAAAAATTCTTACATTCTTGTGTGCTTTATCATACTGTAGTTATCCGGGACATTTAAGTAGACATTATTTTTACAGGACTCCGTCAAGAACGATTGTCAAGAACGATATATGCTCTGATAAACAAAACAAAAAAGGATGTTTTACTTTTCTTCACAAGATACCTCCAAGAAGATGGGGGGAAATTATACTTTTTTTATTCGCAAGGGGTAAACGAGACAAAAAAAGGTTAAGAACCCCTGAGCTAGACTAAATAAATAACAAACTGCGAGCTGCTACGCACAGCAAACCTCGGTTAATCCGGATATTTGCTTAATCTGGATAAAGCTAAAGGTACGAACGATTTCTAATGTTTTTCTTAATAGAAAGCTTTAGATAATCCGGATAAAATTTTTTAAAATTTATATTCCGGATTTTCCCGCTTTACAACTGTAGCAGGATGTCTTTTGTTAACGTCATAAACATTATTCAACGTTATGGTTTACAAGCATCGGCTATGTTGCTTGTTACTTGAAATTTTCAACAGTTCAACTTAAAGAGGTGTTCATTGGTTTGCTATAGTTGTGTTGTATATAAGTGTGCTACAATCGTGTTGCATAGCTAAGCTATTAAAGTACACTAACTTTGTTAGTTCTCAACAATTGTGTTATGTAGGTACGATAAATTAATGACGTTGAATGTTTGTTTCCGTGTTAAGGTCATTGTTTATAACAACTGCTTTGTGTTTTGCAAGATGTCGAATTATATGAAACGATCTCATCATGATAGAACACTCAAAGAGAAGTTTTGTCTGATATGTGATAGCGTAAATTTTTATTGCACATTTAAACTGTATAAGTAAATTTGTTTATTTCGAAGAAGTGTACCATTCAGTCTTTTATATATTCAAATAAGATGATTTTTATCTACATCTTACTACTCTGGATAATCTGGATCTTTGCCTTTGGATAATGCGGATCTTTGCATAATAGGGATCAATTTGTTGCGTCAAATCGAACCCGGATTAACCAAGGTTTATTGTATAAAAATATATATCAGCCGAAACTGCTATATAAAAAGCAAGTACAGCATATCTGAACGAACGAGAATTCTTACATAAATTATTATATAAGTTTTGCAATCGAATAAAGCGCTTTATAACGCACAAATAGATTCATATGGTTAAGAACAAAACTTGTTATGTAACCTATAAAATAACACTTGCTTCACAATTGTAGAATACACTGAAAATTACGTCATCACTACCGCATTGTTCTTCACAAATGGCTTAACCCTATTCTCCTCTACGGCCGGGCTTCTGAAGCTCGGCCTTTGCAAAAACGTTTGTAATTACTTCATCTTTTTAGATAAAATTCTGGAATTTCTTGACTTTTCTAATTTGAATTGATAAATAAGATGGTATTATTTTTAGGTGCCCCTAAACAAGGGTTAACGGGTAAAATAGACGAGTTTAGAAAATTTGTGAATTTTTGCTTATTTTCGCAAGCAGAGCGTGGAATTTTAATTTTACGCTTTTGTTAAGTGACCTGAATTTTACCAAGAATTAGTTCTGCGTGACGAAGCCAATTACATCGTTTGCCAGACGTCGATATGCCTTAAGCGATGCAGAACTTATTTCATGTAAATCGCATTTTCTTTTTTTGAGCTTTTGGCCATTGCTTGGAAACACTTTACACATATACATTCTGTTGTATTGCTGTTGGACAGGTTGAATACCAATCAAGCGGACGAAATTCAATTTTTACATTAAGCATTTTTATAAAACTTTCTTATAACTATTCATTCGTGGAAAAAAAGTTAAATTAACTAGCTCGCATTTTTGCTCTTATGCTGACGCCTTCAGACAATTAAACAACACCTGACTTCTTATAATTGTATTTCACTTCGCATTTTAAGTAACAGGCGTTTTTATGCTGAAATTTTCCTTACAATGAAAATCAGACGTATTTTTTATGCATAAATTTACTTGTTTGAAAAAGTTTTGTAAAAAGTTTATAGCTTTTGGATGTGGGTTTTGCAAGCAGAAAACATAGAATGAAAACAAGACGTATAATACGATTGAATTTCAATAAAACAAGGGTTTCCAACTTTTATAAATTCATGACGGTTCTAAAGTCTGAGATTTACACAAATTACAGTATTTCTTTCCTCCAAAAAAATTTTCAAGCCAAAGTTAAAAAAACGGTTTTTATTTATTACAAGCTGTTTGATAAATTTATTTCGATAGTTAAATAAAAACCAAAAAAGCTCCACTCTGGACATTCAAAAAGAACTTTTTATGTAAACGTTAAGAACATTTTTGGTCTTCATTTGCCTTTCGCAATAAATTTTATGTTTGAACTCAAAATGTAATTTTTAAAAGCATTGGACGTGCTCCTGGTTTAATATGATTTCCTATTATATTCCGACGTCTTTGTAGTTTTAAAATGACCTCCTACTAATTGAAATCTCTGAATAAATTAACTTAGATTTTTAGTTACGGATGACCTGGGCTGTTTAGATGGGTTTTTCCAGGTAAAACCGCATAAAGCTCCGAGCCCCACTTTTATGTGCATAGAGCTTATAATCTACGTTAGAGGTGCTTTGAATTCTTGATTACATAACTTTTTCTTTTCCTGATTGCGTCAACTCCATTGCGAAAATGTACTGAAGAGTCATATACGGATATCTACGGAAAAAAACCTAATCGCGATTTTAAAGAAAGAAGGCTGTAGAAGATTCAAAAAGTTATTGACAATTTATCAACTTTACGTCCCCTGGGAAACATTTGAGACGCTTACCTACGTCCGAAACGAGCCAATTGATGGTTTTAATGCAAAACGCCAACCGTGGATTAAGTCGTTCTAATAAATACAAATCATCGACAATTTTCTCGAGACTAAGAAAGCCAGTGCTATTTATCAATCTGACAGCTGTATATGACACTGTTATTTCATACAAACTTGACTTTAACTACAACTGCTGAAGTTTCTGCTGGATAAATGCATGGTTACAATCATTACAAAACTAGCTTGCAACAAAAGTTTCACTCTAACGGCGACAGTAAGCAAAGTGGTCTCGAGTGTTGCAGAAGCAGTGTTCCTCCAAAATCAATCAAGACTTTTTTGACATCTAGATGTACAATCTGCTTTCCACAAGATACAGATTAAGAAAAAATGAGAGCTAAAAGTTTACAATAATCAACATTCACCATTGTGTTTAGTTACGATTTATCTTGAAGTAAAAATAAACAAATCATTCAAGTTTCATCACCAACGTTTGGCATTGCGCAAAACATAGCTGCTGAGGTAACTTGCAACTTCAGGGCGGGTGCTGGTGCCAAAACATCAGATACAACTCTTCTATTTTTAGTCTATTCAACAGCCGAGTGGCCTACTGGAGCCTCGTTTGTTCTGGTAGTACTTGGTTTATACATAGTGTTTTGAATGACGCTTTGCGCATAGTCACTGAATGCCTCCGTCCCTCTCAAATGGACCACTTATCAGTTTTTTCAATCATCCAGCCATCTTTGCTTTGGTAACTAGTAGCGACACGTGTTTTGGCTAAAAGTAGTACTCTGGACCTGTGCTCCACTACTTTTTCGAACCTATGGCTAAAAATTTTAAAATTAACAAAACACCCGGACCAGGTAAAAAGCTAAATTTTGAACGCTTTCCGTTACCTGAAGTTTCATTTGGCTGTGATAAAAAATCTAAAAATTTCAATCTAAACTCTAAAAATAAAGCGATGACTTTTTTTTCATTTGAAGTTACCAATTCGTGCATATCGTGCACAATCGAGCCTGGGTGAAAATTGATCAAAAAAATTATTAATTTATTTGTAGGAAGTTTTTATGTTCACTAAATAAAGCTTCATATAAAGAAAAGCGTTTGATATTTAGTAAAGATCAAAAAAATATATTGACATTACACAATGAGATGTACTGTATTTTATTTTGATTTTTTAAAGTTTTTCTGTTGCTACTTCAGAAAAAAATAACTTTTTTTCTGTTTCAAAGAGTAAATTTCTTGTTTTTCCGCAACTTACGAGTGGCAGAGCACTGATCTAGATCCTGACTATGGTTTATTTATCGGTTATCAAGTGTCTGCCAATAAACATGAAGGTCTAAACGCTTGTTTGTGCCTGCTAAGCAAAAATGTGAACAATTTTTCTGAATTAGGCATTCGTTCTGCCCAATACATGAATCATAGATCCTGAGAGTACATTCTGGCTTCCTCCTTTCATTACCAGCGCCTTGCCTTACCTGTTCAAAATAGAGTGCTGAGAACAGTTTCAGTTATGCTTAAACGCCTTCAGAGAAGTTAACAACAACTGGCCGCAGCCACTGGCCGCAGCCTAACTGACCAGTCGGCTGCGTCTAGCTGGGTTGCGTCCAGTCGGTTGCGGCCAGTTGGCCCATTCTGCCTGCGGACTGTAGTTGCACGTTTTCATTTGTGCATAGACAAATGGGTTTTCGTTCCTTTCTTTTATTGCAAATGCAGAGCCATTGCACAAACCGGAAATAACGTTGTATTGGAATGTCACTTGCATTGGGCATTACCAGGAGCACGAAGTCGGACAGTTTTAGATAAAAAAATAAACGGTTGTGGCTTGGCACATTGCTAACAGTATTTCATCCAGGCAATACAATCGCAATTTGCAGTAAAAAAATTAAGCACGGAATCCAGTCCTATATATTTGTTTTACTTGAAGTGAATACTATTACATGCTGCAACAATTTCGGCATAGAATACTCCTGTTTTACGTAATGTTAAAAAAGAGCTTAACATCTTAACATCTCCTTTTCGAAGTTATCTTAGAGAGGTCTTGTGGTGATCAACATCTTCTAAAGGTGATCAATCTAATCTTCTACTTTGTAAACAATAAAACACTCTTTTTAAATAAATATATTGGAGCCGAAATGTGTTATTCTATCTCGTATTCCATCCGACACTTTTCATATTAAAAAAAAAAAAATTTAGCTTTATTACCCAGATTTGCTAATTTTGTAGTTTTGCTTTTAGGTTTTCACTTGTAAATTACTTTTTTGCCTTATCCCTGTTTTTTTTTTTTTTGAAACAGTTATTTTATTTTTGAAGAATTATGAGGAATTTGGAATTAATTTTTAAACAAGCTGCATAAAGATGAGAAACACCAGACTCGAGTTTCGCTCTTATTAGAGCTCATCAGTGATGCTTATCTCACCGCGAATCGAACCTGGGATCGTAGTCTTCCACGCAGGTTACTATGCCACTAAACCACAGATCCCGGACGACAGATGGACTCAAAGCAGCTGTTATAACTTATTCCCGGATTTACTGAACAAGGAATACATTGAATCCACTATGTTGTAATTCCAAGGCCGTACCTTATGACCGGGACTTACCCGACAAGCGTTAAGCATCGCGCTTACTCTCCTAGAGCTTGACGAGCGAAGAAGAAATTTATATTTGAAGAATTATGAGGAATTTGGAATTTTATTCACGGTGAGATAAGCATCACTGATGAGCTCTAATAAGAGCGAAACTCGAGTCTGGTGTTTCTCATCTTTATGCAGCTTGTTTAAAAATTAATTCCAAATTCCTCATAATTCTTCAAATATAAATTTCTTCTTCGCTCGTCAAGCTCTAGGAGAGTAAGCGCGATGCTTAACACTTGTCGGGTAAGTCCCGGTCATGAGGTACGGCCTTGGAATTACAACATAGTGGATTCAATGTATTCCTTGTTCAGTAAATCCGGGAATAAGTTATAACAGCTGCTTTGAGTCCATCTGTCGTCCGGGATCTGTGGTTTAGTGGCGTAGTAACCTGCGTGGAAGACTACAGGTCCCAGGTTCGATTCCCGGTGAGATAAGCATCACTGATGAGCTCTAATAAGAGCGAAACTCGAGTCTGGTGTTTCTCATCTTTATGCAGCTTGTTTAAAAAGTTATTTTATTATAATTTTTTTGTTATTTTGAACGACACAATAAAAGTAACTGCTTAACCAAGACACCTTATGGTTATTTCCCAGTCACGTTGTCCTACATTTAATCTCAATTATATGTTATGCGAATATTTGTAATGTTTAGTGACAAATAATCAAATGTAAATCTTAAACTTTCGCAAATGTTAGAATATTGCTGTTTAAGAAATTTTTTATAGGGCACTCTAGTTTTTATAAACTGTAATTTAGAGTTGTTAATTATAACTTTCAAGTAGGGAAAGTGCCATAAAATGTTTTTTCTAATAGAACAATAAAATATGAAAAGAAACGAACATATACGATCTTGATCGTTTACCATCTAAACGACACTTACGATCTCTCGCCAGCCCTAATTCAACCGCACGTTGAAAGAAGGCCTTTGATTGGCTTACAACTTGATGTTCTACAAAAAATTAAATTGATCTTGGACAAAAGTCATTTCCCTACGGGTGACTCTAGTGTTGTAACATTTACACCTCGAAATTATCTTTCAGAGTCTAATTTTAGGAAACGTTGTTGGCTCTGCTGTGATAATGAAATTGGACCAAACCAGAAAATGCAAAAAAAAACATGAACAAATCACAAAATTAGTGTCAAACATGTGGCTCTTCCACGTGTTTGCGGCACTGCTCACAAATTTACGCTTCATGCTTTGATCTATGCCGAGATATGTTTTACGATTAACAGCAAAAATGGGGTCTCGTTCCTTCACCGAATTGCGAGTGTGGCGCCTCTGAGCAAACCGCAGTCCATGTTCTAACAGCGTGCCCTATACATCGGGCACCATATGGAGCACGAGGTCTGACGGTTTTGAATACTTGATGCTGGCTTAATAACACCACTGCCAGCATCTGATCCAGGCAGTGCAGCAACCTGGGGTAGTAAAAGGATAAATCCTCGGCCCCAGTCCTGTTTGTGTCTGACCTGAAGTGGATACCCTTCAAACGACGACGACGAGCAAAAATTATATAGAGTAATATTGTTTTTTTAAGTACTTTTTTTAAAGTAATGCAATGGCGTAGTTTCATTTTAATAATTAAAAAACTCTTTTTGGCGGTAAAATACATTGCGAAAAAACAAAACTTTGTGCATATAAACGATGATGTATAAAAGATAAAGGTTTGTTCGTTTTATAACATTTGTAAGTCGATAGTTTAACACTGCTAAATGTCAAAACATAGCCAATTTCAAATTATTTTAAATAAAAAAAATTCATTTTGTTTTTTTATTCTTTTTTTTAAAAAAGCGGCAATAACTATTAGTAACTACAAAAACATATGACCAAGTAATTGAAACCGGTCTAAAATAATTTCCATAATTCGACCATTCAAACAATAAAACAAGCTTCCCTTAGCTTCTTCATTGTTTGTAATTGTCGTGCACGCCGCACACTTAGGTGCATTTTTTCCACGCCTTGCCAATGTAGTTGGTTCTCATATAATTTTTTTTCCGCCGTTGCGGAGAGGCGATACATTTTTGCCGAATTTGTGCAGTGCTGCACAGAACATACTAGTAGTTTTTGTACTATTTAACTTTTCTGAAAATGCGCTGAGAGCGTTTTTCATTGCTTTTATTTGAATTGCATTTGAAACTTGTTTTCCAAAACAGTTAGTAATTTTTTGGATGGAGAAATTTATTTGAAAGTGAAGTCTAAAAATTGATTCGGACTGAAAGCGCGGACTCACCTAAGTATGCTGCCCCATTGGGTAAAGGAAGACCGCCTTTGTGCATTGCCAAGCAATTATCCAAAAGAAAACAAAGTTTGAGCTTAAATATAAAGGACAATTGTGCCAATGCAAAAAGCCATTAAACATTGATTTTGTATTTTTTTTATATGTTGGGAGTGTCAAATTTAATGTTTATACTGCAGCTGAACGCTTGTTTCAATTTGTGTTTTTTAACAATTTAGAATGCATACATTTCAAAAAGAGAGTATTCGGCGTTTTGCAATCGGCAACCGATTTGCTTTCAAAAATATTGGACCTAGATTTTGTTTACTAATAAAACTTTGTAATCGAAAGCGATCCATACCGCAGCTCGAAAACAATTTTTTATATATTCTAGATTAGTGGTAGCGATAGATTTTTTGTTTAAATAGTTCGAGCAAATGGTTCGAGATAGCGCAAATTGCTTTTATTTAATACGAATTTTCTTTAATCTTTCAAAACCTTTTTTTAGTCTTTATTTTCAGTTCAATGTGAAAAACAATTCTTTTTGGCTTTGATTTGTACAAGACTAATTGCGGCCCGCAAGTTCAAACAATTTCAAAAGAGGCCTAGAGGAGTGAAGAGCTTGGACTGCACTATCCTTATCTATTTTTTTCAAGAGTGATCTGACGGAAATTCAGAGCGGTTTTTAGCACCGTCAAGCACTCAAGCAAAGAACATGACGTTGCTTCAAGCTTTTGCCGCATTAAATTAGACAGAAGTTGAACCACGATTATTTTCATTTTTATTAAAACAGCGCCAGCGTCTCTCAGGCACGACGAGAAACTATTTTCAATTGCAAGACGCATCTATCGCAGACCTTTGATTTTATGTATATTGATTAATATCAAAAAGTTTTTTATAGACCCTAAATTGTAAAAATTAGCGTAACAAAGCATATTGAAATGCAATAGCTAGTCTACTCCATAGGCTAAACATCATATGTAAAGAGCTTATTGTAGCCTATCCGCGGATAAAAAGAGATGGCCCTTCAAAAGCAGGTTTTACTCACTTCTAATTTTGCGAAAAAATACAAAGTACAAAAAATACGCTCATTTATTCATTTTAATTTTATTCTTGACAACTGACATAGTAACTCTTGCACAATAAAGAGTAGTCGAGAGTCAAGAAAAGGAAGACGCAGGAAAACGTCAGACGTTAAAGCGTGCAAGAAGGCACGGAAAGAAGTCGTCAGAAGAACTTTTAGTCAAAAAAAATTTTGTCTTTCGCAGTTGCGCTGGTGGAACATTGTTTTCATTGTACTACCTACCCAGCGTTCAGGTCCACAACTGGATGTTTGAGGTGTATAAACCACAAACAGAAAGTTGTACCAGCTGTTTAAGTTTTCAACTTTTTCAGCTGGGGCAACAATAAGCTGTAGTGTCCTGACGAGTCCTAATAAGGACGAAACAGGTCTGTCGGCACTTGCTTGTTGATTGACTTGACCATTCTTACTATATGTTAAAAAAATTTTTTTTGACTAAAAGGAATTGCTGTGAAGCTGAATCAAATGGCAACCAAAGATTTTTAAAAAGAAACCGAAAGTACTAAAAAAAATTCTTTATGCGACTATCTGCTCTGATTTAATAGATTAAAAATTGGTTGCAGAATGACTATGCAATAAAGTTATATTGTTACCACTTTTGTTCGTACAAAAGACTTTTTAGTTCTTGAAAAAATGCGTCATAGAGTAAAGTCAGTAAACGAACACTAAAACTTCCACGTAAATTTAAGTCTGATGCTACGATGCTGAATAAATGTTCTGAATGTTTGCACAAAATATTTTCGAACAGCAAATCAAATATGTTTAGTCGCTACGCTGCGTTGCAATAAGATAGGATAGTCAATCTTTTTGAGCCAAGGTTTCATCGCTTAACTAACAGATTTTCGCCCCAGCATATTGACTAGTTAAATAATTTGAAATTTAGTAATTAAATTTATTAAACTCTTTTGGCTTCGAAAAATCGCTCTTTTATTTTCAATACATACTTTCTTGCAAAATATTTGAGTTTAATTGTTACAATTAAGTCTTTAAAAATCAATGCAACTTACTAACAATATTGTTATCAGGTACACAATTTATTCTATTTCAATTTTAATTGCCACAGCAACAAATCTCGCAAAGTTGTTGCTCACAATTACCTTTTCCAATTCTCCTGCTTGGTTTTTTCTGACTTTTTTTTTGACCTTGGGGTAGTGATTAAATGGCTTTTCGTCCCTTCCTACCTCTTCATCACACATCTTACAATACCACTTTTTGGCTTTTGTTAGCACACTTTGTATAAAATTTATGCTGTATTTTATTCATTCCGTTAGCTTTCATAGGTGATTGCTTTTAAATGTATCGTGCCTGTTTGATTGTTTGTGTAGATGTGATGCAAATAAACAATATTTATTCATTCATAATCTTAATAAAAATTTTGTTACAACAAAGTCTTCAATAGCTTGTAGGTAAAGCCAGAGAATGGAACGCCGCTGCAAAAATTAGATTAATAAAGGCGGCACCAGCTAACTTAGCCTTAAAAAACTCTTCTTGTTTTGTAGTGCCAAAACGACTGTATTATGCCCGGAAGAAAATTAGGATTCACAAAGACCTTTTTTCCGTATTGATTTAGTTTTGATAGAAAAAAATGATTAGTCCACAATGCTTTTAAATGTTGCAATTATTTTTTTGGCGTTTAATGAACTTATTTTTTTATGAAATTACTTTATTTTACTTGTAGTCTAAACTAATAATCATTTAAATCTCTGTTTCTTCCAGCGCAATTTTCCACTTGGGACCATGGGACATTTTCCAGGAAATCACCAGCAGAGGTCTTTGCTAAGTAGCTATGCCGTGTATATCACAATCAAGCTTTGACTTTTGTTTGGTTTCCTGCAGAAAAAATTTAACTACAGTCAAACCTTGTTTATGCGAACTTTAATCAACCTGATTCTTTGCTTAACGACACAAATTAGTTACCAATAAATTTTTTTAATGCGTTTTATTATCGACTATCGATTTAAGAGAAAGGCCGTTGTCCGATCCGATATGACAATTTAGGAAATGTGCCAAATGAAGGAAAAAGTTCTACGATAAACTGCAATAAATGCAAAACCCTGCATTTTCATTGACTAACCGAACTTCATTGCGTTGATCCTTCACTAATGCGTTTGTTTGACTTGCTTTTATTATTAATAAAAAGGCGAATAAATTAACAAATTGAAATTCTTTAAAATAAAGCTGGGAATTTTATTGATGAGCAGAGGGCCACGAGTGCTGAGAGTTTCTGAAAGTAAAGCCACAAAGCAGGAAAGATTAAGAAAGAGCAACTGTCAAGCAATTAGCATGATCTACTTCCGGAGATACCCAGATATTGCTGTCCCGTTAAAATTTTTATTTTGGTTTTTTAGTTTTTATTTTGGTTTTTTAGTTTGTAAAACAAATACTAAGGAAATTTAGAGCTGCTTATAAAACCGCCAAACAGGAAAAATGCTGTTAAGTGTTTTCCCATAGACACAACAGAATGGCGCAAGTAGGCTTCGATAACGTTCCCCAATAATTTAGTACTTTTAACCACTTGACCACACTGCCGACAGTCCGTTATTGTTTGCAAACATTTAAAAGTTTTTTTGCCTAATTTTTAAGTTTTTTAGACTTTCCTTGCAAAATCAAAGAAACAAATATTGTTATTGCTAAAAACTTTCCAGAAAGTTATAAAACGAACTAACTTTTAAATAGCTGTTCTTTATCTAATTTTTATAAGTCATTATTGCTGGGGCAAAATAGAGTTTATTTTAAACATTTGAAATTTTACAATTAGAGTAATTTTTAAAAAAGCGACAGTTTAACAATCAGGACCGGATTAGGAAATTGTAGACTAAATGGTCTTTACTAAAAAATGGTCTACAGCCATGCAAAATAAACTGAAAAAAGTAAAAGAAATAAATACATGAAAATTGAAATTACTGCCAAATCACGTAGACATAGCATAAAAACATGCATTAAATGCAAATAAATTTCATGCAACATATGAAAAATATATATTTAAAAGTGCATTTTTTCAGCCTTGCAACTTACTAACCATTTTCCTAGTCTAGAGATCAAATAAAAAATAAATAAAAAAACTGGCAAATAAATGAATGGCGCCACATAGATGTAAATTTCCAACGCAACTATACACATCCTGCTGCCTTGTATAATAAGTAATTTATACAGTGATGCTATATAACACACTTAGCTTATTACAAATTTAAGCCGATGAAATTTTTCTATCTCTTACAGCAAAAACTTTACATTTTAACTATAGACCGCTAAACTCAATTCGAACTCAACTTAAGTCAATTTTTTGGTTTTAGTTATGTCAACAAACTGAGACCAACTTTAGCTTCAGTTTCAGTCTTCGTTGATGAGTTTTATAAATCAAAATAAAGCTAAAAGTTTGAATAATTTCAATAAATTTAAATTTTGGTTTTATTAAGTTTGTTTAAAAAATCCGATTTCTTGTTTATTTTGTCATTTTCGTGCAGCTATTCGTATTAACAAATCTATTTTAAATATTCTCGTTTTACATAAAATCATCCGACCTTTTAGTAAACCGATGCCCATTTTGGTTCATCGAAAATATTTGCGAGTTAAGGAAATAAAACACCGCGGCTAAATTTTTAAACTTTTGGAACTGCAACTATCTGATGCACTCTAATTTTGCGTTGTGCTCCTCGCAATAACTTTTAAATTAGTACATTTAACAAGTATAAAATTTTCACCATATAAGTTCTATGTGTTTTACAACACCCACTGGCTTTTCGCTTCTCGTAAAATTTTTTCATTATCACTACAGGCGAGCACTTCTAATCTGCTAAACAATGTAAAATTACGGAAAAGTATACAACTATTCACGTGCAGTTGAATACCTACCTATTTCAAAATATTCTTAGTTGTATAAATTCAGTCTTGTGGCATGTTGAAATTTTATAATTAAAACGCATAAATTGCTTTGTAGAAACGGGCTTTTTTACTTGGTGTTCGACTGTTCGCAGTCGTGTTCCACAAATCCACGGTACAAAAACTTTTTTTATCTAACAGTTGACAACAAATAACAATATACAGTTTTCTGAACAAATGCAAATCGCCGTTTGTGCAACATTTTAGCCGAAATTTGTCCGTAAAACTTTTACAATAAGGCGAAGTAGTTGAACAAATTGTTTCGGTCAATCCAAAAATGACCTTGGTTATAACTATGCTGCACGGTACTATACAATTTTTGTTAGCAGCTTTATTGCAATAATAGCAGCCAAGGATGAGTGGTTCTGCGAGCTTATCTGTATTGGTTTGGCGAGTTTAATTTGTGGAAAAAATATAACCCGGAGTAGGCCGAATGGTTTTTTAAGGGTTAATGTTACAATATGACAATATAAAACTTTAGTCAAAAACGCGATGATGATGGTATAACAATTATTCTCCGTCTTTCTTTGTTAAATATAACGCTTAATGAAAGGTTATGAAAAATAATTTAATCGGTCATTCGGTTTGATTGAATATTTTGTCAAACTTGATAAATTTTAGGGGATATTTTTGTAGTTTTTCTAAAAAAATTAATAAAAAATCAATAAAAAAATTAAGGTCCAGATATTTTCAAAGCATAAAACTACATCTTAATTTGTCTATTGGATGGTGGTTAATCTGGCAACAGTGATGCTGAATAAAGATAAAACAAAGAAACCACTCCAGTTATTGTTCCGAATGGTTGCTCAAAACGTTTTTGAACAGCAAATCAAATATAGGAATGGTTGCGCTGTTTTGCAATATTGCGTAACCGTCAACTTTTTGTTTCAGGGTCTCATGGCTTGTAGTAAACAAATTTTTGGCTCAAAATTCATTGGCTATACTTAAACAATATAAAATTTAGTGATGAAAATTTTTAGATTTTTTTTGCTTCTCAAACTCGTTTTTTATCTGCTATAACATACTTTTTTGCAATATACTTGGGTTTGCTTGTTACAATCGAAACCTTAAAAATGAACACAATTTTTTATCAGAAGTTGGTACAACAAATTCTTGTAAAAAGAAAAAAGTGAGAAACAATGGTGAAACCTAATTGTTTTACCATAAGCGCTTTTTGAAATTCTTCTGCTTTGTCTTTTTTAATTTAATCTTGATTGAAATTTTGTTACACTGAAGTCTCAGCAGCTCAGAGGGTCTCAGCAGGTAAAGTAAAAGTTTGGTACGTAACTGCAAGAATTACATGGACAAAAACGACACCAACCTACTTAGCCTCAAAAGTTTCTTAATGCTTTGGGTTAGGGAAAACGACTTGAACTACAATTGATTTTTTAAAACAAAATCCAGCCTGCTTTTTAGGAAACCAGGAATTAATGATTGGTTTACGAAGGGTGTAGATAAGCTTTTTCAAGATGTAGGGTACATTGAGCAGACATATCAGTTAATAGCTTTTTGGTTTCTATACAGCTTTCATCGGCTTTGGCATCTACAAGCAACTATTCAATACAAGCACTCTTCTTCAGATTTATAAAATTGTCAATCGACACAATCAAGAAGGAAGCTACGTAACCGCAAACCAGAATTTCGATTGCTTACCTGTCTTTATGTATGTAGCATTTTAGAAGTCCAAATTGTCTCAACAACCTTTAGTTTAAAAAAATTAATTTCTGATTTATTATTGTGATGTTTTGAGAAGCTATAAATCTTCTTAATATTTTGTTTCTACCTTCTTGATGTAACTGGTGATAGAACCGATATCACTTTACAGCATAGGCGTACGCAAGGGGGGGATTTCAGGCGTCAAACCCCCCCCCTTGAAGAATGATGTTCAGCCATATATACAGTACATGGTAATAAATAGGCTTTAATAATAGGATTTTGGTTTCTACTGTTTACGGCACTTTTTAAACTTAATTACTGCTTGCGCATCAATTTTTGCTATCGCTTAAATTGCTTCAAAGTCAGCTAATGTACAATTGCCACTGTAAAGAAGACTTTCAAACTTGTAAAATATTGAAAGTTAAGCATGGGAATGGAAATAAACTACATGGGAAAAATAGCTTCAGTTCACAATTTTTTTAATGCTCTAAATCGTCAAAACATTTTGCGCAAGTCCATCAACACAACTAATGCACCAACTCCTCAACAAATTAAAAGTATTCAAGTTTTTTAAAAATTTTACGAAAATGATTTAACGAAATCCTGGGGAAAATTAGTGCCTGAACTGATATTATGTTACAGGAAACTTTTTCGGTTGAACACAGCAGAAAGACCAACCAATGCGTTGAGCAGCATCAAAGAATGCAGTTTCGATGCTTTTCCGAACATATTTACATTGATGACCATTTTGTTAACTCTTCCAGTGACAACATGCACTAGTGAACAATCGTAAAGTTTTCCACATTACGCAGACTAAAAACGTGCTTACGAAACACAAATGGTACCACTCGAATGAATGGATCTGCATAACTAATCATTTATAGGAGCCACACGCGTGCCTTGCCCTGATGATATAATTAACAGATTAAGTGAAAAAAACAGGCGTTTGAATATAAGCCTTTAAAAAAACTTTTAAATATTTGTTAAGAAAGGTTACCGTATTTTTTTGTTTGTTTGATTTTTCACCTATTGTTCTTATCATTTACACGAGTTGCTTTTAATTTGGAAAGTTTTTTGTCATGATTGAATTACATGACATGCCTTTTCAATAGTTAGTTTTACGGTTTGGTAAAAAGAAATTCATGCTACTATAAGATGTTCTTAAAACCAAAACACTTTATTTTTGAATGTAGGCCTAATTTTGAAAGTTTTTGCCCATTACCAGGACTACTGAGAGCAATCGTGTTTTCGGCTACAAAACCCCCCTTCACAAATTTCTGCGTACGCCACTGCTTTACAGACTTGACTGAAAAAATCGCTTATTGCTTTTCTCCGCGTAATTAATGTTCTCTGTGTGCTACTTTGTTTTTTTTGCTCAGCACTACTCATTTATTATTTCGTTATGTGTTATGATTTACTTCACTTATATTTTACTTTTTAGACTTGCTCGAATTTTTCAGTTAATTAAACCTTTTATTTGAGGAAATGTTATACTCATTATAACACTTCTCAATCGTACATGATTTGAAATGTTTTGACTTGCGTCAGCTTGACGTCACAAATAGAATGTCCAACGTACTTAACCAATAAATTCTTTAATCAGCATTATATAAATTACACATGTTTTACCACATTCCATTAACTTTAAACCTTTATCTAAAAATTACTGCACCTCCGCGATTTAAAAATTCCTGTCACATTTCTTTATTCTATTGATTTAAAAATTTCTATCTATTTCAAAATCTCAATTGTTGATAGCTAAATGTAATTTGCGCTTATTTGCTGCTGCTTTTTATGCTTTAATTGCTACGGTGAACTTTTCTGTTGTGTTTATATAATCGTGGATTAGTAATTTACAAGGCAAATTAGGAATCTTATCTAACTGCTGAAGATCAGATGCGATTATAATTACTGTAAATATAAATTATCATTTCCGCAAACATTTAATCAGTAAAAATTTAAGCAATAGACCCAAATTCTTTAGGCAAAATAAAATTATAACCTAACAGAAAAAAACTAAGTTAAGTTTCTAGATTAAAGTAGAAATTTTGTTTACTGCTTGTGGCAGTATACTATCTAAGCCCTACTCTTACTAATACCCAGGGCAACTACCATCGATTTGGACTGAAAAATAGGGACAAATAAAAAAACATTTTTTGCATAAAAGTATGCAGTTGAAGTTCGAAAAAACATTTGTAGTTAAACCTAAAAAAAAAAAAAACTTTTTTGGTCGTCACTTGAAAATGACAGTAATTTGGTTAAGAAACTGTTTCCATACTTGATAACTTTGTTGGAAAGCTATAAACCGGATATCTATATAGGTACTGGTAAGCTTTATTGGTAAGATATACTAAAAATACGTATCTAGAATTGGAATGATTTTTTTAGTAGGGATTGCCTTGAGGTTTGTGTTCTTAATTTGGAATAGACTGATGGTTTAAGTTAAAGTTAGGATTATTGACTAGATCTACAAAAGGCCTGTATGCGTCACTTGGGGTTTACAAAGAAACATATTTTTTAGTAGATCCGCAATCTAACGTTATTGCTCAAAGTAAGACGAATAAAGACGCAAACATAAAATAAGTACATTTTTTAAAAATCAATACGGCAAAGTTTTTTAAGATACTGCTCATCAAAATGATAAATTTAAAAAATTGAAACTGTACGGCAGCCCTGCTTATGCCAGTAAGTATACTAAACCTGACTAAACAAGATCTGTCAGTTATTTGTTGATTTTACGAGTTTTTTGTTCATCGTTATATTTGCTGCAGTCAAGCAAACAATGTTCTACCAAAAAACAAACTTACTTATCTGTTTAACTTGCTTGATTTTAGAGCAAGTCCTTTTGCTTCTAAAAAATAGGGTTCTTTATCCAAAGCACAAGTATTTAATTAAAAGTTTTTCAAGAATTGAAATGAACTCACATTAATTCAGGACAAACATTAATTCAGTTTTCAAAAATCGAAAAGAACTTACATTAATTCAGGACTAACTATCGCAATTCAAGCAAGAATATGTTGGACAAAGGTAGCGTACGAAAAAAATTCTTGTGTTTTTTTTCATAAATAACTAAAGTAAAGGAATAAATTTCCTTCTTTTCTTTAACAAATAAAAAATTACTCTTGAAAAAGGTCGAACTAGTATGCAATCAAGGCGCACTAACCTAGTCTGTCTACCTCTATTTGACCAAATCGACCCCAGGGCTACGAAGCTAGCTGTAACTTATCTCTATCTGAGCGGAGATTGACCAACACAATTTATTATCTGCTACGAAGCACATATAGCGATATCGAAACTCGTATGGTGTTATCCACTAACATGTTACGGTCTAAACAAGTATTAACTTTATTCTGACGTATATTAGGCAAGCATAATAGTTAAATAAATTTGAAGTTAAGTTACGCCTGCTTGTTACGTAATGCAAATCGCTTCTTTGTGAATTTTTGTGACCTATTAGAAAATTAGATTAATTTTTTGGGACCTATTAGAAATGCAATGAGTCGCAGCTGCCAACAGCGATGAAATGTGATAAAATTAACGCCTTTAACAGATCAATCAATTTATAGATTTAAATGAACTGCTTCCATTCTAAATAACCTAAATGCATCGTCCTGATTGGATAATTTCGGTGTGACCTCGTTTTGGCAGTAACCTGTATAAGAGCATAAAATCGAATTTTATTGTTAATTTTGTGGTCTGAACTACGTGGCCCAATTCGGCTTTATTATAAATAGAGTGAAAGATCACTCTTGACAGACAGTAGCTAGAGTTTAGCTCGGGGAGCGGTGACATTGTATTAATTTTTGTATTGTGTTAAGTAACTGCGTGTGTGAAACCGCAGATAAAAAATAAACTCCTCTCTTAAGTTGCAGCTATAATTTTCTGTTTCGGGCGTCATAGAGTTACGCATATTTAAGCAAGGGTGGTTGTAACTTGGGGGAATTTCGCTGACCTTATTTAGACAAGTTCAGCATTTCAAGGACGGTTATAGTTATTGAATTCCGTTTTTTTATCGTTGGACACGCCGGCACCTTTCGGCGGGGAGCGGAAACTGGTCTTTCCTTCATTAACAAGAATTTGGTCTTTTCCAAAATTTGAATTTATTCTCTTTATCAACAAAATTTGAATTTATAAGTAGTCTGTTTCTACCGCTGATATGAAATAGAATTATTTTATATTAATTAACTAAACAAATGCAATGGCAAAAGCTGCTTAACTATTATTTAAATTATTGATTAAAATTAATAAACTTAAACAGTAAAGCATATTCTCACAACTGGCTGCTTGTTATCAACTGCAAACAAAGAAAAGCGCAAATCACCGGGTTGCCAACTTTAAATCGGTAATACATGAAGAAAATCTCTACCAGAAAATCAAGGGAACGATTACACGAATATCGACAACAACTCTGCAAGTATTACTAGTTTATCATAGAAATTTAATAAAACGAAAACATGTTTCAAAAACTTTGCTTTCATTATAGAATGTTTAAAAGTTTTCCACATTATTGTATCCGCAAGAAATTTGAGATTTTCAACGACCTATCTTTTTTGCATTGATTTTGTTTTGATTTCAACTACAGAAATCAATTACACACAATGCTTTAAAACTTTGCATTGATTTATATTCTGTTTATTAAACGTTCTTTTTCTTTAAAAATTTAATTTATTTTGGTAAAATCAGGAATGTTTAACCATTTTTCATTATGAGCGAAATTATAAATTTAAGTTTATTCGGTGGGCCACAAAGTTACATGTATGTAAAATTTCTTCTTTTTAGTGTAAAATGCCATGACCAAATGACGAATATTAAAATATAAATTTAAAGTTTATTAACTAATTAAGAATTTATCTGAAAAATAACTATGAAAATCATTCCGTTATTAGTATTAAAAATGTTCATGCTGGAGCTGCTTTTAAATCATGATTACGTGAGTTTTTTTCTTCCTGCTTGCACCGACTCAAAATTTCCGAAATTTGGAGGAAAGCGCTGTAGCCGGAATCCCAAAGCCGATAAACACCGCAGGGGACCCAAAAAGTTATCAACCGATATCTCTGTTTTGTGACTTCTACAAGATTTTCGAGAGGCTTATCTAAGCTCGCGTCACGCGAATTATTGATGCATTGCCCCCTAGGAAACAGGCTCGGTTTGGACGCGGAAGTCAATCCTGGATTAAGTTATTCTATTGTCAGAAAATATCGAAGATTTTTTGTCAATCTGACAGCAGCCTATGACTCTGTTTAACACCGTGGATTAACCTGCAAACCGCTGAGACTTTTTTTTGGATAAGCACATGCTCAGAATTGTCATGAAGCTTGTCCGAAACCAACGTTTTGCCCTTATTACGGGTGACAGCAAGCAAAGCATGCTTCGCCGTTTAAAAAACAACGTTTTTCAAGAATCGGTCTTGGCTCCCCTTCTTTTCAACATACATATGTACGACCTGCCCTCCAATATTTCTAAAAAGTTTACTTACGGAGACGATGTAGCATTGTTGCAATCTTCTGAAAACTGGAAGACTTTGATGGAACTTTAAGTTAAGATATGACTCCACATTTAATGTATCTTCAAATCGGAAGCTGAAGCTCAGTCACACTATGACGGTGACGATAGCCTTTTATTTAAATAACCGAGAGGCCCAACATGAGCTAAACGTTTACAACAGCATTAGACTTTTACCCATTTTGTCCAACCCCTGTTTATTTTGTAGTAAAACTGGACAGATCGCTCACGCTCCGTCACCATCTAATGGGATTGCGCAAAAAAATATCTTCGTACGTCACAGTGCTGAGGCAATTTGCAGGCTATGGATAGGGTGCTGGTGCCAAAACACTGTGCCCAGCTGCCCTATTTCTAGTCTACACAATAGCTGGTCTGATGTCGCAGCGTTCATATTTACCTCATAGACAGTGTCCTGAATGACGCCATGCATATTTTAGTGGATGCCTGCGTTCCATTCCAACTAACCTACTTATTTTTTGAGACATCCAGTCAGCTGAGTTTGGTCGACTAGAAGCGACACTCTCTTCGGCTAACGGTGGATCCTTGGACTCTGAACATATATTAATTTCTTTGATTGGACCTAGAATCTCTAAGAATGTCTATCCTTTTTCCATCCTCCTGATGAACTAACACGTTTCCCTTTTTTTATCATTAGCAGCATCGCTGCTACTACTGTAATCTTATTTCAAATCACTCTGCATTGTTTCAAAGTTGCTATTTTTGCAACCACTAAAGCCATTAATTAACTATAGCTTGATATTGTAAAAAATGTGTGCAAATAACACAATCAATATTAAATTAATAGAAAAACAATGTGAATATTAAAAACGATGCTAGGACGAGCGTCTCTATGACAAGTTCCGCCCACAAAAGTTTTTATAGATCAGTTTATTGGACCTGACTCGACGCAGCAATCACCTGACGTATTCACTTTGTTTTCCTATACGTTACTATGACAGCAGAAACATTAAATTCTATAGAGAAAAAAAATAACTAAAAAATTTGAGTAAGCATTGGGCCGCAGGTTGGGCATCTCTGGTGTAAACCTTCGATCTTCTAAGCCCTTATTCATGTGGAATACTTGAGTAAAAATATTGACGTGTCGCATATCAAAAACAAAGGCAAACCCTTTCCGACTTTCAACTTTCCCTGAAACCAACTTCATTTCTCGCAAAGAATATGTGATACTTTTTTATACAAGTCTTATATTTTTTATTTAAAAGCTTTTCTCCCTGAGTTTTGTTAGTTTAGACTTTTCTTAAAAAAATCATTAAAACAAGAATTAGTTATTGTTTAAAACTAACTTTGAAATAGTTTTATACTACCTAATTGGTATAGGTTGTTATCAGTTGTAAACAAGCTTTTTATAAATGCTTGAAATTTTGCTTTTAGGAGAATTTTAAAAAAGTGCACGGAAAACAATTTGTTTTGTGACTTTGTCAAGTAACGACAATAAGATTTAAAAATTTTACACTTTTTCGCACAATAGTGTAAAAGAATTGAGCCCTACAACCTCAGTGTGGAAAAAATGTGAAAAAAAAACTTTTAACATACGTTGTGCAAATTCATATTTATGGAATAATTTTTAGTATTGTCGTCATCGTAATCATTTGAAGGGTATACACTCCAGGTCAGACACAAACAGGACTGGGGCCGAGGGTTTATCCTTTAACTACCCCAGGCTGCTGTACTGCCTGGATCAGATGTTGGCAGTGATGTTATTAAGCCAGCATCGAGTTTCATCATCCAAAACCGTCAGATTTCGTGCTCTATGTGGTGCCCGATGTATAGGGCACGCTGTTAGAACATGGTCTGCGTTTGTTCAGGGGCGCCACACTTACAATTCGGTGAAGGAGCGAGACCTCATTTGTGCATGGACGAATAGAATCGCCCAACACCAGTACGCAGGCGGTTGAGCTTAACTCAAGCTGCTCAGGGTAAGCCCATCCCAACGAGCACAAAAGCACGGAGTCTGGAAGCACCTTTACAGTACTCCATTTGGGATTTGTCTATTCAGAAGCGCGGATGCCAAATCTGGCAAAATTGTCCAAAAGATTCCGCGCAGCTGGCACAAACGGGCGTCTGGATCTTAGTCTCACTTGGCGAGTATCTGAGTACCCACTTAAGAGACCGTACAAGGTATGATCAGGGTTTAAAGATTCACAGTGAGCCAAGGAGAATGTCGCTCCCATTAGGCGAAGCTCAGCTGGCTGTATGTCTGAGAGTACAGATAGGTGGTCCGTTGGAGTGAAACGCAGGCATCCAGTGACTATGCGCAAGGCGTTGTTCAAGACACTGTCGATGAGGCGAGTGTGAGCACTGCGACAGTAGACTGGCCCGCAGTACTCAGCTGTTGAGTAGACTAGAGACAAGGTGGCTATGCGTAGTGTTTTAGCACCAGAACCCCATCCCGAGTCCACAAGTCGCCTCAGCAGTGTGACGCGCGAGGATAGTTTTTTGCGCAATGCCACTAAATGGTGACGAAACGTGAGCGATCTGTCCAGTTTTACCCCACGATTAAGTAGGGGTTGGACAGAACGAAAAAAGTCTATCATTGCTGTAGACTTTTAGCTCGCGTTTGGCCTATCGATTATTTAAGTAAAAGGCTGCCGTCACCATCTTAGTGTGACTGAGTTTTAACCTCCAAGTCTGGAGATTTGCTGAAAGTGTAGAAAGTCCCCTCCAAGTCCTTCTAATTTCCAGAAGAGTGCAACAATGCTAAATCATCAGCGTAAGCAAACTTTCTGGAAATCATGGATGGAAGATCGTACGTATAGATGTTAAATGGGAGGGTTATTTACTATGGAGGGTTACTTTATGGAGGGTTACTTTATTATTTACTAACACTACAGCTCAAACGGTGCAGCCAACGTGCAACCAACGTTCAGCCAACGATGCAAACAACGTTCAGCCAACGATGCAGCCAACGATGCAGTCGCAAAACGAAATTTTCCCAAGTTTCGCTTGCGATCTACAAACTCACTCTTCAAACTAAACCACCGAACCACTTGATCACCAACGACTGAAAGGAATTAAATTTACCAACATCTCAATTTATAGTGTGCTCGCCACGTGTAAGTGAGCTAATCAGATTTCATTAAGATCGCTGCACGTGATCTGCCTATAATGCAGTGAACGCAAACAATATAATCAATTAAGAGGTTTCAAAATAGACTTCTATGCAATTAATTAACTTTTTTAATTTCAGTGCGAGTTCTATTTTTATGATTTTAACACCATGTGCTTATCCGGAAGTAGTCTCAGCAGCTTGCAGGTAAGACCACGGTGCCAGACAGTGTCATAAGCAGCTTTCAGATCGACAAATACGGTATCGGTCTTCTTTTTAGCCTCAAAAGAATCCTCGATGTTCTGGGTTAGCAGAACAACTTAATCTACGGTTGACTTCCCGCATCGAAACCCATCCTGCTCTTTAGGGAGCAGTGGATCGATTAATGGCTCAACGCGGGCGCAGATAAGTCTCTCCAGGATCTTGTAGGGGACACAGAGCAGAGACATCGGTCGATAACACTTTGGGTCCCCCACGGGCTTTCCTGGTTTTGGGATCGCGACTACAAGCGCTCTTCTCCAGACTTTGGCAATTTTGAGTCGGCGCAAACAGGAAGACAGAAAGTCACGTAACCAGGACTTCAAAGCAGCTCCGGCATGGAGTATAAGCTCTGGGAAGATGGAATCAGGCCCCGGAGCTTTACCTGATTTTAAATGTTGGAGGGCAGCAGTAAATTCTCTCTGTGAGAAATTGTCAGAAATATTTACTGGGTGTTGTGGCCCCCCAAAGGTCACACACTTCTTGAGAGACAAGTCGAGATGACTTGCGGTCAACAGCCTCGTATCTTCCATTTCTAACCCAGCTGAGATGCAATAGCAATCGGCTGTAACGGGACAGTGACGAGGAGAGTGTCGTAATCTACCAGTAAGATTGTTCAAAATACTCCACGCTTTACGACTAGAGTGTGAGAAGTCAATGCTCCGAACTGCTTCGGACCATCGATCCCTCCGCTTTCTGTCAAGCTTGGCAAGCAGAGCTGTAGCAGCCAAGCTTGAGTCGTCTCCCTGAGGAGACTGCAGGAAGGTTTTATAGAGGGATTCACACTCTGCATTCCAACACGGAATACAGTTATTTTGATACCCGCGTGGGATAGTCATCTTGGCTGCTTTCTTAATGGTGTTACAGAAGTCCTGGTAAGCCGCATCCACATCAAGTGAATCAGGCGGCAACAAAGTCTTTGCGAATTTATTCGTCAAAGCAATGTAGTGACTCCATTTGGCCTTGCGGAAGTTTAATCACTTAACAGGCATGCTTGGCGCTGCCATAGCAAACCTTGGCGGTGTAATAAACGAAGGTCGATGTTGTTACCTGGGGAACTTTTCAAGGACACATCTATTCGATAAGCGACTTTTTAAACCTACGATAACAAAAGCTAGATCCGGATTGGTGCCAGTGTTTCAGTGGCTGGAGTAAAAACTGTCAGCGTCCTTGGCATTATATAGGAGGGCAAGATTATTAATACTTGCTCAGGCAGCCAAGCACTCACCGTCCGGACTGATGTCATCATAACCCCAGTCAGCATGATGACAGTTAAAATCGCCAGCATAAAGCAGGGATGAGGAAACACTGGGAGATCCAGGGTTCGCAATCGCGTTGGCGGTGGTTTGTAGACGTTGATTATTTTATAGTCATCAACGTCCACACACAACCACTCAATCTCCGATGTCAGTGGAGAATGGTCCAAAAGCGTGTATCTCAGTCGCTCTTGGATAAACGTGGCAATGTTGGCCATGCTTCCTGCTTAAAGAAGACCCAGCTAGTTGGTAGTTTAGTAGTACCAACTTCTCTGCATCAGTGCAGTGGGTCTCCTGTAGTAGGATGACGAGTGCCTCAGACTGCAGAGCGAGATGATAAAGAACGTTCATCTTGCTTGCACTGAGGCCTTTAATATTCAGCTGAAAAATCATGGGTCTTCGGAACTTGTTGGCAATGTGTTTTGAAAAGGGCAGTTTTATCCTATCATTGCCCCAGGCATTGCCCCATCCTGACGTTTGCCGATTAGCAGACCCACGCTGAACATCGCAATGAGTGGATACCCTTCAGTTTTGGTAGGTTTGGTTTCGGTCTGTCATTTTAACACCAATGAACAGACTTACTCACTGCCCAGGCTGTGAGAAGCGCCTACCATCTGGGCCAAATCGTGTTTTTAATAGATGAAACCTTTTTTAAAAAAACTTAATTTTTTTAATTGAATGCAAAAGATGTAAATGCTTTAAAAAATTTTTGTTATTTTATAGTCCAGCTTAAATATGTGTTAAAAGAAATTAAGTTTTATTATTATTAATCAACGTTTATTGTACAATTTTTATCAGAAACACACTTTGCAAAAATTTGTAATTACAGTTACAGAACGGTATTTGATTTCACGCTTCTAACATACTACTTTACAAAGTTGTTATATACAGCACGTAACTTAATTTATCTCTCAATACTTTCGACGAATTTGGTAAAAATTTTATAAGGTTTTAACAGTTTTCTGAAGTATGATCGCTTTGTATTTGTTTTTAACATAAAAACTGTTACACAAACTATTACAGAAAATGGCTCGCTATGTCAAAGCAAAATACGTACATTGGTTAATAGAACAAATATAGCAGCACTTTGTCGTCTTCACATCCATTTAGTCCTTATCAGTATCATTATTTTCATCCTATCACCAAAATTTGTAAATTTTTAACCTGTGATTACCTTTTATTGTAATTAGAAAAGAAATTACAAAAGCTTTCAAATTCGTTATAGACATATAACTTGTAAAAAGTGCTTTAGATAAGTAGAAGCCAATTTAGATAATTGATTTGTTTATAAATTTGAAAAAATACTTCCTCCTTCAATTAAAAGTAAAAAAGTTAAGTTTTCTATGCACTATAAGGCGTACAGCGGCATCGGTGTTTGTTCCACATATCTTTTCTCCAAAGCCTCTATATGCGCGTTTATAAACCTACAACAGAGAAGAAAATTACTCTTCAAGTAAAGATTGTGTGTTCATTCTTTCTTATCAATGTGGAAGCAGACGAGGTAAGCGGAAATGGTTATGAGTGAACCCCCTCTGCTTTTGACTAAGCCGGCCTCATTCAAGAGCTGAAAAAACACTTCTTTGTTTTCCATTTTTTCTTAAAGTTTCTAAATTCATTGGTTTCTAAATAAAAAAACAAAATAAAGCTATTTATTTCTATTTTCCTTTTGAGGTGTTATGCTAAACTCATAGAAAAATGTAAGAGGCATTATGCTGAAAGCAACCGTCAAGCAATTACCTTAACCTACATTTAAAGATGCTAAGATATTGCTGTCCAATTTGAATTTTTTTTATTTAGAGATATGGGTATGACTAAAATTTAAAGCTACTTTCTAAGACTGTCAAGCAAAGGCAAGTGCCGTAAAGTGTCTTTCCCAAGGATACAACAGAATGACAAGAGTGGATTTTGAACCATGACTGTATTCATCTCGTTCGCCATCAACACAGCGCTTCCATCGAACTAGCCACGCTACACACAATTGAACTTAGACCAACCAAAAGGTTGTAAATGTGATTCAAACAACAAAGTCGTTTGAAAACTTTTTTAACTAAGGTTTGGGCTTAATTCTTGTAGAAATAAGCGACTGGCGTAACATTGGCCAGAGATTGCAGCGCTTCCGCTATAACGTTCTTTGAAATTTCACTCATACGAGGGTCAGTCAAAAAATAATGAGCCCAAGTCTCTCCTGGCCATATTTGTTGCAATAAAATCAAAAGTCATACATCAAAAGAAAGCCCAGGGATAGGAGATCTCAGTTCTACTTTTCAATGTAATCTCCGCACTTTTCAATTCCAACTGTCCATCGATGAACAAGGGACACTATGCCAGCCTTGTAAAAGTCAGCAGGCTGCATTTTTAACCAGTTTCTTACAGCGTGCTTGACTTCTTGATCACTAGTGAAGTGCTGCCCCCTAACTCCTTCTTTCAATGGTCCAAAAAGATGATAGTCAGATGGTGCCAGGTCGGGTGAGTATGGGGGATGGGTTACCGTCGTCCATCCAAAAGAAGCAATCACTTCACGAGTTTTGAGACTGGTATGGGGCTTGGCGTTATCGTGTTGCAGCAAGACCTTAGACATGTCCAGGTGAGGTCGTACTCTTCTCAGTTTTGCTTTCAGTTTGCGTAAAGTGTCAATGTAAGCATCTGAGTTGATGGTAGTACCTTTAGGCATAAAATCTACCAATATCACTTTTTCAATGTCCCAAAACACAGTCGCCATAATTTTTCCAGCTGAACGTTGACTTTTGAATTTCTTGGCTCTTGGGGACGTGGGGTGACGCCATTCCATGGATGATCTTTTCGACTGAGGTTCATAGTGATGAACCCAGGTTTCATCTCCTGTCACTATACGGCTGAGAAAAGTTTTGTCACTTCTGTGACACTCAATAACCTCCGAACAAGCTTCAAAACGGGCTTGCTTGTGAAAATCCAAAAGTTGCCTCGGAACCCATCTGGCGCAAACCTTTGCAAAGCCTAGCTCATTAACAATATTCACAGCACTTCCATGGCTAACTCCAACACGTTCAGCAATGTCATCAATAGTGATTCTGCGATCATCTCTAATCAATTTCTCAACCTTATCATTGTTTCCAGGATTGACTGCAGAAGATGGTCTTCCACTTCTTGGTCTGTCCTGGAGGCTACTCAAACTTGGATCATCTTCTTCGTGTTTAATCCTGGATACCCACTTTTTCACAGTGCTGTAGGCTAATGAAGCATCTCCATAAACATTTACCAATCTTTTGAAAATTTGTTTTGGTGGCTCCCCTTCCGAAACAAGAAATTCAATCACAGCTCTCTGCTTTTGACGGACATCCAGTGATGACGTCATTTCCAAAACACAATACCAAAAGTGGACACGTTGAAACAATTTTTTTTTACAATTTATCTTTAAAGCAGTAAATTTACTAAACACCCTTAAAATTTCTAGAAAAAATATGAAGGTTAAAGCGGTTAAAGTTAACAGGGCTCATTACTTTTTGACTGACCCTCGTAAATCATGTCGTTTTGGTTAAACAAAATTAGAAAAGTTGCTTAAGGCTAAGAGAAAAGCTGTTGTCGTGTTTTTCCATCTGACTATTGGCAACAACACTATCTAGCACTCTGAAATGTTTTCATGCTGCTAAAACTTCTGTTCTATAGGCATAAGTAGGGTTACAATATTTTCGAAGGAGTAAACTAAGACGCTTGTTAAGCAAAAAAATTCGTCTCCAAAAAGCAATGCTCTCTAAAAATAAAGTTCTTCACTTCGAATCAATCTCCGATTTCATGATTTTTGTCCCTAAAAAGAGGTGTTTTCTAAAAAAAAATCTTCACCTTGGATTTGTCTCGGAGTTCATTATTTTCGTCTCCGAAGACTAATGATCTAGGAAAAAACAAGGAAAAAGAGGGTCTGCACATGGAGTTTCTTCGACTTCTGGCGGGATTTCTGCGAAAGTGAGAGGGACAAAGCCCTAAAAATCGGGACTCTCCTGCCAAAATCGGGACGTATGGTAAGCCTAGGTGTAGGGCATATGGTCCTAAAAATCGATGGCCAAAAATAACTTTCACCTTTGCTTCCAGTCAAAGCAAGCAAAGCGGGCTTTGCTGTTTAAGAAACGATGTTCTTCAAGAATTAGTCTTGCGTGCCACCCTTTGTAGCATCTATGCGTATGATTTGTTTTTATAACTTCATAAAGTTTTTTTATGCCGATGATCTGGAACTTGTCAATTCTTCTTGAGATTACATAGGCCAGAAAAGATAATTCAAGTCAAGTTATGACTACAATCTCAGCGTAATTTTAAATTTGTAAGCTGAAGTATAATGACGTCAAGCAGTGACAAGAACCTTTCATCTGATCTAAATTTAACACAACCACGGTGAAATTTCATGATTCTGTCCAGTCCCAAACTATTTTGAGATAAAAAAAGTGTCAGGGCGCACATACCTGCACCGTAGATAATGTTTTGAACGAGGCCCTGCACATTTAGATGCCTTTGCACCATTTTAACTTGTCAGATGTTAGTTACCAATTATTTTTGGTATTCAGCCAGCTTTACCGGAACTAGCTTCCGCAAATAAAAAAAATTCTAAGTGGAACATAGAGAACTGTAAGAAAACATCTTAGCTCCGCGCTTTCACTTCCAAGACCAAAATTAAGGTGATTAAAATAGGTTTGCCCTGAACAGCTTCTGTCAAGCTAATTCGACTACAGATTTGTGCTGGGCGCTTGCATTTATCTATGCACAAATAGGTCCCGCATTTTCATCAAACTACTGTACAAATGCAGCGGCACTGACAATCTGAATATCACGTTGTATCTTTGTATCCTATTTATTGAGCACTATAAGGAGCTTAAAGTATGACGGTTACAGATGTCAAAGCTTTAAGCTGTTTAACACTGTCTTTCCCTAAATTTTATCCCAGAAGTTCACCAGCCCAGGGTAAAAAAAGTAAAACCTTGGCCCGAATCCTGTCTGTGTCTAACGAGTCAATGCACTTTAAAATAAAGCATAATGAATATATTAAAAGTCATTGCACTCTATAACATTAGCTAATCATTACATGTCCATTTCCGTATGCTTTAATTGCCAGTAATTCGAATAAGCGTTCCTTATAGTAACCAAACTCCGCAGTTTCATCATTATTGATATATTTTCCTTCAATTTGTATCATTGTTTTCAGGACGCTTTTCCTTCATTTATGAAACACAACACAATTTTGAAAAAAAAAATCTAGTTTAAAACTCAACCCTATAAAACATAAAATTAAACGAAAACTTGATTTATTGAATTACTAAAATAAGCTGAGAATGCATTTTGACAACCCAGTTGGTTCAGAGACTAGATTTTGATAATAAAAATATGATAAGAGGAAGACTTGGATTCGATTTCTTATCTTGTCAGATCTTATACAATGTAACTAGCCGAGCATAGACTAAATCAAAATTGTCAAGTAAAAGGAATTAATGTTATATTTTTTCCATACCTCTGTAGCTCATACTACAACAGTATGACAGACAAGATTATTACCAAGATCTTTAAAATGACTAATAATACTGATGGTATCATTAACTCTTTCAATTTATGGTAGTCTTTAAAAAGATTGTTTTCTATAAAATTTTTTTGGTCAACTTTCGTCAGAAGAAATCGTTAACAATGACAAACAGCAATGACAAGGTACACATAGAGTTTGAAAATATTGAAAGTAACAAAGTCTTGTTAGGATTAGGAGTTTAGTTTTGAAACTAACCCTAAGACAATATCACATGCAAAACTTATTTTAACAGAATTTATTAATTAATTACACATCTCCGTCCCAAAACAGCAGCGTAACGTTCCTTATAGTTTATTGTCTGTCTCCAATGGTATATAGCCACGTCCGTATATATAGCAAGCATCACCGAAATCCTAATCATTTACCGTGGGACACAGGAACACTGTTGCAAAATTTCACACGATAATCATTATGGGAAGCGGATACGATTGATAAAATAAAAGCATAGACTCGAACATAAGGCAAGCACGCTGCAACCACGCATTTGGCATACACGAATCACGACAGTCTCTTATTGGTTTAGAGCAGTGATTCTCAAACTGTGTGCTGCGGCACAGTACTGTGCCTCGAGAGATTTTTCAAGTGTGCCGCGAAATGTTTCAAAAAACATTTTGTCCATTCCTCCGCAAACGTCAATGTAAACATATTCTTTAAACAGAAAAAAATTATGTGTTTGAAGCCCCGACAAAAAAGCTCAAAATATTTAATCTAATTCCTATTGCGTAAAGTTTTGGTGATCAGTTGTCTTCCTGGCTCGTTTCGTGCACGATATGCAAAACTTGGATATTTCGCGTGAAAACAAACCGCTCAAAATCTAATGAAGGTTAATAAAAAAAAGGTTCACATTGCTACGTTGAAATTCGGGGCTTTTATGTAATCCACTATGATATTTAAGATAAAAAAAAGCGTTGGAAACTTTTTCAAGACGAAAAAAGTTCTGGACTCTGGTCCCAAGTGTGCCGCAAAATTTGGAAAGGTAGCAAAGCGTGCCGCGGACGCGAAAAGTTTGAGAACCACTGGTTTAGAGAAAGAGAGCAGACGATTGATTATACTCCATCGCTTCATCCGATTCTCTAAAGCAATCGCTTGTTTTCTTTCTCTAAACCAATCAGCGACGTCGTTACTTTTGATGCTCTTCAACTCCATATAAATATGTTTTCTTGCAGTTCGACATTGCCAACGATTTCTTCTGACGAGAGTTCGCCAAAAGAATTCTAAAGAAAACAGTGTTTTCAAAGACGACCATAAACCACTAAGTTAATACTCCGTCAGTACTAGTAGTAATTTTAAAGTTCTGTACAACTAAGAATTTATTCAAATTACAAAGATCAGGCAAACGCGGTCATTATACTTTTTATAAATGTTGTATTTGATTAATAGTTATGGTAAGAAATGTCAAAATCCAATATAAATAAAATTTGTCGCATTTGAAGACAGCCCAGTCCTATGCTTGGCTATTTGCGATGTCATGAATGCTGAAAGTATAAAAATTTAAAGATGATTGACGTGATGTCATTTTACAAAGTATAAAAGTTACTGGCAATAAAGATTAGTTGCGAGATTTCGCAACGGGTTAAATCAAACTTAAATTAAGATTTTTTAAGGAATACTTTTTCACGAACTGTAAATTAAATTGATATTATTAAAATTTGATTATGTTTTGCCAAATCAAAACCAGACCATGTAAATTTTTTTGGTCCCTCAATAAAAACTGCCGGTTGGCCTGAACCAGTACAATTTAACCGGGAATACTATATACCCAAAAGTATACCGCATTAAAACTACGGTATACAACTGCAAAATGTTGATGGTAATCACAACTGTGACAATTGCAATTAACATTTTTATTAACTCATTTAACATATTAATTCTTAACATGTTTGTCATAAAATCATATTAAAAAAAAACTTAGATGAATACCATTGAGCTGACTTGCAGGTTTAGTTATCCATAAATTTGAATTGTTTTACAAATGTTTAATATAATTGAAACACTATTGATGACAGTAAGGCAGTAAGGTTTAACAATACCAATAACTTGTTCGGGGCGTACAGATGGTAGAAAAGTTGAGGCAATGCAAATTTAAGGTGTGGAGGGTTTCCAAAACTGAGCTTGATTTTGTTATTCAAATTTAGTTTAAATCAGTAAAATTTCAAAATAATGGTTGAGCAAGAATTATAATAATGATAATGAGAAGTGCTCATATAGAAACCAGGGATATATAGAACATCTGAATGAACAACTAGATTTTCCAGCTGCCAATAGTAGGGTTAAAGTCTTGTTTAAAAAATCTGAGTTTAAATTGTTTTAAATCAAATAAATCTTTGTTTTGACAAGTTTTACACATACAGAAATAGAAATATTAAGTGTAATACTGTATATTCAAAAGAAAAGTAAATTAAATACTAAATTTAAAACATATTTGACTGAACTGCACACTCATGAAAAATAATGTACTTAAAACAAAATGTAAAAAATCACTTTCCACAACTTTTGGCCGTAACCTTGAAATTTCCGGGTAACACGTATTTGAATTATGTTTTTCCAACAAATGCTCGGTCGGAGCAAGCATAGCTTCAATACTTTGTATGCACGCCAAAAAAGTTTCTTTCGTGAGGCCTTTTTGTTCAGAGATATTCCACTTTTTAAAAAGCCTAAGAGCATGATAAAGAAATTACATTCCAACACTGTTATGTAAAAGAGGCTCACAAATCTCATCTTTCTTGCGATGACCTAAAACAATATCACCAATCATTAAACAAAATAAAAAACTGTTAGTTTACAAAATAAGATTATCGATCGTGCATCACCGCAATTCGTAACACTTCACGATAAACAAAACAAGTATAAAAAACACATTTATTAGTACATTTACCTTTGGATGGTGTCTTTAACAACATAATTTTCCAAAGGTTAGATACAGAGTCAACGAAGTGAAATGTTGACAGAAATTCTGGCATATCTTTTCCATAAAATTGAAATGCTCGAGCAGTTGATTCACTAAAGATACCTTGAAAGACAAAAAAAAATCAAAAATAAACAGAATTTAAGTTTAAACTATAACTTTTATTTACATAAAAATGAACAATCATAATATACTTGTGTTTAATAACTGGTTTTACGTACTTAATGCATGTTGTGGTGACGTCTGCGCTACGTTACTTGGGTTTAATAAGTTTTTTTTCAAGTTATGAGCCACTTTCAATGTTTTATGCTCTTCCAAAGCATATAGCTTTTTGATGTGGCAAAACTGAGGCGCGCAAAAATCATTACGAAAATATATACATTCTTCAGTTGGAATGTTGAAATATCCTTTATTTAAAAAGCAATTGAAAATATTTTTGAGGTTGTGGGTGAAGTCAAAAAGTAAAAATAATTTTTCTCCAACATGTGTTAAGTGTGGAATCGAAGGTTTTAAAGTTCCTTTACACAAGTCCAGAAACAACTTTCTAAAAGTATAAAAAATGACAAGTTTAAACAGTGCAATTATCTAAAACTGAGTTATAAGTTTATCAGTGAGTTTTAATTTTCCATAAAGCTTAAGAATTAAAGTGAGTTACAAATTATAAATAAAAGCATTAAATAAAAATAGGAGTTGTATAAATTTCGTCAGTTATAAGCACAACTTTGAGATAGTGATCCAATAAATTGTTTCTTCGGACACTTAAGTATGACGTATCTAAGTGGCACGTGTCTACTGACATTTCAGCCGTGTACTGGCGAAGACGAGTAATTGATGGTAAAATCAAAACCTCTTTAAGCTTTTTATGTAAAACAGAACTTGTTAACTGCTATAAGAAAGCTAATGTTATCATATCTGTTGAATAACGATGCCCATGGTTTGGAACTTGCAACGGTTGCAGCTAATCACAAATAAATTTGGAGTATAGATGCACAATCAAATTCATCTTGATTAGAATGAAATTGATGCATGTATTGCTTCAAAGAACTGATCGCAATATCAATCAAGTAAGACTTCTGACATACATTTATTGTTTTACAAGCTAGGTTTTTGCAAATAGCATGTATATTGCTTAAATCAATCAAGTTTAGTACTTTTTCATTAGTCAAAAAATGAATAAAAATATCTTCCTTTAAAGGTATTGAAAACGGAGAGAGAGAGAGACACACACACAATTTGTCACACAGACAGACAATCGAAAGATATAAGAGACACAGAGACTCGCTAGATCTTTCTCTCTCTCTCTCTGGTCCTATTTGAACACCGACCGTGAGGGTATGGAGCCAGCTAAAACTTCTCTCGCACAGAAGAGGTTACCCGACACAGTTTATATCAATATTGTAATTTAATAAAGTTATCGTAACTGGTCCGGCGGTTTTAGACTAATACTTCACAGTCTGAAACAAGTACAATATAATATTAAAATATAAAGTTAATTTAACAAATAGAATATCGGTGATTATCTTCCAAATTAATAGATTAAAATTGATACATAAAGAACACAAGCATATCTCAGCTAGCACCTCAGTAGTAAGGAACGATCCATTTGATCGCAATTGCGGGGGATCAACCGACGGGGGATGACGGAGGATGAATCCTCGACGGAGGATCTCGGTGAATTCCTAGACAGGGGTTAAATCCTCAGCGAATTCTTCAGCAGGGTCGAATTCCTCGGTTGGGGTTAAATTCAAGAAGGTTAAATCTAAGAAGGTTAAATGTAAAGAGATTAAATCCAAAGAGGTTTAATCCAAAGAGATTAAATCCAAAGAGGTTAAATCCAAGAAGGTAAAATTCAAAGAGATTAAATCCAAAAGACTGTAATCGATATATTTGATAACGATCAAAGTTATGAATAACTCTTTAACATCAGCTAGCGGTGGTTAAAGATCTAGATGAAATTAGGTAATCGTGATTACCTAATTTCATCTAGAAACGGGTTCCATCCATGAACATAATAAATCAAATAGTTATTGTTCATTGAAACGTAAAAACTGAATGTTTGATGGAAGTATGTTAGATAATATAGTTGAAAAACAATCAAAGAAATAGACCAAGAACATACTAGGATGAGCATTAAGCTTATACTGAACCTGTCAAGGGGTTATTTAACAAATACAGTAAAAAACAACTTTCTAACAGATGCTTTTTTCAAAGTCTTATAAAAGATGTTTAAAGACACGTTGCAACAACAATAAACTTTCTAAAAAAATTTGTAACTAATTTAGAGTCTTGTAAAAACAAAGAGTGAACTTGAAAAATACGTTAGGTTTGTTACAAAGACAAAGTCTTGTAAAAATAAAAGCATGTATTTTTAAACCAGAATTAGCTTTCTAACCAATAGTTAACAAGTTTATAAGCAATTATCATGAAAGTCCTATCTCTAAAAAATAATTTTAACAAGTGATTTTTTCAAACAAATATAAACAAGGATTAGAGGTCACTAAAAATCACTTAACCTTCTAACGAAGGTGTTCGAAAGTCAAAGTCTTGTAAAACTATAATCTGTTATTTTAAAACGACTTTCTAATGATTTTATCAAGTTCACAAGTATAAACAAGGTTTCGGAAAGACAGGTCAGTTAACTTTCTAACAAAGGTGTCACTTATCGAAAGTCGAACGAGTTCAAAACTTTGTTAAAATGTAATCTGTTATTTTAAAACGACTTTCTAACGATTTTTATCAAGTTCACAAGTATAAACAAGGATCTGGAAAGACAGGTCAGTAGCAGTTAACCTTCTAACGAAGGTGTTCGAAAGTCAAAGTCTTGTAAAACTATAATCTGTTATTTTAAAACACTTTCTAATAATTTTATCAAGTTCACAAGTATAAACAAGGTTTCGGAAAGACAGGTCAGTTAACTTTCTAACAAAGATGTTACTTATCGAAAGTCAAACGAGTTCAAAACCTTGTTAAAACGTAATCTGTTATTTTAAAACGACTTTCTAATGATTTTCATCAAGTTCACAAGTATAAACAAGGATCTGGAAAGACAGGTCAGTAACAGTTAATCTTCTAACGAAGGTGTTCGAAAGTCAAACCTTTTAAAAGTATATTCTGTTATTTTAAAACACTTTCTAATAATTTTATCAAGTTCACAAGTATAAACAAGGTTTCGGAAAGACAGGTCAGTTAACTTTCTAACAAAGATGTTACTTATCGAAAGTCAAACGAGTTCAAAACCTTGTTAAAACGTAATCTGTTATTTTAAAACGTCTTTCTAACGATTTTTATCAAGTTCACAAGTATAAACAAGGATCTGGAAAGACAGGTCAGTAACAGTTAACCTTCTAACAAAGGTGTTCGAAAGTCAAAGCCTTTTAAAAGTATATTCTGTTATTTTAAAACGACTTTCTAATCAAGTTCACAAGTATAAACAAGGTCTGGAAAGAGGTTAAAAACAACAAATAGCTTTCTAATAAGTTATTTTAATTATTATAAAAAACTCGAACCAAGTTCAAAATCATCGTTATAAACACATTAGATCGTTTGCGAAATAGTATTAGAGAGCTAGTCATCCGAAAAATTGTTAATTGG
Source organism: Diplosoma virens (assembly GCA_963680785.1). Classification (NCBI taxonomy): domain Eukaryota; kingdom Metazoa; phylum Chordata; class Ascidiacea; order Aplousobranchia; family Didemnidae; genus Diplosoma; species Diplosoma virens. Next base: position 27,073,962 of record OY796883.1, read on the forward strand.
TTACCCACGAAACTTGACAAGATCTACCCTCCGGTCAAATTATTGATGTTAAATAAAGGTTTTACTTAAGCAGTTATCTTTCATTTGCGAGAAATGACGTCATAGGAAGAGGGTATATAAGCGCGGTTGCTGGAGCTTTTGATCATTCACAATGTCGTTCACATGCGATATATGCTTGAAAGTGTTTACCCTTAAAAGTAACTTGATGAGGCATATTACATCAATGCACAAAAACGAAAATTTTGACTGTATATTATGTAATAAGTCGTTCAAACGGAAAGATCATTTGCAACGTCATCGATCATCTATTCATCACAGGAAGACTGAGGTAGCATGTTCAAAATGCGATAAAAAATTTGCAAGAAAAGATAACTTGAAAAAACATATAAAATTGTGCTGTCTATGCAGACAATGTTATAAAAATTTCGAAACTGTTAAAGAATTAAAAGAACATAATTGTACTAACCTGTCGAGTAAAGAAGCAGCATCCGAAAACAAACCAGTGTCCAGTTTGGAAGAAGGCTCCAAGGCAAGTTGTAGTTCAAATAAAAAGAAATCTTTAAAATAAAACGAAGTAGTAATATTGAAGCAGCAACATGCCCTGCAACCAAAAAATCGAAACATGATATTGTTGAGGACGAGCAAATGGACGAAACAGATGATGATGTAAAAGAATTTATGAAGAAATACTGGTCAAGCATTCGCACTTTCAGCAGGAAAAACAAAGTGCAAAATATTTTTAATTTTTATTACAACAAAGATATGAAAGAAATGGTTCAAAATATTTCAGAAGCGATCATGAAGGAACAGGAAAACCGCTTTAAAATCAATTATAGTTTGGCTTATGTTTTAAAAAATATTGAAACCAATGAACTTCGCTACTTTCACTCTTCCTATAATAATCATTTAATGCTAGAAACTGCTTTGTTAATAAGTAATAGACAGGAATTGCTGGATTTTTTAAATTCTATTACAGAAGAAAGTTTTATGGAGAATATTACAAGACCAGACACGAAATGGAAAGTAATTCAAATTTCAAACCTTACCTTTTATATCAACCATTTGCAAGACGCGCCATTAGGAGCTCCCATCGATTTACCGGATTTCATCATGAACAACCACGGACTGGCAAACGTCTCAGCGGAAGACAACCTTTGTTTTTTTCGATGCCTGGCTGTATTCCGCGGTGCCGACCGCCATCGATGCAATCGAGCTGCAAAGCAATTGTTTTATGAATACTGTACCCATTTTGACGTAAGTGAATTTTCCGGTGTAAGTTTATTCGATTTTGTTGAACTTGAAAATTTTTATAAGATTAACATTGTTGCATATGAATTAGAAAATAACAAAGCAAAAATAATTCAACGTAGCCGTGAATTATATAACGAAACAATGAAAGTAAATATATTTAAAAACCATTTAAGTTTAATTGTAGATTTTGAAAAATATTGTTGTGTTTATCAGTGTATACATTGTGATAAGTTGTGGTACCGTAATAATAATTACTACCGTCATACCAAAACATGTTTGACCACAGTTCACGAAAACTTTCCCTGAGGCGTTTACCATAATTCTTATACCATATTTGAAAGACTGGAACAAATTGGAATACAGATTCCCAAACAAGATCGTTTTTATCCTTTTTATGCATGCTACGACTTTGAAGCTTACTTGTATCGTAATCAGCTGCCTGAAAACGGACCCAAGTTGTCGTTTGAAGCTCGTCACGTTCCGATGAGTGTTGGAATTGCATCCAATGTCCCTGGATTTGAAGAAGGAAAATGTTTCATAACGTCTGGAAATGAAAAAGAATTAATTAAAAATTTATTAGATTATTTAGAAGCCATATCCCTGTCTGCTTACCGTCTTGTCAAGGAAAAATTTAAAACTGCTTTTGAAGCTCTGGAAAGAAGTGAAAACGTAAGAAAAGAAAATTTAATAAAAGAGTTTGATTCTTACTGCCGCGAGTTGATAGTCCTTGGTTTTAATTCTTCTTCGTACGATCTAAACTTGGTAAAACCTGTATTGATTGAACATCTGCTGAACCAAATCGATTTTGTAATTAAAAAGGCCAACAACTATCTCTGCATAAAAACATCCACATTGCGTTTTCTCGATATTAAACATTTTCTTGCTCCTGGTTTTTCATACAGAAAGTTTTTGATTGCATACGGGAGCGAATTGGAAAAATTCCATTTTCCGTACGAGTTTGTAGACGGGTTAGAGAAATTAGAAAGTGGTTTACCAGATCACCAAGCTTTTTATTCATCTCTGACAAAATCGAATATTTCCACAGAAGAATATGCTCTAGTTCAAAAAACATGGTCGGAGAAAGGTTGGAAGAGTTTGCGCGAAATGTTAGTATATTATAACCTTTTGGATTGTGTGCCTTTTATTCAAGCGGTTGGAAATCTGTTAATCCCTTATAAACAGCAAAATTTAGATATTTTCAAACGTTCTTTTTCAGTCAGTGGAATTGCGAAACTAAGAATGATGCAGAAAATTGAAAAAAACAGTTTTTTTTGTTTGTTCCCGAAAAGACACGCGGATTTGTATAAAACGTTACGAAATCAACTTACCAGAGGGCTTAGTATTGTTTTTTGTCGATATGCAGCAGCAGGAGAAACTCAAATAAGAAACCACGAAATTTCGAACCCGGAAACAACAGAAAAAATCCTAGGTCTGGACGCTAATTCACTATACCTTCACGCCATCGCTCAAAACAACCCTACAGGATGTTTTTGCAGATACAAAGATTTAGAAAATTACAGACCGGACTCCTGCTCCCGATACGGCTTGATGGCTTATCAGTGGTTGTGCCTCATGCAAGAAAAAGAAGGAAGGTTTATTCAAAGCAGATACAATATCGGGGAGCGTTTTGTTTCAAAGTATAGTTATAAAGTTGATGGGTTTTGTGAAGAAACGAATACAGTATATGAATTCGAGGGTTGTTTTTGGCACGGTTGTGACGCGTGCAATGTGAATCGCGATGCAGATGGTAGCCTTCGGGAAACACACCCAATCAAAAATATACCTTTTAGCCAAATTAGAGAAGCAACCCAGGAGAAGAAACGAGCCCTTACCGCGGAAGGGTTTCGTGTAGTGGCCATCAAAGAGTGTGAGTGGCTGAGAATGAAAAAGCAATCCGAAATTGTTTCCTTTTTAAAAACGTTGAAATGCGTGCAACCGAGACATCAACTATCATTTGAAAAAATTTTGAAAGGTATAGAAAATAAAGAACTATTCGGTTTTTTAATTGTGGATATTCACACCCCAGAAAATTTGAAACATTTTTGTAGAGATTTCTCACCAATTATCAAGAATACAAACATAGCAAGAGAGGATATCGGTGTCTACATGGAGAAGGTTGCAGAACAACATGATTTACTAAAAAAACCGAAAAAATATTTAATTAGTAGCTACTTTGGAAAAGAAATTTTAATCAACACGGAAATGGCAGAATTCTATTTAAATTTAGGGCTTAAAATTACCAGAATTTATGAATTCATTCAATTTCACCCTCAAAAATGTTTCAAAACCCTGGCCAACGAAATCGTCAATTCTCGAAGAGAAGCCGATCTGGACAAATCAAAAACAGTGATCGCATTGACAAACAAATTAACGGGAAATTCTTTGTACTCAGCAAGTCTATTAAATAAGGAAAAACATCGAAATATAACGTATCACTCGAAAGACACAATTAATAAAAGTATCAACAATCCTCATTTTGTTCATCTAGATGAAATCATTTCCGATGTGTATGAAAAGAAAAGTTTAAAACGAAACATACGTCACGATTTACCGATACAAATTGGATTAAACGTATATCTGAATTCCAAACTACATATGTTGAAATTTTTTTATCATATTTTGAAAAAGTACATACCTGAACGTTGTTTTGAACTCTTAGAAAGTGACACGGACTCCATGTATTTTGCCATCAGTCGTCGCTCTCTGGACGATTGCGTCCCGCAAGATGCCAAAGAAGAGTATTTTCGAGACAGGCTTCGCTGGTTGCCTGCTGAGGCATGCCCACAACACGTAGAGAATTATATTAGACAAAGAACAGCTGGTCAGGATTGGAAAAAACACGAATGTTGTCAAAAGCACAATAAATATTCACAAAGAACATTAGGTCTAATGAAAGTGGAGTATTCTGGAAACAAACAGATTTCATTAACCTCTAAAACCTATTTCTGTCTAGGGGACCAGAACAAGCAGGTAAGTAAAGGGGTCTGTATTCACCAAAACCCTTTAACATTTGATCAATATCATAACGTATTAAAAAGCAACCAACCTCTGAATATCACAAATCGTGGTTTTCGCAGTCACCAAAACCGAATTTTTTCTTATGCTCAAACTAAAAAAGGTCTTAATAGTTTTTACCCAAAACGAATTGTTTTGGATGACGGTATTCACACAAAACCTTTAAACATTTAAATTATTCATACATCTTTCTGTTTTATAAATTTTGCTGACGTTTTTTAATTGTAAATCTTTGCTCGCCTTTTGTCTAATACACAAACGTAGTAATATATATTTCTGTAAACCTTGTCTGTTTTCGCTTGAGGCTATTACAAACAGAATGCAATTGTGCGTGATTACAGCTTTATTGAAATTCGCCTTAGAAAACTTTTTAAAAAAGTGATATTTTATAAAAATCTTTTATAAACTTGTTGAAAGTTTCACTGTATAAAATCTGAGGTTTAATTTACACGATAGTTGAACACAAAACTTTTGGAAATTTAAATTTTTAGTAAATTATTTGTATATTTCATCATCTTTTTCTCTGTTTTATTGTCTTATTCGTTTTTATTGTATTTACGCTGGCAGACATTGCTATATCCAAGTCCTTTTCTTCACTCAATGTTATTACAGAGATTAAACTGAATACAATTTGTGCTTTTGGCTGTTTTTTCGACAATGTTTAAAACTTGTTACAATATACAGTATTTGAAGTTGAATTTATACGATAGTTGAACAAAAACTTTTAGAAATTTTTGGTAAATTATTTGTACAATTTATAATCTTTTTTGTAATTTTTAGCGTCTGCATAACATTGTAAGTCTTTTTACGCTCGTAATGAATCTCAATAATTGCTGTTTTCGCTCGATGTTATACTAGTAAATGCAACTGAATGAATTTTTATTGTTTTTTCACACGAGGCTATAATAATGGTGAATGCGACTTTTATAATCTAAATTGTATTTTAACCTTTTAAGAAATTGATATCTGTTAAAAAACTTGTTATATATTTCATATATATATTTTAGTATCTTTTATTTACACGTACGAATGAGTCTTATTTATAACAATAATATACATAAGAACGTTTATGACACAGTTTATCAAATGACGTCACCTTTTTTAATATTATAATATGTGACAATATAATTACATGTTCTGCACTTGTAAGCTCATTTGCTATCGTGATGTCGTTGCGGTTTGAAAACCCAAGTAGTTTTATTGTAGCTGGACCGTCGGGCGTCGGGAAAACCTTTTGGGTACTACGATTTGTAGACAGTTTAAAAGACTTTTGTCCAGAAATAAAACGCGTGATATACCACTACGAGGTTTGGCAAAAGCTATTCGATCAGTACGCTAAAAAAATCGACTTTAAGCAAGGCGTTCCAAACGTAGAAGAATTAAAAGAATATCAAAACGCGCTTGTCATACTCGACGACTTAATGTTTGCCAATGCGGAATTCTTGGCTAAAATCTATAGCGTCTACTCGCATCATTATCGTTTCAGCGTGCTCATGACCGTTCAGAATTTGTTTCACAAGGGTCTGCGCGAGATAAGTTTAAACTCTCAAATGATTGTTCTTTTTAAAAACTGTAGGGACACCAACCAAATCGCACATTTTATGCGACAAATCTATCCGAAAACCTATAAAAGCGCGTTGGACGCTTATAAAAATGCGGTCTCCTCACAGAGAGGTTATTTGTTGATTGACTTGCGCTGTGAAACGCACGATAGAGATAGATTGCGTACAGGAATTTTTCCAGACGACATTCATTACGTATACCAATGAATCGCTTGCGAAAAAACGGACCCACGTTGCAGTTGCTTCAAAACGCTTCCACACCCTCGCGAAAGCGTATTCTAGACAAAGCATCGCCAGAGTTAATACGCTGTCTTTGCGACTGCGCTCATAATATTCTTCAGGGAAACGTTACTTTATCGCGGCATTACAAACAAAAGCTACGACAGCACAAGACCAAACTAAGAAAGTTGGCTAATCGTAAGGTGGCGTTAAAGACCAAAAAGCAACTCGTTCAAACCGGAGGATTTCTTCCGCTCTTGCTATCTGCTCTGGCTCCTGTGATAACCGGTGTGGTAGGAAGTCTTATAAAATGAGAAAACTAATTGCGTTGGAACCGGAAGTGTATGCAAAACTGGTCCCTGAAAAAAAGGCGCTTTCCGACCTCGATCAAAAAATGCATAAAATCTTGACTTCAAACCGTCCGGACAGCGAAAAAATAACCCTTTATAACGAAGCGTTGCAAAAATCAAAAGTATTTTTGAAAAAGATTCAACCGAAAACGTCTGCAAGAAAACCTTTGTCTGAAAACACAGTTTTAAAACGATACAAGAAACGTGTCAGAGCCAAAAAACTCCTCAAAGACGCAACCAGCAAAAAGAACTTGGACTGGGATGACAAAGGTCGCATGATACTAGACAATCGCGTGGTACCAGGTTCGAATATTGACGATTTGTTTCAATCTGCATTAAAGAAAAGAGATCCTACTTTACCCGGCGTTCCCGAGTTCGAATCAATGTTATGGGAGAGCATTTAGATTATTACAACCCGAACAAAAGTGGCTCTTTCTCAGGAGCTCGACGCTTTCCGAAGCAGTGGTTGCAATCGCAAGACACTTACACGCTTCACAAACCAGTGAGAAAAAAATTCAAACGAAGAAAAACGATCGTGCCCGGTGCTCGCTTTCAAATGCAAGCCGACCTCGTTGATTTTTTCCTACTCAAATCCTACAACAATAATTACAAGTATGTTTTGGTGGTCGTGGACGTGTTTTCGAAAAAGGCCTTTACCGCTTACTTGAAAAGCAAATCTAGTTCGGACATGATCGAGGCTTTTGAGCGTGTGATGCCTGAAATTAGTAAGTTTTCCAAACTGCAAACGGATATGGGGCGTGAGTTTCTCAACCGCCCCTTTCAAAGCTGGCTGAAGCAGCGTCACATTGATCATTTTCATACGCAAAATTTCGACACAAAAGCAAGCATAGCAGAACGTTTCATACGCACGCTGAAAGAAAAACTCTGGCGTTATTTTACCTATACCAACAGCCGAAGGTACGTGGAAGTCTTGCCTGCTCTGGTCGAGTCCTACAACAACACTCATCACCGATCCATCGGACGTGCTCCGAATTCAGTCAATGCAAAGAACCAAGAGTCGGTTTGGCTCACGCTCTATGCCGATCCCGAATTACGAAAACCGAAACTGAAAGTAGGCGACCAAGTCCGACTGTCCATGTCGCGAATGCGTTTTCGCAAAGGCTACTTACCCGGATGGACCGACGAACTGTTTCAAGTTGCTCGAGTGTTCCGAGACAATCCTCCTTATTATAAAATCAAAGATTTAGAAGGCGAGTGGTTGGAGGGAACTTTTTACGAAGAAGAGTTGCAGAAAATCTATAAAAAGGATGACGTGTTTCGAATCGAGCGTATTCTTCAACAACGCAAACGCAAGAAAGGTGTTGAATTCTTAGTCAAGTGGTTTGGGTATCCTTCCTCTTTTAATTCTTGGGTCTCTGAGAAAGACATGGTATGCCTCCTATAAACACTTTCGATATTGTTTTGTTTAGTGCACAAGTTTTGGTGATTTACATTGTGGTTTCGATGAGCTTATACAATTTAACACAAAGCAACGACAACAAAGAACTCTGGATTAGTCTGCTCAGTAGCTCTGTCGGTTATTTGCTTCCGTCACCCTTTCTCAGCAAACATGTTCCTCACCCTCCCAAGTAATTCTTCTATGGACATTTTTCCTGAAAACAAAGTTTCCGATTACACGATGCACTTGCCCAAAAAAATCAACTTGTCCGGATCGTGGGAGTTGGGTCTGTCCGAGATTTTGTATCCCAACAGCTGGTATAACATCGACACCAACAAATCTTACATTTTCTATCTACGCGGTGCTGTGCAATTTTTTGCAGTGCTACCAGCAGGCTACTACCAACAACCCCAATACGTTGTGCGTCAGATACTTCACGAAATGAAACGAATGTTTCAAGCTAGAAATAAAACGTTGGTCAGTGAAGGAGTTTTGACGAAACCAATCGATTTTCTCTTTGATCTCACCTACAATCCTCAAACGTAACGTACCACGGTATCCATTGAGCACAAAAATGGAGCACCTACAGTGGAACGCGAAGGTAGCATGCAACCGGATGTGACGGTGATTTTTTCCGACGAGTTGGCGTCTCTCTTGGGTTTTGAAAAGAAGTATTATACAGAAATCGGAGAGTATACTTCAGAAAACGTTGCCAACATAGACACCGTGAATGCCATCTATGTCTATTGCGACGTTATCGAGCACAGAACAGTGGGTCACACGCTCGCACCCTTGCTTGCTGTCCTTCCTGTAACAGGGAAGTCGGGTGCTTATGTCTCCAAAAGATATGATAAAATACAATACCATCCTGTCTTGAATAAAAATTTTAGCGATATTCACATCTCACTTCGCGACGATCAAGCAAAACGAATTCGTTTTCGCAAGGGAAAAGTGATTGTGACTTTGCATTTACGACCGAGAAAACTAAATTCGTTATAAAAACCGAGTCCGAAAGAAAAACTTGTTATTTATCGATGGTAGCAGAAACATGCGGGTCAAATACTGTTGTGACGCCAAAGCATATGAAAACTATTATTTGTCTCAAGTCGGTCATGGCATGCCTTATTTTGCTGGGGCACGAGTGCAACAAGGTTATGGATTAGGTAATCTGTTTAGCTCCATTGCCAAAAGCGTTCTTCCTTTGGTTAAAAAAGGTGCCAAAACCCTGGGAAAACAAGTGTTGCAAAGCGGTGTCGACTTTGCTTCTGACGTCCTACAGGTTAAAAACGTCAAACAAGCTGCCATCGACCAAGCCAAAGCAGCAGGTACAAATCTCTTGCAAGCGGCCCAACGAAAGCGAAAGGCGGCACCGAGAAAAGTACAAAAGAAGAAACGCAAGAAACATAACGACATTTTTACGTGAACCATGGCAACGTTAGTACATCCTAGTTCGGCAGAATCCACCACCTCTCAACTGGACTTGTTTTCGGTGCCCCCGAGTCAGACCAGTTTGGAAGACGGTAGTTTTACCGAATATCATCCTGTATCGGTGCTGACTTCCACAGGTCCTATTGAATTTACGATTAGTGCTGAAAATTCCAACTACATTGATCTGGCCAATAGTTTTCTTTATGTGCGTGCTAGCGTGACTACGTCAAACGGAGATAATTTGGCAAAGACTGCAAAAATTGCACCTGAATGTAATTTTTTACACACGCTGTGGTCGCAAGTCGATGTCTACTTGAACGGTTCGCTCGTCACACAGTCCAACAACAATTATCCTTATCGAGCTTACATTGAAAACTTGCTTAGTTTTGGACAAGAAGCGAAAAATTCTCAGCTTTCCGCTTTGTTATGGCATCGCAATACTAGCGGACATTTCGATAGTTGTGCTACAGCAAACAAGGGCTAGACCCAGCGCAAAGCTTTGGCTGCAGAAAGCAAAGAAATTGATATGATGGGGAAACTGCACATTGACTTGACCTTTCAAAATCGTTACTTGTTGAACGGAATGGAAGTACGCTTGCGTCTGATTCGATCCAAGGATCTTTTTTGCTTGCAGGGAAACGCAAACCAAGCACAAAACAAAGTGTCTTTGAAAGAAGTGACTTTGTTTGTTCGCAAGGTAAAGCCAAACCCGGCTGTACAACTTGCTCATGTCAAAGCCTTGCAACACGCCACTGCAAAATATCCGCTCCGACGTGTGGAAGTCAAGAGTTTTACCGTGCCAACAGGGAATCGAAGCATCACCAAAGAAAACCTGTTCTTGGGTCAGCTACCCACTCGATTGGTAGTCGGTGTGGTGGACAACGACGCATACAACGGTGTCATAACCAAATCTCCTTTTCATTTCAAGCACAACAACATCAATTTCATGACGATTTACCGGGACGGAGTTCAAATCCCTTCCAAACCGCTGCAACCGGATTTTACCAACGATCGTTTTATTCGAAGTTATCTTCGTTTGTTTACGCAAACGGGTCAATATTATCGCGACACGGGGAACGCTATTTCGCGAGAACAGTACAAGGACGGTTGTGCCTTGTTCGCTTTCGATCTCACGCCTCAGATGGATTCGAGCGAGGTCGGTTTCGAATTGATAAAGCACGGCAGCATACGGATCGAAATTCATTTTGCTACTGCTACTGCACGCACTCTTACTGTGATTGTGTTTGCTGAAAACGACAACCTACTGGAAATCGATCAAGATAGAAACGTTGCTTTTGACTACACGGCATGAACACGCTGCAAATCGAACGTTTGCTCCGAAACGAAAAAATCTTTAAAAAAGTCTGTGCTTTCGATCAGCTGGAAAAACCTGTTTTTCCTTCTGCCTACGTCATCAATTCCGATCCGAGCAACGAACCCGGAGAACATTGGATTGCTGTTTATTTTGACAAGCGCGGTCGAGGAGAATATTTCGATAGCTACGGACTAGCACCTGCTTTGGTCGGTCTCGAGTCTTACATGAACACTTATTCCCTAGCCGGTTGGATTTACAATCACAAAACCTTACAAGCCTTATTTTCGAACGTTTGCGGTCACTATTGTGTGTATTATATTTTATTTCGTTGTCGCGGTGTACCTATGCATGCTATTGTATCTGATTTTACGTCTAACCTAACTGAAAACGATCGTTCTATCTCTCGTTTTATTCGCGAATTATCACAACGTTGATTGTATTTTATTAATATTATTGTATCTGACTTTACGTTTAACCTAACTGAAAACGATCTGTTCGTGAATTATCACAACGTTGATTGTATTGTATTTTATTAATAAAATAATACACATCAAGGTGTGTTTGCAAGTTTTCGTTTCGGTCCAGGATTCTTGAGGAGTTGGAGAAAGTTGTTTAGTTGTTCCTTGTTGTCCGGCGGTAGGTGGTAGACTTCGTCGCTTTGCGCTTTCAAACACACGTAGTTGTTTAGCAAGTATAGAAATTGACGTCTCGGAGACGGTACGTTTCTACAACGCAGCGAAGTTGAAAGTGATCGACAGCGATTTCTTGCTTGATAATTTCGAATTTTTTCTGAATTTCACATTCGGAATCGTCCATGTTGGTAGACCAGAACAAGAGGATGACATACTCTTTGGTGTCGGATTTAGGTCGAAATAAAATGTGCGGTAGGTTGCCCATTAACAAGTTAACGACTTTGGAAAGTTGATCGATGCAAAACATCACTTTTCCGTTCTTCACACTGATAATCGCTTTTCTCAACAAGGTCGAGGACGGAATTGTCAGCCCGGATGCGGCGATTTCTTTCATTTGCGTTCGGATATCTCTAGCCGCACTTTCCATTTCCCTTGCTTGTGAAAGGAGTTGTTGTTGTTCCATCATTGTCTCGTAGCAGCTTGTATATGGCGGATAGTCGATAGGGTGCTTGATTTCGTTTGCTTGACGGTGAAGTTCGTCTGCTTGGTTGGTGTAGCTTTCCATGTTGTGTGCTTTGGAGACTGTGTACGTTTTTATAACCACAAAAAAGAAAAAAAAGTTTTAGGCTTTGTACACACGGATTTTTTCTGTCAATCTTTGTGAACATAACCAGCAAAAGGGCGTGTCTTGCAAACAGCTCCAACAGTAAATCATATGCCCGCAAGGCATGCCAACTGCGTTCTTTTCATTGCTCTTGCATTTCATGCACTTGTCCTCTTGGTTTAAGTCCATAACAGCGTTGAGGAGCTCTTAACGGTTTTCGAAATTACGGTTGTGCTTTTTCAATTGTTGCATGAGAGCATGACGAATTTTGGTGTCTTTGACTCCTATACTCTTTGCAAATTTTACGTGAGGGTCAAACATCATCATTTCGTCTAGGTTTTGTTTTGCTTCTACAAAGAGCATGGAACGTATTTGATTTGCTGCTGTAGACAGAGTCGGGTTTTTTATCTGGGGTCTTTTTAAATCCAGGTGTTTGCTACATACATTTCTCACGTATTCGACACCTCGCTTTTTCAGTACGTACTCACACAAAGGAAACCATTTTGCATGCTCGTACCAAGGGTTGTCGTAGGCTTTCCATTGAAACAGTCGGCCTCCACAATAAAAGCAGCAAACTCGATCACCGTATTTTTTATAGTAAAAACCTGCATTGACCATTTCCTGAGCTGTCGGTCGTTTCTGATCACACCACGAATTGCGAAAGGTTTCCATCCGATCTTCTTCCCTGCACATGTGGCGCTTTCGGGGGAAATAGCAAGGAAATTCCTCGGGGTTACCAACAACGGTAGAGTCAACGCAATCTTGTGACATTTTTAAGTAATGATAAGGAAATCAAAACGTTCTGCTTTATATACCCTCGCAATAAACTTTTTATCTGAACCAATGAAAGGTTTTGAAAACAGCATTTGTTTCAAAAAAGTTTTACAAGACTTTGAACTCGGAAAGTGACATCTTCGTTAGAAGGTTACTGTTGTTAGTGATCCTTGTTTATACTTGTGAACTTGATAAAATCATTAGAAAGTCGCTTTAAAATAACAGATTATACTTTTACAGGGTTTTGACTTTCGAACACCTTCGTTAGAAGGTTAAGTGATTTTTAGTGACCTCTAATCCTTGTTTATATTTGTTTGAAAAAATCACTTGTTAAAATTATTTTTTAGAGATAGGACTTTCATGATAATTGCTTATAAACTTGTTAACTATTGGTTAGAAAGCTAATTCTGGTTTAAAAATACATGCTTTTATTTTTACAAGACTTTGTCTTTGTAACAAACCTAACGTATTTTTCAAGTTCACTCTTTGTTTTTACAAGACTCTAAATTAGTTACAAATTTTTTTAGAAAGTTTATTGTTGTTGCAACGTGTCTTTAAACATCTTTTATAAGACTTTGAAAAAAGCATCTGTTAGAAAGTTGTTTTTTACTGTATTTGTTAAATAACCCCTTGACAGGTTCAGTATAAGCTTAATGCTCATCCTAGTATGTTCTTGGTCTATTTCTTTGATTGTTTTTCAACTATATTATCTAACATACTTCCATCAAACATTCAGTTTTTACGTTTCAATGAACAATAACTATTTGATTTATTATGTTCATGGATGGAACCCGTTTCTAGATGAAATTAGGTAATCACGATTACCTAATTTCATCTAGATCTTTAACCACCGCTAGCTGATGTTAAAGAGTTATTCATAACTTTGATCGTTATCAAATATATCGATTACAGTCTTTTGGATTTAATCTCTTTGAATTTTACCTTCTTGGATTTAACCTCTTTGGATTTAATCTCTTTGGATTAAACCTCTTTGGATTTAATCTCTTTACATTTAACCTTCTTAGATTTAACCTTCTTGAATTTAACCCCAACCGAGGAATTCGACCCTGCTGAGGAATTCGCTGAGGATTTACCCCTGTCTAGGAATTCACCGAGATCCTCCGTCGAGGATTCATCCTCCGTCATCCCCCGTCGGTTGATCCCCCGCAATTGCGATCAAATGGATCATTCCTAACTACTCACCTCGCCATGTGCTTAATTCAGTTAAGATAAAGAAGAATTACGCCACCGTGTTGCCAACAAAAAAGATACGTGACAAATTAAAAGTTTAAGGGCAAAAATAACACGTATATCGACAACAGGTATTGATGAAGTAAATGCACTTAATTTCAGCTCCTCAGTTATAATTACTGATGCAAGGAGTTTTGGAGATATGGAAATATCATCATGTTGTTCCAACAGATAAAAACTACAATAATTAAGTTTAAATACAAAGACATAACCATCGGGCACAGTAAGACAATCTATTTTATTTAATAAACCATTAAAGTTGTCAATTCTATCTTCTTTTAAAAACTGTTTATTAAGTTGGTTGGTAGCCATTTCACTTTGCAGACGTCGAGCTGTTGAGGATGATAAGCCACTTCTAGGTTTTGAAATTGTAGCTGACAAATACTTGGACAATTCAGGAAAAATTTTAGGTATAGCTCTCTGCTTTAATCTTTGTCGTTGTAATGTTTGATTATTTCTGTCACATCGACGTTTATCATGACTGTCAACAGATATCATTTGAATATCATCAGATAAAAAATGCTTAGAACATACTTTGTGATTTTTATTTATTACCCAATTTTTACAAGGATTGGCTGCAATCCAATTTTGTTTTAGCTTTTTATCATTAGGGAATCCAAATAAAGTGCGTTTTTTACTAGTTTTTCAGATTTGTAGCCTGTTTTAGAACCAGGCACACAACAAGTATAGACCATAGAATACAAAAAACAATTAAATACAAGTTTTAACAAACTATTTTGAAGTAATAGCATATGTCAGTATATTTCTGAATAATAGCACAATAACAAAACTATTCATTTTTTATAACAGAGTTTATCGCAATTTTATGACAAATTTTTAAAAGAAAATATAAAGCATATCCACAGCATATAATAATTATTTGAAATGTATAATAATATAAAATTTAACATTTAAAATCAAGGTGTACTAACATTAAATTCCAGTGTTACATTTATAAAAATTATCTAATACTAAAGTTTAAATTTATAAAACTTGCCCTATATAAAAATGGTTGTTGTATAAGGGTCTCTTCAAGAAGTCACCATAAGCATTTTTTGTGAAACTAACTTTAAATCCCCCCTATTGTACTAGGATGGAATAAATAAGAAACCAAGAGGAAAAAGATCTTTTTAAAAAATAATAGTAACAGCAGGGGAAATCCAGGTTAGTTTCATGAACAAAAGTTATTTATGGTGACTTCTTGAAGAGATCCTGCAATAGCATGGTATAAGTAGTTACAATCAGGTACCGGGGGTAAATGGATATACATGCTTAATATCACGTTAAATTACTTTAAACCAAAAATTAAAAACAAAAATAATGTTTTATGGGAAAAAAATTTTTAGGGGATACTAGGTCATATGTGAACTATAGTGATTGCAGCCGTTGTTTATAAACTTAAAAACTCAATCTGCTTGAAAATTTTTATAAAAATTTTAAAACATTAACAAGAAGCTAATCTTAAAAATTGAATAGAAAATTACAAAAAAAATAAATTATTTTCCTTTAGCAATTCGTCATCATAAAAAAGCATTTCACTGTCATAATTAGCTTCAATGTTAAAGTTTTAAATTAAATTATATAGTAAATTTAATTTTTAACTTAACTGAAATACTATGCAACCGCTGACATTGATAACCCTAGTACTGGTAGGATTCAATAAAAAATTTTTGGAGTTGTTTATCTCGTTGTTCTACGTATATAGGCCTATTCCTGATAGAAACCTGAAACCAGCGTGACCAAATTTTGGTAGCGTGGTCGAGTGGTTAAGAGCGCCATGATTGATAGCAATCGGGATCAACACAATTGCCCTACAAAATCTACTCGCTATATTATATTGTGTCTTTACAAAAGTCTCTTTGCGGCACTTTCCTCTGTTTGGCGGTTTTGTCAAGCAGCTTCAAATTTACTTATATCTCTACGTAAATTTTAAAAAATACATAAATAAAAATTGGTATTTTTGAAAGGAGTTCGGGGTAATTGCTTGACAGTTGCTTTATGTATGGCATAGTACCATTATATTAAAATGTAGTTTAATAACACAAATGTGCATCGAAAGCAAGCACGATGCAAGTGGTAACAAACTTGGTCACCACTTGTGTTGATAGCTAAGCTCTAAATTATTAATACTAACAGACGGAGCAGTGCCGGTAGTTATCGCACTCTTGGTTAAAAACCAATGGATCATGACTGACAGCAATTAGTCGGTTTGCTGAACTCATGAAAGTTATTGAGACGTTCTAACGAGCCGATGAAGATTGACTAAATCTCACTTAATAATTCAAATGTATACAGGCTTTTGCTTAAAAAACTTGTAGCCTTAGATCCATTTCAAAGTAAGATATAAATTCTTTATTTTGGTTTTAAAAGTTGCAATGTCTTTGAATAATTTCCCAACAGTAGAGACAAAGCTGATCAAACAAGATGGGGAATTATTGGAACTCTGATTTTATCAAAATAATTTCATTAAAAAGATGGATTATTTAGAGTTTCAGGTTTCTCTTTGATTTTCCAGAATATAAAAATCTCGCCGAAAAGGTCTTGATACTGTAATTTAGTGAAGATGCTTACAGCTTAGCCTACGTGTGTATGAAATGTTTTTTAGTTTTTTGAGAAAAAAAATAAAAAAACTGAATATTTGACATTGAATTGGAACTGAGAAAAAGCTTACACCATGTTATACGTAAAAATTGCCGAAACTGCAAGAATAAGCAATGCACTAAATCAACTGTAATTTTATGCCTTTTATTTTACTTGTGCATTCTTAATTTTTTGTGCCCACGATAAGATTAATACAGTAGAACTTGTCTAATTCGTTAAGTTGCTCAATTCGTCACTTTTTTTCAGTCCCGGAAGAATTCCTGTGTTTTATGTACATTTCAGTTCGTCTAATTCGCCACCGTTTTAATCGCCAATTCGCTCGATTTGTCACCTCTCTCTTTAATAGAGAAGCATTTTGTTCGGCTAATACGTCATTTGCAGTTTAGCCTTTAATGTTTAGCAGTTACTTTAGAACAGTGTTTCTCAACCTTTTTCCGTTTGCGGCACATTTTCCAAATTTTTCAAAAATTGCGGCGCTTTTAGGCCGTTTTTCTTAATTTCTATTCCCAAAATCAGGTGTCCTCTAAAAAAAGGTCTTCACCTATTTTAAGGTATCGTTTTTATACTTTTTATTCCGAAATTAAGGTATTCCCTAAAAAAAAAGTCTTTGTCTTAATTTCCCACTCTGATTTCTTTATTTTCGCCGCAACAACAAGCTGTACTCTCCTGTATAAAAAAAAAGGTCTTCACTTAAATTCACGCTCTCCCTTCTTAATTTCCTTCTCAAAATTAGTTGTTTCTAAAAAAACGATCTTCGATTCAAATCTGACTTGTTTCGCGTGCAATAATCGCAAAATTGGACATCCTTAGACGTTTATTTTCCAAAATCTTTTGCGGCACACCTGGAAACCTCTCACGGCACACAGGTTGAGAAACACTGCTTTAAAAGTTGTGGGAATTTAAACAAAGAATCTTTATCTGAGAATTGTTGCATTTCTTAATTTGTTTATCGAATTTATACTCGATAATCCATTGGGAGAAATCCCCCTTTGTGGACACTCTTAAAGTTTGTTAAAAATTTTTAAAATGTTAGATTAAATTGAAGAGAATAAATAAAAAAAGGAATTGAAGAGTTTAATTTTAACGAAAAAAATTTTGTTATATATTTACATTGTAGACGTCTAATTATTGGCTAAACAATTTCAATAAATTAAAGAGAAGACATGAATCAAGCACATGGCACTAATTAGGTGGGCTATCCGTTATGTAGTCACAGTATAATTTATGTTTTCGCAATTAAAATTTTCATTGAGGGTAGCGCTTTCTGCAGTTCATTTGAGGATTGTTGCCACTAGCAAAGTTACATAAAAAATACAGTACAGCAATGTCGAGTTATAACATATGATAAAGTATACAAGCTGCTATAATAGAGTTCTTGCCTGTTTGGATAATTCGTCACTTCTCCTAAATCGTCATTTTTTATGATCGCCTTGAGGTGACAAATAAGGCAAATTCTCATTATCGACTACCTAATTTTTATTTTTTAAAAGATTTTATACCTCATAAATTGGAATTACACGTAACTGTTTATGTGTTATACAAAGTTCTTGAAAAATTGTAAAAGATGTACTTCGAAAAAATAGGTTGAAAAATGTTGGACCTCTCGGCTCTCTACGATCGACATCTGCAGTTAAGATTGTCAATTTTTTAAGCTCTACATCAAAAGATAGCAGTTAAAAGCAGAAATCAAAGGCTAAAAAATTCTTTTTCAGCAAATTTTTGTTAAGGAAAAAAATACCTAGAAAAAGTTGTTCTTGAAAGTTAAATATATTAAAACAATAATTTCAAATCAAAGACCGAAAAGTGCTTTTTGATGGTACGTATATGTCTTTTAAAAGACAAGTAAAAATCAAAATTATTTTTTTTTTAAAAATTCGATAAAGACAAGGGCAAGAGCTTAGATAGACGATTTGAATACGACGATTGATAACCTATACAAAATTTTACAAGTAATACAAAAGTTGTAACTTTCTTATGGAAAAACAATTTAACTAATTAAACGGAAACGTTTTATGCAAATCAAACAATCATACTTATCAAAAGTAGTGATTTCCAACTTTTATACTTTTGTACTGACCTTGAGTAAGAAAGCAATAAATCAATGATAGAAGCAATTTTGTTGGTTTTGAGTTTTAGTGGATCACCATCATAAAGAGACCGAGATCGACACGACAATAACATAAAAAAATAACAATCAAGCACCGCCACGGCGCCACAATTGCCTGTTCTGCAGATTTTTAAATCAATAACACGACGTAAATAGTTTAGGAGGAAAGTTTTCGCGTAAACAGCGAAAACAAAATTGCCAACAAATCTGCTAAAGGTTTGATTAGACGGTAGAGTGTTTTTCTAAAAAAAATTTCAATGTTATGCAATATATTGCAAAGATGATCAAAATTAAATTAGAAATATTTTTAAATATTAACGAACGCTGTATTCTTAAAAAGATTTTAAACAGTTTCTTTACCGGTATCTTGTAAACCGGTAGAGTTATATAGAAAATAATTCCTTGATTTTATTAAAATAGTTAATTTACTAAAACAACTTTGCAAGCTTTGACCAAAATATCATAACCTTAACAGCGAAATTACGCTGATCGAAATAAAACTTTTAATTTCCGTCCTTTGTGTTAACCTATGATTAGATATCTTGTTAAAAGTTTAATTATTAAGAAATAGTCAATTTGTTTCTCCAAACTTAAGCAACCACTTTCTATCAACTTGGAAAACTTAAATCTTTGCAATTGAAATAGACCAGAAAAAAAATTTTTTTACAACCCTTTTATCAATAAAGATAAAAATTGTAAAGAATTTGCCAATAAGCCTTTTTCCAGCCACCTAGCGGCGTTGCTAACACAAACAAGCTTTGCGGTTGTTAAATTGATTTTACAGCCAGCTAGTAATGCTGATTTGTTGCTTAGATTTTAAAGTTGAATTGCTGCAATTAAAATAGTTTTATAATTTATTATCAAAATAATAAAAACTAATTAATCGAGGTTATGCTAAGTTTTTTTGTACAACCAATAACAATTGGTAACTTTTATTTTTTAAGTTTTCTAAACCTATTTTACTGAAGCTTTTCTCAATTTTTTTTGAATTTATTTAACTGTAATGATATACAACTTAAATTAAAAAAACAATTGTGTAAGCAGATGCTACTTTGTAAGTACAATTATGAAAAGAAAACTGGCTAATTCAATTCTAAAATCTTATCTTTTGATTATTGATTGTTTGACAATATCAGAGTTGTGGAGTCGTAGGAATTTTTTCCGACTCCAACTCCGACTGCGACTCCACCTGTTTAAAATTTTCCGACTCCAATTTCGACTACAGAATATCTGAAGTAACGTCTACGACCCAGAATATCTGCAAAACCGACTCCGACTCCAGAACATTTAAAAAAAAACAACTCCGACTCCCGACTCTAACT
Source organism: Diplosoma virens (assembly GCA_963680785.1). Taxonomy (NCBI): domain Eukaryota; kingdom Metazoa; phylum Chordata; class Ascidiacea; order Aplousobranchia; family Didemnidae; genus Diplosoma; species Diplosoma virens. Next base: position 27,093,792 of record OY796883.1, read on the forward strand.
ACAGCAATTTTAAAAAACAACTCCAACTCCGAATCCACCCAAAAACGTACGACTCCGGCGACTCCAACTCCACAACCTGGATTAAGTCACACTTTTAAAAATTTAAAGAAAAAGGGAAAGGCAAATCCTGTTTTTAAAACCTGCGGCCGGAGCTGTATAACTTTAAGATATCAATTCTTCAAAAACGTACTTGATAAAAATATCGGAGCAAAACATTTTGATTTACAGGTTAAATAATAAAACTAAAAAATATTAATAATTTAAAACCCGACAGACTGTATCTAAACATAGAATACAAAATTGAATACAGAAACTAAAAAAAAAGAAAAAATGTGAAATAAGGAATAAAACTAGAATTTGTTGGCAGCGTGGTTGAGTAGTTAGAGCGCCGGGATTGTGAACGACATAGTTTCGGTTCAAAACCTACTTATGTCATTCTGTTGTATCCTTAGGAAAAATACTTTAGGGCACTTCTCCTGCTTGGTGATCTTGGCAAGCAGTTCTAAATTTCAGATATATCTTTATTTGATTTCAACCGACAGCAATATCTTGGCATTTCCGGAAGCAGGTTGGGATAACTACTTACCCTCTCTATGCATTAGCGCCTCCGTCGTTTTCCTGCGAGTCAGGAGGATAAGTATAGAGATAAATTGAAAATATATGCCGGCCCGCAACCAGGAAGAAGCCAAGAAAAGCGTCACAGTCCCTAACACTTTCAAAATTGCTAGTTCTTAACAATCGAGTGCTAAGTTCCAATTTCATCATAATAAAGATTGTTTTTATTTTTCCGATCTTAACTGCAATAACTTCAATCTTGCATGCACAATCGTTATTGCTGGGACATTTTTATAAATTTTTTGGATGCCTTTAAGCACATTCATATACCTATTTGATTACGTCTGCCTGTTGCCATTGCTATTTTTGCAAGAACAAGAATGCTATTTTTCTTTCATTGTACAGGCCTATAATAGCCCAAGTAAAAAAATAAAACATATTTTTAAACTTATGTGTGTATAAATAACAAGCTTTGAATATTTAAACAGTAATTACCCTGGAAAGAAGTAATCATATTAAATTGTTGTAATATAACAAGTCAATTAGCCTTTTTTCCGCCTTGTTTAAATTTTATTAAGGGTAACAACTTTAATATTTTTGTATCAAGATGGCGGTTCTTTGTTGTTATTGTTACGCTGCTGTGATGAAAAAGTCATGGGCTAGATCAGTTTGTGCAATTCTTTAATAGAATTGTTTTTTGTTTTTTTTTAAAGTAAGCTCGATTATCTCTGAAGTTACTGTAACTAAGAAAGCGAAAGTTTTTATGAGTATAACATAAAGCTTTGTATTTTAAATAGGGTTAAATTTATAATTACTAGATCAAAGGCAATGATAAAATCTCGAGATATGTTCGTATTGAGCGTTGTTTTATAGTTGAGCCACTTCACGGATCTTTAGTTGAGCCAACTGGCTCTGGAAGCCTTAGAAGAATGGAAAAACGAAAAACTGATCGCGGAAGAATACCACTTATCGTCTTTCAGAACGCTGCTACAGATGTGACTAAAAATAAATTTTCAATTAGAGAGAGTGATAAACCACAATATTGATAGAATGATCTTAACCAAGGCCTTCTATAACTACAGGCTTGGAAGCAAAAAAAAATGGCGGACAATCCAGGCGATCATGTCGCGTCGTACGCGTTTAAAGTCTACAATGATACATAGATAAGACGATACAAATACTTCGGTTTTTGTTGTTCGTTATCAGACTATTTTAAGGAATCTACCAAAAATGTTGTTAATTCACTTATTAGTTACAACGAAAAGATATGGAATACTTTATATTTTTCAATAAACTGGTGTTATTACGGTTACAAAAATTGTTACCAATACTGTGCTTATCAATCATAGATTCTTATATCTTCTCAACTTTTTTCTAACAATAAAAACAGACACTTTCTGACAAATTAAAATTACAACAATGCATTCGAATTAATATTTTTTTAGTAATTTCTTGGCATCAAAACTTCGCAACTTTTTTGGTTATTACAGAGTTATATTTAACATTGTCACTTTTTGCTTTTAAATAATTGCTTTTAAATAATTCCCGGTAAAACATCATTTTTAATTACGTCACTTTCACGAAAATGTTTTATGCAAACAACCGTGCGTTTTGACACTTTCAGATTATGACGAGGAATTTTTCTTAACCATTTTTCTTTTAACTGTTCTTCAATAGAAAACGTAAAGCAAGTAACACTGCGTTCACCTTATTTGATTTCGTAATTGGACCTGCATCCGGGCACGCAACATTTATAGACCATAACTATTTTACATAAAAACTAATCATAAAATATTGCTAAAGTGCAATGTTTTTTACGTTATCATAAGATCTAACAATTAGTCAATGACGAAAACATTTTGTTGCACTTAATATAACATTTAACATTTGTCTTTCTGTTGTTTATCTTTAACCTCACCGGCTTATTACTTATAGGTGTATCAGCAAGCTACAAGTTCTCTTTGATCTAAACCAAAATATTAACGCTACTTGTTTTATAATTATAGAAAAATAGAAATTCTGCAGGCAAAAGTTTTCCACCAAACTAGTATAAAATAGATTTATAATGTATTACTTTGAAACTAAATACTATCTAAGCCAGGGATGTCCAACCTTTTTCATAATGGGCCAAATTATACATTTAAGAACATGCAGCGGGCCGCAAAATTAAATGTCTATGAAATTTCATCATTTTAGTATTAGATGCCATGACCAAATGACAAGTATTAATACATAAATTTAAGATTAAATAATTAATTAGGTATGTCGGTAAACATAAAAAACTATTAAAATCATTACGTAATTGGTGTTAAAAATGTACTTGCTGGAACTGTTTTGAAGTGCTGGTTACGTGAGTTCTTTCCTACTTGCACTGACTCAAAATTCCCAAGATCTGGAGAAGAGCGCTTGTTGTCGCAATCTCAAAGCAATAAAGCCAGTAGGGGACCCAATGAGTTATTGACCAATATTTCTGTTCTGTGTCTCCTAAAGATCCTCGAAAGACATCTACCCGCCTCGAACCAATTATAGATCCGTTGCCCTCTAGAAAGCAAGCTGAGTTTTTACGCAAAAAATCAACCGTGGATCAAGTCATTCTATTAACAGAAAACATCGAGGACTTTTTTGTCGACTTGTCGATCTGACGGTTGCATATGACTTTGTATCGCATCTTGGCCTTACATGCAAACTGCTTGAGACTTCTTCCAGATAAGCACGTAGTTAGAATGATCATGGAGTTTGTCCGAACCCGAAGTTTTACCTTTAAGTACTACCGGTGACCGCAAGCAAAGCAGGATTCACCGTCCGAAAAACGATGTTCCTCAGGGATTGGTCTGGGTTTCTCTCCTTTCCAAACTCTTTCTATTTCTGTTTACATATTCTCCCACAATTTCCTGAAAGTTTACCTACGCAGACAATCTAGCACTGTTGCACTCCTCTGGAAACTGAAAGGCCTTTGAGGGGCGTAGTCAAACTAAGACAGTGACGACAGCTTTTATTTAAACAACGAAAAGGCCAAATGTGAGCTAAATTTTACAACAGCATTAGACTTTTGCCATTTTATTCAACCCCATTTATTTTGTGGACAGATCGCTCTTGTCCCGTCACCATCTCGTGGCATTGAGCAAAAAAACTATTTTAGCGCGTCACACTGCTGAAGCAACATGCAAGCTCAGAATGAGGTGCTGCTGCTAAAACGCTGTGCATAGCTGCCCTATCTCTGGACTACTTAGCAGCTGAATACTACGCACCAGTTTGGCGTTACAGCGTTAACACTTGCGTTATAGACGGTGTCCGGTATGACGTTTTGCGCATTGTCACTGGATGCCTGCGTCCCACTCCAATTGACAACCTACCAGTACCTTCAGGCATACAGCCAGCTGAGCTTCGCTGACTAACAGCGACACTTTTCTTGGCTAACAGTCCAACTCTAGGCCCCACCACATGTTAAATTCCTAAATTAAACCTAGAATCTTTAAAAATGTCTGATCCTTTTTCTATCCTCCTAATAAATCTACACGATTCTCTTTTTTACCACAAGCAGCATTGCTGCTACTTCAGTAATCTTATTTCAAACCACTCCGAATTGGTTCAAAGCTATTATCTTTACTACCAATAAGTCATTAACAGCTATCACTTGATATTGTAAAAAATGTTTGGAAATAACATATTTCAATATTATTTTAATTGCAAAAGAATGTAAATACTAAAAATGATGCTTGGGGCAAGCGTCTTTATGATAAACTCTGCTCACAAAAATCTTCATAGATCAGTTCAATGGACGTCACTCGACAAAGCAATCAATTGACGTATTCATTTTATTTCCCAATATGTTACTATGACAGTAGTGACATCGAATTCGAGAGAGAGAAAGAGAGAGAGAGAGATCTGTTTATTTGCATCAAACTTTTTCAATAAATTACCGCTTAAAACACAAAAAAAACAATGATTTTACATTTTAAAATTAAACAAACTGATAATAAGCCATATAGGTATATCAAATCAAAGAGCACTATTAAGATATGATGCAGGGGTAGGAAGGGACAAAAGTCATTTAATCACTCCCTGAGGAACATCGTTTTTCGGACGGTGAATCCTGCTTTGCTTGCGGTCACCGGTAGTACTTAAAGGTAAAACTTCGGGTTCGGACAAACTCCATGATCATTCTAACTACGTGCTTATCTGGAAGAAGTCTCAAGCAGCTTGCATGTAAGGCCAAGATGCGATACAAAGTCATATGGTTATAAAAAACAACTAAAAAAATTTTAGTATGCAACAGGCCGCATAAAAATCTTAAGTGGGCCGCAGGTTGGATATCCCTGATCTAAGCTAACCTACATCAAATAAAACGACTGAATAGTTATTGTAAGATTGTTACAGTTAAAGAGTTTTAGAATCAAAATGCTTTATTGCTGATATGACATATTTCAACTTAGAACTATGTAGCCTCCCTTCAGAATATCTATGTTAAAAATAAGAACCAGACAACTACCTTGCAACAAGCTTCCTTTACTCTGCAAATTCGCTAGTTTTTTGTCTACAGTCTACATTATTGAAAAACTAGCATTGCTATTCGCCTGCGTTTGTGACGTCATTTGTAAAATCTCTTAGAGCTTCCAGGCCTGTAGTTATAGAAGGCCTTGCCTTAACTCGTTACCTTAGAAAAGCAGCTGAAAAAGGATCAACAAATGCTAATATGGGCTACAATTTTTACAAATCTTGGAACCCCTTGCACAATTACGATATTGCTGGCATGGCTAAGGAAGCATATAATACTGCTTTTAGCAAAAAGAACATAGAATCAGCTTTTAAAGCAACTGGAATCTTTCCACTTAATAGAGATATCTACACAGATGAAGATTTCTTGCCAGCTGAAGTTACTTATAGACTCGACCCTACTGTTTCTGATGAAACACAACAAATAGAAAAAACTATTGTTTATTTTGTTAATCCTCTAGTGACAAACCCTTTTCCAGAGCAAACACAAAATCTGCAACTAGAGTACCAGCCTGTGCAAACTAGCAGTACTAAAACAAATTAAATTTTAATTAACAGAACACCCATTCAAAATAAAAATGATTTTTCTAATCCTAATTACGTTTCTCCATCTGATATCCTGCCAGTACCAAAGGTTTTACCTCGAAAACGTTTTGCTCAACAAAAAAGCAGTTGTTATTACTTTGACACCAGAAAAAGAACGCCTTGCCGTAAATTTAGTTCGTTTGGGCAAGAAACCATGAAGAAGACGTGGACAGGTTGGAAATAAAGACGAAAAGCCTTAGACCAAAAAAGACCAAAAAAAAAGCAAAAAGCTTAAACACGTAAAAAAAGGCAAAAAAATCAATTGTTTTTTCGACTTCGTCGGAAGAATCTGTTACTATGACACTTGATGACAGTTCTGGTCTTTCTGAATTTAATGATGAAAACGTTTGTTGCATTTGCTCGGAATTATACTGCAAAGATGTGGAGGATTGGATTAAATGCAGTTGCATATGTTTGTTTCTATTGCAATCCTAGAAATGCTGCATGCAGTATTGTTGATCCTTGTAAATGCTGGGCGCATGAAGCTTGTACAGATGATACAACAGTTTTTAAATGCCATTACTGTAAAAACTGACTACTATTTTATAAAGTACTCAATTTTTATTTGAAAGACATTGTTACTTTTTTGTGTACATATAGTAGTTGACTCTGATTGAAAGTTTGTATAGGCCTATATTCTTTGTATAATATTTTGAATAAAGCTTTTTGGCTCCAATGTTTCTCTTATGTGATGACACACAATACTCGACATAATTTTATAAATTAAAGAGTGGCTCAATTAAAGTTACTGGGTGGATCAACTACGGAAATCCGACTCCATAGTTGAGCCGAACTAGTAAGCAATTTTAACCCCCCAAAAATACCAGAAATAATTTGCCTATAATGTTTCTAAAAATTTAAATCATTACCACAACGAAGATAATTTATGAATACCACTTTGTTTCGGTAGTTAAACAGTATATACCTGACTTTTCAGAATTAATTAGAAAATTGAATTTCTCTTCGAAACAATTTTGCTTGCAATGATATGCATCAAGAATATGGTTTAAATGAATAAAAAACTGATATGAATGATATTTTTCTATTTTTATGATTTTTTTATTAATAGTTTTGTATAGAATTTAGTTTATTGAATTTTTTTATTTAGTTTTATGCTATTGTTTATTTTGGTTATCTTCTAATTTTTATGTTTTTAATTTTTTATTATTGCAAATTAATTTTTTGAAAGATAATCTACGCATGGAAATTATTAAACATTGTAAATGCATGTAATGTATTTGGGTTTAAGTCAGGTTATTGTATTCAATCTCAGAAAGTAAGTGGCTTTTTATTTCCGTTTAAAAAGCCAGATTTACTTGCACTGTGATAAAGTCTGGATAGTCGGCAGCGTGGTCGAGTGGTTAAAGCGTCGTGCTTATTCGTTTGTTCGTCGTTTGAAGAGGTATTCACTCCAGGTCAGACACAAACAGGACTGGGGTTGAGGGTTTATCTTTTTACTACCCCAGGCTGTTGTACTGTCTCAATCAGATGCTGGCAGTGATGTTATGATGGCAGCATCAAGTTTCGTAATTCAAAACGGTCAGACCTCGTGCTTCATGTGGTGCCCGATGTATAGGGCATGCTGTTAGAACATGGTCTGCGGTTTGTTCAGGGACGCCACACTCGCAATTCGGTGAAGGAGCGAGACCTCATTTGTGCATGGACGAATAGAATCGCCCAACACCAGTCCGCAGGCGGTTGAGCTTAACCCAAGCTGCTCGGGGTAAGCGCATCCCAACAGGCCTGGCATCGGTCTCGGGCACAAAAGCACGAAGCCTGAAAGCATTTTCACAGTACTCCGTTTTCCATTTGTGATTTGTCCATTCAGAAGCGCGGATGCCAAGTCTGGCAAGGTTGTCCAAAAGATTCCGCGCACCTGGCACAAACGGGTGTCTGGATCTTAGTCTCACTTGGCGAGTATCTGAGGACTCACTTAATAGACCATATAAGATATGATCGGGGTCGAGAGATCCACAGTGAGCCAAGGAGAGTGTCGCTCCCATTCGGCGAAGCCCAGCTGGCTGGATGCCTGAGAGTACAGGTATGTGGTCCGTTGGAGTGGGACGCAGGCATCCAGTGAATATGCGCAAGGCGTCGTTCAAGACACTGTCGATGAGGCGAGTGTGACCACTGCGACACCAGACTGGCACGCAGAACTCAGCTGTTGAGTAGACTAGAGATAAGATGGCCATGCTTAGTTTTCAGCACCAGGACCCATCCCGATCCCAGTACGAGTCGCCTCAGCAGTGTGACGCGCGATGATAGTTTTTGCGCAATGCCACTAAATGGTGACGAAACGTGAGCGATCTGTCCAGTTTTATCCCAAGATAAGTAGGGGTTGGACAGAACGGTAAGAGTCTATTGTTGTTGTAGACTTTTAGCTCACGTTTGTTCTCTCGGTTATTTAAGTGAAAAGCTGCCGTCACCGTCTTAGTGTGACTGAGCTTCAACCTCCAAGTCTGGAGATACGCTGAGAGTGTAGATATGTCTTGGCTTAAAGTCTCCTCCAAGTCCTTCCAGTTTCCAGAAGAGTGCAACAATACTAAATCATCAGCATAAGCAAACTTTCTGAAAATTATGGAAGGCAGATCGTACGTATAGATGTTAAATAGAAGGGGAGCAAAGACCGATCCCTGAGGAACGCCGTTTTTAAGACGGCGTAGCCTGCTTTGCTTGCTGTCACCGGTGATAAGGGTGAAACTTCGATTTCGGACAAGCTCCATAATTATTCTGACCATGTGCTTATACGGAAGAAGTCTCAGCAGCTTGCAGGTAAGGCCACGGTACCAGACAGTGTCATAAGCAGCTGTCAGATCGACAAATACGGCACCGGCCTTCTTTTTAGCCTCAAAAGAATCGTTGATGTTCTGGGTTAGCAGAACAACTTGATCTACGGTTGACTTCCCGCATCGAAACCCAGCCTGCTCTTTAGGGAGCAGTGAATTGATTAATGGCTCAACGCGGGCGCAGATAAGCCTCTCGAGGATCTTGTAGGGGACACAGAGCAGAGATATCGGTCGAGAACTCTTTGGGTCCCCCAAGGGCTTCATTGGTTTTGGGATCGCGACTACAAGCGCTCTTCTCCAGATCTTGGGAATTTTGAGTCGGCGCAAACAGGAAGACAGAAAGTCACGTAAACAGGACTTCAAAGCAGCTCCGGCATGGAGTATAAGCTCTGAGCAGATAGAATCAGGTCCGGGAACTTTACCTGATTTTAAATGTTGGAGGGCGGCAGTAAATTCTCTCTGTGAAAAATTGTCAGAAATATTTATTGCGTCTGGTGTTGTGGCTCTCCAAAGGTCAGACACTTCTTGAGAGACAAGTCGAGATGACTTGCGGTCAACAGCCTCGTATTTCCCATTTCTAACCAGCTGAGATGCAATAGCATCGGCTGAAACGGGACAGTGACGAGGAGAGTGTCGTAATCTACCAGTAAGATTGTTCAAAATACTCCACGCTTTTCGACTAGAGTGTGAGACGTCAATACTCCGAACTGCCTCGGACCATCGATTCTTCCGCTTTCTGTCAAGCTTGGAAAGCAGAGCTGTAGCAGCCAAACTTGAGTCGTCTCCCTGAGGAGACTGCAGAAAGGTTTTATAGAGGGATTCACACTCTGCATCCCAACACGGAACATAGTTATTTCGATACCCGCATGAGATAGTCTTTTTGGCTGCTTAATGGTGTTACAGAAGTCCTGGTAAGCCGCATCCACATCAAGTGTACAGTATCAGGCGGCAACAAAGTCTTTGCGAATTTATTCGTCAAAGCAATGTAGTGACTCCATTTGGCCTTGCGGAAGTTCCATCGCTTAATAGGCATGCTTGGCACTGCCATAGCAAACCTTGGTGGTGTAATAAACGAAAGTCAATGTTGTTACCTGGGGAACTTTTCAAGGACACATCTATCCGGTAAGCGACTGTTTGGACCTACGCTAGCGAAAGCTAGATCCGGATTGGTGCCAGTGTTTCAGTGGCTGGAGTAAAAGCTGTCAGCGTCCATAGCATTATATAGAAGGGCAAGACAATTATTACTTGCCCAGCCATCCAAGCACTCATCGTCCGAACTGTTATCATCATAACCCCAGTCAGCATGACGACAGTTAAAATCGCCAGCGTAAAGACATGGATGAGGAAACACTGGTAAATCCAGGAATCGCAATATGTTGGTGGTGGTTTGTAGACGTTGACTATTTTATAGCCATCAACGTCCACACACAACCACTCAATCTCCGATGTCGGTGGAGATTGGTCCAAAAGCGTGTATCTTAGTCGCTTGTGAACAAATGTGGCAAGGCCATGCTTCCTGCTTAAAGAAGACCCAGCTAGTTGGTAGTTTGGTAGTACCAACTTCTCTGCATCAATGCAGATGATCTCCTGCAGTAGGATGACGAGTACCTCAGACTGCATAGCGAGGTGATGAAGAACGTTCATCTTGCTTGCAGGGAGGCCTTCGATGTTCAGCTGAAAAATCGTGAGTCTTCGGAACTTGTTGGCAATGTGCCCTGAAAAGAGCACTTTTATCTAGGCATTACCCCGTCCTGAAAAGGACGTTTGCCGATTAGCAGACTCACGCTGAACATCGCAATGGGTGGATACCCTTCCGTTTTGGTAGGTTTGGTTTCGGTCTGTCATTTTTAACACTAATGAACAGACTTGCTTAGAGCCAGGCTACGAGAAAGCACCTACCATCTGGGCCGTGCTTATGATCAACATAGTCTCGGTTCGAAATCCACTCGGCCATTCTGTGTTCCTGCGAAAGACACTTTACGGCACTTTCCCCTGCTTGGTGGTCTTGGCAAGCAGTTCTAAATTAAAATCATATCTCTATTAAATTGGCATCTCCGGAATCAGGTCGGAGTAATTGCCTACCGTATGTATTGGAGCCTCCAACGCTTTCCAGCGAGTCAGGAGAATAAATAGAGAGATAAAATAAAATAAAAATAAAATTTGTTAGTTGTAAAAATTGGATACATAGTAAAAATTCAACCATTTGCACGAAATACTTTAAAGACAAGTTAATTAAAGATGGCATAAAAAAAATTAAAGGAGAACTTCAATTTGTATTTACTATTCATGCAGAAAAAGGATTAAAGCGTCCATCAGTTCTTCCAAATGCTAGTATAATACGTAAAGCTTCCAAAATTAAAATATTTTAAAAAGATCAACTAGATAATTTCCAAAATGATGGTATCATTAATTTTTTAAATGATCTTACTGCAAAAAATGCACCACCTGGTTATTTATGTCATCAAATTCCTTTATACCATTAAGAAAAATGAGAAAAGTGGTTTTCTTGTTGTTCAGAAAGCAATTTAAATTAGTAATGACATGCATGCGTATCTCCAAATTTAAGGAAACTCTGTGCCTCTTTCATAGTGGTTTATTTGAGGAAGAAATTCAATTTTGACCAGATATACTTGAAAATTTTCTTTAATATCAAGGTAATATTCCAGCAAAAATACCTTGTCAAATAAAATGAACCAAATTCAATTTTACAAAGCAAAAAATCATCATATTCTACTAATATGATTTGATTTGCTCTGCTATACCTCTCCTCAAGCTTACCGTTTGTTTTTGGAACATTTTCCCTTACTATCATGTTGTTACTTTCACAGAATTAGTTTTTGAAATTTATGTTCCGCTGGTAAAAAGTTTTTTAAATTTTTGTAGAACTTAATTCAGTAACTCAGTACGTTTTTTAATCTTATAACCTTTCGGTGCCTGTTAAGAAGGCCTCACCGATAACGCAAGCTTGGCCGCCTATCAAAAGACAAAATTCTTAAATCTTTTTACTGGACCTGCCTAGGAACCAGTAACAGCAAAAATATAGTCTAGCTAAACCACAGCTCAGACTACCACAATAACTTCTTTATTAATATGCTTCAATCCACTTAGGAGCCCACAATAGTATAAATCAACAGCAAATACAGATTCAGTAGCTTAATTCTTCACAATAACGTAGGCAACCAGAGACTTGCGTTCAAAAACTATGAATTCACAGAGCTAACAAATTTCCAATACTAAGTTACCACAACGAATCATAATAATGCTTCCGAGCGAGCCTTATTTATATCACTCGGTCGTAAGTATCTTGAATCTTCTGAAGTTATCCAAATCAAGCCAATCACAATAACTATTATTACGTTACATGTGTCACAATAGCGAACCAATCAAGCGAATAGTTCTGGATCTTTCTCTAACCATCATGAAATTAAGCAGTGTTGCCATTTAAAAAAAAATAAATGTAAAATATTTAAATTGCTTATAAAACCGTTATTTCTTCGGCTATTTGAGCCGACCAAAGCGAAATCAAAGAGATTTTTCAGGAGATTGTAAATATACATAATGGGGGCAATTTTTAAGAACGGAACATATGTCTTATCTAATCTTTATTCATACCCTCAGGGGTATTGAGATGAGATGTTGGGACTTATCAACAATTAGAATGAAAAATAATTTGTTATATAACATTAGTGGTATTGAATAGTCTGGTATGTTCAATTGTTAATATTAGAATATAAAGATGCTTTTCTTTCAAATTTTATCTTAAATTTTTACTAAAAATTAAGCATGTCAGCAATAAAGAAAAAAAGTGAATTTTTAAGCCATTTCTTTTAACAATGGTTGATGAAGATTCTCTTCGTAAAAAATTGATTGAACTTCAAGAAACTTTCCGTGTTGAAGTTGTGTATGACTGCGTTTCTATCAAAATATTCTGGTGTCCTTTGTTGGAGGCTTTTTCTGGATTGGCACAAACGGCAATGAACAAGTTGTTGCAATTCCCAAGCACTTATCTCTGTGAGGGAGTGTTTTCTATCCTAGTTTAGCTGAAGACGAAGCATAGAAGTAGACTTTAAATTGAAGACTTTAAATGCTTTGCGCCGTTATCAAAGTGAAACCAAGACTCAAAAGAATTGCATGCTGCTAACAATCAAGAGCTCATGGCACATACTACACATTTACAAAATAATAAACATTGTGATATAATTAATTTTATGCAGCATAATAGTTTTGTTCCTTTAAATTTTTGGTTTTTATACTCCATCATTACATTCGTTCTATCAATATAGTAACATTGCATTTACGTGAAGATTGTCATTACATTGATTTTTTTGTTCATTTACAAGTGAATATTTTTTTACCAGTTCTGGTTTACTTCTTACAATTTTTGCTGTTATTAAACTTTTTTTTGAAAAGTGGTATCCAGAATAACGAAATTTTAACGAAGGGAATATTGAGGCGTTAAAATTTTAAGGACCAATGGTGTAAAGTAAGTTGTTTTTAACAGATATAACCTTTTTTTAAGCTTTCTTGATATTATTTTTTAAATTGAATTTAGTTTCGCTGAATTTTTAATTTCTTAAAACATATATATACTTCATATCTATTATATTTGAAAGAATTACTGCTTTTACGTACATAAATTTTATTTCTACTTGTAATTTAGAGCTCCTTATTTTGGTCCGTAAAATATATGATTTTACTGATGTTAGATAAAAAAAATTATAGATGCTACTGATTATTTAGCAGATAATGATTGAAAATTACTTAGAGATGCTATTTAGTTTATTTAGACCTTTTTAAAATGTACTTGTTTAGTTTTGCAGCTACAGTAAACTATATTATTAGAAATAACGATAGCCCTGTTAGTAACAGTGCGACAAATGTGACATATCTAGCCGTATCTTAAGTAGTCCGTGTTCGATCTAAAGTGAATTTTTGTGGTAGGGAATGTGATACATTTGTTTCTTTCGGCAATATTATAAATATAATAGTTATTCTAGCGTGAAGTCACATTGTCGAATGAGAAAAAGGTTTTCTTTGCTTTTTTGTCAATAAAGTCGAGAATGTAACAAGAATCTTTCAATATAACGCAGTTAATCTTCATTTTATTAAAAAGAACAAAATCATTTTAACCTACTTCTACTCCTACTCCTAATCCTACTCCTATTCCTAACCCTACTCCTACTCCTAATCCTACTCCTATTCTTAATCCTACTGCTACTCCTAATCCTACTCCTATTTCTAATCCTACTCCTATTTCTAATTCTACTCCTAATTCTATTCCTTATCCTAATCCTAATCTTATTCCTAATCCTATTCCTATTTCTTATCCTATTTCTAATGCTGTTCGTTATCCTATTTTTAATCCTATTCCTAATCCTATTCCTAATCCAATTCCTAATCCTAATCTTATTCCTATTCCTAAGAAAGACGGTTCAATTCTTATCCAAGTCAGTAAAACCCTAACTCTATGAAAGTCAGTGGTTCTAAGTTTGACTCCCACCCAAGACAGCGAAGCTGTAAATCCTAAACCTAAGAAAGAGGGTGGTTCTGAGTTGGATTCCTACCCAAGATAATATAAATCTTAATGCTAAGAAAAACAGTGGTCCTGAGTTTGTTTGCCAATCGGGCAAGTTTGGACAAGTCAGTTTTGTTGTGCAATACTTAGTTTTCCCATGGGGAATTTCCTAGGTTTTTACCAGGTTCGTTTGTATAGGTTTCTTTGCCCATTGCAAAACTTTATCTTGATTTTTGTTATATTTATGTTTAATTTCACAAATTTCTCCATAAGAAAGTTTGGTTTTTAGATACTTTTATTCAATTTTAAAACTTTTTCTTTAAACAAATTTGACTTTTGTTATCTTATGTTTGCTTTTTCAAAAATTTTCGTAAGAAACTTGATTTGAAGTTATTTATATTTAATTCTTTTCTAAATAAATTTGATTTTTGCTACACCCTTGTTGAATTTTTCAAAATTTTTCTTTGTCAACCATAATTTTATTATACCTTTGTTAAATTTTTAAAAGTTTTTCTTCAGACAACCTTGATTTTTGTCATTCCTATCTTTAATTTTCTCCTAAACAAGCTTGATTTTTTGTCATATTTGTTCAATTTTTCAAAAATTTTTCTTAGTCAACCTTGATTTTTGTTATAGCTTTGTTCGATTTTAATAGTTTCTCTTGGTAACCTTGCTTTTTAGATATCTATCATTTTTAATTTTTATTCTTGGCAACTTTGATTTTTGTTATACCTTTGTTCAATTTCAATAGTCTCTCTTGGTAACCTCGATTTCTAGATATCTATCATTTTTAATTTTTTTTCTTGGCAACCTTGATTTTTGTCGTACCTTTGTTTAAGTTTTTTTCTTGTCAACCTTGATTTTTGTTGTACTTATGTTCAATTTTTCAAAACTTTTTCTTAATCAACCTTTATTTTAGAAACCTGCATTCGATTTTTCCCTAAGAAAGCTTGACTTTTAAGCAGCTTTATTCAATTTTAAAACTTTTTCTCTTAGCAGTTTTGATTTTTGTTCTACCTAACCTCAATTTTTTCTCTAACAACCTTGATTTTTGTTATAGGCTTTGTTCAATTTAAAAAAAATTTCTAATCAGCTTTGATTTTTGTTTTACCTATGTTTAACTTTTTTCTAGACAAGCTTGATTTTTTGTTACAACCTTGTTAAATTTTAAAAAAATTTCTTGTTTTTTATTCATAGTCAATTTTAAAGTAATTGTTAAAAGTTTTAAACAAAAATTTTATTGATTCGTGTTCAATAAACAAATGTTTAATAAAAAAGTCGTCTTTTTCCCATTTTTATTATTTAGTAGATCAAATTCAAACATAGCTATTATTTTTATGTTGTATGAATTTAATTTCTAGTGTTAGCATTTTAATTGTTTCAAAAATGAATTCGTTTCTAACTATGTTTCATTTTTGGTCCTTTTTATAAACTTTTAATAACAACAAAACTACTGTTAACCTTCATAACGTGTGTCAAGATCTCCTCTTACACAGAAGCTTGCTGTTCATACCGTATCACGTTTCCTGTTAAAACTATGATTGGAGTTTGAAAATCCGGTTACCTTAATTTCCAGTGTAAAAATAAAGTAAGCAAATAATTTTATAGTTTTTAACAACCGTCTGTAAAAAGAAATTTTATTTCAAGCTTGACCTAAAAAAATTTGATTTTAAAACACCGACTTAAACTTAGTTCGATCCCCAATCAAATACAACCTTTTGTACTAAAAAGTTTTACATTTTTTCATGTTTATTAACAAAATTCATCGTAAAGTTGATTATTTTATGCATTTTACCAACTAAATTTTCTAAAATTTATATGAAATTTAAAGTCAAAGAAGACCAACGTAAGGAAGATCAATTCCAAGAAAAGTCGGTTGTTTTTTGAAAATATAATAAGATTTATTCTATCAAGTCCTATAGCAAATAGTTGTCATATTCAAATGAAAACAAACCAATCTGAAATTATTTAATTAACTTATTGACTAGCTCGAAATCTAAAAATAAACTTTTGAAAAAGCAGGATTTTTAAAAAATAGCTAAAACTTTCGCTTTCAGGATACGGTTTTGTTTGGGCTGACAAACACAAATAAAAATAAGAAACCAATAAATTTAGCGCTTTATCTTGAACGTTGCTAACCTCCGAGAAAAAAGAGTGGACATCAACCATGTCCAAGAAAACGTCTACGGGGTATTAAAAATTAAACTTTTAAATTTCGTTTTGTGGTCAAGTTTTAAATTATTGCACTAGTTTAAGCAAAAATACTTTAGTTTTTCTTTCTCCAAAGAAATGTTTTAACCAAAAACTTTATTAATTGAATTCAAAATCGATCCACGAATATAATTTTATACATTTTTCAGACGGAGGTTTTTAGGTGTTCAAAATTGCAAAAACTTTAAGCCTAATTGTTGCTATTTAAAAATTCTAGGGCCTTACATTGTAAAAGTTTTAGTATGGAAACACTAGATTCTTTTTACGTAAAAATTGAACTTTTTGAAAGGGTTATCTTTCTTCCAAGTGTCGCAGAAGTTTGTTAGTTTTTAGAACAAAATCGTAAAAAAATTCTGTTTTATTTTACATTTTGCTATTTTTTCCAATGCATAGCAACAATTTAACTTCAAAATGGTTGTGAAAATTGTTTTCTTTATTGCGCGAATGTTGCAATTTTGTCGAACAAGGGGGGGGTGGACAAACTGAGTTACCAAAATTGTTAGATAACGGCAAATATTCGACTTTCATACAATTTTTGACTAAATGTTTTTACTTTTTATTTAATTTATTCCAACGTAACATTGCTTGAGATGTTAAAAAAAGAAATGCTATGCAAAAACTTATTGGTGAATTCCAAGAAAAAATTTTAAAATCATTGAATTAGACACGGGGTGTTGATTAACAACCAATTGCGATCAGTCATCATATCCCAAACTTAACGGTAACAAACCGAGTAAAAATGATTCAAGTTAAACTAAATTTTTTTATTTTTACTAGCTTAATAAATCTTTGAAACATCAATTTTTAGAAAAAGACGGCTTGACACTAGTTAAACCAAAATATTTTAGTTTTTTTTCCAAATAAACGTTTTAACCAAAAGCTTCATCAATTGATATTAACAATATGATCCATGAATATAATTTTATGCAGTTTTCACACGGAGGTTTTATGGTCAGGTTCTTAAAATTATCACTATTTAAAAATTTCCTCAAGAGTCTCACATTGTAAAGGTTTTAACATAAAAACTCAGTGTTTTCCTCAAGAGTCTCACATTGTAAAGGTTTTAACATGAAAACTTTCTTCCCAGTGTCTTACATTTTAAAGTTACGGAAACACTAGCTTGCTTAAAAAATCTATAAAATTTCTCCAAAAAAGTGTACGTTTTTTCCAAATGTCATAGAAGTTTGTTAGTTTTTGGAACCAAATCCTAAAAAAACTCTACTTTATTTTAGGTTTTTGCTATTTTTTAACGCATAGCAACAATTCAATCTCAAATTTTTTGTCACAAATGCTTTCTTAATTGCGCAAATGGTGTACTTTTGTCAAACTCTTTGTATAATTGTTACACAGAGACAAATATTCGTCTTTTGCACGGTTCTCATTTTATTTTGTTTTTTCTTTCTCAAAGTAAAAAGAGTCGCATGAAAGTCTTTAGTTTAACTAAATATCGATTCGTTTGTTTTAAATACTAAGTAACAACACAAACATTTCAAAGTTAACTAATAAAAAGTTGACTAGTCAAGTTTATTAGACTCATCTCTTCATTAAAAGATATCGATTTTTGACTTAAAGAGTTTTTTCACCTTGTAACTTTAATGTTTTTGACATTACATTCATTAACTGTTAGTGTAATTCTTTCAGGCCATTCCTCCTTCACCCAATGGTCACTGCGAGCACGGCTGTCTCACAAACAAATAAAGTACGGATATTTAGTATAACCACTCTGCTGACCAAGCAAAAAGTTGACCATTTTCAAATCAACACATATTAACCATTGGTGGTCACAGTAGTTCAATTTTTCTAGCACTCGTTTAATATTGTTGTATTTTTCTTTGAGCAATGTAGAGTGGCCAATGGGAATCGAGGCATACTTGTTTCCATTGTGCAGCAATACACACTTCAAACTTCTTTTTGAACTGTCTATAAATAAACGCCAATCTTGAGGTTTATTTTCAGGTATTCCCATTTTTAAAAGAAGTCCTTCAACATCTGAGCAGAAAACAAGCCCTTCTTCTGAACGATAGTACGGAAGTAAGTCGCTCTCCCTTGTGCGGTAAAAGGTTACTTTCGTACCAACACTAAGGCATTTCTTGTCTTTAAGCCTGGATGCCAATACTTCAGAAGCTTCTTTAGATAGATTAAGATCTCTTATGAGATCGCTCAGTTCCTCCTGATTAAACTGCTTCGGACTGGTCGAACTTTCTTCAAAAATGCTTGAAACATCACTTTCACTACAGCTTTCTGAAGCTTGGTGGACAAAGTCCCACTCTGATGGTTTTTCTGGAAGATGACTAAATTGTGGCACGGGTATATCTTCACAGTGGGGTACAGGACGCCTAGCAGATTCTAAGTCCGGGTAAATCCATGATTTTTTCTTGTGACGATTAAAACCCTTCAAATCTACCATACAAAAATAACAATCATCAAAGTGGTTTTTCTGTTCTCTCCACACCATTGGCACACCAAATCTAAAGCTTTTAGTTTTTCCTTTTGTCCACATTCGTAAGTGCTCAACACATGATTTGCAGACAACATGTGGAGCCCATGGCTTGTCTTGGTCATCAAGTTTAACTCCAAAGTAAGCACGGTATACTTTGCGAACAAAATCTGTAATAGACCTTTTATACTCTTTAAGAATATATTCTCCACATATGTAACAGAAACTGTCAGGGTCATTACAACAACTTCTTCTTCTTGAACAACTCATAGCAGGCAACATAAAGCAATTTAAAACTGAAAACATGAAAACCTAAATATAGTAAAAGTTACTGCATTTCAACTTTTCATTAGAATTTTTTTAGACTCCAAGATTGCTAATGGTCAGTTATTGACTTTTCTGCTTTGTTAACCTTTCTAAAAATGAGACAACTAGTCCTTTATTGCAAAACAAAATCTCCTTGTCAGCACAATTGCCTCTTACGTGTAGTTTATATGGCCGTTATCTGAGCTTTTATAGCCAGTTATTATGTCTGCATTATCTCAAAAACTAGAGCCAATTCAGCAAAAGTAAAGTCATTTTTGGAATCAGCGCACCTGATATACTATAAAATCGTTGAAAGATCTATCGCAAAAAGAAAAAAATATTTTTTTGTTGAGCTGTGTAATTTCCAAACAACTTTAATATATTGTACTATGTGATAACTATTGTAAACAAATAGTCAAAAATAAAATGTTTTTCTCGAACAAATTTTTTTCTGTTAAATACGCTTTTTTAATTAATAATATTTTTTTTAAAACGAATGCAAATTTGATGACATTTTTTAAGTGCTTATAAAAAGAAATTTCAAAAAATCATTCTTTGCTAATCGTGACAATGTTTGTTTTCAAGTGCAACACGTAACCGTTCAAAAACAGGTTTTGGAATGTCCCAATTCTGAAGCGACATTTCTCCGGCATTGCTCATAGATTTCTCAATGAAATGAGCGCAATCTTCACTAAAAATGAACCCTGAAATTTGCATTTTTTTGATCTGCAAAAAAAAGTAAGAAACCAATAGGCTTTTTTATATAAAACAAATAAAAAATACGAAAAAAATCTAAGAAAACAATCAAATTATTTTCTCACAATTGCACGATTGCTTTTAGAATAACCCTTTCGACAATTTTTTTTGTGGGAGCATCTATAATTAAAAGATACGTTTGCAAATTAATAAAACAGCAATATCCAACTTGAATTAACAATCAAAGTAAAGATCTTTTTTGTTCTTAATTAAAGTACAAATACTTAAATTTGAATCAAATTAAGGTAAACTAAAAGACTTTAACTTAAGATATGGGATAAGGATTTCCATTTTTTAACGATTTCCAACATTGATTAAAAAAAATCACACTGTAAGTAAAGTGAAAACCAAAAAAATGAAAAAAAGTCATTATTTGAACTTATGGGTTTTTTGATTGTTCACGACTCTTTCTTTTCACTTTAATTACAAAATAGTATTTTTCAAAATAATCTCTTTAGGTAACACACGTTTAAGATAAACAAAACGGAAGGACCTTTTCTTTATTCATGGAACAAATTTTCTTGCAATTAATAAAAAAGAAAACCTTCTAATGTATTCTAGATCAAGTTACTACAACTGCGAAATAGAAACAACAGCCACGGCATTTTTAGGGTAAAAATACAAAAATTTTTTTTTACTTTTATCAGTAATATGTTTTCAGGGTGCAAGAAAAGATTTCACTGCACAAATGATCTGGCTGCACTGCGCATTGCGCAATTTTGAAAAAACACTGTTAAAAACAATTTAATTTACTTTAAAAAATTGTACTAAAAAAAGCCGAAATACCATTTCCATCGAATAATGCTATTATTAATTTTGATACGTTTTCAATTGAAATTAATATTTTGCGGAAGCGACTGCAGATTTGAATCAGTTCCTGATAGCTTTTTGTTTAAATACGAAAAAGTCACTTACTGAACGGATAATGAATAACTTTGTTTATTTTAAGTACAGTTTATCAGAAGAATTAATAGCAATAAATGTCGTAAACAATTTTTTAAAAAGATTATCAGCTAATCCTTACATGTTTGTCTCCAAGTGCAACACATATTGTTTCAACTGCAGGTTTTGTAATCCTGCAATTATCATATAACAATTCTCCATTATTGCTGATACATTTTCCAATCAAATGAACGCAATTCTCACCAATGTTGATACCGAAAAAGCTTAGTTTTTTAATCTGCAGAATAAAACATCATGTTCTAAGAATCTAAACTTTTCTTGGAACTGAACCGAATAATAAACTTAAAAATAAACAATAAAACTACGTTTTTAACGATAATACTTCAAAGTCAGATATACTTTAAATTTATTGTTTTTTATTGATTGTATTGTCGTCAGTTGCAATGAAATGATTACTGAAAATACTACTGTACAATGGTAAAAACCCATCGATTTACATAAATTTAACAAAAAAACTGGTTTATTTCCCATCAAGACCGATTGTCGTGTGTTCAAACCTGTTTGTAAGAAACTTTCAATAAAATGAAAAATGTAAATGTTTTCTCAAAAATAATTTAGGATTTATTAATTGGTGAGAAAGTAGAGTTTTTTCGTTTATAACGCAAATACACTACATAACTAATCCATTCATACACGAAAAAAGAAAGAACGAAAAAACAAAAATAAACTAACATACACACGTTTTCGGTCTAGATTAGTTCTTATCAGACGACTAAAATGGAAAAAAATGGCTATCTACTGTACTTAAAAAAAGAATCAAAACTAGATTACAAAAACTTTGTTAGGTAAAGTGTTTTCTTAATTATTTCTACGAGACTTTTCATTATGAAAATTAAGTAAACAAAATGATTAAAAAATTAAAAGCGCGAAAACGACGAAAGAAAGCCACTAAAGCAAATTAAATTAAAATGTCAAAATCAACAATATTAAAATATAATTAAAAGAAACAAACATTCACTTTTATTTTTATTCAGTAAAAAGTTGTTGTTTGACCGGTTGTGAGTTGAACGCGCATTTATGACGCTTGCCGTTGTGAATTCATAAGGTACAAACTTTTTGATATTTTCTCAAAAAAAGTCATGAATTACAAACAATGGTTTCTAAACAAATACCATAATACGTTTCCATCAAACACAATGCTGTTAGTAATTTTGACACGTTTTCAATTAAAATTAAAATATTTTTGGAAAGCGATTGTACATTTGAATCAGTTCTTGACAAATTTTTGTTTCAAATACCAAAAGTCACTTACTGTACGGAAAATCAATGACTTTTTCCGTTTTTTATTCAGTTTATTACAAGGATTAATTGCGAAAAGTTTTTAACAGTTTATATAAAAACATTATTAGCTAATCCTTACATGTTTGCCTCCGAGTGCAACACATATTGCTTCAACTGCAGGTTTTGTAAGCTCGCAACCCAAAAGCTGCAGTTCTCCATCATTTCTGATACATTTTCCAATCAGATGAGCAAAATCCTCATCAATATTGAATTTCCCAAATCGTATTTTTTTAATCTGCAGAATAAAACATCATGTTGTAAGAAACCAAAGTTTTCTTAACACTGAACCAAATAAAAACGTAAAAACAAACAATGAAACTACGTTTCTAACAAAAGTATTTCAAAATTATTGTTTTTTATTGATTCTATTGTCAATGCTTGCTAGTTGCAACGAAATAATTACTGAAAACATTACTTTTCTCAAAAATAATTCATGATTTATTATATGGGAGAGAGTTTTTTCGTTTACATCACAAATACCCTACACAACTAATCCTTCCTACCGAAAAGAAAAAAAACAAAAAAACAAACAGTAAACTAACACACACACGTTTTCAGTCTACATCAGTTCTTATCAAATGACTAAAATGGAAAAAGATGGATATCTACTTGAAAGATATAACAAAATCATGTCTCATAGACATTTTTACGTAAATCAATATTCTAGGCTTAATTTATTAAAAAATTTAGCGGATCTAGTGGATAATGATGTTACGAAAATTGTTCGTAAGACGTATCTCAATTCAAATCTTCATTTTGGCTCATGAGAATCAGTCTAAAACTTGTTAAAATCTCTTTTAATTAATCTAATGAAAAATTGAATTTTAACAAGTTGTAGGCCGGTCCTAGTGTGCTATAATGAAAATTTTGAAAACAAATTGTTTTCGTAATGATTTCCACGAGATTTTTCATAATGGAAATTACGTAAACCAAATATTTAAGAAATTTAAAGGCGTAAAACTACAAAAAAAAACAATAAAACAAAATTAAAATGCGAAAAGCAACAATTTTGAAATGTATTTAAATGAAACAACCATCCATTTTTATTTTTATACTTTTATTTTTATGCAATAGGGGAGACTGGGGCAATTCTGGACATGGGGTACGTTGGTCCAACCTATGCGCTGCTAATAATGTTGGTTGAAATAATCTTTAGCACCACCATCTTGCATTAGCAACAATACTGATTATGCGATACGGTCGTTACTAGTACTTATTAAAGCTGATAAAAAAAGTTCTATTTTTTGCAAAAAAGTTAATCTTAAAGAAGCAGGTATGTTGCTTACTACTTCTGTATATTTATAGTTTAATGACTTGATAATAACAATGCTGATTATGATAAAATAGTGTTGTAATTTAAAATATATAGCTGGCCTACATCTCGGAGAGAAGTAATGATACAGCACTTAGTTTCAAAAAAGCGCTAATGAGGTAAAATGGGACAGAATTTAGGGGCAAGTGGCACCACTTTCCCAACTTACCCCATTACCCTTATGACTGAACTTTCACGTGGTAAGCATTTGTAATGTCGGCTGGGTAGTAAAGAAAAATGTTCAGTAAACCTTGAGCTATTTAAGTTTATGTAATAACCTAACCTTTCAATCTAGCTAATCAAAAATTTCATGTGTTCAAATCTTATAAAGAGCTAAAAATATAGCCTATCAGTAAAAAGTAATTAATTTTGATGTCATTTACAATTAGGACAAAACAAACATTAAAAATAATACTCATGTTAAATTGTTTATGTTGTATTTTCTAGGTAAATAAATGATAGCCAGGCCACAAAAAATATACAAAAAAGACTAACAGAGGGCAGACCCCATTAGATGTCCTGAAAAGGGCAGCAGATGCCTTACAGCAAAGTGATAAGCTCCAATAGTCTGCTCGAGAGTTTAACGTGAGCAAAATCACACTGAAGCGCTTTGTCAATCAGATGTCAATTGATAAAAATATAGCAAAAATGTCAAGCTGCAAGCATGTGGGTCACAGGCAGCACATTTTTTTTACAAATATGGAAAAAGACCTTCCAAACCATAAAAAATCATTGAGTGAGATGTTTTGTGGACTCTCAAGAAACAAATGTCACCAATTAGCTTTCGAATTCGCTATACAAAATAATATCACGATACTGGACAACTGGAAAAAAAGAGAAAAGTGGGAATTGGCTCGTTCTTATCATTTAAGTTTAAATATAGACTATCTATGCGAAAGCCTGAAGCAACATCAACTTCTCTTGCACGTGGAACGGCGTTAAATTGGCATACTGTTGGCAAATTTTTTTGATTAATTAGGAAATTTAAATGATCGCTGCAAATTTGAAATGCACGATATTTACAACTTAAGCGAAATGGGTCGCACAACTGCTAGGGGGCGTGGTTCCACCAACAAGAAACAAACGCATTGGATCAGTGATTAGTGTTAAACGTGGAGAACTGGTCATTGTCTTATACGCAGTTGGAGTATCTGGAGTTGTACTGCCATCAATGTTTGTTTTTTCCAGGCCTAATTTTCTGAATAAATTTATCGTTGCTTGGCCATTAGGATTTATAGGAGTTGCTAACAAGTTGGGTTGAATAAATGAAGACTTGTATGTCAGCTTCATTAAGCACTTTGTTCACCATGCGCGTAACTGCAAAGAGCGACCATTGCTACTGATTTTGGACAACGTATGTGCACGTATAAGTCTTACAGCAATTGATCTGACACGTAAAAGTGGTTTAGTTATGATGACTATGCCTCCACACACCACGCATTACCTCCAACCGTTGGATCGAACATGTTACAAACCGTTCACCACTGCCTTTTGGCGGCAATGGATGGGTGAATGCGCTCTCATCCAGGTCGTACTGTTACAATATATGACCAATATATACCATGTCCTGTAGCTGAAGCTCAGCTGCATTTACATACTATCTGGAATATTCAGAACGGCTTCCGTCTCTGGGGTATACATCCATACCACACAAATGTTTTCACAGATAAGAATTTTGCGCCAGCCGAAGTTACCAATTGCCCAGATCTGGGGATTGTTACTTGTGCAAGTGACGTAAATGACCAACAAGATCCTGGAATCCAAAATATATCAGATCCGGATGAATTAACTGAACAAGAGTCTAGCAATTTAACTGGGCAAAAATGTGCAAAATCCAAACAACAAGTACCTCAAGTACAGGTTCATATGACATTCCGCTTGCACTTTTACAGCATTTGTTACGTCGTTCGCGTAAATACGGTATTTGCCACGTAAGTATCGCTAGCGAGTTTCGAGCCAGCGCGCCTTTTGTATTAACGTTGAATAATCAGTGCTACACTTTAGTGCGTTCTCGCGCGGCTGTTGGGCATTAAGTGATGCCACGTTGTATTGGTGTGTTTTTTAACTTGAGCTGGCTGTGACTCGGCATTTGGACAGAGTCTTTAGACTTTATTTGGCTACTATATATTTGTCCCTTTGAACGTTGTCTACTTTTGGTATAGAATTTGGTAGTTTGATTTTTTTGCTCGTCCGCCCAACATCGTTGGTAAGTTTGTGGACAATGTGTCTACGTATTGAAACTAATTTGTGTTATATTGTTTAGAAAACCGTTTCCGAATAGCGCCGTAATTATTGTTTTATTTTTAATAAAATAAAACCGTAAAGTTTTGGTGCTGGTCGCGAATCGCGTTTGTGCGGAGCTGGAAGGACGAGGCAGTTTTGCGACTCCGTCACAGTATTCATTGGTTAATTTTACCAGTAGACTAAAAGAAGCACTTCACAAAGAAACTTATGTTTCACCTTAACAGATTTGCCTATCTCAAAAGCTGCTGCAAGGAAAAAACACACGAAAAGGCAAACGAAAAAGAACGTCATTAAGAGTGCTGACAAGCATCCCGTCAGAGATGAAATTGTAGCTAATAAAGCAAATCGTCAAACAAAAATCAAGAAAACAAAAACGGCAAGAAAGTGCCGATTTCGTAAAATGAGTTTTGATAGCGAAAGTGAAGTAGAATTAGTGGTATAAAGTGATACATGTACTGAATACAGTGATGACAAAATTGGCGAAAGCGGTTTTGTGGTTGTAAAAATGGAAGGAAAATCTCGAGAAGTACAATATATCGCACAAATGGATACTGTTGACAGGGATGAATTTGAAACTTTTCTCAAAAAAGTGCCAAAAACCTGTAGGACATGTGCCAGTTTTTATAATCAACAAAACGGACATCGCAGCATTTCAACGGAATGAAGTGATTGCAAAGTTACCGGAACCAGTAGAGAACACTGGGAGCACCAGAAAAAGTAATCAATTGGTGTTTCCTGTTACTATAACATATTGGTTGAATTCATTTTTTGCTAAAAATTGCTGACTAGGAAAGAGAGATTTTGTTCTTGTTGTTGTCCGCGATATATACCATGCAAGGGGAAAGTTGGGACGTTTGAGTGTGTCATCTGTTTTCGGCTGTTCTCAAAACAAAAAGATACTGCTCATGTTAATTCATTAGTTTTTAATGTTTTCTATCCAAAGTTTTATTTTAAATTAGCTCATGATGTTTCCAATTTATGATCCAAAAATAAAAATTTATCCCGACTTACTACAGTCTCTCCTAATAAATTGTTGTTTGACATCGGTACATTGTGGGGTCAACACGCATTTATGACATTTGTTATTGTGAGGTGTTACTGTATAAGCTTTTTGATATTTTCTCAAAACAAATCTTGAATTACAAACAATCTTTTATAAAAAAATGTCATAACATTTCTATCAAACACAATGCTGTTATTAATTTTGACACGTTTTCAATTGGAAATGACATTTTCGGAAAGCCTCCGCAGATTTATATAGTTCTGGACAACTTTTTGTTTGAAATACAAAAACGTTGCTTACTGAACCGCCAATGAATGACTTTGTCTATTTTTAGTAAAGTTTATCACAAGAATTAATTGCAAAGATCTTTAAACAGTTTATATAAAAACATTATTAGCTAATCTTTACATGTTTGTCTCCGAGTGCAACACATAACCTTTCAGATGCAGGTTTTGTAATCTCGCAATGCTCAAGCGACAGTTCTCCATCATTGCTGATATATTTTCCAATCAGATGAGCAAAATTATCACAAATGTTGATTTTGCAAAACGGCATTTTCATTATCTGCAGAATAAAACATTATGTTACAAAAACCAAATTTTTGTTAAAATTGAACTGAATAAAAAAACTTAAAAATGATCAACACAACTACAATTTTAACGAAAGCACTTCAAAGTCAGATAATTTCAAACTAATTGTTTTTCATTGATTGCATTGTTGATGGTTGTTAATTGCAACAAAATGAGTACCAAAAATATTACAATGAAAAAAACCTATTCAAAACCGGTTGTCGCAATTTCAAATCTGTTTGTAAGAAACTTATACTAAATGAAAAATGTAAATGTATTCTCAAAAATCAATCATGATTTATTATTCGGGAAAAGTGAGGAATTTTTTTGTTTATAACACAAATACACTATACAACTAATCCATTCACACCAAAAAAAAAAAAACAAGCAATAAACTAACATACACGTTTTCCGTCTACATCAGTTGTCAGCAAACAATGAAAATGCAAAAAAAAGCTATCAAAATAAAAAAAATACGCAACCAAGGCAAAGACTTTGTTACGTAAATTGTTTTTCTACAAGAGGCGTTTAGAAAATAATGCAACTGATTTAATTTCTTACAGCATTCATTTAACTTATATCTGATTCTTTGACAGATTATAGATTGGTAACTAAGGTTTACAGATTTTGTAAAAAAACAAGATTACTGCAATCTGCAATTCAAATTTTAAGCAATCCCTCTATGTCTTTTTCGTTAGAAGGTAAAACTGGCCTGATTGCCCCAAAGCAATCTCGGCAGAAGCAAAGAGTTGTTATTGAATTTCTACTGTCGGAGGGAGAAACAGGTCAGAACTTAAGCAGAATGCTAAAGTAACTGTATGGTGACGGTAGCGATAGGCTACAGCACAGTGATGAGGTGGTTGAAACAAATCAATGATGGACAGGAAGAACCTGCTGAAAGCGATCTTTGCGATGGGCAAGACGTGTTAGGCCATGTTCTGCTCACAATTCTGCTAACATTGATCAGGCAGATGCATTGATTAAAGAAAACAGACGCATCACTATTAATGAGCTTGCTGAGTCATTATGAGTAAGTGCAGGGAGTGCTGTAAAGATCATGGATACCCTGGGGTATTCAAAAGTGTGTGCAAGATGGGTCTCAAGGCAGCTCACAGAGGCTCATGAACAATCCCGCCTAAAAGCTTGTTCTGAACTTCTGGAGTATTGCCATAGTGACAAATCCTTTTTGCCGCGAATAGTGACCGGAGATGAGACTTGGGTTCACCACTTCAAACCAGAGTCAAAGAGAGCATCAATGGAGTGGCGCCATCTCACCCCAACACGCTCGAAGAAGTTCAAATCTCAGCCGTCTGCAGGAAAAGTGATGGTGACTATGTCTTGGGATAGTGTTGGTGTGATACTGGTAGACTTCATGTTTAAAGGAGCAGCAATCAATTCAGATGTTTACATTGATACATTAAAAAAGTTGAAAGCAAAAATACAAAGAGTTTGACCTGCTTTGGAAATGTCTAAGGTTTTATTGCCACATGACAACGCTAAGCCTCACACCAGCCTCAAAACCCTTGAGGTCATCAGCTCCTTTGGCTGGACAACAAGTTCACATTCTCATTATTCGCCAGACTTGGCACCGTCTGACTTTCAATTTGTTTGGGCCCCTCAAAGAAAGTTTAAGGCTGCGACATTTCTTCAGTGATGAAAAGGTCAAAACTGCTGTTAGGAAGTAGTCAAAAACGCAGCTTGTAGAATTTTACAATGAAGGAATATGTGCACTCGTTAAAAGGTGCGAAAAGGCGGTTCGGAACGCGGGAGATTACATCTCGAAGTAAGTATGAAATGTTCATGCTTTCTTGTGATGCACGATTTGTGTACCTTTAAAACTCAATGTCATGAAAAGAAACCTGGTTGCATTACTTTCTGAACGCTCCTCGTAATTATTTCCATCTCAATAATTATTTCCATGCACGATTTGTGTACCTTTAAAACTCAATGTCATGAAAAGAAACCTGGTTGCATTACTTTCTGAACGCTCCTCGTAATTATTTCCACGAGATTTCTCATAATGAAATTTAAGTAAACCAAAGATTAAGAAATTTAAATGTACAAAACGACGAAACAAAGCCAATAAAACAAACTAAATTAAAATGTTAAAAACAACAATATTAAAACATAATTAAAAAAAACGTCTATCCATTTTTAGTTTTATTTTTTTATTTTTATGCTGTAATGATTTGTTGTTTGACATCGGTAAGTTGTGAGTTCAACGCGCATTTACGACGCTTGGGTCGTAAATTCATAAGGTAAAAACTTTTTGATATTTTCTCCAAAAAAGTCATGAATGACAAACAATTGTATCTAAAAAAATGCCAAATAACGTTTCTATCGAACACAATGCTGTTAGTAATTTTGACACCTTTTCAATTGAAATTAATATTTATGGAAAATGTACGCCCAAGAATGACTTCGTTTATTTTTAATACAGTTTATTGCACGTATTAATTGCGAAAAGTTTTAAACAGTTTGTTTGAAAACACTATTAGCTAATTCTTACATGTTTGTCTCCCAGTGCCACACATAATGTTTCAACTGCAGGTTTTGTAATCTTGCAATCCACAAGCTGCAATTCTCCATCATTGCTGATATATTTTCCAATCAGATGAGCACAATCCTCACCAATGTTGATTTTGCTAAATTTTATTTTTTTCATCTGCAGATTAAACAATCAGGTTGTAAGAAACCAAACTTTTCTTAAAATTGAACCGATTATAAACTTAAAAATAAACAATAAAACTACGATTTTAAAGGTAACAAATTCAAAGTCAAATATATTTTAAACTGATTGTTTTTTATTGATTGTATTGTCAATGCTTTGTTAGTTGAGACGACATGATAACTGAAAATATTACTTTATATATTTTATATTATTTTATAATTTATTAATTGGGAAGAAAGTAGAGTTTACACAACTAATCCACTCATACAAAAAAAAAAAAAAAAAAAAGAACGAATAAACAAACAATAAACTAACACGCACGCGTTTTCGGTCTACATCTGTTCTTATTAGTCGACTAAAATGGAAAAAGATGGCTATCAAATTAAAAGAAACAACAAAACTAGAAACCAAAGACTTTGTTAGGTAAAATGTTTTCCAAATTATTTACGCGAAATTTTTCATAATGAAAATTAAGTAAACCAAATCATTGAGAAATTTAAATGAGCGAAACGACGAAAGAAAGCGAATAAAGCAAGCTAAATTCAATAGCTAAAATCAATAAAATTATTATGTAACTAAAAGAAACGACCATTCATTTTTATTTTATTCTTTTATTTTTATGCAGTAATAAATTATTGTTTGATATCAGTAGGCTGTGAATTCGACGCGAATTTACGGCGCTTGTCGTTGTAAACAATTATTAATGTACAAGCTTTTTGATATTTTCTCATAAAAAAGTCATGAATTACAAACAATCTTTTTTTAAAAAATGCCTATCCTAATTCTTACATGTTTGTCTCCGATTGCAACACATAATGTTTCAAATGCAGGTTTTGTAATCTGGCAATTATCAAGAGACAGTTCTCCATTATTTCTGATACATTTTCCAATCAGATGAGCAAAATCGTCATCAATCTTAATTTTGTTAAACCACATGTCTTTAATCTGCAGATTGAAATATCTTACTATTGTACATCGATTGATTTATTCATTTTTTTAAAAAAAGAAAATACAATAAATATAAATGATTAATTTTTTTCGAAAATTTAAAAAGTTTTACATTTAATAGCATTGTTTTTTAAATTTTAGAAACAAATTTACGGTACTTATTATTGTATTTTTTATTATGTAGGTTTTTACGTTTCTTCATAAAGAATTCGAGATTAAAAAAAATTATATGATGTTTGGTCACTTTGAAAAAATCTATTTCAACTGCATATTTGTCAAAAATATTCTTCAATTTTTGTATTTAGAGATTAATTGTTTCAGATCAGTAAGTTAAGTATTTCACGCGCATTGATGACGTTGTCATTGTGAGTATTTATAGGTTTGTAGTTATATGTTTTAATTTAACGTATTTATACGTTGTTAATGTAAAAGTTTTTGTAATTTTTGCGACTTTCAGTACAAACAACTTAGTTTAAGTTAAAAAACTTTTCTCAAAAGAAAAAGAGAAAAAAACTTTTGCGTCGAACACAATGCTGTTAGTAATTTTGACACTTTTTCAACTGCAATTAATGTGCTTTGAAAGCCACTGCGGATTTGAATGAGTTCTTGTAATTAAAGATTAAAAGTTTGTTTGTAAATGCTTTTCATGTTTGCGAGACTATTCTCCTTCGTGACGTAATAACTACTTTTACGCACTTAAACTACCTAAATACAAAAAAGTCACTAACTGTACGGACAATAAATGACTTATAGTTTATTTTTAGTACAGTTTATCACAAGGATTTATTGCGAAGAGTCTTAAACAGTTTTTTTAAAACCATTATTAGCTAATCCTTACATGTTTGTCTCCGAGTGCAACATATAATCTTTCAAATGCAGGTTTTGTAATCTCGCAAGTATCAAGCTTTAGTTCTCCATTATTGCTGATACACTTTCCAATAGAATAAGCACAATCCTCGCAAATGTCGATTTTGTCAAATCGTATTTTCTTAAGCTGCAGAATAAAACTCATGTTGTAAGAAACAAAACTTTTCTTAAAACTGAATTAAATAAAAAACTTAAAAACCTACAATTCTGCATGGTTTACAGTCAAAACAATTTAGTTTAAATTAGATAGCTTTTCTCCAAAAAAGAAAGCCAAAAAATGTTTCGGTCGAACACAATGCTCTTAG
This sequence comes from Diplosoma virens, assembly GCA_963680785.1. Taxonomy (NCBI): domain Eukaryota; kingdom Metazoa; phylum Chordata; class Ascidiacea; order Aplousobranchia; family Didemnidae; genus Diplosoma; species Diplosoma virens. The sequence continues at coordinate 27,125,600 of OY796883.1, forward strand.
TAATTTTGACACGTTTTTAATTGAACTTAATATTTTTGTGAAAGCGACTGCAGATTTAAACCAGTTCTTGACAACTTTTTGTTTAAAATATAAAAAAGTCACTTATTGTACTGTATGAACAATGAATGACTTTTTTATTTTTAATACAGTTTATCATAAGAATTACTGGCGAAGAGTTTTAAAGAAAACATTATTAGTTAATCTTTACATGTTTGTCTCCGAGTGCAAAACACAATGTTTTAAATCCAGGTTTTGGAAATGCGCAATCAGCAAACTGTAGTTCTCCGTCATTGCTGATACATTTTCCAATCAGATGAGTGCAATTCTCACCAATGTTGGTTTTCTCAAACCGTATTTTTATAATCTGCAGAATATAACATCATATTTTAAAAAACCAATCTTTTCTTAAAACTGAACGGAACAATTGAACAATGCAACTACATTTTTTAGAAAAGTACTTCAAAGTCAAATATATTTTAAACTGATTGCTTTTCATTGATTGCATTGTCGATACTTGTTAGTTGCAACAAATATTTAGATTACTGAAAATACTACATTACTACAACAACAAATATGATCTTCCTACTTTCTTGTTCTTGTAACTTTTCATATAAAATATTTAGGTTATTACTTATGAGAAACAACAGATATATATAATGCATTGCTCATCATTTTATATGATTTGAGCACTCTTGGCATCACTGGGCTTTGATTTTACTTGTGGCTTAAAAACCACAAGTAAAAGATTAGCCACAAGGTACAAATTGGTGTGCCTTGTTCTTTCTCAGCATAACTTCACTGGACTGATAAGACCCGAAAGGTCGAAACAGTACTGTCTCCAGTTAATATATATATACGTATATATATACATATCACTGTACTAAAACATAGCGCCACATAAATTTTTACCTTGTGTTCAATTAATTCCAGTGTGATTTGAGAAATTATTTACCTCCTATGGTGTAATAAATGGACCACTATATAATTTTGTATATTGCAAATCTTTGTTTAAACGTTAATCTATTTGCATTAATTTGATTTACTTATTTGGGTGAAGTTTATTTTGCCTAATTTGTTTGTGAGGTTTCCTACAAATCTATTTTTGGCACATCAAAATTGTTTTTGTGATATTTTTTAAACTCTCCTTTTGGCTTTAATCTATTAAATTATGCAACTTGGCTTTTTCATAAAGCCCCCATCTAATAAATTAGCTTTTCCCCACCAATTTTTAATTCATAGCATTTCAATCCAACATTCGATTCATCCAAGTTCTTTATTGGGATTAGGACTTATCTACTTTTTCTATACCGTATTTGGTGAAAAATTCAGAAGTATTTTCATCAAAGTTTCCAAAACCAAACAACCTATAGTGCACCACTGTTGAAAGAATCCTTAAGAAATTTGAGTATGGATCTACCTGAGAATCTATTTGAATAAGGTACATTCTATTTGAATAACGTACATGACGGTGTAAGTGGTGATTTTAAGTGGTTAAAGGTTTTTGTTATTATTGGTAAATTATTTTGATAAATATTTAAAACAATGGCGAACCAGAAAATTGATTAAGTAATGGAACTGTTAAAAAAGGTCAGGGAAAGACAGGATAAGTATGAAAAAGATTATTTGAAAAAAGACCATGATACTGCTTCTTGTAATTGTTTTGCAGGTGAAAAAGAAAAAATGGAACAGCATCAAGAACTTATGAAATTATCAACTATTATTGATTCTATTAAAGTTGAAGTTGGACAGTTGGCAGAAATGGTGGAGAAACAGGAACAATATCTAGATGACTTAGAACAATATGGAAGATCTAATTGTCTCATATTGCATGGGAACAATATAGATCACAGGATAAGTAGCATGGATGTTGAGAAGTATCGGCTAAATATATTAAATACCAGATTAAATTTGCCTACTAATGTTAGTGACTCTGTTATTGATATTTGTCACCCTCTTCCTTCAAAAACCAATTATTATTAAATTTGTTCGCAGGTCAATAAGGAATATGATACGTATATTTGCATAAGAAGAACCTAAAAACATCAAATGGACCCAAACTATCAATCACTGAGTCATTAACCAAAAAAAGACTAAAGATTGTGGAGGAAGCCAGAAAGGTATTTGGTTTTGACAATGTCTGAAGCACGAAAGGTATTGTATACTGTTCATTCAAAGGTAAGAAACAAGTTATTATTAAACTATCCGATATTAGTAAGATAAGATTTTCTTCTTAATTAATTAGTAGTTTCAATAACTAAAACAGTACTTGATTTAACCTTACCACGACACATCATAATTTTCTTGAAATTAACTTTAGCTTATCTTTATATAATTATTCATTTTATACATCTTAAATCAATTTAAAATTTTTATTTTATTTATTTGTATTTTTTTACTTTTTGTTTATTTTATTACATATTATTATTTATTTATTTTAATTTAATTTTTTTCTTTTATTTATATATATATATATATATATATATATAATTACTCATTTGTGCAACATAAATCTTAAATATTATGACTTTGAGAAAACTTGAATGTAAATTTTGCCAAAAAACAATCAGAAAAGACTTTGTGCCTATTCAATGCCAAACATGTTTAGCTCACTTTCATAAAAAATATGCTAAAATACTTAACAACCAATCAATAGCCTCAAATAATTTTTACTGCAAATGTAATTGTTATGAACATAAAAATTTCCATGTTTCACATAATTCTGGTAAAGAAAAAATTGTAAGTAGTAAATCTGAAAAATATTTTAATGCTGAAAAATTAAATTCAATCTTTGTTGATGACAGTAATTCTGAAAATAAAGAACATGATAACTTAATTGACCCAAATAGTTATCACTTTCAAGAGCAATACTTGGAAATTCAATCTACAAAATCATTGATCTTTAATAAAAAAATTTGTAATAGTTTTCTTATTATTTGTGTTAATATTAGGTCACTCTCTAATCCTTTAAATTTTAGTAAATTAGAAAGCTTTGTTTATAATCAAAACCCCAAACCAGACATAATTGCTGTAACTGAAACATGGATTCAGAATAATTCACCTGGCTCGAATAATTCACCTGGCACATGGCCATGTTATCTTGAAAATTATAATTTTATCTCTAACAGCAGAAAAATTACCAAGGGTGGTGGAGTTGGTTTATATATTAAAAATTGCTATAAATTTAACCTAATTGATAAATTAACAATAATGAATGAAAAAATTTTTGAATCAATTTTTATAAAAATTCAATTACATAATGAAAATTTATTCTGTGGTAACATTTATAGATCTCCTTCTAATGACAGTCGTTTAAACGAAAACTTTTTGAATAATCTTTATAATTGTATCCATAACACTAGTCTACACAATTTTTGAAATAAAGTAGAAAACAGGTGCCCTTGGCTAACTTTGGGGCGCTGATTTCGAATCTGATGTCCATTATGTCATATCAGCCTTCATTTTTCAGTTATCTTGCACTAACCCCATCCCAGATGGCTCTAAAATGCCGTATAGTAAACACCAAGTCGCTGTTCGGATTTGCAATTTTTTTGAAGCAGCATGCACATACCTATTGGCAGGTAATGTGTATAAATCGACCACAACAACATTTCTTTACGAGAATGTAACAGTTCCTTTAAATATGTGCTCTGTGTTTCGATTTGTTTGGCGTTTTCCCAATGTAACATTTTTCGCTTTATTACCGGTATTGTTTTTCTTTCTACGATTTATCGCTCTTTCCAAACAGAATATTACATTGTTATGCTACAAATATCCTCCCGTCTATAAACTAGCAGCTGTAATAAGGAGATACTTTCCAAAATTTCTCAGTCTGCATAGGTTCACTAGAAGTTGGAAGGATAGCTTAATTAGATTAGCTTGACTGTATGAGTATGACAATATTGTAGGTGTTAGAGCAGTTTTCCCAGGATTTTACTTGAAACTCACAAGGTGAGGAGTTTCATGTTTTTTTAAGGCAATTAAAAGCTTTCATTCTAGCGATACTAGTGCTGTGTTAGGTACTGTAGTTAGCAAGTTCTACTGAACTGCGAAATTTAATATCATAAATTTTGTTGTGCAGAAATTTATCAAAAGTGCTTTCATCTTAATCAGTATTTGAGTAATTCAAAATGTCAACATTGCGGCTTAGAGGGTGTGTAAATGATCCAGACAGTTTCTGCTACATTTGTGGTCGGTTTACAAGGAAAAAAGATAGACGAAAGGTAACTCCATTAATAAAAAATGCTTACTACGCTTATTTTGGTGTAAAACTGGGGAACCAAGACAAGACATGGGCCCCACACAAAGTATGTATTAGTTGTATGTCGACATTCAGCTTGCGGATGAAAGGGAAGAAGCATTTCTTATTTGGAGTTCCAATGGTATGGCGAGAGCCTCAAAATCATCTTAGTGACTGTTACTTTTGTGCTGTCAAAACTACCGGTATAACATCTAAAACGAGGTCTTCCGTAGCATATCCCAGTTTGCCATCAGCAATTCAATCAGTTCCTCATAGTGATGAAGTACCTAAACCAACATTCCAGGGTTTTTATCTCAGTGAAAGTGAATCTATATCTTCAATTGAGGAAAGTAAAATATGTGAAGATTTTGTACTCGTCCATCAAAATGATGAACCGCAACTGTTCACTCAAGCAGAGTTGAATGACTTAGTTAGGGAACTTGATCTTCCAAAAATTTCTGCTGAACTGCTAGGATCACGACTGAAAGAAAAAAACTTGCTGGCTCCTGAAACCAAAGTCAGCTTTTATTGTTATAGGGAAAAAGGTCTCATGGAATTCTTCAAAATGGAAGAAAATTTGCTGTTCTGCGATAACATAGAAAAACTAGTAACTGCTATGGGGACATCATACACTCCATCAGAATAGAGGCTTTTCATAGACAGTTCCAAAAGAAGCCTGAAATGTGTTCTGTTACACAATGGCAATAAACTTGCTTCTGTACCAATAGGACATTCGATACAAATGAAGGAAACATACAAAAATATGAAAAGCATTCTCGACAAAATCAAATACGCTGAATATGAATGGGTAATATGTGGAGACTTAAAGGTCTTATCCATTCTCCTTGGGCAACAAGGTGGGAACACAAAATACCCTTGCTTCTTATGCTTGTGGTGGGATAGTAGAGCAAAGCAAGACCACTGGATAAAAAGAGAATGGCTGAGTAGAGAGGTATTTATACTAGGAGAGAAGAACATAAAGAACATTCCATTGGTGAATAAAGAAAAAATATTATTGCCACCACTGCACATCAAGTTGGGGTTAATGAAACAGTTTGTCAAGGCTTTGGACAAAGAGGGAGAGTGTTTCAAATACCTTTGTACAAAGTTTCCGAGGCTTACTTATGAAAAAATCAAAGCAGCTATTTTTGATGGGTCCCAAATTCGGCTTTTGGTAAAAGACCAGACATTTATTTCCACCATGAAGAAAGAAGAATTAAATGCAAGGAAAGCATTTTGTGATGTGGTGAAGAACTTCCTGGGAAACATCAAATCCCCGAATTTCAACGAACTTGTGGAAAGCTTATTACAAGCTTTTCATAACTTGCGCTGTAACATGAGTGTTAAAGTACATTTCCTGCATAGTCATTTGAGCTACTTTCCAGAAAACTTAGGGACATTCAGTAAAGAACAGGGTGAAAGGTTTTACCAAGATATTAAAGTGATGGAAAAAAGGTATCAGGGAAAATGGAATGTCAGCATGATAACGGACTATTGCTGGAATCTGATACGTGAATCTTCGGACTTTCAACACTATTGTCAATCTAAAAAAAGGAAACTATTGCCATAAAATTGTGTTTAGTGTATTTGTATTCTTCTTTGTGCTTAGTATATTTCTATAACCACCCTTAGTATGTGATATTGTATGCATATAGCTACACATTAGTTTATGCCTTTCAATGTGTATAGCAAAAATTTTAAATCGTATTTTTTAAAAAATGTGACCCGTTACGGCAAAACTAATGACAGATGTGAAACCAGCGCCCTCAAATTAGCTAGACTGCATACTTTTCATTTTTGTTTCTGAAACTCGATCAAATTTTGTAGACCTGTGTAATAGTAATGAATCACTAAACAAATGTTTTATCACTGGAGACTTTAATTATGATTTATCAAATCAAGATAATGAACATATATGCAATTTTATTGAAATGATGCTTGAAGGTCATTACTTCCCAGTTATTAACAAACCAACTCGCATCACAGATACAAGTGCAACAGTATTAGACCACATCTGGACAAATTTACACCATCAGCACATAAAATCAGAAGTCATTTTAAATCCACTTTCTGACCATCTACCAGTATATATGTGTTTTAATCTTAATAAACAGAATTTGTATAGACCTCAACAAAAAAGATCTTTTACCCCCCAAAATATAACCAAGTTTAATGAAATGTTAGAAAATATTGATATTAATGCAATACTAAATGAAACTAATACTAATTTAGCATTTAAATTATTAATGGACAGTTATAAATCTACTTTTAACTACTGCTTCCCTTTTATCAAGCAAAATATTGAAAACAAAAATAAGCAGCCATGGTTTGATAATGATCTTTATTTACTAATGCTTAAAAAAAAACAAGTGTTTTAAAAAGTTCTTGAAAAATAGGAGTGTTTTAAATAAAGCAAACTTCAATAAAGAAAGAAATACATACAATCGTGCCTTACAAGAAAAAAAACAGAGTTATTTTAGACAAGCATTTAAGAAATTAAGTAATAATTTAAAAGAGACCTGGAAAAATATAAACAAGCAATTAGGTAAAGTTAAATCATCAGTATGTTCTTCCATATTCATAAACAATAATTTGGTGAATGACTCTCTCCAGATTACTAATTATTTTAATGACTACTTTGTCAATGTTGCAAATAATTTAGTATCAGTTTTTCCCCAAACATCTCATAGTTTTCAAACATTTATGCAATCTCCCACATTGAGCACACTTTATCTCTATCCAACTAGTTTAACTGAAATAAAAAAACTATCAGTAACCTTCAGCCTAAAAAAACTATGTCCAGTGTGTGTTTAAATGTGCACATGTCCAATGTGTGTTTAAATGTCCACTAAACAATGTCCAGTGTGTGTTTAAATGTGCACATCAGAATTAAAAACTTCTCTTTTCTTGATACCAGGTATATTATTAAAATCTTTATTCATGCTCTTCTAGTAAAATCTGAGTTAAATTGCTGTTAATTCTTTACTAAAATGTAAAAACAATAATTCTGTTAATTCTTTACTAAAGTTTTTACTTTTTAAATAAAGAATTAACAGCAATTTAACTCAGATTTTACCAGAAGAGCATGAATAAAGATTTTAAGAATAAAAAACATTTGAACATTTTTTCATATAAATAATGACTGCACAATGGCAGGACCATTAAACTTTTTCGTTTTCAAACAACTGACTAAATTTTTTCTCAAAATGAATAAACAAACCTCTTTGTAACACTAGTAGTTAAGGATTTGTGACCAAATTTAGGAAAAAAAGTCTGTTTAACTTGCTTGTGCTGATAAAAACGATAGATTAACTTAATTACTACATTAGTACTTCTTAGTAATGTAGAGCAAAGCGCTGCGCAAGCTGCATTGCGCAAGACAAGCGAAGACAAATAATGATCTACTTTTGAAGACGTAGTTGATTTTGTCACGCGAGTGCAAACGGCCTTATTGTCTAGGTGGCGTTGGATCGACGCGCATTTATGACGCTTGTCGTAGTGAGTTGTTAATGTACAAGTTTTTGATATTTTCTTTTTAAAAAAATTAAGAATTACAAACAATTTTTTCTAAACAAATACCAAAATTCGTTTACATCAAACACAAGGCTGTTAGTAATTTTGACAGGTTTTTAATTGAAATTAATGTTTATAGAAAGCGACTGCAGATTGGAAACAGTTCTTGACAGCTTTTTATTTAAAATATAAAAAAGTCACTTACTATACGGGCAATGAATGACTTTCTTCATTTTCAATACAGTTTATCAAAAGGAGTAATTGCCAAGAGTTTAACAGTTTGTTTAAAAACATTATTAGTTAATCCTTACATGTTTGTCTCCGAGTGCAACACATAATATTTCAACTGCAGGGTTTGTAATCTTGCAACACTCAAGAAGCAGTTCTCCATCATTGCTGATACATTTTCCAATCAGGCGAGCGCAATCATCACCAATGTTAATTTCGTTAAACCGTATTTTCATAATCTGCAGAATAAAACGTCATGTTGTAAGAAACCAAACTTTTCTTAGGACAGATCTAAATAATAAATTTAAAAATGAACAATTAATCTACGTTTATAACTGTCACAGAATTCACTTAATCCAAGAGGACCAGTTGAACAAGGTAACCTGAATACCTGCGCCGAAGTGAAGCTGTGTCTATTTTTTATTTATTCCGGCTCAAGAAGTGGTTTGTTGCAAGACTAAAGCTTTTTTTACAGTTAGCATCAAATAAGTTCGAATTGATTCGTTTGAAAACTTCTCTCCGCAAACAGACAGAGACCACTGTCTCAACTAGAAAAAATGTAATCACAAAATCCACAAAGCTAACAATTGACGAAAACTTGTCTGTCTCCCACGCTTTGCCAAACTTCAAAGCGATTTTAGCGCTAAAACTTAAATTCGTCCGACACAAATATATTTCTATCTCTATAGAATTAATCTTCGAAAACACTGGCGTAAAGCAATTCCAACACTTTTTCATCAACAGACTAAAAACGACACTGGAACAAACACTTCAATCATCAAAACACAGCACTCGAACAAGCACTGGAATAATTATGTAAACCAGGCGCCCGCTTATATAAAATCACGTCACATGACGCTACTTCACGTTAAGGTGCACTCGAATGTGCCAGAATCACAACGTTTGCTCTATCACATTGTGGAACAAAGTTTACACTCGGTCATCGTATGAGTCTACAGAGAAACGAACAATCGGAGAATCGGGACGAGAACGCATTACGTCATTATATGTTTGGTTAAAAGAAAAACATTCCAAACAATCGTAAAAGAGCTTGCAAATAAAGTAAGCGAGGTAAGTGGGAGCTTTACTGACTCTGCGATTATTATTTGGCCATGAAAATATCATGCCAAAATAAAATTAAAATTATTGGAAAACAGAAAATTAACTAAAGCTTTGTGAAATTAAAATTATTGCGAATGAAGTGTGACAATAAGGAAAGCACTTTGAAGTCAGATATATTTCAAATTTGTTGTTTTTTATTGATTGCATTGTCAATATTTTGTTGGTTGCAGCAAAATGGTTACTGAAAATACTACAATGAAAATAAAAACATTTAATTTACTTAAAATTAACCAAAAATCAGTTTATTTACCAGCAAGATCGTTTGTCGTAATTTCAAAACTGCTTGTAAGAGACTTTTAACATGATTGAAAAATGAAAATGTTTTCTCAAAAATAATTCATAATTTATTTATTGGGAACGGGTATATTTTTTTATTCATAACGCAAACATTGTCATAAGTTTTGAACCCCTGACAAACCACTTTAAGATAATAGTAATCTTGTACGTCATTCATTAATTTTATTTAAAACCCGAAGTGTCTTCAGTTAGTTTCTGTGTCTGTTTAACGTCTTAATTCAAATGCCAGTTAATGTATGTATTGTGTTTGTTTGATATATTAATTTATTTTGTTATTTAGAGTACGCAGTTTTTAGTTAAATAAAGCTAACCTTGTTAGAGGTGTAATTTCATGACCAATATACTCAGCACGACTCATCTTTTGTTACCATAAAGAAAGTAATAAACTTTTGACCTACATCGCTCCTCATCAGACGAATAAAACGGAAAATTATTGGAATCAAATTAAAATTAAAAAACAGAGGTCAATGTCCTTATTTTGTAAATTGTTTAGCAAAATTATTTCCTCGAGATTTTTTGAAAAAGGTATTAATAAATCCAAATGATTAAGAAATTCAAAAGCTCGAAATTTCAAAAACAACCAGTAAAGCAAATAAAATTAAAATACCAAGATCAAAATTATTAAAATGTATTTAAGAGAAACGAACATTCAATTTTATTTTTCTTCAGAGATGAATTGTTGTTTCACTTTGTAAAATTGTGTGTTTAACGCTCCTTAATAGTATTTCCTGTTTTACACAGTTTTTATGTTTTCGCATTAAACGTTTTAGTTATAAAAACGTTCTATTTCATTGTTAAATCATTTGCTAAATCAGTGGTTCCCAACCAAATGTATACGGACCTCCCGCTGTCCGGAAAAATGTTGTAGGAAGCCGGCAAATGCATTGAAATTGAACAAAATTTTAAAAAAATATTTGCAAAATTATTAGTCATGGTCAGTCTCAAAAATTAAGGTGTCCATATGGTTGAAAATTTTTTAAAGGCGTCCAGGACTAAAAAAAGGTTGGTAACCAATTTTCTAAACACCAAAAAAGAACAGCAACAATAAATTAAATGTTTCCACCAAACAAAACGTTGTTAATTATTTAGACATGTTTTTTAATTGAATATTTTAATGTAGATTTTGGAACTCTGTTATTTTAAGATGTACGTTTGTAGGTATAGAAATATTTTTTGACAAATTTTTATTTTAAACAAATAACCATTACTGTATTGGCAATGAATAACTAATCCAGTTTATCAAAACTAACAAAAGTGTTTAAGCAGTTTCTGAAATCATTACAAGCCATTCATTACATGTTTGCTTCCCAGTGCAACACATAATGTTTCAATTCCAGGTTTTGTAATCTCACACCTATCCACCAACAGTTATCCAACATTGCTGATAAATTTTGCAATCGAATAAGTGAAGTCCTCACCAACACCAATTCCGTTAAACTTTATAAATTTAACCAACAAAATAAAATCAAATTTTGTCGGAAACCAAATCTTTTCTTAAAAAAATAAAAAAATTAAGTAATGAAACATGTTTTTTAAAGACGAACTTCATTAAGCCAAAAATAAATGAAACTTGTCATTTTACATCTCTGTGCTCCGTCAGTTCTAGGCAATGTTTAAATAAATCGATTGACTTCATTTCAATTAATTTTAAAAAAATGGTAATACGAGAAACGTAAAGAATTTGCTAAAAGCGTTATAACTAATCATTACGTTTTCGTCTCCGAGTCCAATACATAATGTTTCAAATGCAGGTTTTGTAATTTCGCATCTGGCAAGGTGCAGCAATCGATCATCTTTGACACATTTTCCAATTGAATGAGCGCAATCCTCACCAATGTTTATTTTTTCAAACCGTATTTTTTTGATCTGGAAAATAAAACATCATGTAAGAAGCCAAGCTTTTTTAAAACTGAACCGAATAATAAACTTAAAATTGAATAATGAAACTATGTTTTTAAGAAAAGCACTTCAAAGTTAAATATATTCTAAACCGATTGTTTTTTATTGATTTTATTGTCGATGTTTTGTTAGTTGCAACGAAATAATTACTCAGAATACTACAATGGAAAAAACCCGTTGATTTACTTAAATTTAACCAAAAAAATCAATTCATTTGCCAGCAATACCGGTTGTAGTACATTCAAACCTGTTTGTAAGAAACTTTTAATCAAATGAAAAATGTAAATGATTTCTCAAAAATATTTCATGATTTATTATTTGGTGAAAGGGTAGAGTTTTTTTTGTTTATAACACAAATACGCTACACAACTAATCCATTCATACCGAAAAAAACAATAAACTAACACACTTACGTTTTCGACCTACATCAGTTGTTATCAAACGATAAAAATGAAAAAAAATGGCTATTTAATTAAAAAAAAACAACAAAAGCAAAAGCCAAAGACATTGTTATATAAAGTGTTTTTCTAATTATTTCCACAAGATTTTACATAATGAAAATCAATTAAACCAAATGATTAAGAAATTTAAATGCACGAAATTACAAAAGAAAGCCAATAAAGCAAACTAGATTAAAATGCCAAAAGCAACCATATTAAAATATGACTAAAAAAAACGACCATTCATTTTTATTTTTGTTCTTTTATTTTTTATGCAGTAATTAATTGTCGTTTGACATTGGTAGGTTATGAATTCAACGTGCATTTCTGGCTGTTGTCGTTGTAAATTATTAATGTGCAAACGTTTTGATATTTTCTCAAAAAAGTCATGAATTACAAACAATTGTTTCTAAACAAATACCAAAATACGTTTCCATCAAACACAATACTATTGGTAACTTTGACACCTTTTCAATTAAAATTAATATTTATGAAAAATGACAGCAGATTTGAAGCAGTTCTTGACAGTTTTTTGTTTAAAATACAAAACAGTTATTTACTGACCAGTTAATGAATAATTTTTTATTTTCAAGACAGTTTATCACAAGGATTAATTGCAAAGAGTTTCAAACAGTTTTTTCAAAAACAATATTAGTTAATCCTTACATGTTTGTCTCCAAGTGCAACACATATTGTTTCAAATGCAGGTTTTGTAATCTTGCAGTCTACAAGCGACAGTTCTCCATGGTTACTGATACATTTTCCAATCAGATAAGCAAAATCCTCATCAATGTTGATTTTATTAAACAATATTTTTTTAATCTGGAGAATAAAACACCTTGTTGTAAGAAACAAAACTTTCTTAAAATCTGAACCAAATAATAAACTCGAAGGAAAATACGTTTTTAAGAAAAGCATTTCAAAGTCAAATATATTCTTATTAGTCAAATAAACCTATTGTTTTTTATTGATTGCATAGCCGTCAGTTGCAACGAAATAATTACTGAAAATACTACAGGGTGATTAATATTTAGCGTTACAACTTCAAATAACTATATTTGGGAAATGATACGTACAGTTGGAGTAACACAGGTGAAATATTGTTACAGAATGAATATAAATTCAGTATAAATACAACTTATTCAATATGCTTTCCATTCGAATCAATTACAAGCTGAAGGCGCCTCAAAAATGACCTGCAAGAGTCACGAATCACATCCTGGGGGCATTTTCGACCATTCCTTCTGTAATTTCGTCTTCAGTACCTCTAAACTTTTATGATGTGTTGCTGAGACCTTGCTCTTGAGGTATTCCCAGATACCAAATTGAGAGGATTCAAATCGGGTGATGAAGGGGGCCATTCTTCTTTGGAAATGAAGTTGGGAACATTAGCTGATAGCCACTCCTGCGTCTTTTTAGCTCCGTGTGACGGTGCCAAATCTTGTTGAAACGTCCTAGAACGTTTTTTGAAGTGTTCTTTTGCCCAGGGCAACAATTAACCAACAAGAATGTTATTTCGGTAATTCCCTTGGTTCATTTTGACGCCTTGTTCTACGAAAACCAAAGGACTTCTTCCAGATTTGGTAACGGCTGCCCAGACCATCACTGACGCCCCCCTTGGGCCCGAGTGACTTTTCGAAGTCCTACTTCTCCATCACGTGACAAACACGATCATTTTGGGGATTCACATGGTGTTGAACGTCGCTGAAAACAAGGTTAGGAAGCGTGCCTGCCTCAAGGCGGGAGAGGAAAATTCTGGCTCTGGCAAGGCGTTTTTCCACAGTTTTGCCGATTCGAATGGAAAATATATTGAATAAATTGTATTTGCACTGAATTTATATTTATTCAGAAAATTGCAAGGTAGTGAACGAATGTATTTCAGAGCGTAAAAAAAAGCGCGAGTTGAATGATTACATTGACTACAGAAAGCAGATTTCTAGAGCGCCTCAAAATCAACCAACAAATGAAATTATAATAAAAAAATATTAAATGGCAGGTATAGAAAATAAAATAAATACTATACTAGCAACCATTAACAAGTTGTCGACAAGAATTGAAAGAATCGAAAAAAAATTGACAATTTTGAAAGTCGACTTAACCAGATTGAGAGCACCTTAAACAAAAGAATCGAAAAGTTAGATAATAAAGTCAAGTATCTACCAACCCAAGACGATCTTATAAAACTGGAGAACAGGGTCAAACAAATTGAACAAACTCTAAAAATTAATAAAAAAGAAGAGTTATTGCGCAAATGATACAGCAAAGGGTTAAATATACTAATACATGGTCTTAACGAATCGAAAGAAGCTTGGCAAAATACAACCCAAACAAAGACAGTATCAGCAAAATTTTTTACTGAAGGCCTAAAGATAGATCTAAACTCGCTCCCTCTCGTTGATTGCCATCATCTCCCGCAGCGACCTATCTTTAAACAGGGACAAAAAGTTACAAGACCAATTATTCTTAAACTGGCCAATGCATTCAATAAAAGATTAATCCTCAAAGCTGCAAGTAAACTAAAAAAGTACAATATGCAAGAATCAGGTCATTCTCTTAGCTCCAACTAAAAGACTAGTAAATCTGTTTATATTACAGAACATTTATCTCATTTATTATATTAGCAAAAGAAAAAACTTTTACCTTTATTCAAAGAGGCAAAAAATAAAAAAAGAACCTACTAAGTGGGCCATTGTTGATGGCAATTATTGTCTGTATATAAAAGATGTTAAACATACTGCAGAATCTATTAATCCATAACTGTTTGAGTAATGTTTTGGTGTCTATGTGTGCTTCTTGCCTTCGTTTAAAAAAATTTAATGTGCTATGATAATAACGGCTATTATCATTATATATTAATGATTAATAGTTTCAATTTTATTAAACAAGCGTTACCATAATCTTAACTTTTGTTGCTTGGACCTTTTGATGATTGTTGTTTCAACTGTTTTAAATTTGAATAATAATTGTTTACTCTATATATATATCTTATAAGTCAATCGTAGTAGCAAACTCGATTCGCTCTAATTTTTCAAGTTCTTTTGCATTGTTCTAATGGCGCTGGACGTTTCGTGTGACAGGGAATTGTCAGAGCTCGGTAACACGAGTCAAGCAGCCGAACAACATTCAACTGTTAGTGAGACTGAAGAATTGTGTGATAAAATTTACGAATCGTTCTCTACCAATATCTTAAAATGCCATTATTTCGATATTTCCAAAAACAAACAAATTAATATGAGGGATAACAACTCTTTTTGTATTATACATCTTAATATAAGATCGTTAAACAAAAATTTTGATAAATTGTACGATTTTGTACTGTGTCTAACGTTTACTTCTGATGTCGTGTGCCTTTCGAAATCACGTATAAAAAAACAACCTCTTGTTAACATAAACTTGTCTGTCTATTCTTTTGTTAATGTTGACCCAGTTGGTAATGCAGGGGGCGTAGCCATGTACGTTAGAAAAAACTTGAAAATTACACAAGAACAAATTATACACTTACATGGATGTGAATCATTGTGGCTAGCATTGTACCAACCAAACACGAATAAAAAACTTACAATTGCAACTATCTATAGGCACCCTAGTCAAGCAACTGATAAGTTTGTTGAAAATCTTTCGAACTGTTTAGAAACATTAACTTATGAAAAAATAACATTTTATATCTTAGGTGACATCAATATTAACATCTATGGAAATAACCTATCCGTACAAGCAAAAAATTACATTAATGCCATAGCATGTAATGGAGCTTATTCAATTATTACTCAACCTACCAGAATTACAGCAAACTAGGCGACACTCATCGATCACGTGATTACAAATGACGTAGCTCACACCATTTCACCATCAATAATTTTGAACGACATGACTGATCGTTATCCTCTTTTATGTAACATTCGAAAGTTCAAAACTACTAACGCTCGTATGACTACCATACTATACTATAGAGATAAGAAAAATTTTTGTCCAGATTCCTTTTGTATTGAGTTGAATAACTCCCTGACCGAAATTGTTTGTAACAGCAATCCATTACAATTTGAAAATTTTGACTCTGCATTTGACAATTTTGTCGCCTCCATTTCACAAATGATTGATAAACACGCGCCGTTAAAACGACTAAGTCGTAAACAACAAAAATTAGTAAAAAAACCGTGGATTACCAAAGATATTTTAACTTCTATTCGAAAAAAAAATTCTATCTTCTGGACTCTGTTCATAAATGGCAGTGATGCAAAAAAAATTTATTTTCGAACCTACTCCAACAAATTAACAAAAATCAAAACCCTATCTAAAAAATTATACTTTCAAAATGAACTTAAAAAAAATAAAAATAAAGCCCGTAAAACTTGGGATATTATTAAATCTACATTATCAATTACTTCAAATCTTCGATTAACTAACTCGCTGCGAATAAATGCTACAATTATGGAGGACCCCGAAATTATCGTAAACGAATTTAATAACTTCTTTTGCTCAATTGGTTCCAACTTGGCTGAAAAAATTAAGGAGTAGAATTTAAGTTACTAAGTTCATACTTAACGTACCGGAAACAATTCGTCAACTTTAACGGACTCCATTCTGAACTTAAGGATATAAAATATGGTGTAACTCAAGAATCCTCCCTTGGTCCGTTACTTTTTCTCATATATGTAAACGACTTAAAAAATGCTGTTGACTGCACGCCTAGATTATTTGCTGATGATACCTGTCTCATATTCCAGGCCTCTAATTCATTTATCCTCCAAGGTATAATTAATATAGAATCGAAAAACTTAAACATATGGTATTGTGCAAATAAATTAACAGTTAATCCGTCTAAATCTAATGTTTTAGTTATTTCTCCCAGGTTAATCCATGATTTCACTGAACAGCTCACAGTTAGTTATGATAGTTCCCAAATTTACTCAGTTAAAAGCGCCAAATATTTAGGGACAATTATTGACAATAGAATTAATTTTTACGAACACATTAAGGCACTTGAATGCAAAATTGCCCGTTCTGTTGGAATATTAACTAAACTAAAAACAATCTTACCTAAGCAAAATTTATTACAATTATATCATACTCTTGTCCATTCACACTTGACTTATGGAATTTCTATTTGGGGCTCAACATATCCATCTTACCTTCACAAACTACAAAAATTGCAAAACAAAGCACTTAAAGCTATTTGTAATGCGCCATATCGAAGCCCAGCTAAATCACTTTATACACAATTGAATATTTTGCAAATTCAAGATGTTTATAAACATGAAATTGCCAAATTTATGTTCAATTGCAACAAAACATTAACTCCCACCCCATTCTCTAACTTTTTCCAAAAAACCAATCAAGTATCAAACCGAAGCACAAGACTATCGGCAGATCAGGATAATCTACAGTATATATTCCTAGATATCGCAATAATAGATTACAACGGTGTATAAAATACCAGGGAGTCAAAATTTGTAATCTTATACCAAAAGAAATAAAAAAATCCACTTAAAATATATTCAAAAATAACTATAAGAAATATCTTCTTTCATTTTACTAAACAAAACGGTTTACTTACGATTCTTTAGATAACAAACACATGATGATTCAGAGAGCTAAAGAATATAATTATGTTTTTTTTTTTGTCTGACATTGGGTGGTTGCTTGACTAGATGACCGTGAGGTCTATTCGCATCTTCCCTGTCACCTTCATTTTTTTCTGCGAAGTTATTATTATCATAATTCGTATTATTATTAATATATACATTTATTTTTTCTTTTATTGCTGTATGAAGTGTGACAGAAAAAAAGGATGATGATGATACTGAATTTATATTCATTCTGTAACAATATTTCGCCTGTGTTACTCCAACTGTATGTATCATTTCCCAAATACAGTTATTTGAAGTTGTAACGCTAAATATTGATCACCCTGTACAATGAAAAAACCCATCGATTTACTTAAATTTAACAAAAAAATCAGTTTATTTGCCAGCAAAAACGGTTGTAGTATATTCAAACCTGTTTGTAAAAAACTTTTAATCAAATAAAAAATATAAATGGTTTCTCAATAATATTTCATGATTTATTATTTGGTGAGTAAGTAGAGTTTTTTCGTACACAGATACACTGCTCAACTAGTCCATTCATACGAAAAAAAATAATAAAAAACAAACAAACAAACTATAAACTAACACACACATATACGTTTTCGACTTACATCAGTTGTTATCAAACAATAAAAATGAAAAAAAATGGCTATCTAATTAAAAAAAACAACAAAAGCAAAAGCCAAAGACATTGTTACGTAAAGTGTTTTTCTAATTATTTTCACGAGACTTTACATAATGAAAATCAATTAAACCAAATGATTAAGAAATTTAAAGGCGCGAAACGACGACAGAAAACCATTAAAGCAAACTAGATTAAAATGCCAAAAGCAACAATATTAAAATATGACTAAAAAAAACGACCATTCATTTTTATTTTTGTTCTTTTATTTTTTATGCAGTAATTAATTGTTGTTTGACATTGATAGGTTGTGAGTTCAACGCGCATTTCTGGCTGTTGTCGTTGTAAATTATTAATGTGCAAACGTTTTGATATTTTCTCTAAAAAAGTCATGATTTACAAAAATTGTTTCTAAACAAATACCGAAATACGTTTTTATCAAACGCAATGCTGTTAGTAATTTTGACACATTTTTAATTGAAATTAACATTTTTTGAAACCGACTGCAAATTTGAAGCAGTCCTTGACAGTTTTTTGTTTAAAATACAACAAAGTCACTTACGGTACAGACAATGAATGGCTTTGTTTATGTTTAATACAGTTTATCGCAAGGATAGTCGGCAGCGTGGTCGAATGGTTAAAGCGCCGGGCTAAAACTCACTCGCGCCATTTTGTTGTGTCCTTGGAAAAGACATTTTGCGGCATATTCCCCTGCTTGGTGGTCCTGGCAAGCAGTTCTAAATTACAATCTTATCTCTATTAAATTACAAGCGGACAGCAATATTTTGGCATCTCCGGAAGCAGGTCGGGGTAATTGCCTACCCTATGTATTAGCGCTTTCGTCGCTTTCCTGCGAGTCAGGAGGATAAATATAGAGATGAAATAAAAAAATATTAATAAATTAATTTCGAAGAGTTTAAACAGTTTTTGCAAAAATTGGTCTGCAGTTTGTTCTGAGGCGCCGCACTGGCATTTCGGTGAAGGAACGAGGTCACATTTTTGCATGGACGAATGAAATCGCCTAACACCATTTCGAAGGCGATTGAGCTTAACCCAAGGTGTTCGGTGCAAGCTCATTCCAAATTTCCTAGCACGGGTCATCGGTATAAAAGCACGGAGCCTTGATGTATTCTTGCAGTATTCCGCGTTCCATCTGTAGTTCGTCCACTCAGAAGCGCGGATGCCATATCCGGCAAGGTTGTTTAGTAGATTCCGCGAAACTGGCATATACAGGCATCTAGATTTTATTTTCTCTTGACGCGCAACTGAGAACCCACTCAAAAGATCAAACAGGATATGATCAGGGTCCAGAGATCCACGGTAAGCCAAGGAGAGTGTCGGCAAAGCTCAGCTGGCTGGATGCCTGAAAGTATGGGTAAGCGGTCCTTTAAAGTGGGACGCAGGTATTCAGTGATTATGCGCAAGGCATCATTCAAAACACTGTCTATGAGGCGAGTGTAAACACTGCAATATCAGACTGGTGCACAATAATCAGCTGTTGAGTAGACCAGAGATAGGGCACCTGTGTGCAGTGTTTTGGCACCACCACCAATCCAGAGCCTGAAAGTCGCCTTAGCAGTGTGATGCGCGAGAGTTGTTTTTCGTAGCCTGAAATGTGATGCCAGGTGCTTTCTCGTAGCCTGAGATGTGAGTATGGTTGTTACTGCTTTTAAACATGACGAATCGAAACCAAACCCGCCGAAACGGAACGGTATATAGCCATCCCGATGTTGAGCGAGACTCTGCTAATCGGCAAACGTCTTTTTTAGGACGGGCTAATATCTGGAAAACACTGCCCTTTTCAGGAAACATTGCCAACAAGTCCCGAAGACCCACTACTTTCCAGCTGAACATTGAAGGCCTCACTACAAGTAAAACGAACGTTCTTCATTATTTTGCTCTGCACTCTGAGGCACACGTCATCTTACAAGTTTTTTGATATTTCTCAAAAAAGTCATGAATCACAAACAATCTTTTCTAAAAAATGCCCAAAAACCTTTCCAGCGAACACAATGCTGTTAGTAATTTTGACACATTTTCAATTAAAATTAAGATTTTTGTACAAGCGACTGCAGGTTTGAAACAATTCTTAACAGCTTTTTGTTTAAAGAACAAAAAATCACCTAATATGCGGACAATCAATGACTTTATTTTTTTAAGTACAGTTTATCACAAGGATTAATTTCGAAGAGTTTTAAACCGTTTTTTTTTAAAACATTATTAGCTAATCTTTACATGTTTGTCTCCAAGGGCAACACATAATGTTTCAAATGCAGGTTTTGTAATCTTGCAGTCTACAAGCGACAGTTCTCCGTCGTTGCTGATACATTTTCCAATCAAACGAACGAACTCATCACCAATGTTGATTTTGTCAAATAGCAAGTTTTTGATCTGCAAAATAAAACATTATTTTGTAAGGAACAAAACTTTCTTAAAATCTGAACCGAATAATAAACTTGAAATTGAATAATGAAACTACGTTTTTAAGAAAAGCACGTCAAAGTCAAATATCTTTCAAACCGATTGTTTTTTATTGATTGTATTGTCGATGTTTTGTTAGTTGCAACGAAATGGTTACTCAATATACTACAATGAAAGAAAAAACCCATCGATTTACTTATATTTAACAAAAAAAATCAATTCATTTGCCAACAAGACCGTTTGTAGTATATTCAAACCTGTTTGTAAAAAACTTTTAATCAAATGAAAAATGTAAATGGTTTCTCAATAATATTTCATGATTTATTATTTGGTGAGTAAGTAGAGTTTTTTTGTTTATCACACAAATACACTGCTCAACTAATTCATTTATGCAAAAAAAAAAAACAAAAAAAAAAACAAACAAACTATAAACTAATAGACACACACGTTTTCGACTTACATCAGTTGTTATCAAACAATAAAAATGAAAAAAAATGGCTATCTAATTAAAAAAAACAACAAAAGCAAAAGCCAAAGACATTGTTACGTAAAGTGTTTTTCTAATTATTTTCACGAGACTTTACATAATGAAAATCAATTAAACCAAATGATTTAGAAATTTAAAGGCGCGAAACGACGACAGAAAACCATTAAAGCAAACTAGATTAAAATGCCAAAAGCAACAATATTAAAATATGACTAAAAAAAACGACCATTCATTTTTATTTTTGTTCTTTTATTTTTTATGCAGTAATTAATTGTTGTTTGACATTGATAGGTTGTGAGTTCAACGCGCATTTCTGGCTGTTGTCGTTGTGAATTATATAAGCTTTTGATATTTTCTCAAAAAAAAAAAATTCTGAATTACAAACAATTGTTTCTAAAAAAACATCAGAATACGTTTCCATCATACGCAATACTGTTAGTAACTTTTGCAGGTTTTCAATTAAAATTAACATTTTTTGAAAGCGACTGCAAATTTGAAGCAGTTCTTGACAGTTTTTTGCTTAAAATACAAAAAGGTTACTTAGTGTGCGGACAATCATTGAGTTTGTTATATTTAATACAGTTTATCACAAGGATTAATTGCAGAGTTTTAAACAGTTTTTTTAAAAACATTATTAGTTTTAATCCTTACATGTTTGTCTCCGAGTGCAACACATAATGTTTCAAATGCAGGCTTTGTAGTCTTGCAATCCACAAGCGATAGTTCTCCATCGTTGCTGATACATTTTCCAATCAGATTAGCAAAATTCTCACCAATTTCAATTTTGGTAAACCATATTTTTTTGATCTGCAGAATAATACATCATGCTGTAAGAAACTAAACTTTTTAAAAACAGAACTGAATCATAAACTTAAAAATTAACAAGAAAATTACGTTTTTAAGGATAGCACTTCAAAGTCAAATATATTCTAAACCTATTGTTTTGTTATTGATTGTATACTCGTAGTCTTCAGTTGCAACGAAACAATTACTGAAAATATTACAATGAAAAAAACCCATCGATTTACTTAAATTTAACAAAAAAAATCAGTTTATTTGCCAGCAAGAGCGGTGTCGTTTATTCAAACTGGTTTATAAGAAACTTTTAATAAGAAAAAAAATTGTAAATGGTTTTTCAAAAATAATTCATGATTTTTTGTTTGGTGAGAAAATAGAGTTTTTTGTTTATAACACAAATACACTACACAACTAATCCATTCATACCGAAAAAAACAACAAACTATAAACTAACACGCACACACACGTTTTCGACCTACACGAGTTCTTATGAGACGATGAACATAGGAAAAATGGCTATCTACTTACAAGAAACAACAAAACCAGAGACCAAAGTGTGAAGCGTTTTCTTAAATATTTTCACAAGGTTTTTCACAATGAGATATAAGTAAACCAAATAATTAAAAAATTGAAGACCCTATTTTTAAAAGTACCTAATTCACATTTTTGAAAAAAGTGAGATAATCTGAAAAAATTGTTTGTTTACTCGCCAGGAATATTCTGACAAAAAATATTTTCAGAAAATTGTACGGAGGTCCTCTTTTGAATAGCACAGAGGTTTAAAATCTTAGCTTATTTTTCTTCTAGAGTTACCAAAGTCCAATTGTTTTATGTTAAAAATTCTTATACACACTTGTTTGCTCATTAAATCTCTTGTTTAAGGGCTCGTCCTGCAAAGCAATCTCACCTGAACAAACTTTTTTTGATTTTTGTTGAATAAATGCTGAAAGAAGAGCTTGTGAAAGTTGGTTAAATTAGGTTAATAAAATAAAAGTAACGCAAGGATTATAATAAAGTATATAATAACTATTTTATTCATTATAGCCAAGCTTATTAAGTAACTTATTTTTGCATTAAGTTTACCTGTATTATTATTTTAATCTTTATTTTTAAATTAATTGTAAATTCTAACATTTCAATTGGAGCTTTTGATTTCCGTCAATAACCTGATAATATAGCTAAAAAGCATTCAATTGGCGTCACAAAGCATCAGCTCATGTATTTACAATCGAAATCATTTTCAAAAAGTATTTAAACGAAAAAAATTTATACTGATTTAGCTCTTAGTTAGTAAGTCATTGAAATGTTTTTTAATGTTTTCTTTGTTTGGGTACAAAATTTTTCAGAAAATTAACATCTCATCACATGGTTTTGGATTTTCTCCAGATCATAAATTTTTCCTGATATGTCATTTTATAAAAAATAGAATGCATAAGATCATTATAATTCTTGCCAGGGTTTTGGAAAACCTTCAACCTCATTTTCTCAAAACTTACATTATTTGACTTAGGTACATTTTAAAACTAAGTCCTTTAATTAAAAGGCGCGAAACGACGAAAAAGACCACTAAAGCAAACAAGATTAAAATATAATTAAAAGAAACGACAATTGTTTTTTATTTTATACTTTTATTTTTATGTAGAAATGAATTGTTGTTTGACATCTGTATATTGTGAATTCAACGCGCATTTATGGCGCTTGTCGTTATTAATTCTTAATAGACATGCTTTTTAATATTTTCTCAAAAAAAATGTTATCAAAAAATGAAATACAAACAATTTAAAAACAAAACAAAACACGTTTCCATCAAACACAATGCTGTTAGTAATTTTGATACATTTTCAATTAAAATTAAGATTTGTAGAAAGCGACTGCTGATTTGAACAGTTCCTGACAGCTTTAAAAAATTACTTACTGGACGGAAAATTATTGACTTTCTTTCATTTCAATACTGTTTATTACAAGAATTAATTGGAAAATAAGTTTTAAACAGTTGTTTTAAAAACATTATTAGCTAATCTTTACATGTTTTTCTCCGAGAGCAATACATAATGTTTCAACTGCAGGGTTTGTAATCTTGCAATACCAAAGCAACAGTTCTCCATCATCGCTCACACATTTTCCAATCAAACGAACGAACTCATCACCAATGTTGATTTTGCTAAATCGTATTATCTTAATCTGCAGAATAAAACATTATTTTGTAAGGAACAAAATGTTTAAAAATCTGAACCAAATAATAAACTTAAATCGAATAATGAAACAACATTTTAAACATTAGCACTTCAAAGTCAAATATACATGTAATTTTAATTTATTGTTTTATTGATTATGTTGTCGATGCTTTGTTTGCTGCAATGAAATAATAACCGAAAATACTACAATGAAAAAAAAATACATCGATTTACTTATATTTAATAAAAAAAATCAATTCATTTGCTAACAAGACCGTTTGGAGTATATTCAAACCTGTTTGTAAAAAACTTTTAATCAAATAAAAAATGTAAATGGTTTCTCAATAATATTTCATGATTTATTATTTAATGAGAGAGTAGAGTTTTTTTGTTTATCACACAAATACACTGCTCAACTAATTCATTTATGTAAAAAAAACAAAACAAACAAACTATAAACTAACAGACACACACGTTTTCGACCTACATTAGTTGTTATCAAACGATAAAAATGAAAAAAAATGGCTATCTAATTAAAAAAAACAACAAAAGGAAAAGCCAAAGACATTGTTACGTAAAGTGTTTTTCTAATTATTTCCAAGAGACTTTACATAATGAAAATGAATTAAACCAAATGATTAAGAAATTTAAAGGCACGAAATTACAAAAGAAAGCCAATAAAGCAAACTAGATTAAAATGCCAAAAGCAACAATATTAAAATATGACTAAAAAAACGACCATTTATTTTATTCTTTTATTTTTTATGCAGTAATTAATTGTTGTTTGACAGTGATAGGTTGTGAGTTCAACGCGCATTTCTGGCTGTTGTCGTTGTGAATGGTCTACACGGTTTTTGCGGCAGATTGTTTTTTGATGGTTTTTACCTAATTTGGGGGCGCTGAATCCAAATCTGGCATTATTTTGTTTCCATCACATCATCTTTTTGAGATAATAGGTATCTTCATTACAAAATAATACAAAAAATATAAAAAAACTATCTTGAAATGCAATGGCTGGTTTGCAGCAGGTCTGATGTAACTTTTAATCACAAAAACACAAAACAAGACCCCAACATTACTGTGCTTTAAAAACATCACTGGACGTAATCCCTAGCACATTACATTTGATAAAATAGATATGTCACAGTCATCATGAACTTGAAAATTTTCTTTTGAGCGATTTTCGTTTGTGCACAGCAGTGGAACTCTCTTTCTTCAGGTTCCAGCAGTAATCTGCGATCATATGGCAGTCCCATCGGCCCTGGTAGCGCTCTTCCATAACTCTAATGTCTTGGTGAAAGCGCTCACCTTGTTCTTCACTGATGTCCCCAAGGTTTTCTGGAAAGTAATCTAGATGACTTTTCAGAA
The DNA here is from genome assembly GCA_963680785.1 of Diplosoma virens. Classification (NCBI taxonomy): domain Eukaryota; kingdom Metazoa; phylum Chordata; class Ascidiacea; order Aplousobranchia; family Didemnidae; genus Diplosoma; species Diplosoma virens. The sequence goes on from OY796883.1 coordinate 27,150,791, forward strand.
AATGTAACTTTATGCTCATAGAACATTGCATCTCTTGCATGCTGGTCAACAATTCTTTCACAAGGTCTTCATAGTTTTCTGCCTTTCTGTTACCAAAGAAGTTATTTACAACCAAAGAAAATGCATTCCAAGCCCTTGCTTCATGAGCTGTCATTGATGCTATAAAGTTTGAATCTCTGAGCAACTGCCTTATTTGTGGGCCATTAAAAACTCCAGCCTTTTTCTTTTCTTCACTAAGACCTGGAAAGGTTTGGCAAATGTACCTAAAGCAATCTCCGCTGTGATCAAGAGCCTTAACATATTGCTTCATCACCCCAAGTTTTATATGAAGTGGTGGCAAAATGATCTTCTTGGCATCAACTAACGGTCTGTGAATGATGTTTTTATCTCCAGGTGCCAAACTGCTCCTTGCTAGCCACTGATCTCTTATCCAATGCTCATCTTTGGCTCTGCTATCCCAGTAGCAAAGAAAACAAGGGTATTTGGTGTATCCACCTTGCTGTCCCAAAAGAAAGTTCATCATTTTTAAATCCACGCAAATCATCCAGCCATGATCATTGTATTTTAGTGTTTCCAGCACATTCTTAACGTTTTCATAGGACTCTTTGAGTGTCACAGAGTGCCCCACTGGAATCGATGCATATCTATTTCCGTTGTGTAGTAACACGCACTTCAGGCTTCGTTTTGAGCTGTCAATAAACAGTCTCCACTCATTTGGTTGATATTGGGTTATTCCTAGTTGCAAAAGAAGACCTTCAATATCATGGCAATAAACCAAAGAACTTTTTAAAGAGAAATAATTTAGAAACAGCTTTTCTCGATTCCGATAAAATGTGACACTACTTCCAGGTTGGAGAAGGTTTTTTTCTTGGAGTCGTGAAGCAAGCAGTTCTGACTCATGTTTAGAAAGATTCAAATCACGGACTAAATCATTCAGTTCCGACTGATTGAACAATAAGGGCCGCTCAGAAAAAGAACTCGAGGGTTGAAAATCTAACTCCGAATCTTCATCAGTTTGTGAAGAATCAAAAAACAACCCAAGCTCTTCATCATCAATTTCGGACAATTCAGTAAAAGTAGGCACCGGTATTTCCTCACTGTGAGGTATAGGTCGCAAAGCAGAGGCAAGATTAGGATATTGCAGCTTGTGCTTGTTTCTCTTGTTATATCCTTTGACGTTGACAAGACAGAAGTAGCAATCATCGACATGATTTTTTTGTTATCGCCAGATGATTGGTGTACCAAACTTCAGATGTCTGTCCTTTCCCTGAGACCAATACCTCAAACTCTCCACGCAACTTTACATACTTTATGAGGAGCCCAACTTTCATCTTGGTCTCCTAACTTCACCTTGAAGTAAGCGAAATACACCTTTTTTACAAAGTTGGTAATTTCATGTCGTTGGGATGACAGAGTAAAGCTCCCACAAATGTAGCAAAAAATATTGGGATCATTGGAGCATCCACGCTTTTTGACAGCTGACATAGTTTTAATATATTCAAAACTCACACCTTAATGATACAATCTGGCAGAGAAAAAAGCTAATTAACACCGAATTTGAAACTTTGCTGTAGAAATATCAGTAAAACTCAAACTGAGTTTGTTCTCTTATAATGCACACAAACTGTCTCTAAATTCACACCTTTATTATACACTACTGCCTACTACAAGAATATTCTTTCATACACGAAACTTCTAAGACTGTTTTGATGGAATAAAAGCAAACTACTAAGAAGGTACTCTGATTTTCATGTGGTTACAAGCAGGGCTGGGGAGCCACTGTAGAAGAGCACTAGCTCCGGCTCCAGCTCCAAAGCTATCAAATACTCATTCACTAGCTCCGGCTCCAGCTCCGGAGCTATCAAGCACTTATCCACTAGCTCCGGCTCCGGCTCTCCAACTCTTTAATAAACAAGTAGTTAATCATTTAGTGTTTAAATCTTTTTTGCGATAAACTATTCTATTCGAACAAGAATCACGACTTTTGATCTTTACAATTATATTAATCAAATCTGAAAGCGAGTACCAAGAAATATAACTAAATGAAAATCAATTGTGGCCTTATCTAAACAATGAAAAGGTTAAATCGTAACTATTATAGATTGCAAACTCCGCGATGACAAACAGCTAAACTTTATCTTTTTAGTGGAAAACTTTAGAAGCACATGTGCGTGAAACAAAAACTCCCAAGAGATTTAACGCACGACGAAATAAGCGAGAACATTTGTGACGAAACATTAGGGCAATAAATAAGATTGAGTCAGTAAAATCTTCACTCTACAATTTTAAGAGAGAAATTTACGACGTAACAATCATGCGAAAATTGAACCAAATAAAAAATTTAAGTTATCCAAATCTCACGGCTACATTATGTTTTAGTCATATTAAATTTTGATATTTATTTACTCTTAATCATTGAGTGTTTAAATTAGTGATGGGATAATGTCAATTTTTTTTTTTTTACTCCGATGCCGATTTCAACAACATTTCTCGATTCCGATTCTTTTTAGTCAGAATTCACCTTGTTTTTTATATGAGGCTAACAAGTTTTTTAAAAAGCACCTAGTTTAATTAGTTGCATAATCGATGTACAATGTCTCTTCCTTAATTGTTTTAAATTGTTCACCATTGGCCATTGTAAATTAAAGATTATATGTATATTTTACGAATGTATATTCAAGTTACGAACAATACGCTATTTACTGCTGATGTTTATGCTTGCTGAAGAGAAGGGTCTTATCACAAAAAGCAGAGCGCCTTTAATCTCCAGCCCTGTGTAGGTTTCAATGTTTCATCAAAGATGAGTTTGGTAAGAATGCTTGAGCTGCTGCCGTTATACGCTCAACATACCGCCACTATCAGAAGTCAAAATTAGGCCTTTAAGTTTAAAAATGGGCTAAAGACGTAGCGAAAAAACCTGACGTGATAGAGCAAATCTGAGCTCAGAATTGGATTCAGCAGCCCAAAATTATCCTAAATCGATTATCAAAGTTCATGCCGCAAAGAAAAAATTTTTTTTGTTGACCAGTGATTAATGTACAAATGTTTTGATATTTTCTCTAAAAAAGTCATGATTTACAAAAATTGTTTCTAAACAAATACCGAAATACGTTTTTATCAAATGCAATGCTGTTAGTAATTTTGACACATTTTTAATTGAAATTAACATTTTTTGAAACCGACTGCAAATTTGAAGCAGTCCTTGACAGTTTTTTGTTTAAAATACAACAAAGTCACTTACGGTACAGACAATGAATGGCTTTGTTTATGTTTAATACAGTTTATCACAAGGATTAATTGCAAAGAGTTTTAAACAATTTGTTTAAAAACATTATTAGTTAATCCTTACATGTTTGTCTCCTAGTGCAACACATAATGTTTTAAATGAAGGTGTTGAAAATACGCAATCATCAAGTCGTAGTTGTCCATCGTTGCTGATACATTTTCCAATCAGATTAGCAAAATTCTCACGAATATTGATTTTGTCACATCGAATTTCCTTAATCTTCAGAATAAAACATTTTATTTCAAGAAACCAAACTTTTTAAAAACTGAACCGAATGATAAACTTAAAAATTAACAATGAAACTACGTTTTTAAGGATAACATTTCAAAGTCAGATATATTTCAAATTTGTTGTTTTTTATTGATTGCATTGTTAATGCTTTGTTGGTTGCAACGAAATGATTACTAAAAATACTACAATGAAAATAAAAACATTTAATTTAGTTAAAATTAACCAAAAAATCAATTTATTTACCAGCAAGACCGTTTGTCGTAATTTCAAATCTGCTTGTAAGAGACTTTTAACGTGATTAAAAAATGCAAATGATTTCTCAAAAATAATTCATAATTTATTTATTGGGAACGGGTATGTTTTTTCTATCCATAACGCAAATATGCTCAGTACAACTCATCTTTTGTTACCATAAAGAAAGTAATAAACTTTTGACCTACATCACTCCTCATCAGACGAATAAAACGGAAAATTATTGGAATCAAATTAAAATTAAAAAACAGAGGTCAATGTCCTTATTTTGTAAATTGTTTAGCAAAATTATTTCCTCGAGATTTTTTGAAAAAGGTATTAATAAATCCAAATGATTAAGAAATTCAAAAGCTCGAAATTTCAAAAACAACCAGTAAAGCAAATAAAATTAAAATACCAAGATCAAAATTATTAAAATGTATTTAAGAGAAACGAACATTCAATTTTATTTTTCTTCAGAGATGAATTGTTGTTTCACTTTGTAAAATTGTGTGTTTAACGCTCCTTAATAGTATTTCCTGTTTTACACAGTTTTTATGTTTTCGCATTAAACGTTTTAGTTATAAAAACGTTCTATTTCATTGTTAAATCATTTGCTAAATCAGTGGTTCCCAACCAAATGTATACGGACCTCCCGCTGTCCGGAAAAATGTTGTAGGAAGCCGGCAAATGCATTGAAATTGAACAAAATTTTAAAAAAATATTTGCAAAATTATTAGTCATGGTCAGTCTCAAAAATTAAGGTGTCCATATGGTTGAAAATTTTTTAAAGGCGTCCAGGACTAAAAAAAGGTTGGTAACCAATTTTCTAAACACCAAAAAAGAACAGCAACAATAAATTAAATGTTTCCACCAAACAAAACGTTGTTAATTATTTAGACATGTTTTTTAATTGAATATTTTAATGTAGATTTTGGAACTCTGTTATTTTAAGATGTACGTTTGTAGGTATAGAAATATTTTTTGACAAATTTTTATTTTAAACAAATAACCATTACTGTATTGGCAATGAATAACTAATCCAGTTTATCAAAACTAACAAAAGTGTTTAAGCAGTTTCTGAAATCATTACAAGCCATTCATTACATGTTTGCTTCCCAGTGCAACACATAATGTTTCAATTCCAGGTTTTGTAATCTCACACCTATCCACCAACAGTTATCCAACATTGCTGATAAATTTTGCAATCGAATAAGTGAAGTCCTCACCAACACCAATTCCGTTAAACTTTATAAATTTAACCAACAAAATAAAATCAAATTTTGTCGGAAACCAAATCTTTTCTTAAAAAAATAAAAAAATTAAGTAATGAAACATGTTTTTTAAAGACGAACTTCATTAAGCCAAAAATAAATGAAACTTGTCATTTTACATCTCTGTGCTCCGTCAGTTCTAGGCAATGTTTAAATAAATCGATTGACTTCATTTCAATTAATTTTGAAAAAATGGTAATACGAGAAACGTAAAGAATTTGCTAAAAGCGTTATAACTAATCATTACATTTTCGTCTCCGAGTGCAATACATAATGTTTCAAATGTAGGTTTTGTAATCTCGCATCTGGCAAGGTGCAGCAATCGATCATCTTTGACACATTTTCCAATTGAATGAGCGCAATCCTCACCAATGTTTATTTTTTCAAACCGTATTTTTTTGATCTGGAAAATAAAACATCATGTAAGAAGCCAAGCTTTTTTAAAACTGAACCGAATAATAAACTTAAAATTGAATAATGAAACTATGTTTTTAAGAAAAGCACTTCAAAGTTAAATATATTCTAAACGATTGTTTTTTATTGATTTTATTGTCGATGTTTTGTTAGTTGCAACGAAATAATTACTCAGAATACTACAATGGAAAAAACCCATTGATTTACTTATATTTAACAAAAAAAATCAATTCATTTGCCAGCAATACCGGTTGTAGTACATTCAAACCTGTTTGTAAGAAACTTTTAATCAAATGAAAAATGTAAATGATTTCTCAATAATATTTTATGATTTATTATTTGGTAAAAGAGTAGAGTTTTTTTTGTTTATAACATAAATACGCTACACAACTAATCCATTCATACCGAAAAAAACAATAAACTAACACACTTACGTTTTCGACCTACATCAGTTGTTATCAAACGATAGAAATGAAAAAAATGGCTATCTAATTAAAAGAAAACAACAAAAGCAAAAGCCAAAGACGTTGTTACGTAAAGTGTTTTTCTAATTATTTTCCACAAGATTTTACATAATGAAAATCAATTAAACCAAATGATTTAGAAATTTAAATGCGCGAAATTACAACAGAAAGCCAATAAAGCAAACTAGATTAAAATGCCAAAAGCAACAATATTAAAATATAACTAAAAATAACGACCATTCATTTTTATTTTTGTTCTTTTATTTTTTATGCAGTAATTAATTGTCGTTTGACATCGGTAGGTTGTGAGTTCAACGTGCATTTCTGGCTGTTGTCGTTGTAAATTATTAATGTACAAACGTTTTGATATTTTCTCTAAAAAAGTCATGATTCAAAAAAATTGTTTCTAAACAAATACCAAAATACGTTTCCATCAAACACAATACTATTGGTAACTTTGACACCTTTTCAATTAAAATTAATATTTATGAAAAACGACAGCAGATTTGAAGCAGTCCTTGACAGTTTTTTGTTTAAAATACAAAATAGTTATTTACTGACCAGTTAATGAATAATTTTTTATTTTCAAGACAGTTTATCACAAGAATTAATTGCAGAGTTTCAAACAGTTTTTTCAAAAACAATATTAGTTAATCCTTACATGTTTATCTCCAAGTGCAACACATATTGTTTCAAATGCAGGTTTTGTAATCTTGCAGTCTACAAGCGACAGTTCTCCATGGTTACTGATACATTTTCCAATCAGATGAGCAAAATCCTCACCAATTTTATTTTTGTTAAGCCGAAATTTTTTAATCTGGAGATTAAAACATCATATTATTGTAAGTCAATTGACGTATTCATTTTGTTAAAAAGAAAGAAAATGCGATAAACGTAAATGATTAATCTTTGTTTGAGAACTTAAAAAAGTGTTACATTTAATTTTTTTGTTGTGTTAGAAAGACGTTTAAAGTGTTTATTTTCTTAATTTTTTGCGGTGTATAAACGTTTTCACGTTTGCTTATAAAGAATTCATAAGTTAGAAAACTTTACATGGTTTTTAATCACTTTTGAAAAAATCTATATCAGTAGTAGGCTAGGGAAAGGATGGTTTGCTTAGTGTTTTGAGCTCCACTGCGCAGGCGCTGTCGCGATGGCGCGACGTCACGATTGCGCAAACCCTACAGTTTCATAAGTTTCATAGCAAACCTAAAGTCAAAGCTTTAGTCTAAAGAAATCCCTATCTTTAAGCCGAAGACAGTTGTCTTAATTTCCGTTGTAGACCATTAATTTTTTTTACTTTTTAGTGTTTATTAAAAGTTATTTGTTTCAAATCTATTTATCTTCAAATTCAATTTAAAAAATTTCTTTTTAATCTTATTTGATAAAAAAAAACGGTTTTATGCGGTTTTAAGATTGATAAGTTTTATTTAAAACAATTTTATAAAGTTTAACACAAATGCGGTAGAAAATTACCAAGAAAACGTATTTTCAGTATTTTTGCAGACAAGCGTGATTCAATGTTGTTTTTTGTTAAGAAGCTGAATTGTATTTATGATTGCAAGAATTTGACCTTAAGTAAACTCAAACTATTTCCCAAGAAAAAATCAATTTACTCAATATGTATTTTTTGCCAACTTTTAATCTCTAAATCAATTCAGCCATGTTTAAAGCAGGCAAAAAGTCCCATAGAACAGTTCAACACTTCGCTTAACGATTGGCTAAATGTTAACAAAAATTTGAAAATATGTACCAATATGTCAAGAAAAATTGGATATAGTGAGAAACTATTTTTACCTACTTCCTGTTGGGGTGAGGTGTTGCAAAACTCTGTTTTTTCACCAACGGTTTTTTATTTGGAGTTTTCCTAGGTGTTTACAGATTATTTACTTGGGAGGCACATTGCAAAAATCTGGTGTAATCCGTTACTAAAAATAACAGGACAGGTCAGGGCACGCCTGGTACGTGTTGTTGCGCAACAGCTTTTCACATGTACTGTATATAAACAGATGGTTCTGTTGACTTGATTATTCTACTTTAAAGTGATTGAATAAAGAAGAGTTGAATTAATTTTAACAAATATAATTAATTTTAAAATATTTCTTATTTCTACTTAAAACCCCAGAATTCCAATAAAAGTTTAGTTAAAGTTGGGGAAATAAATCCAAACGATAAGTTTTTTAGAAAAATTTTTAATTTGAAATTAATTTTGGTTTTTCATGGAACGGTCACAGGCAGGTGTCTTCCCAAAAAAATTCGTCCAAATTTTTGGTAACAAATGCTAATTTGGTTGAGGTTGAAAATGGTACGTTTATTTATTTCAACACTTTAATTTTGGATTAATACGATTGTTCTTCATAGATGATGCAGAAATTAGGAAATCGAACCCTAATTATATTGCAAACGGTAATTCTATTTATTTTAAAACATTTTGATTTGTGATAAATAGTATTGTTGTTTACAGATACCATAGAAGAATCTTCAATAAAAAAACGCAAAACTGCTGAGACTACAAATAGTAATACAAATACTTTCAAACCAAAAATAAAACACTTTTCAGAGAAAGAGGTTTGACTAAACCAATCGACTTTCTGTTTGACCTCACTTACAATCCTCAAATGCAATTAACAACCATGTCCATTCGACACAAAGCAGAAACACCTACGGTGGAACGTGATGGTAAGATGGAACCGAATGTGATGGTGGCTTTTTTAAACGAATTGGCTTCTGTCTTAGGTTTTGAAAAACACGCTGTTGGAAGATCGGAGAGTACACTTCGAACACTTTCCGAAGAATGCCATCACACCGTGGACACCGTGGATGCCATCCATGTGTATTGTGATGTTATTGTAATGGTCGGCATGCTCTCGTACCCATAATTGGTGTTCTTCCCGTGACAGGAAATCCGGGTGCTTATGTTTCCAGAAGGTGTGACAAAATAAAATATCATTCTACATTAAAAAAGAATCTTAGTAACATTCACATCTCGCTTCGCGACGATCAACAAAGCGAATTCGTTTCCGCTAGGGAAAAGTAATTGTGACTTTGAATTTGCGAAGACAATAACTAAATTTGTTGCAAAAACTAGGTGCATGGGAAAAACCACGTTATTACAAAAAATTGATGGCAGCAGAAACATGCGTGTCAAATATTGTTGACGCAAAAGCATATGAAAACTATTGTATGTCTCAGGTTGGTCATGGCATGCCTTAATTTGTTGGCGCGCGAATGCAACAAGGTTATGGACTAAGCAATCTGTTTAGTTCCATTGCCAAACGCGTTTTCCCTTTGTTAAAAAAAGGTCCCAAAATCTTTAGAAAACAAGTATTGCAAAGCGGTGTCGAGTTTGCTTCGGATGTCTTGCATGGTAAATATGCCAAACAAGCGGCCATCGACCAAGCAAAAGTGGCCGGTTAAAATATCTTAAAAGTGGCCAAACAGAAAGTAGGCAAGCAAAAGACAACCTCGAGAAAAGTACAAAAGAAGAAACGCAAGAAACATCACGACATGTTTACGTAAACCATGGCGACGTTAATACACCCCAGTTCAGCAAAATTCACCACTTTTCAACTTGATTTGTTTTTTGTGCCCCCAAGTCAAACCAGTTTGGAGGATAGAAGTTTTACCGAATATCATCGTGTGTCTGTCTTGACCTCCACAGGTTGTATTGCATTTACGGTTAGCGCTGACAACTTCAAATACGTTGACCTCACCAATAGTTTTCTTTATGTACGTGCAAACGTAACCACTAAAACTGAAGTCAATTTGGCAGACGACGTGAAAGTTGCATCCGAATGTGACGTGAAAGTGCATATTTTGCATACGCTATGGTTGCAAGTCGACGTCTATTTAAACGGTTCGCTGGTGACACAGTCCAACAACAATTATCCTTATCGGGCTTATATTAAAAGGTTGCTTAGATTTGGACAAGAATCAAATACATCTCAACTTTCTGCTCTGTTGTGGCACCGCAACACATCAGAACATTTCAATACTCGTGGGACTGCAAATCTAAGCTATATAAAGCGCAAAACATTGGCTGCAGAAAGCAAAGAAATCGATACGATATGGAAATTGCATCTTGATTTGTTCTTTTAAAATCGATATTTGTTGAATAGGGTCAACCTGCATTTGCGTTTGATTCGTTCCAACGATCTTTTTTTCTTACATGGAAACGCAGACGAAGCACAAGGCAAAGTGTCTTTGAAGGAAGTAACCTTGTTTGTTCGCAAAGGAAAACCCTACCCGCCCTACAGCTTGCTAATGTCAAAGCCTTGCAACATGGTACTGCAAGATATCCTCATCGGCGTGTGGAAGTCAAGAGTTTTATTGTGCGACATGGAATCGAAGCATCACCAAAGAAAACTTGTTTTTGGGATAATTGCTCACGCAAATGTTGGTGGGTGTGGTCGACAATGACGCTTACAACGATCTCATCACCAAATTTTCTTTTCATTTTAAGCACAAGAACATCAATTTCATGACAATTTCCAGTGACGGAGCTCAAATCCTTTCTAAACCACTTCAACCAGATTTTACCAACGATCGAAGTTATGTTCGATTGCTTACGCAAACACGTCAGTACTACGTGACACAGGAAATGCTATTTCGCGAGAACAGTACAAGGACATTTGTTCTTTGTTTGTTTTTGCTCACATACCCCAGATGGATTCGAGTGAGGTTGGTTTTGAATTGAAAAATATGGCAACATACGCATCGATGTTCATTTTGCTACTGCTACTGCACGTACTCTCATGGTCATTGTGTTTGCCGAACACGACAACCTACTGGAGATTGATCTAGACAGAAACGTTGCTTTTGACTACACGGCATGAACACGTTGCAAATTGAACGTTTTCTTAAGAAGGACTCGAAAACTAAAACCATCTTTAAAAAAGTTTGTGCTTTGGATTAGTTGGAAAACCTACTTTTCCGTCTGCTTACGTCATCAACTCGGACCCGAGTAGTGAACCCGGAGAACATTGGGTTGCAGTTTATTTTGACAAGCATGATCAAGGAGAATATTTTGACAGTTATTGGCTATAGCCTACATTGGTTGATCTCAGGTCTTACATGAACACCTACTCTTTATTGAGTTGTATTTACAATCGCAAAACCTTTCAGACGTACTTTTCTAGTTTTTGTGTTCACTATTGCGTCTATTTTATTTTATTTCCTTGCGCGGCGTACCTTTGCATGCTATTGTATGTGATTTTATGTCAAACCTAACTGAAAACGATTGTTTTATTTCTCGCTTTATTCGTGATTTATCACAACATTGATTGTATATATATTGTTTATTAATAAAATACAAAAAAAAACACATCAAGGCGTTCTCGTACGAATGTCGACCGCTTTTTGTTTTTTCGTCGGTTCAGAGTTATTTAAAAGCTTTATGAAGGTATCCAGTTGTTTGTGGTTGTCTGGTGGCTGGTGGCAGGTGGCAGATATCATCTTTTTGCACTCTCAAAAAGGTGTAGTTGTTGAGCAGATAGAGAAATTGGCGTTTAGGGTTCGGTAAATTTTCCACCACACAGCGCAGTTGCAACTAATCCACTGCTATTTCTCGCTTAATGATTTCAATATTTTTTTGTACTTCACATGCAGAATCGTACATGTTGGTGGACCAGAACAGTAAGACAACATATTCTTTCGTTTCTGATTTGGACGAAAAAGGATGTAAGAAAGATTCCTCATCAGTACAGCGACCACTTGAACGAGTTGAACTACTGTCCAACAAAAATTTTGTATCAGACAACCTGAAGAGCGTTTTAGTGTAACTTTTGGGCGCTGAATCCAAATCTGCAATCAGATTTTTTCTATCACGTCTAGTTCATGAGATATTAAATATATGATTAAATCTGACTCAATGCATTCTTATTACAGTGTTCAACATGTTACAACATTCCTAAAAAAGTGAACAATAGCTGCTACTACAAATAACATTATTTATTGAACTCTATCAAAACAATGTCTATGAAAATGATGATACAGCTGGTCTTGAGCTTATCACTGGAAAACCAACTGAAGCGTAGACATATGGGAGTTTATATTTGAATTTAGCTTAAATAAAATATATGCAGTAAGGGAGTCTTATAAGGCATTCCACACCTATTAACACCGATTGAATCACTGTATGCTAGCAAGCTATATTCATTCTATTAATATCTCTGCCTTCAAACTTGTATGAGTACTAAAGTTATATTGTTCAGATGTGTGAAAATAAAGAAAAGTTTGAAAATAAGTGTTTTATTGAATTTATTGGTTGAAAACATTAAAGGATTTAATCGTGTAAAACGACTGAATAGAGTTGGAGAGGACTGGGTAAAGCTTTTTTTATCAAATATAAATATCTGATTAGCTTTTTTTAACCAGTTGTGTTACAGCTACATTATAGTGTAGAATCTTGCGTTCCTTGACAATGTCAAACAATAGAAGAAAGTATAAAAATAGTTCCAATAGTTTTTGATATATTTATGGAAAGTACACTCCATCTACACATTGCCGAAATATTTCTTTGAAAGTAAAAATAGCTTACAAGTGTTATTTCGGCTATGCAGTTGATGATCACGATAAATTGTCGGCTTCTCATATTTGCTGCAATGCAAGCAAAATTCAGTTGCTTCGGTGGATAAACAGGAAGCAAATGAAAATGCCCTTCGCTGTACCAATGGTTTGGGTGAGCAGACAGACCATGCAACTGACTTCTATTTTTGCTTAAGCCTTTCAGGACCAATGTAACACATATGTTACATAAGTGTTTTTGGTATTTTCGACCACGTGCTTGAAGAATTTCAAACCTTTTTTTTTTATTGTAAACTAGTTTAGAGACTGATAGTCAAAAAATAACTTTTCCTGGCGATGTAGCTAAAAAAGAAAAAAATTGAAAGAATGTAAAAATGCAAAAAATCTGTCGAATCTCGTGGTCAGCATTAATCCTCAATACTTTACAATTAAAGCATTTATTTTGTTCATGTGAGTTGTTTATTTATTTTTTACAGTCATAGCTAAAATTGTAAATAAAAATTATTGTTTTTTTTTCAAGTTTATATTGTAAAATTTTTGATTAACTTTGATGTAACATATGTGTTACATTGGTTCTTTATGGTAAATTTATGAGTCATGTTGATGCAACGAAAAAAAGATAAAAATATTGTAAAACACATTTAATCAATGTAATTGTTAGCTATTTTATGTAATAAGAGCATTTTTACTTATTTCTTTTCTTGCAATTGCAAATTTTATTTCAGCCAACATACCGATATTATAAGATCTGCTATAATAATCATAAAATCAAAGTATGATCCTGAGGTGATGGTAAGATATGCTGCAGCAGATAAGATTTTAACTAAGGCTTTTTTCTTTGACAACAATTTTAAATTTTCTTGCAATAAAAAATTTAGTTTGCTAACTTTATGCGTTTAGATAGTGAATCATCAAAGCGAAGTCAATAGAGAGACTATTGTTTGCAAACAAGAAGTTTTAAGACGGCAAAACACCAATCAAAAGTTTTTACTGGTGAAGCAAAAAGATTGAAAATAGTTAAAAACTTTGAAACCAAAAAATATCTTTTTTAAACATAAAAAGTAAATATAAAATTAATTATTTGGGTGGTCTGCCTCATGGAAAAAAAGTCTTATTATGAAATGTTTAAAGATTGAACATAGGAATCCTATAAATAAAATTTTTTATATCTGTTTTAAAAATCGAACAAAGTTATTTATCAATAAAAATCAACCGCTTGTCAACAGCTTCCACGCCTGCCCTGTCCTGTCTGTGTTATTCTTAGTAATGGGTTGCACCAGATTTTCACAATGCCTTCCCAAGTAGATACCCTGTTTTTTTTAGACCAAAGCTTTGACTTTAGTGTTTCTTTTGACTTTCTTTAGGTTTGCTGTCTTAGTAACTTATAAAACCTAGGGTTCGAAACCGTAAGGTTCGCGCCCTGATGACGTCAGTGCGCCATCGTGCCATTGCATTAATTATTTTCTACCGCATTTATGTACCATGTACCTTATGTATTTAATACATTTGTGTACCATGTACATTTATGTACCAGTGATAAACTTTATAAAATCGTTTTAAATAAAACTTATCAATTTTAAAGCTGCATAAAACCGTTTTTTTATGAAGTAAAACTTAAAAGTAATTTTTTAAATTGAATTTGAAATTAAATAGATTTGAAACAAATAACTTTTATAAACACTAGAAATTAAAAATAAAATTAATAATCTACAACGGAAATCAAGACAACTGTCTTCGGGTTAGAAAATAGAATTTCTTTAGACTAAAGCTTTAACTTTAGGTTTGCTGTAAGACTCATGAAACTGTAGGGTTCGCGCACTGATGACGTCAGCGCGCCATCGGATACACAGTAGAGCTCAAAACACCAAGCAAACCAAACCAGCCCTCCCCTACTACTTATATTTACAACATTTTTGTCAAAAATCTTTATTAATTTCTTTATTTGGTAATTAATTGTTTTTTCACATTAGTTGGTTAAGTGTGTGACGCGTATTTATGACGCTTGTCGTTTTGAGTTGTTGATTTACAAGGCTTTTGTAATTTTTTCAAAAATGTTTCATGTATTACAGTACAAAGAATTGAGTTTAAGTTAGATAACTTTTCTCAAAATAAAAATTTAAAAAAAAATAAAAAAACTTTTCCGTCGAACACAATGCCGTTACTAATTTTGACACGTTTTTTGATTGAAATTAATGTTTTTAAAAAGAGACTGCAGATTTAACCCGTTCCCTGCGGAAGACGAGAATTCTCGTCTTCGGCAATTGCTACCTCCCTGCGGAAAATGAGAATTTTCTTTTTGCAGTCGCATTTTTTAATGGCGCAAGTTTTTCTATTCTATTCTATTTAAAAAGCACTTTAACAGCTTATCAGACAGAATTTGAAAGTTTCCCGTATTGCTTTGTTTTTAAAGCCGCAAAGTAATTCGGAACGATTTGTGAAAATTTAATTCCGCAGTTAACGGGTTAAACCGGTTATTAACAGCTTTTTGTTTAAAATACAAAAAAGTTACTTATTTTACGGGCAATCAATGACTTTTTTTTTTTGGATACAGTTTATTACAAGGTTTAATTTCAAAACGAGTTTTAAACAGTTTTTTTAAATATTATATTAGCTAATCCTTACATGTTTGTCTCCCAATGTAAAGCATAATGTTTCAAATACAGTTTTTATAATGTTGCAATTGAGAAGCTCCAGTTCTCCATCATTGCTGATACATTTTCCAATAAGACGAGCGCAATCCTCACCAATGTTGATTTTGCTAAACTGTATTTCTCTAATCTACAAAATAATATATCATGTCATAAAAAACTTTTTAAAACTGAACAGAATAAGAAACGAAGAATATGAACATTAAAACTACGTTTTTAACGAAAGCATTTCAAAGTCAGATATATTTCAAGTTTATTGTTTTTTATTGATTGCATTGTCGACGCTTGTTTATTGCAACGAAATGGTTACTGACAATAGTAGAATTGAAAAAAAACATCGTTTTACTTAAATTTAACAAAAAATTAGTTTATTTGTCAGCAAGATCGGTTTGCATAAATTTAAACTTGCTTGTAAAAAAATTTTGATAAGATTAAATATATAAATGCTATCTCAAAAATAATTCATGATTTAATCGTTAGGAAAAAAGTAGAGTTTTATTGTCCATAAAATAATTATACTTAACGCGACTCATCCATTTACCAGGGATGTCCAACCTTTTTTTACAATGGGCCAAAATATTAATTTAAGTACATTTTGCCGCACGCAGGTTTACTTGTAAATAAAATTTTCTCTTTTTAGTGCTTGGTGCCATGACTAAACGATGCGTTTTGGGACATAAATTTAAAATTGATTCACTAATTGAGCATCGAAGCAAAATGTGAAACTATTAAAATCATTACGTAATTAGTTCTAAAAATTTCCACGTTAAAATTACTTTGAAGTCCTGGTTACGTGAGTTTTTTTCTTCCTGCTTGTGCATACTCCAAATCCCCATGATCTAGAAAAAAGCACTTGTATTTGCGATCTCAAAGCGGCTGAAAATCAGTAGAGGAGCCAAAGAGTCATCAAGCGATATCTTTGCTCTGTATCTTCTTCAAGATCCTTGAGAGGCTTATCTACCCCTGCGTCGGGCCAATTATTGGTCCACTGCTCCCTAAAGAGCAGGCTGGGTCTTGACGCGGAAAGTAAACCATGGATGAACTCAATCTATTAACAGAAAATTTTTTTTGTTAATTTGTTGATCTGATGGCGGCATATGACACTGTTTGGCACCGTGGTTTTGCATGCAAGCTGCTTGAGGCTTCTGCCCAATAAGCACATAGTCAGAATAATCATGAAGCTTGTCCGAAAGCGACATTTTATCTTAATTACCGGTGACATCAAACAAAGCAGGCTATGCCGTCTAAAAATGGCGTTCCTCAGAGATCGGTCTTGGCTCTTATCCTTTTCATCATTTATACGTAGGACCTGCCTTTCACGATTTCCAGAAAGCTTGCTTAATCAGATGATCTAGCATTACTGCACTCTTCTGAAAACTGCAAGGACCTGGTGGCAACTTTAATTCAAGATATGACTACACTTTCAGGGTATTTTCAGACTGGGAGGTTGACGCTCATCACACTAAGACGGTGACGGCAGCCTTTCATTAAATAACTCAGAGGCCAAAGGTGAGCTAAATGCTTACAGTAGCATTTGACAATTAGCTTTTATCCCAATACATTTATTTTGTTGACAGATTGCTCATATTTTTTCACCATCTAGTGGCATTGAGCAAAAAACTACATTAGCGCGTCACACTGCTGAGGCAACTTCCAGTCTCAGGATGACTGCTGGTGCCAAAGGAATGTGCACAGCTTCCCTATCTCTGGTCTATTCAATAGCTCAATACTTACTGGGCACCAGTCTGGTGTCGCAGCGCTTACACTTGTCTTTTAGAGATTATCCTGTATGATATCTTGCGCATAATCACGAGATCCCTGCGTCCAACTCCAATTGACCACCTACCAATACCTTCAGGCGTCCAACCAGCTGAACTTTGCCAACTAGAAGTGATACTGTTCTTGGATAACGGTGCAATCCTGGACCCTGATCATACAGTATGTTAATTTCCTCAGTTGGACCAAGAATCTCTAAAAATGTCTGACTTATTTCCACCCTATTAATAGATCTTCACAAATCTTTTCTTTACCACTAGTAGCATCACTGCTACTACTGTAATCTTATTCCAAGCCACTCCGTATCAGTTCAAATTTAATATCTTTACTACCACTAACGTCATCAACAATCTCTCTCTTGATATTATTAAAAATATTTAAAAATAACACATTCAATATCAATTTAACCGAAAAACTATGTGAATACTAAGAACGATGCTTGAGGCGAGCGTCTTTATAATAAGCTCCGGCCACAAAAGTTTTATTGATCAGTTCATTGGACGTCACTCGATGCAGAATCAACTTTGTTTCCCTATAAGATGCTATGACATCAGCGTCATCAAATTCGATACAGTTATGAAAATATAATTAAAAAATTTGAGTTAGCAGTGGGCTACATAAAAACATTAAATGGGCCGCAGGTTGGACATCCCTAATTCATACTAAAAAAAAACAAAACAAAAAACAAAACAAAAAACTTCTTGCACGTGTTTTTATGTGTCAGTTCAGAATTGCAGTTGTCAAAGGCGCACCTCTAATTTTTAGTTGTTGGTGTTCAGCTAGTGCTAAGCTATTATTTATACTGCAGGTCGTCGTCGTCGTCATCGTTTGAAGGGCATCCACTCCAGGCCAGACACAAACAGAACTGGGGCCGAGGGTTTATCCTTTTACTACCCCAGACTGCTGCACTGCCTGGATCAGATGCTGGCAGTGATATTATTAAGCCAGCATCGAGTTTCGTCATCCAAAACCGTCAGACCGCGTGCTCCATGTGGTGCCCGATGTATGGGGCACATTGTTAGTACATGGTCTGCGGTTTGCTCTGAGGCGCCACACTCGCAATTCGGTGAAGGAGCGAGACCCCATTTGTGCATGGTCGAATGGAATCGCCCAACACCAGTCCGCAGGCGGTTGAGCTTAACCCAAGCTGCTCGGGGTAAGCCCATCCCAACAGGCCTGACACTGGTCCCGGGCACAAAAGCACGGAGCCTGGAAGCACTTTCACAGTACTCCGCGTTCCATTTATGATTTGTCCATTCAGAGGCGCGGATGCCAAGTCTGGCAAGATTGTCCAAGAGATTCCGCGCACCTGGCACAAACGGGCATCTGGATCTTAGTCTCACTTGGCCAGTATCTGAGGACCCACTTAAAAGACCATGCAAAATATGATCGGGGTCCAGAGATCCACGGTAAGCCAAGGAGAGTGTCGCTCCCAGTCGGCGAAGCTCAGCTGGCTGGATGCCTGAAAGTACAGGTAGGTGGTCTGTTGGAGTGGGACGAAGGCATCCAGTAACTATGCGCAAGGCGTCATTCAAGACACTGTCAATGAGGCGAGTGTGAGCACTGCGACACCAGACTGGCGCACAGTACTCAGCTGTTGAGTAGACTAGAGACAAGGTGGCTATGCGTAGTGTTTTAGCACCAGCACCCCATCCCGAGCCCACGAGTCGCCTCAACAGTGTGACGCGCGATGATAGTTTTTTGCGCAATGCCACTAAATGGTGACGAAACGTGAGCGATCTGTCCAGTTTTACCCCAAGGTATGTAGGGGTTGGACAGAACGGTAAAAGTCTACTATTGTTGTAGACCTTTAGCTCACGTTTGGCCTCTCGGTTGTTTAAGTGAAAGGCTGTCGTCACCGTCTTAGTGTGACTGAGCTTCAACCTCCAAGTCTGGAGATACGCTGACAGTGTGGACATGTCTTGGCTTAATGTCCCCTCCAAGTCCTTCCAGTTTCCAGAAGAGTGCAACAATGCTAAATCATCAGCATAAGCAAACTTTCTGGAAATCATGGAAGGAAGATCGTACGTATAGATGTTAAATAGGAGGGGAGCCAAGACCGATCCCTGAGGAACGCCGTTTTTAAGACGGCGTAGCCTGCTTTGCTTGCTGTCACCGGTGGTAAGGGTGAAACTTCGATTTCGGACAAGCTCCATGATCATTTTGACCATGTGCTTATCCGGAAGTAGTCTCAGCAGCTTGCAGGTAAGGCCACGGTGCCAGACAGTGTCATAAGCAGCTGTCAGATCGATAAATACGGCACCGGTCTTCTTTTTAGCCTCGAAAGAATCCTCGATGTTCTGGGTTAGCAGAACAACTTGATCTACGGTTGACTTCCCGCGTCGGAACCCAGCCTGCTCTTTAGGGAGCAGTGGATCGATTAATGGTTCAACGCGGGCGTAGATAAGCCTCTCGAAGATCTTGTAGGGGACACAGAGCAGAGATATCGGTCGATAACTCTTTGGGTCCCCCACGGGCTTTGCTGGTTTTGGGATCGCGACCACAAGCGCTCTTCTCCAGATCTTGGGAATTTTGAGTCGGCGCAAACAGGAAGAAAGGAAGTCACGTAACCAGGACTTCAAAGCAGCTCCAGCATGGAGTATAAGCTCGGGGCAGATGGAATCAGGACCCGGAGCTTTACCTGGTTTTAAATGTTGAAGGGCAGCAGCAAATTCTCTGTGTGAAAAATTGTCAGAGATATTTACTGCGTCTGGTGTTGTGGCCCTCCAAAGGTCAGACACTTCTTGAGAGACAAGTCGAGATGACTTGCGGTCAACAGCCTCGTATTTCCCATTTCTAACCAGCTGAGATGCAATAGCATCGGCTGAGACGGGACAATGACGAGGAGAGTGTCGTGACCTACCAGTAAGGTTGTTCAAGATACTCCACGCTTTTCGACTAGAGTGTGAGAAGTCAATGCTCCGAACTGCTTCGGACCATCGATCCCTCCGTTTTCTGTCAAGCTTGGCAAGCAGAGCTGTAGCAGCCAAACTTGAGTCGTCTCCCTGAGGAGACTGCAGAAAGGTTTTATAGAGGGATTCACACTCTGCATCCCAACACGGAATATAGTTATTTCGATACCCGCGTGGGATAGTCTTCTTGGCTGCTTTCTTAATGATGTTACAGAAGTCCTGGTAAGCCGCATCCACATCAAGTGAATCAGGCGGCAACAAAGTCTTTGCGAATTTATTCGTCAAAGCAATGTAGTGACTCCAATTGGCCTTGCGGAAGTTCCATCGCTTAACAGGCATGCTTGGCACTGCCATAGCAA
Organism: Diplosoma virens; assembly: GCA_963680785.1. NCBI lineage: Eukaryota > Metazoa > Chordata > Ascidiacea > Aplousobranchia > Didemnidae > Diplosoma > Diplosoma virens. Next base: position 27,170,911 of record OY796883.1, read on the forward strand.
ACCTTGGTGGTGTAATAAGCGAGGGTCGATGTTGTGACCTGGGAAACTTCTCAAGGACACGTCTATCCGGTAAGCGACTGTTTGGACCTACGCTAGCGAAAGCTAGGTCTGGATTGGTGCCAGTGTTCCAGCGGCCGGAATAAAAACTGGCAGCGTCCTTGGCATTATATAGGAGGGCAAGACAATTAATACTTGCCCATCCAGCCAAGCACTCACCATCCGGACTGTTGTCATCATAACCCCAGTCAGCATGACGACAGTTAAAATCGCCAGCGTACAGACAGGGGTGAGGAAACACTGGGAGATCCAGGGATCGCAATCGCGTTGGCGGTGGTTTGTAGACGTTGACTATTTTATAGCCATCAACGTCCACACACAGCCACTCGATCTCCGATGTCGGTGGAGATTGGTCCAAAAGCGTTATGGTCCAAATACTGCAGGTTATTTTATTGTTATGTGCCATAATAAGTTTTTTTTGATCCGAAAAAATGTATTAATTGTTTTGACGAATTGAAAAGAAAAAAGGTTGTTAAAATTGATAGAACACGATTGAGCGACTGCAATTATAATTAACAATATAACAACGTTAATTAGAATTCTCGGAAAAACCATCAAACAAGAATGAGAGCATCTTTTCTTTTCAAATGTAAAACAGTACAAAGGAAATAGAATATGATCATGCTGATCAAAGATTAAAATCTAAAAATGATATAGTGTAGATGCAAAAGAGTTGTCATTTTGGCAAAAGTTTTAAAATTTAAAAAATCAAAAAAATATTCTTAAATACGAATTATCGTATCAAAAAAGACAAATTTTTTTAAAATCTTCAATTCCAGTCACAATGAAAAAAATTTTTTCAGCTTTACACAAGTTTTCTACATTAGGTTCTTTTACAATAACTTTTTTTAAAAAAACCTTTTATTATAAAATACGCGAGATGCAATTAACTACAGTATACACAGTACATGATCAGCAACCCAGCCATTGGAGGCACATTTCTGTGTTTCTTGATGCCGATCCCAAGCCCGGATAAATGGGAAGGGTTGCGGCAGGAAGGGCATCCAAAGGGCAGGAAGGGCAAAATTTTTTGCCAAAACAGACAAATGCGTAATCATCATCAATCCATACCGGATCGATCGCGGCCCTGGTTGCAATTTTCAATTTTGTACCCATGGAATTGTAATCTACATATTTTCAAACGATCAAAAATCCAAAATTTTTTTCTCTGCTTATAAAAATTCTATTACTCAGCTCTTGGAGCGATGAAGGAGCACTCTGTGTTAGTTGTCATGGCAAAGCTTTTATTTAGCGACTTTTTAAGGTGATAAACAAACCAATATGTTTCTTGTATTGCGTTTGCAAATGTACCAAAAAATAAATATGATTGATTTGCAAATGTACTAAAAAATAAATATGTTTGAACAGTAAGGAGTTGAGTGAGAATTTTTTGAGCAGAGAAGAAATTTGGATTTTTGATCGTTTGAAAATATGTAGATTACAATTCTATGGGTACGAAATTGAAAATTGCGCCCGGGTTACCAACAACCGCCTCAGGTGCCGCACAACAGGGCACCTGTGGAAATTATGCTACTGCTGAACGTAATAAAAACAAGAGGAGAAAGAGAGGAAGAAGGCAAGTGAAGAGACAGCAGGAAGTTTGGAAAAGGAGACGCTCACTCATAAGGGTGGGTACCTTAAATATTGGAACAATGACTGGAAGGGGAAGAGAGCTGGCAGACTTGATGGAACGAAGGAATGCAGACATATTGTGCCTACAGGAAACAAAGTGGAAAGGGAGTAAAGCAAGGAGCATTGGAGGTGGATGAAAATCAATTTGCAACGGAGCCTATGGAAGAAAAAATGGGATAGGGATAGTAATGAGGGAGGAGCTGGCTGAAAGTGTCCTGGAGGTGAAGAGGGTGTCAAACAGACTAATGGCCATGAAACTGAAAGTAAAAGGGTCCATCCTAAATATAGTAAGCGCGTATGCTCCACAGGTTAACAACAGCATGGAGGAGAAAAATGATTTTTGGGAAGACCTGGATGGTTTTTATTTTTATTTTTTTTATTTTTATCTCTATATTTATCCTCCTGACTTGGAAGAAAGCGGCGGAGGTGCTGTACATAGGGTAAGCAATTACCCGACCTGCTTCCGGAGATGCCAAGTTATTGCTGTCCGCTAGTAATTTAGTAGAGATATTACTGTAATTTAGAACTGCTTGCCAAGACCACCAAGCAGGGAAAAGTGCTAAAAAGGTCTTTCCTTGGGTTGGTAAAAAGTGTACCAAAAGAGGAGAGGATAGTTCTAGGTGCGGACCTTAATAGACATGTGGGCGAAGGAAACAAATGAGGACGTACGGTGCTGGAACAAGAAATAAGGAAGGATCAATGGTTGTGAATTTTGGGAAAAGAATGGATTTGGCGATTATCAACACGTAATTTAAAAAGAAAGATGAACACAGGGTGACGTATAAAAGTGGCGGAAAAAGTACCCAAGTAGATTATGTGATGTGCAGAAAGAAGGAACTTGAAGGAAATCTGCGATTGTAAGGTAATAGTGAATGAGTGTGTCGCGAAGCAGTACCGTATGGTGGTATGCAAAATGACTCTTATGGTGAAAAAGAAAAAAGCAGAGAAAGTAAAGCTAAAGATACGATGGTGGAAACTGAAGGAGACAAGCTGTCAAGAACGTTTAGACAAGAGGAGACCAGTGATGTAGTATGGAATCGAACTATACTCACCAAGAGACTGTAATTAGTTTAATTATTTTGGTTTTATTGTTACACGCTTGTACAGTCAGTAATCAAAGAATAATCTTTTTAACCGAGTTATTCAAGTTGCTTCTTTTGTACAGTCTCTCAGTTCAGCTATTCTTTATGTAGAGTTTATTGTTAACGTGTATTTAATTGTGTTATATTTCTTTGCAGCGTCTTAAGTTGATTAAACCTAAATTACAGGAAATGTGTTGTTTTAATTAACGTTTCAACTTAACCAGGACTCTGGGAGGCAAGGATGGGTTACCTGATGAGTGGAATAAAATAGCGGAAATACTAAGAAAAACAGCTGAAACTGTGCTGGGAGTGACATTTGGGAAACGAAAAGGAGACAGGGAGATATGGTGGTAAAATAAGGAAGTTTAGGAGAGCATAAAAGAAAACAAAGAGGCAAAGAAAACATGGGACAAAATAAGAGATGAAAATACTAAAAAGATTTAAAAAGAAGAGTAAGGCAAAGAAGGCAGTTGGAATTGCAAAGGGACATGCGTATGACGATTTGTTTGCTAGATTGGAAACAAAAAAAGGTGAAAAGGAGTTGTACAGATTCGCTAGGCAGAGAGAAAGAGCGGGAAAAGATGTACAGCACTGAGGGTTATAAAGAATGAAAACGGTAATGTTATGGTAAATTTGAAGGCAGTGTTAAACAGATGGAAGGGGTACTTTGGAAAACTGATGAACGAGGAAAATAACATAGACCCTAGGACAGAGGAAGCAGAAGTAATTAACAGGTAAATTGCGTCAGTAGAGAAGAAGTGAAAAATGCACTAAGAAGGATGAAAAAAGGTAAAGCGGTCGGGCCTGATGAGTTGCCAGTAGAAGTTTGGAAGTGCATGCGAGAGATGGGAATAAAGTTTTTGACCAGACTGTTAAACAGATTCTTAGTGGGTGAACGGATGCCAGAAGAATGGAGAAGGAGTCTGCTTATCCCAATCTGTAAAAACAAAGGTGACGCGCAGTGCTGTGAAAACTACAGAAGAATAAAGCTAATGACCCACACAATGAAAGTATGGGAAAGAATTATTGAAGCCAGGTTAAGGGATATAGTAGAGATCAGCAAACAGTAATATAGATTTATGCCAGGAAAGAGAACCACCGATGCCATGTTTGCGTTAAGAATGTTGATGGAAAATACAGGGAAGGTCAAAGAGAGCTACATTGTGTATTGGTGGACCTAGAAAAAGCTTATGACAGGGTTCCGCAGGAAGAGCTGTGGTACTGTATGAGAAAATCAGGAGTAGTGGAAAAGTATGTGCGACTTGTACAGGATATGTACGAGGAAAGCGAAACAGTGGTGAGGTGTGCAATAGTAACTACAGAAAGTTTCAAGGTTAAGGTTAGACTGCACCAGGGATCAGCGTTAAGTCCGTTCCTGTTTGCAATGGTAATGGACAGTCTAACGGATGAATTAAGGAGAGAACCACCGTGGACGATGCTGTTTGCTGATGATATTGTGATTTGCAAAGAGACCAGTGAAGAAGTGGAGCAGAGATTAGAATGCTGGAGGTATTCATTGGAAAGAAGAGGGATAAAAGTAAGTAGGTCAAAGACCGAATATCTGTGCATAAATAAAGGAAATGACGACAAAACAGTGAAGATGGAGGATACAAAAGTGCCAAGAGTAAAGGAATTTAAGTATTTGGGATCAATTGGGCAAGAAAGTGGTAGTTGTGAGAGGGAGGCAAAGAAGAGAGTCCAGGCAGGATGGAACGGATGGAGAAAAGTATTGGGAGTAATCTGCGACAGGAGGTTACCAACTAGTCACAAAGAAACAAGTGTAAGAGATGGAAGTTGCAGAGATGAAAATGTTAAGGTTTGCTATGGGAGTGACAAGAAAAGACAAGATTAAAAACGAGTACATCAGGGGTACAGTGAAGGTAGTACGGTTAAGAATGAAGATGAGAGAGGGCAGGCTGAGGTCATGAGAAGAGACCAAGAATTTGTAGGAAGAAAGATGATGGAAATGGAGTTACCGGAAAAGAGGAAAAGACGGAGACCAAAGCGAAGATTTTTAGATGTTGCGAAAGAAGATATGGGAGAAATTGGTGCAAAGGAGACGGACGTTGAAAATAGGACGGCTTGGAGAAAGATGATACGCTGTGGCTACCCCTGATTGAAGGAAAAGGCCGAAAGAAGAAGAAGAAGATACACGGTACATGATATATACAAAACAGGATGAGATTATTGGATTTTAGAAATCCCGTAGAAAAAGATATAAAATAAACTAGAAAAATTACGGACACATTACATCACGAAGGCAATATGGAATCGGTGATTTATTGTTTTATTTTGAAAGATCAATTTAAAAAGTGTAATTTAAGTATACATCTATATAGTTACGTGCAGGGCAACGAGAAAAAGAAAAACCTAATATGGTATGGCATAGCACATTACAATGATAAAAGGTATACAGAGAAAAAAAACGCAAAAAAAAAGTCTCTAATTTTATTTCATTTTTGCGAGAAAGGAATAATAACATAGTACAAATAAAACATTACGGTTCATAGTAATGGGCAGTTTTGGTGAGTCTTTAGAACAGCATTTCTTAACCTGGGTTAAATTTTTTTGTTTTGGGGTTAAATGAGCTACCTATAGTTTTAAATTTAATGATGGCAACGCATAGCCTTACTTTCAGGCATGGTTTCAGCCTAGAGAAGTTGACGGGACAGAAAAATTAGGGCAGCTGTAGGTATTGATAGCCTAGTATCTGTGATGCACTGCTTTAATGTAATAAAGATAATGGCAACACTTCAGTGCGCATTTAAGTGATGCGAGATAACAATGATCTTTATCGCATGACAATAACGTATAAGATGCCGTCACGTGCTAGTAATTGGAATATTGATTTGATCGAAATAATAACGAGTGTAGTCAAACGGTGATCAGTGAAAGGCAAATTAATTGTTAACGTGCTATCAAAGACTTCTGTGAGTGTTTGAATTACTGCTGTTTATAATAAATACAATAAATAAAGAATTCTTCTTTAACAAAATAAGAGCATAACAGTTCTCTTCCTGGTTTAGAGTAACTGCTAATGCGAATCCAAAGCAAGCCTATTATTTGGATTTTTTCATAAATTTAGTCGTAAATATAGCAGTCACAAAAGAAGAGAAAGCATCAGGACAATTATTTGGATTTTGGATTTACATATTTTATTCAGAATTATCTTCAAATTCCTCAGTGTGTCCTGTGCATGAAAATATTTTCAAACAGAACCATGAAACCTGCTCCGCTAAAACAACACCTAGCAAATGCTCATCTTAGTATGATAAGCAAAAACCGTTCCTTTTTTGAATTAAAACTGTCCAGTCTGAAAAGACAAAAGCTAGACAGAACTGGAATGTTTGGCAGACTAACAATGCTGTTGTACATGCATCATTTGCCATTGCTTTGCATGTAGCAAAAGCTAAAAAAGCACATATGATTCGTGAAACCCTTCTGAAACCTTGCATATTGGAAAGTGTAAAGTTGATGTTTGGAGAAAAAGTATCTTAAACAATAAAACGAATCTCACTGTCCAATGACACATAAAATCTCGAATCCACAAAATTTCTGAAAATATTAAGAGCAAGGTGATATCGAAGATTAATTCCTCTCCTGTTTTTGCTCTTCTGCTGGATGAAACCACCGATGTTTTCAATCTCTCGCAGCTACTTGTGTATATCAGATATGTTGCAGATGAAAGGATTAATAAAAAATTTCTCTTCTGCCAACCTTTGGAAACAACATCAAAGACAGCCGATGTTTTTCAAGTGTTGAATGATTGTTTTGACAAAACCGAATTGAATTGGAGTAAGGTTGTTCAGGTTTGCACTGATAATTCTCCAGCCATAATTGGTGCAAACTTTGGATTGGTTTTCCTGGTAAAGCAGAAAAATCCAGCGATTCAAGGAACGCATTGCATGATTCACAAAGCGGCGCTTGTTTCTAAAACCATTCCGAAGAGACTTCAAGAGCATGTGTTTGTTGTGATTAAGGTCGTTAATTATGTGAAAAGTTCAGCGCTTAACACTCGACTCATCAGCAAGCTTTGCAAAGATATGGATGCCAATCATTCCGCACTTTTATATCACATTCAAGTTTGTTGGCTCTCAAAAGGGAACATGCTCTCCCGTATTTTCGAGTAAGAGAAGAAGTTAAGTTGTTTTTGGTTGCAAAACAAAAAAATGATCTATTGTTAGCATTTGGTGGGGACGAACTTTCTACGTACTTAGCTTATCTTGCTGACATATTCGAAACATTAAATCAACTAAACAAGAAACTTCAAGGTTCAGGAAGTAATATAATCGTGCACGCTGATGCCATCAATGCATTTATGGCAAAGCTCAAGCTTTGGAGCCAACGAGCAAATAATGATAATTTTGCATCATTTCACCGCTTGACGGAGATAACTGGAGATGATTTTGAACAAAATTTGGAGGAGGAAATTGCACAAACACGAGAATTATAGACAACATTTGAGAAAAGAGCCACAGGAGTTTTGGATTTTAACTGGAAATAATTGACTACTTTAAAAGTTTTATAGATGGGAGATATTTCTAAATTGTACTTGTTTTTATTAATGCAGAAAGACGATTTGCAAAGTGATGTGATTCCTTACCCAAATATGGGAAACAAAAACAATTGCAATACGAACAAGACATACATCGATATGTCTTCCAGACATTTAATCACTAGAGTCCGGGAGCATCTGAATTTCAAAAGTCTACAGGATAGCGCAATTAAAGATCATATTTTATCTTGTGGAAAATGTTCTAATAATCAGTTTAATGAAAACAATTTTATAACAATACGTAAATGCAAATCAATATTTTGTTCCAAGATTCACGAAGCTCTACTCATAAAAAATTAAGTCCAAAATTAAATCGATAAATGTTCGCAAACGGAGCTTCATATTTATTGAATATATTTTGATTGTAATATTTTTTCCTTTTTTTTTCTTCGATAACATCGCAATCTGGAATTTAATTTATATTAATTTAGTCTCTCACTCGTTTTGATTTAAAATTTAGCCTGTTTTTTAAAAATATAGATTGTTTTTTGCTGTTGTTTTTTATGTGTGTGTGTAAATTTAAAGTTAATTAATATTGTTAAATTGTAGAAACCTGATGAGGGCTGAAGTAAGCCGAAAAAGTTCGTCTTTATAAATAATTTTTAATGTTTGTTTAATAAAATAAAGAATGCTGAATCCATTATGGCTGCTTTTCTCAATTGTTGTCTGGTTAAAAAACAACCTCTTTACCATAAATATGTTTGTTTTTAACTTATTGACCCACTTTTTTAATTCGTATGTGTAATGTCTAAAGTGGCACTTAAAACAATCTTGCAGCTTTTTTTGTCCCATTATAATTTTTTTGAGCAATAAAACATGTTTTTATAATTTTTTGATTTTTAGGTTATAGCCTAGATCAGGGCTACTCAATTAGTTTTAACAAAGGTCCAGATACAAAAGTTAAAAATACGCTGCGTCCAGTCCCACCGAATTTATAATGTACAATACTTTTATGTAAATGCAAGATGTCTTAAAAACACGAAGTCATTTCTTGTTTTGCTTCAACTAGTGTGAAAAATGGCATTTCTTATTTCTTGCGAGTTCTTTAAATCTTGGTTTTAACGCAGTGGTTGCAAGTCTAAGACTGTGGTGTAGGTGCTGATCCGTCATACAACTTTTCTTGATAAACTTTATGTTTGAAAATTTTCTGATACTTGATGCGAAACTTGTTCTTGATAAACTTCATGTTTGAAAATGCTGACTCACAGCAATAAGTTGACCCAAACATGGTGAGAATATGTACAGCCAATTTGGTAAGAATAGGAAAATTGTTTGAAGAAACTTTCTCCGACCAAAACTTCTCAGGTGTACAATTACAGAATGATTCTTTCATTACAACGTTTTCTTGAAATTCAATTAGCTCCAATTGAACTTTTGCTGCATCTATCCATTTGCAGATATCTTTTGCTTCAGCTGAAAATGTTGCAATGTCTGTTACTAGAAAAGGGTTTTCAATGAACAGCAATAAATATTTTCCCAGAGAAAAGTCACTAAAGCGCACTGTAAATTATTTATCAACTTATCAATAAATTGCACATATCTGTCATCTTTTTTACTTTTACATTGTTCTAAAAGGCTCGAAAAATGAATAAGATTACTCTGAATATCATGTTCGAAAATTTCTAATTTTTTCTGAAATGCACGTATTGCAGTAATTAAATCAAATATGGTGCGTTTTTCTCCTTGCAACTTTATATTCAGGTCATTAAAGTGTGACATCATGTCAGTTAAAAACCCAACGATTTTCATTTTCTTTTCATCTCTTACAAACACCAAAAATACCTTTGCCTTCACATTGTTATTACCTTCAAGAAAAGTCATTAACTCCTTCCCAATCGACCAAAATCTCTTAAACACTCTTCCTCTACTTAACCATCTTACATTGTTGTGCACAAGTAAGTCCTTAAAACTTGCATCGTTTATTGAAAGAAAATTTCGAAGTAAACGATGTTGCAGTGCGGATGTTGATCAAAGAAAGTTTACCAGTTTCATAATATTCTCCGTGACATCACAATATTCATCTCCAGGCTGGCACACAGCACTGCTTGGTGGATAATGCAATGGTAGATTATCAAACCCGGATTGTCTTTGCCTAAAAGTCCAACAAGTCCTTTCCCTCGAGAAAGCATTGCTGGAGCTCCATCTGTGGTAAATGAAATGGCCGACTTTATTTCAATATTTCTCGACTTTATCATGCTTATCAAAGATGCGTAAATATCTTCTCCTTGTGTTCGTTTTGTAAGAGTAGTAACACCCAACAAATCCTGCATAAATTCTTTTCTATTTCCATCATAATACCGAACAAAGATTAGTAGTTGAGCATTGTCGATCATGTCAGTTGACTCGTCAATAGCTAGTGAAATACATGTTGCATTTGCAAGGTGCAGTCCTTGATCAAGTTGCCATAAAAGATCTTCATCCAATAGTTCGGTTCTCCTCATTGCTGAAGAATCAGATAACGGAATCTGTTTTATTTTAGTGATTATCTCATCTCTTTGCTTGCCATCAAACAAGGTTTCGGCCATTTGCACCATACATTCTCCAACAATTTCTGCATCACTGAAGGGCTTTTTATGGTTTCCTAAAACCCAAGCTATTCTTACTGAGCATGCTGTTGCTTTTTCTTGGGCAGTCATGGTATTAGCAAGAATCATGGTTGACTTTTCATACTGTGATTTTAAAATACTTATTCGTTTCTTCCTTTCTTCCGTTCCTTGCTTATGCTTCTCTTCAAATACACTATGTGTTTCATAATGGCGTTTCAGATTACTTCTTTTCACTAAGGCTACATTTTGACTACAAATAAGGCAGTATGGATTCGAGCTGGATGTGGGAAGAATGAAAGCATATTTTTTCTATCCATTCTTCCTTGAACGCACGGTTTTCATTGTCAAATTTTCTACTCTTGCTACATGCCATTCTCTTTTAGGATTAAGCTAAATTACTTGTAATTGAGTACACTGCAAGAAATTTACATTAGAGGCTACTTATGTACATACAGTTTACGAAACAACAATAACAACTTCAAACACTATGAAAAAGACTAGCTACTTACAAAATCATAAAGCCTGCTTAAGAAGATTAGACAACTACAACGCGTCGATTGCCAGGCTACGGAATTGATTTCAATTTATTCAACAAAAATATTATTGTAGTTCCGAACAAACTGTGATTGTGACATAACAATCGGCAACAATAGCCTCTAATGAAAATATAGTAGTGCAGTGCTAGTGAGCTCAGTCTTATGCTGAAAGCTAGGTAGAACTTCCTTTTACTAATACATTACTATGCTGTAAATCTGCAAATGCATCAAAACTCCAGAAACTGTTTAGGTCCATATCTAGCACTCCGAAGGACCGGGTTCAGACCGCGGTCCGGTAATTGAGTAGCCCTGGTTTAGATGTTTCTCTTCTAAAAAAAGTTTAAAAATAATAAAAATTATTGGTACACTTACAATATAAAAAAATTATACTTTGTGTTTGTACAATCTTATGTTAATGATCAAAATTGTTTTTTTCTAAATTCTAGAACTCGTTTTATAGATATGTTGAATCTTAGTTATCTTGATGCAAAGTTTCCTTTGCTTTCTATGTATTTACCTAATACTTTTTTTATTTTAATGGTGAATTTACATCTCAAATAAATTATTCAGATATAATTACTGATTAATATTAGTAAATTTTTTAATCATTATTTGATTAGCTTTTAATATGGGATATACTTGCTGTGTTCCCAAATGCAAAACTGGTTATTGTACCGACAAAAAAAGAAGAATCTGAATTATCAATCCTCTTGTTTAGATTGTCTTCAGACCAAGTTTCATGTTAAAAATGGATTAAAGCAATTCCACAAAAAAACTTAAAAATTAGTGATTCACGCAGAATTTGTGCCAAGCATTTTATTGTCATATATTTGAACTATATCCCTACCAATTCTCTGAAAATAAGAAAAAGTTGAAATGAACTTATTGAGTTAAAAATAGTTCGATTAAAGTTATCTGCAACTTCTTTACTTTTTTCCAATCTTTTTAAATATCTGTCAAATAAGCCATTGTTTAAATGTTTTCATCTAAGCACTGCTTTACACCGATGCAAAAAAAGAACTTTTTGCTGCAGCAAAGAAAAAACAGTGCATTGCACAAAATTTATTTCAAGAGCTAGAAATTTAATAAATTAAAAATGATAAGGCAGTACTCCCTTCCGATTATTTTAAATTGTTTAGAGACAATCCCGTGAATTTGATTGCTTTTTAAAAAATTGTACTGATGTCAACTCTGCTGCAAAACTTATTGCATCAATTATTATCACTGAAAATTTGATACCAAATGCTTTTGCAGATTCTGTGCATCTTCCAAAAAAAATGTATAAGCATTTATTAAGTTCTTCTTCAGTGAATAGTCAAACAAAAGTTTAGAACTTTCTTGCTTTTTGCAAGAATGTATTTAATGAATGCTTGGAAGATTATGTCAACAAAACTGTGCTAGTACAAGTTGCTGTTAATGTTGTTAAAAAATACTTTAACTCTGGTATTCAATTGAAGAAGAGAATAAATTTTTTGTGTATCAGCCAATATTAATACATATTAATAAAGGTGCTTATAGGTATTCATCTGACTTGTTGACTGTTGCATTTTTGTGTAAATTAACCAGTACATCTTTGTATAAAAAACTTCGCAATTTTTTTATGCTTCCTTCAATTAAAAGATTGCAACAACTTTCATGTGCTGACAATATTGAAAGTTGCTCCATACAAATGCAATATCTCAAACAAAGAACACTTAGCTCCTCTGAAGTGAAAAAGCTGTAACTTTACTCATAGATTTAGTGTATACAGCCAATCAATTAGAATACCAAAATAGAACTTGACAAAAGATGATGCATGTGCAAGAACAGTTTTGGCCTTTATAGTGCAGCCAATTTGCAGTAATTACAAGTAAATTGTCTGTCTGGTGCCAATAGAAAAACTAGATAGTAGCTTGTTAAATTATTGGTTTGATAAAGTGTTAAAATACCATAATAAAATTTTTCTTGTGATAGCTGTTTCTGTGGATATCCACATTTGCAACAGGTAAAAATTGTTTTTGTTAATCTTCTGCTTCTTACTTTTTTGGCGACAATGAAAAAAGCTTGAAGGTGATTTAATATACGTAACCGAATATTAAAGTATGTTTTACTAAAAGTGTTTCGTTTATTTGAGAAAAACCCAAGTCAATATAAATTGTATTTTTGCTTGTATTAGGTGGCTCTACACTATATTTTTGTTTTGCTCTGGCGTAAGCCAAACAAAATTACAGTGTATAGTGTTGACTCACTTTTAAAGCTTTTAAATAGTGAAACAGTTGTTGTGTAGCTACCTCAGGGGCGCTGATTAATTGTTTAATATGCTGCTTGATTATATGCTAATCATACATTTACAATGATTACAATACCATTAAAGTTTACTGTCAAATGTTACAGCAAAAGTTAAACTGTTTACATGCTTAAATCAGCGCTGTGCGTTTTTGTGTGCTGTGGAAACTGTATTGAAGGACTTACCCAACTTTAAGTGTGCTGTCAACCAATTTTGCTTGGAAGGGCATTCCAATTTTTTGCTTATCAATCAGTCTGCATTTAATTGTTTCGCTAAAAACGAACTTGAACGCTTAAATGTTCTTAAACTTGAAAACCTTGGACCAATGATTTGAAAAATCCGAAAAGTCGTAAGTAGTAAATATCCAAAAATCAAAAATTCATAAAAAATTTCATTGTTTTATGTATTTCAACATTCACAAAAAACTATATATTTTTTGTGATTATTGTCAATTGTTTGATAGTTGCTCTTTTTTTGGTACGTTTCTATTGTTATATAAATGCAGAACTTGTTTATTTAACTTTTTTTTTTTCGTGTTGTGTCTACTTGTAGTTAATTTGATTTTAATACGGTTTGTATTGCTTTTTCAAAAAATCGCCAAGAATAAACTATGCGGTCCGCTCTAAATGTGATATTACAAGTTACAATATGATTTATCTATATACTTTGTTGGAAAAATATTGTTTACGTTGTAGAACTCAAAATGGCAGCTTTAAAAGTAAAAAATTAAATAATTCTACTGTGTGCACGCATTTTTTCAAGTTTCGCATCCCGGTAGTTTAGGTATCCCTGATTTAGTCACTTAGCATTCTATTCTAAAGCATCGCAACAACTTCTTAGCCTAATTGGTCAACGAACTGTAAAACTTGACTATTTTCTGAATTTAGTCCCGCTATATTTTTCTATTTCTGTATTTGCATGCCTGTTTTTTCCACCGTTGTGTCGTCGTGCTGCAAACTGTTTTTTTTTAAAGAATTTCTGTTATAGTTGAAAGTAATTCTTCTTTCTGATGCGCCGGGGCGTATCTGTAGCGATTAATGTATAGCCAAAATATATTTCATATTTTCACATAAAACACATATGTAGTCATTATATTAGCTATAAAGTTTTTTTTTAAACGTAGAATTTAACTGTTTCATGCTTTATTTTTATGCATTTTCGGATTTCATATTTTATCGTTTCATATTAACTGAACACTTGATGTTACACTCATTTTCAAACAGCAATGTGGCTTTATAAAAAATCTTAATATATAAAGCTGCTTTCTGGTAGACAACAGCTGGATAATATTACACGTACTTCTGCTTTAATTGTGATAAAAATAATTTGTCAGAAATATTATACTGTAATTGTTTGTTTCAATTGGCAGCGTTGTTAAATGGTTAAGGGCGCCGGGACTGTATTCGCACCATTCTGTTTTTTCTTTAAAAAATATGTTTTCCCCTGTTTGATGCTCTTGGCAAGCAGTTTTAAATTCCGGTCACATATCTTCTAAAAAAAAACAAATAAGAATTGCAACCGGACACTAATATTCGGAAGAAGGTGGGAATAATTTTCTTGCCCAATGTATAGCACCTCCAACGTTTTCCTCCAAGTCTGGAGAATAAATAGAAGAATAAAATAAAAAAATATGACTTTTTGTTGCTTTTATTTTTATTTGAATAAGTAAATGAATATAAACAGATTCTGGTTAGTGGTTAACCTCCTGAATTGAAAATTAACAATTAAACTTAAACACAACGCTTCTAACCACAACAGTTTAACATTAAATTACTTTATTCCTCAATAACAAAAGTAAAACTGATGTGAAACGATTTATCTTATCAGTATCGCATCAGTATCTGCTTTTGCAGTCAAATTAAGTTTTTCAGCATAATTATTGAAAATGGAGAGTGAAAATTGGAATCTTGCCACATTGCATAAAGTATTTTACAACTTTAATTGGAATTTAAATTCATATTACAAGTTCGGGTTGGGTTTGAGTCCCATTTTCCGGGTTCGGGCTGAAATCGTTGATTTAATTGCTTTCACATCTGTACAACAAAATCAAGATCCGAAACAGAGATTTTTATTTTTTTTAATGAAACTTTGGCGGGAGTATTAAATTCCAAGGTTACTATAGAATATAGATTAACTGCAACAGTCTAAATTACATAACAATTAGTCTGCTTTTTCGAGCTACAAGTAAAAAATAATCTGCATATAAATTAAAACTACATAATCTATTTTGTTGCTGTAGATCTTGCATTATTTCTTCTGTCTTTTGTAGCTTTCTTTTCCCAATGAAAAAAAGCTTTAAAAAGTATTTACGTAATCGGTGTTGGAAACAGAAACACGATCCCTTTTATTTATTTATTTTTTTTTTATGTTGTCTTGTGACCACGTGGTCCACTAGAGGCAGGCAAGTGTTTTCGATTGCGAAATTCGTTTGATTGTCGTTCATTTTGGTTACGACTGCGTCGGCGAGCAGAGGAGTAATAATTTCTCCTTAAAATACATTCATATTATCCTTTGTATCTGTTCTTCGTTCATCACTGTTCTTGCGTGTGATTAATTGTGCTTCTTCTACCTTTGGAATTAAATTTTGGTAAGTTATTTAACTTTTATTTATATTTAAGCTAAGTGTTGCTTCTGTTAGCGCTGCAGTATAAGTTACATATAGGTAAAATTTAGTTAATTAGCTGAGCGCGGCAGTTTAATTCGCTTAAGTATTATTGAGGTAGTTTTAAGCAGGATAATTATTTAAAGGAACTCTCTCTACGCTGACCGGTCGTCTCTACGACAGTGCCGATATTTTACATTTCTTTTAAGGAGAAATTGTTTTAAGATAAGTTTTAATTCTATTTAAAATTTGGCATTTGTCTTGATTGATAACTTGTGTTTCATTTGTTTGTGGTAATTATTTTAGTACCAATTGTTTAACCATGAGTTCTCATGATAAAGGGGCGGTGACTTCGAGTAGTGGTAGCTCCGGGCGATGTAGTGAAAGCAATTCACAGACCATTAATAAGAACGAATTAAAACGAAAAATCATTGCTATTCAAGCAAGAGCTTCTGTGTTAAAAAGGCAGCTTAACCGTAAATCTGTGAAAGAAAAAGCATCATGTGTTGAGAATGAGTGGCAAAGGTGTTTTGAAGCAATTTCGTTGCTACATGCAGATGTTCTTGCGTGTGATGATGATGAGGTTGAAGTAGATTTGGATAAAATTGCTTGTCGGGTAGAGGATGTGCTGTTTGAAGTTAAGGAAGAGGTTTCACGGGTTTTAAAGTACGATGTTGACGGAAGGTCTAGCGTTAACGAAAGTTGTGCGTCAAGTTATTTGTTGAGTAAGCATCTTGACATCCCTGTTGATAATATCTCTAATGTAAAGGTTAGTGAAAGGTTTCCTGTGAATATCGATGATAATGAATTTTCACCGCCGCAAAATCAGACCCATTGTATAAGAAAAGGTTCTGACACAGGTAAATTGGAAGCAGACAGCAAGGTAGACTTTACTAAGCCAACTCTAAATCCAGGAGCGGTACCCTTTCTTGGTAATGTAAACAATTTTCCAGCAGCGCAAGTGGGTTATGGTCAGATACCTTTACCTCCTGCGCCTAGACTAAACCTTGATAATTTTGATGGAGATGTCTTAAAATATTGGGACTTCAAAAGGCGTTTTAAAAGACACGTGGAAGGTGTATATACTAATTTTGAAGATAGAATGGCATTTTTGAATAGTGCATGCGTAGGAAAGGCTCATGAAGTGATCGCAGGAATAGGATGCCTTATTGATAGTCAAACTGCTTATGCTAAAGCTTGGGATAGATTGGACAAGCGATTTGGTGATGTTCAAAAACTTATCGAACGTCTACGCGTTGATCTTCTTAACGGACCTATAATCAAAGAGGGTGATGCCGAAAGTTTGCTGCTTCTTGCGGATAAGATGTTTCAGTGCGAAGTAACGTTTGAAGGATTAGACAAGATGTGGATATTGAATTCACAAGAGCTTTTGCATGGGTTATTTGAAAAGTTGCCACATAGGGTTAAATCTCAGTTTGTTTCCGTGAGCACAGATGGATTTAAGTCGTTTCACGATTTGAGAATTTTAGTTGAGAAATCGGCCTCGGAAGCCGAGAGCGAGTTTGGCAGATTGCTCTATAAAACGCAGCATATTCAATCAAACCAGATGAGGTCTCGAAATTTTGCAGGAAAACCCCAGCGAGTTTGCACCGCTCAAAGATCAATATCACTTCCTTTAAACAAATTGGTGTGTGCATGCTGTGAAGGCCATCATAAATTATGGCGATGCCCTGACTTTAAATCCAAATCGATAGATGATAGGAGACTGATTGTTCAGAAAAAAGGACTGTGTTTTAACTGCTTACTCCCTGGGCATCAAGTTTCTAGCTGCAGGGTTAAAATAGCGTGTGGTAGCTGTGGTAAGAAGCATAATACCTTACTTCATTGGTATCCAAGGGAAAAAAAATCTATAAATGTTGATGCTAATATTCCCCCCACTGACGACGAGATGAATCAGGACGCTGATCAGTTGGTGTGTGCAGCTAGTTCTAGGACTAATCTATCTGGGGACGCCTCCGGATCAGCTATTTTTAAGGTTGTTCCCGTGAAGGTGTGGGCACATGATCCTGGCGACTATGTGCTTACATACGCTTTTATCGATAAAGGATCAAGCGTCAACATGTGTTCAGATCGCTTAGCCAAGCGACTGGGGTTGTCTCCTTCTGCAACGAATGTGAGATTACTTACGAGCAATGCGGTGTCCGTCATGGATCGAAAGGTAAGTGACCTGGCCATCCAGGGGGTGAATGAGGTTGAAGCATTCAAAGTGAAGGATGCGTTTGTAGTCGACGAAGTGGTGGATGTAAGTTGTAGCATTCCAACAGACGAGTTAATTCAAGGTTATTCTCACCTTCGTAGCTTAAACTTCCCTTCGTTGGCCGAAAAAAATATAGATCTCTTATTAGGTTGTGATTTACACCAAGCATTTTTGACGAAAAATATGATTGTCGGTGATCCAGGCGATCCATGTGGGCTTCACACAGCTTTGGGGTGGACTATTTACGGCACAGATGGGGGAGACCAGAGGCTGGAAGAGCCTTTTAATTTAATGGTTAATTTTTTAAGCACTGAAAACACAGATACGTCTTGCGAGCGATTATTAGAAATATTAGCCCAAGATTTTGAGGACTGCGATGAAGGCAGAAACGCACTGGCTTTGTCGCAGGAAGATAAACATGCTCTTTTTATTTTAAACAGATCGGTTAAGAAAGTAGATAGTCATTATTCGGTCGGTCTCCTGTGGAAAGGTGACGCGACACTGTTGTCCGATGGTCGTTTGTTAGCAGAGACGCGTTTAAAATATCTAAAGAAAAAATTTCAGAAAGATCCTGTTCTTTTCGATCGCTATTCAGAAAAGATGTCTGAATACATAGATAAGTATGCCGAACGTGTTTCTGCGGAGTTGACGTCCAGTGGTCGGATACGATATATTCCCCATCACTGCATCATGGGTGAGAGTAAGTTCCGCGTTGTATTCGATTGTAGCGCTCGCTGCAATGGTGAATCATTAAACGATAAGCTGCTACGCGGGCCCGATTTGACTAACACTGTTGTTGGCGTTTTGATTCGTTTCCGGCAACACCCAATTGCGGTAGTTGCGCACATAAAGGGAATGTTTTCGCAAGTAATGGTAGATGAAAACGACCGGGACTTGTTGCGATTTCTTTGGTATCCGGATAACGATTTAACCCAAAATGCTATAATTTATCGTATGCGCACTCATGTTTTTGGGGCCAAATCTTCCCCTTGCTGTGCGGCTTTTGCTTTGAGGAGAACAGCAAATGAGAATGTAACGGGTGCGAGTCAGGATGTTGTGGATGCGGTGTTAAGAAATATATACGTATATGATATGTGCGTGTCATGTATTACAGAGAAAGATGCCAGTGATTTGGTGACCCAGCTTTGCCCCTTGTTGGCAAGTGGGGGATTTCATTTAACTAAATTTTTATCCAACAACAGGACTGTCTTAGAACAATTGTCGCCTGAAGACTTGGCAGGACATGTGAATCTATCCGGTAAGTTGCCTGTCCATAAAACGTTGGGAGTGTTCTGGGACGCTTCGTCAGATCTGCTAAAGGTAAAAGTGAATATTAAGACCAAACCAAATACTCGTCGTGGTCTGCTCTCAATGATCGGACAGATTTATGACCCTCTCGGGATCATACAACCCTTTTTACTGCCTGCTAGAAGGTTGCTCCAAGAAGCCTGCCAGTCTAACTTGGGGTGGGACCAAAATATTAGCGAAATTTCAGGCCTGGAGCAGGGATGGGACTGTTGGTTTGGGTCGCTTCCTAAGCTTGAACAAGTAGAAGTGATTAGGTGTATCTTGCCCGATAACAACACCAAGCGGGTAGAGCTTCATACTTTTTCTGACGCCAGTACTGTGGGCTATGGGGCGTGTAGTTACTTGCGCAGTGTATGTAGTGACGGTGTAGTGTATTGCAATTTGATTATGGGTAAGTCTCGTGTTGCCCCGATTAAAAGGATTTCTATTCCTCGCCTTGAATTAGTTGCTGCTGTACTTTCGGCTAGATTAAGTAATTTAATTAAAAACGAGCTTGATTTAACGATTGATGAGGAATATTACTGGACAGATGCTACTGTGGTTCTTCGCTATATTAATAATTCGTCATCGCGTTTCGAAATTTTTATTGCAAACCGTGTTGAACTGTTGCACACGCTTACGTCAGTCACTCAATAGCGCTACGTGCCCACAAATGAAAACCCCGCCGATTTATCGTCGCGAGGCATTCCACCAAAAATGTGTTGTTCGGCTGATTTGTGGTTTAAAGGGCCACCGTTTTTATTGTGTAATAGTGAACATTGGCCTGAGCAACCCAAATTTCTATCTGAGTGGTTAAATGATGACCAAGAAGTCGAAGGGATGAAACAATGCTGTTTCCAAAAGTTCCAGAAGGAAGATGTAGTTTCACGTTTGTTCGCGCACTACTCTGACTTTACCAGACTGCAACGTGCGGTAGCTTGGATGCTACGATTTATAGTGTTTTTGCGATGGAAGGGAAAGAGCTGCAACCAGATTCCCTTGACAGGACCGTTAACGGCCGCAGAATGCTGCGCGGCACGAGAAACAATCCTTCGAGTAACTCAAGTCCAATCCTTTGCTGAGGTGTTTGCCATTTTGCCGAACCAATCTGAAGTTTCAGACCCAGCCTTTATTGTTACTGAACAAATGATAAAAGGTTCAACCGCACTTCGGGAGATTCAATCACTAAGTCCGTTTGTTGTACAAGGTTTCCTTCGCGTTGGTGGAAGACTTAGAAATGCTTCCTTGCCTTACGAGGCGAAATTTCCGTTACTTCTACCACACTCACACCCAGTGACGGACCTTTTAATTAAGTTTCATCACGAAAAGGAAGGTCATTTTGGGGTTAATCATGTGTTAGCAGACCTGAATAGAACTTTTTGGATTGTGAACGGACGGTCTGCGATAAAAAGAGTGCTGGATGGTTGCATTCCTTGTCGAGTATGGAAGGCGAGCGCTGGGAGACAACAAATGGGCGATCTTCCACCATCAAGAATTCAAGAGAGCCATCCATTCAGTAATATTGGCACAGACATCATGGGACCAATAATGATCACCGTTGGTCGAAGTAGAGTGAAGCGTTACATTTGTATATTTAACTGTCTTGCTACGAGAGCTGTTCATCTTGAAGTGGTGCCCTCACTCGAAGCTGATTCGTTTCTGCAGGCGTTCAAACGATTCTCTAACCGACGAAATATCAGCCCGAAAACTATATACAGCGATAATGGCGGAAATTTTGTTGCTGCTCAAAGGTTGCTGAAAGGAAAAATTGACTGGGTTTTCAATCCGCCGCGTGCATCCCACCAGGGCGGATTTTACGAAATCTTCTTTAAACTTTTCCGCAAGATTTTTCGATCCATCACATCTACATGTACCTTGAATGAATTTGATTTATTTACTTATGTGGTGGAAATTGAGCGAATTTTAAACAACCGGTTCATTACTAATCTTCCCAACTCACCTGATGATTGGACTGCTTTATCGCCCAGTGCAATTTTGAGCGGATCTCTGGCCGATGATGTAAAATTCGACAGTTTCATGAAAGCTGACGCCTATCGTCATTCATGGAAGAAAACCGAATATTTGGCAGATAAATTTTGGAAACAATGGCTCAATCAATACTTACCATTACTTCAACCCAAACAAAAATAGTTTGGTTCATCTCCTAATATGGTGCCCGGCGATTTAGTATTGATGATGGACGAAGCTACACCTCGTGGGCAATGGCCAAAGGCTATCGTAGTGGAAAATTTACCTGATAAACGTGGTCTGGTGAGAAGGGTGCGTGTGCGAACAGCGGATGGTTCCATATTCCTGAGAGACATTCGAAAACTGTGTCTACTGGAAGGACAGTTAAAGTAATTTTTTTTTTTTTTGTTTTTATTTGTGTATGGCTTGCTGTGTTTTGTTTTGTTTTTAACGATTATTAATTAGGCAAAAAATCGGATTGCTTAGTCTGTATAAAATTCTTGATATCGTACTGTATTATATCGACTTGGCGGTTTCTGTTTCCGTAATCTGTAATAAGGCGGTAGTACTTGAGTTGCGCCTTATTGGGGTGGGAATGTTGGAAACAGAAACACGATCCCTTTTATTTATTTATTTTTTTTTTATGTTGTCTTGTGACCACGTGGTCCACTAGAGGCAGGCAAGTGTTTTCGATTGCGAAATTCGTTTGATTGTCGTTCATTTTGGTTACGACTGCGTCGGCGAGCAGAGGAGTAATAATTTCTCCTTAAAATACATTCATATTATCCTTTGTATCTGTTCTTCGTTCATCACTGTTCTTGCGTGTGATTAATTGTGCTTCTTCTACCTTTGGAATTAAATTTTGGTAAGTTATTTAACTTTCATTTATATTTAAGCTAAGTGTTGCTTCTGTTAGCGCTGCAGTATAAGTTACATATAGGTAAAATTTAGTTAATTAGCTGAGCGCGGCAGTTTAATTCGCTTAAGTATTATTGAGGTAGTTTTAAGCAGGATAATTATTTAAAGGAACTCTCTCTACGCTGACCGGTCGTCTCTACGACAGTGCCAATATTTTACAATCGGATTACTTGATTTTTAACCTTAAATTAATTTGATTTGAGCATTTGAGCCGATAAAAGTATGTGCACAAACTTTCAAATGATTACCAGACTTCTTTGTTGCCAAAAGTAACAGAAAAGTTTTTTGAAATGGATTTAGCTTATCACAGATGAAAAATATCACCAAACATATTTATTGGAATGGACATGAAAAAACTGCTAAGCTAAAAACTTAATGAAATTTGGCTCTTCGCTTTAGTAATTCAATTTGCTACAAAACCGGTCTAGTGAATGTGCTTTCAATTAAATTGAAAAATCATTACAATTATATCAAGTAAAAAAATATAAAAAAAATGTGCGGTCTGGAGACCAATTTAAAAACACGAGAACAAGACCACATAACTTTGAGAACAAGACGAAGACTATCAGCACAAGTTTGAGACCGAGACCAAAACTATAGAACTTTGGTCTCGAGACCTCTACCACTGACTGCAATTCATCACGAGACCTTTACAACTGACGCAAATGACAAGTGTTTTCTCGCAGCCTGGGCTGTAAATAAGTCTATTTTTGCTGTTAAACATGACAGACCAAAAACAAACCTTTCAAAACGAAACGGTACTTCGTCTACTCATTCCAATCTTTACCAAGGCTTTGCTAATCGGCAAACGTTTTTTTTCAGGACGAGGCAATGTCTGGAAAAAATGCCTTATTCGGGGCATATTGCCAACAAGTTTTGAAGGCCCACTACTGTCTAACTGAACATCAAAGACCTCACTGCAAGCAAGATGAACGTTCTTCATTATCTTGCTCTGCAGTTTCAGGAACTCTTAATCGTACTACAGGAGCCCACTGCACTAATGCAGAGAAGCTAATACTTTCAAGCTACCAACTAGCAGGGTTTTCTTTAAGCATGAATCATGGCATTGCCACGTTTGTTCACGAGCAACTAAGGTATACGCTTTTGGACCAATTTCTACCGACATCGCAGATCGAGTGGTTGTGCGTGGATGTTGATGGTTATAAAATAGTCAACCTGTACAAACTTTCACCAAGGCAACTGCGATTTCTAAATCTCCCAGTGTTTCCTGACCACTGTCTCTATGCCGGCGATTTCAACTGTCGCCACTTTGATTGGGTTTACGATGATAACAGCCTGGACTGTAAGTGCTTGGTTGACTGGAAAAGTATTAATACTCTTGCCCTACTATGCTATGCCAAAGACATCGCCAGCTTTTACTCCGGTCGCTGGAACAGTGGCCCCAATCCAGATCTACCTTTCGCTAGCGTAGGTCCTAACAATCGCTTACCGGATAGACGTGTACATGAAAAGTTCAATGGTCACAACATCGACCTTTACTTATCACACTACCAAGGTTTGCTTTGTCAATGCCAAGCATGCCTGTTAAGCGATGAAACTTCCGCAAGACCAAATGGAGTTACTGCATTGCTTTGAGAAACAAATTCGCAAAGACTTTGTTGCCGCTTGATTCATTTGATGCGAATGCAGCTTACCAGGATTTTTGTAACATCATCAAAAAAGCAGCCAAAAAGACTATCCCACGCGGTTATCGAAACAACTATATTCCGTGTTGAGACATAGAGTGTAAATTACTCTATGGAACTTTCCTGCAGTCTCCATAGGGAGACGACTCGAATTCGGCTGCTATAGTTTTACTGGCCAAACTGAACAGGAAGCGGAGGGATCGATGGTCCGAAGCAGTTCGTAGCATGCAACAAAGCTAAAAAGAAGGCCGGTGCCGTTTTTGTCAATCTGACAGCAATTTATGACATTGTCTGGCACCGTGGCTTTACTTGCAAGCTGCTGAGGCTTCTCCCGGATAAGCACACGGTCAGAATGATCATGGAACTTGTCCAAAATGGACGTTTTACCCTTACTACCGGTGACAGCAAGCAAAGCAGGCTACGCCGTCTGAAAAACGGCGTTCCTCAGGGATTGGTCTTGGCTCCCCTCCTATTCAACATCTATGCGTACAACCTGCCTTCCACGATTTCAAGAAAGCTTGCTTATGCTGAGTATTTGACATTGTTGCATTCTTCTGGAAACTGGAAGGACTTGGAGGGGACTTTAAGCCAAGACATGATTACACTTTCAGCAAATATCCAAGCTTGGGGTTGAAGCTCAGTCACACTATGAGTGTGACGGCAGCCTTTCATTTAAATAAATGTGAGGCCAAATGTGAACTAAAAATCTACAACAATCATAGACTTTTACCTTTCTGTCCAACTCCTTATCTTGGGGTAAGAATGGACAAATCAATTATGTTTTGTCACCATCTATTAGCAATGAGTAAAAACTATTTTCGTGAGTTGCACTTCTGGGGCAACTTGTAGGCTCAGGATGGGGTGCTGGTGCCAAAACACTACACACAGCTTTCCTATCACTGATCGTCTCAACAGCTGAGTACTGCGTCCTAGTATGGTGCCGCAGCACTTACACTGGCCTCATAGACAGCGTCTTGAATGACGCCTTGCACATGGATGCCTGTGTCTCACTCCAATAGACCCATACTTTCAGGTATCCAGCCAGCTGAGCTTTGCCGACTAGGAGCGACATTCTTTTTGGCTCACCGTGGATCTCCAGATACTGATCATATTCTATATGGTCTCTTAAGAGGGTCCCCAAATGCTGGCCAAGTGAAACTAAGATCTAGACGCCCGTTAGAGCCAGTAGTGTGGAATCTATTAAACAACCTTGTGGGACTTGGATCCGCGCTTCTCGGTGGACGAATTAGCAATGGAGCACGGAGCACAGCAAGAATACATCCAGGTTCCCTGTTTTCATACCCAGGACTAGTGCCAGGCTTGTTGGAATGAGCTTGCCCCGAACAATTTGGGTCAAGCTCAATCGCCTGCGGACTGGTGTTGGCGATTTCATTCGTCCATTCACTTCACCGCAATACGAGTGCGGCGCTCTGAACAAACCGCAGACCACGTTCTAATAGCGTGCCCCATACAACGGGTACTACACGGAGCACAAGGTCTGACAATTTTGAATAACAAAACTCGATGCTGGCTCAACAATATCACTGCCAGCATCTGATCTGGGAAGCACAAGATACTGGGGTAGTAAAAAGATAAACTCTCGGCCCAGGTACTGTTTGTGTCTGGCCCAGAGTGGTTGCTCTTTCAAACAACGACCACGACGATGCATCAAGCATCCGTTGCCTTCAACGAAATTTGATGTTTTTATTTTTTAAATGATTTTTTTTATCATTTGTAGTGTAGCTATCAATATACAGTATTTTAAAGTGTAAAAAGTATAAAATTACAGAGGTTGTAATGTTTTCAATTAAAAAAAAATATTTGTCACTCTTCTTAATTATTTTAAAATTTGTAGTAGATAAATTTGAAGTAAAACAAATGTTGAAATGTAGTTCTTTGTAAATTGTTTCATTTTCTCGACAATTGCCAATTTTTAATCATACAAAAGCACAAACATATCATATCTGTTTGTGGCATTGTAATTGTTTTGTGATCCAAAAAATAGCGTTGCAAACAATAACCAAGCAATAGCAAACATATCTAATCCCATAATTGGCAAATACTTTGTAGCTTTATGAAACAAAAATAAAAATTTTAGAGAATATTCAAAAATTGTTAATTAGAAACAGATTTGTTTTTTAAATATAAAAAAATATTTTCAAATGGATTTGTAATTGAAATTTTTCTTAAATAACTGCGTATTTTTTAAAATTATGGCTGTTAAGAAAGCTTATGTCAAAGTGAAATTTTTAATCTACGATACAACCATAGTTTATCGAACGACACTTTATTGAACCATAGTTTATTGAACGGCAGTTTATCAAATGAAAGTTCAT
The DNA here is from genome assembly GCA_963680785.1 of Diplosoma virens. Classification (NCBI taxonomy): domain Eukaryota; kingdom Metazoa; phylum Chordata; class Ascidiacea; order Aplousobranchia; family Didemnidae; genus Diplosoma; species Diplosoma virens. The sequence goes on from OY796883.1 coordinate 27,196,560, forward strand.
CAAAAAACATTTGATTTAATTCTAAAGTTTTTATAAGTGCACCAATTTTTTGTCGGTACCATTTTATATTAGATTTATTAACATCAGAGGACGGCTGTGAGAAGCTATGAAGCCATTCTTCCCTATTGTGCAGTTTCGATATACTTTCGGTTCACGCTTAGGCTACTCTAAAGCTTATTGTACGGTTACAAGTAGCGCACTAGCACTTCAGCGAGAAAAGATAAGTGTGATTTAATGTAAAAAACTTTATCTTTAATCAGAAAAAGAAGCGATTGGAGCTACCCAAATGTCATTCAATTTTATAATTAAAAAACTGTTTTGGTCTTCAAAAGCTTATCGCCAAAATCAATGCTTTTCACTCCAATTACAAATGAAAAAACAAGTGAAGACCAAAAGAAATGTATTCGCATTAAAATTGAATGACAAATAGAGTCAAAGTTTGTGTGGCACTCTATATTAGAAGTAAAAAATTTGGTGTATGGGAAACAAAAGGTTGGCCACCCCGGCTATAAAATAACCAACTTAAAAGAAAATCCCTCGAATACGTGAATAAATAAAGTATAGAATGAATTAGCTTCTTACCTTTATGTGTGGTGATACGCCAATTATTTGCTCCATTTCTTTAAGAAATAGTAAATGTGCATTTTTGTGGAAGTCAGTATTCTTGACAATGTCGATTGCCAAATCAAGTTGTCTTTCTCGAATCAAGTCACACAACGGCAATACATTGTTTGGAAATACATCACCCTTCGTTGCTAAGCAATTCGGCAAAAAATTGGAAACTTTTCTTGTTAATTCCTTGTCGTTTAATTCATACAACCAAAATGAAAAATCAAAAAGAGAAAAAAAATTGAAGGGTTTATTTGATTTTGGCAGAGAAGAACGCAGATATTCTTTTAAAAAGCTTGCGGTTTGAGTGGGCACGATAAATCGCTTTTCATTAATTGTTTGTAAGATTTCTACAGTGTGCTTGTTACACAAACCAAACAAGAATTTAGTTACAACCTCGAATTCGCTGTTGCTTAAATTGATTTGGTTTGGATTAGAGCAAGTTTTTATAAATTCTTTAGGGTCTAAATAAAAAACCATCCAGATTGCCGCAAAAAACTCTTGCCATATTAAATGACTGAAATAACTAAGTTTTTTTGTGATTTTTTTGAAAATAGTAAGAGGATTTGTTTTGTCTTCAGCATGGAATGTAGTTAGGAAAGTGTTAATATCACTTTCCTGCAGTCCAACCTCCTTGATATTCTCATCACTAAAGTAAAATTTTTTTTTTACTATTCCTTTATAAGCTAACTGCGACAATGATTTTAGATTGATTTGGGTACGAACTTGTTCAGTCTCAATAAGCGAACACAAGTTAATTGCTAATACTTGTGTTATGTTTGTCGGAGTTAGTTGATTTGGATTGTTATTATTGAGAATTTGATAAATAGTATAAAAAATTAAAATTGCCATAACAGGCACATAGCAGTACGAGTTAAGCTCTGGTTGGTTTTGAACATGATTCCAAACTTTTTCTTTGTAATCGTTACAGATGTGTCCACATATTTGCTCTTGACCTTGGACATCAATGCCAATAATGCTTACAAGAAAAATAGGTTTTAACTTTGGTGGTAAATTTAACAACTGCCTTGGTCTAGAAGTAATAATTTTTTTGGCTTTTGGCAAAATTTCACCATTTAAAAGGCCTAAAGTAAAGTATAAAGGTGATTCTTTAGCATGCATATTAAATTTGATATCTGAATAAGAACTTAACTCATTGATTTCAATTTCATCAAAACCGTCTAAGATTATGACAACCGAATCAGAAACAGAAAGATGTTGCAAAAAATCTTTAGGACAATTGATTTCTTTAATCCATACAGGAGTTATACTGTTAAAAAGAAAGTGAAGTAAGGTCACTTTTTTATTATCAACAAAGTCTCGCAATTTAACATAAAAAATGTAATTTGCGTTGTATAAATTTTCTTCTAAAACGCGTTTGAGTAGGATCATACTAAGAGTTGACTTTCCTACGCCGGCCTGACCAATGACACCTACAACATTTCCATGTTTGTTTAAATACTTTTCCTTAGTTTCCTTTGTAAAAGCGTTTTTATAATCAAAAGATTTTTCAGCCATTTTTCGGGATTTTGTAAAAAAGTTTTCCGGCAAAATATTTCCCATTGATGGTCTTTTGATTAAAATTTGAATTTTCTTTCTTGTGTGTTGATGGCCACTTTCCGGTGCTGTCATAGTTTCTTGGTAGTGAGTCATCTGGAGAGGGACATAATCGATTTTAGGATCATCTCGTAAATAATTTATACCAGGTTTTTCACAATTTTTTGCAAGGTTTGAGCGATGATGTTTCCGAAGTTTTTTATCTGCAAAAAAATTCCAAGTGAGCTATGAATAAAAAATAAAATACACTAGTCTTGCATTTAAACAAGCTATTGATGGAACATTATTTGAAAGTAGCAATAAGTAGAACCCATTCTCAAATTTATGCGTCGTACGCTCGTCAATACAAAACGTCAGAATGAAGGAAATGTCGGAAATTTTATTTTGTAGTACGTAGTAGGCATAAAAAATCCAATTTGAACAAAGAAAAAAAATTCAGCATAACGTTTAAGATTCTTTTGGGTGGCAAACTTGAGGCTGTAAAAATGTAATACGTGACTTCCAGAGCGCAGATAAACGAAAAATGGCCAATTGAGAAAATGAAAAATTTGTTTAAATTTTATTTTTAAGCGAAGCTAAGGATTGTCTATAAAGCACTTTAAGGCTTTGTCACTAAACATGGTTTAATTTCAGAAATTACTAACACGGTAAAGACTATTACAACTTACCGGAAGTTGACTCTATGTAGTATTTTTATCATGTTGGCTTCTCTTTTCTAAGGTGCTACTTGCTTTATTTCAAAGCAACAATGTTAACATATTTTTTTGCAAACGTGAGAGTCGGTAAGATTGCCATCACAACAGCTGCTTGACAGAATACTCCAACCCATACCTAAATCTATTCAAACTACCAATTTTTTTCGAATTATGTTTTTTTTTAGTGTTGGTAATTTCTCAAAACAGAATTTGTTTAGTGACTTGGCCTTATAGTTCGTAGAACACACTTATTCAACAATTCTTAATTGGTGCCAAAATTCTAATAAGAAAAGATTTTATATTTTTTAATTGGTTATTCTTCGTTTTATTTATCCCTTGATGATCTGTTTTAAAAGTTACACACATTAAGTTTTCAAAAACTGATCTTTGCTTCCTAAAAGTATCTGTTTTGTAGAGTAGACCTGGGTTAATCCGGATTCGATTTGACAGACAAAATCATCCGAATTAGGCGAACTCCGAATAATCCAAATCTTTTTATTAAGTATATAGGAAATCATTGGTACTTTCAGTTTTATCTGAGTTAAGCGAAATTCCGCATTAACCGAATCCGGATTAACCGACGTCTACTGTATTTGCGTAAAATTTCTGTTCAAGGTTTATGCGCTGCTGCTTTGGCAGAATGCCTTTGCACTAATTCTGCTTTTTTTATGTCGAATATATAACATAATCTTCGATTTTTTTATTATTTTATTGTTTTTTTTCTGACGACGGTCAGATAAAAAATCTCTAAAATAAACTTAATTTTTGCTATTTTGTAAGTACAAAACATTGAATTATAATCAAAAATTGTTATGTCCCAGAAATAAACGAAGATTAGCGAAGTTTATTTGCAAACAACGTCCAAGGAAACTTTTTTACACTTTTATGCACATTGGTCAAGTTCTTGTTTTCTATCGGTAATTAATTATTAATCTTTAGGCAAGCACCGCTTCCTTCAACCCCATACAACTTACTGGCATAAAATCCTTTTTTGTCAAGACAATATGAGACGAACCAGGTAATGACTATAGTGCACAGCACTCCGGACACTATGAAGATCCAAAATGTGGCATCTTGTTCCTCTGAAAAAAAAACATAAAAAAAAACTTTTATGCACATTGGTTAAGTTTTCATTTTCTATTGCTAATTAATTATTAATCTTCAGACCAGCACCGTCTCTTTCAACCCCATACAACTTACTGGCATAAAATCCTTTCTTGTCAAGACAATATGAGACGAACCAGGTAATGACTATAGTGCACAGCACTCCGGCCACTATGACGATCAATAAATCTGAAAAAAACTTACATCTTACAGTTTTCAGGAAACTTTTCAGGAGTCTATTTGTTTCGAATTTCTAATTTAAAAAAATTAACACCCAGAATATACATTGTCTAATAAACATAAAAGCTTTAAAATATAGTTTAAAATTGAATATTTTTACTGACCAAAATTATACGTATAGCAAATATTTCTAATAGACTTGCCAAACAAGATTTTAAAATATTAATATACATGTATAACAGAACATTTTAATACAACATCATAATTCGTAAAATCTTGTTTTTTAATAGTAAAAATAGTTTTAAACGATTTTGTTCAAACATGTACAAAAAAGAATTAAAGTATTAATACCATGACCGGTCTCAAAACTTTCATCAATGGCTGGTATGGGTGGGACATACAACCACAATCCTATATGCTAAGTGGAAAATTTTTTTAAGTGACAGCTTAAGAAAAAAAACGTCTTCTCTTTGAATCTGTCTCGGTTTTGTCAATTTTTCAATACAAAAACATATTGCTCTCTAAAAAAAAGTCTTCACTTGAAATCTGTCTCGATTTTGCCAATTTTTTCTCACAAAAATATAGTGGTCTCTAAAAAAGAGAGGCGGCTTCACTTTAAATTTATCTTTGATTTTTTGTATATGGGTTACTGAAGGCGGGGGCTATGGCACAATGCACCCCCCTTAAATACGCTACTGCTTATATATGATTTTTAAGTTCTTTTAATAGAAGTTGGGGTCGAGGTATTTTTATTGAATCTAAATTGAGTTTTGCTCAGACAAATATTTTAAAGTTTTAATTAATTACTTTTTTGAGAATTAGAATTTAAAAGTTTCAAAGAAAATTTTTTATATCAAAGATAGATTTTGTGTTATGGCTAAATTGTATGAGCTGATAAGCGACGGCAGGAACTCATTAGCTTTTGAGATATTAAAATTTTTAGCCTTTGAGAGCAATTAAACTATACAAAATTTTTAAAGCCAAGGGCTACATGATTATTTTTCACAGTTAAGGTCAGAGAAAAATTGTTTTAAGACTTAGGAGTCACAATAGGACAAATATTTTTTCCCGAGTCGGAGCCGAGAGTCGGAAAAATAGTTTTTTTTGCGTCAGTGTCGGCAGTTGAACCCAGCCATCGGAGGCACTTTTTTGTGTCTCTTGATGCCGGTCCCAAGCCCGGATAAATGGGGAGGGTTGTGGCAGGAAGGGCATCCGGCATAAAAAAAAAATTTTTTGCCAAAACAGACAAATGCGAAATCATCATCAATCCATACCGGATCGGTCGAGGCCCGGGTTACCAACGACCGCCTCAGGTGTCGCACAGCAGGGCACCTGTGGAAATTATGCTACTGCTAAACATTGTGAAAATAAAAGCAAAAAAAGAGGAGGAAAGCGAGTGAAGAAGCAGCGAGAAGCATGGAAAGGAAGATGCTCACTCATTAGGGTGGGTACTTTAAATATTGGAACGATGACTGGAAGGGCAAGAGAGCTGGCAGATATGATGGAGCGAAGAAATGTAGACATATTGTGTCTACAGGAAACAAGGTGGAAAGGGAGTAAAGCAAGGAACATTGGAGGTGGATGCAAAATATTCTACAACGGAGCTGATGGAAGAAAAAATGGGATAGGGATAGTGCTGAGGGAGGAGCTGGCTGAAAGTGTCTTGGAGGTGAAGAGGGTGTCAGACAGACTGATGGCCATGAAGCTGGAGGTAAATGGGTCCATCCTAAATATAGTAAGCGCATATGCTCCACAGGTTAACAACAGCTTGGAGGAGAAAAATGATTTTTGGGAAGACCTGGATGGATTGATTGAAAGTATATCAAAAGAAGAGAGGATAGTTCTTGGTGCAGATCTTAATGGACATGTGGGCGAAGGAAACATCGGGGATGAGGAAATAATGGGGAGGTATGGTGCTGGAACAAGAAATAAGAAAGGATCAATGGTTGTGGATTTTGGGAAAAGGATGGATTTGGCGATTGTCAATACTTATTTCAAGAAGAAAGATGAACACAGAGTGACATATAAGAGTGGAGGAAAAAGTACCCAAGTAGATTATGTGATGTGCAGAAGGAGAAACTTGAAGGAAATGTGTGATTATAAGGTAATATTGAATGAGTGTGTCGCAAAGCAGCACCGTATGGTGGTATGCAAAATGTCTCTTATGGTGAAAAAGAAAAAAGCAGAGAAAGTAAAGCCAAAGATACGATGGTGGAAACTAAAAGAGACAAGCTGTCAAGAAGCGTTTAGACAAGAGGTGACCAGGATTTTGGGAGGCAAGGATGGGTTACCTGATGAGTGGGACAAAACCGCAGAAATGCTAAGAAAAACAGCTGAAACTGTACTGGGAGTGACATTCGGAAAACGAAAAGGAGACAGGGAGACTTGGTGGTGGAATGAGGAAGTTCAAAAAAGCATAAAAGAAAAGAAAGAGGCAAAGAAAACATGGGACAAAATAAGAAATGAAAATACTAAAAAGATATACAAAGAAAAGAAGAGTAAGGCAAAGAAGGCAGTTGCAATGGCAAAGGGACGTGCATATGACAATTTGCATGCTAGATTGAAAACAAAAGAAGGTGAAAAAGAGTTGTACAAATTGGCTAGGCAGAGAAACAGAGCAGGGAAAGATGTACAGCATGTGAGGGTTATAAAGGATGAAAATGGTAATGTGATGGTAAATTCGGAAGCAGTGTTAAAGAGATGGAAGGAGTACTTTGAGAAACTGATGAATGAGGAAAATAACAGAGACCCTAGGACAGAGGAAGCAGAAGTGGTTAACGAAGAGGTAAATTGTGTCAGTAGAGAAGAAGTAAAAAATGCACTAAGAAGGATGAAAAAAGGTAAAGCAGTTGGGCCAGATGAGTTGCCAGTAGAAGTTTGGAAGTGCATGCGAGAGATGGGAATAAAGTTTTTGACCAGATTGTTCAACAGACTATTAATGGGTGAACGGATGCCAGAAGAATGGAGAAGGAGTGTGCTTATCCCAATCTATAAAAACAAAGGTGACGCACAGTGCTGTGGAAACTACAGAGGAATAAAGCTAATGAGCCACACAATGAAGGTATGGGAAAGGATTATTGAAGCAAGGTTAAGAGATAGAGTGGAGATCAGCAAACAGCAATATGGATTTATGCCAGGAAAGGGAACCACCAATGCCATGTTTGCTCTAAGAATGTTGATGGAAAAGTACAGGGAAGGTCAAAGAGAGCTACATTGTGTATTCGTGGACCTAGAGAAGGCTTACGACAGAGCTGTGGTACTGTATGAGAAAATCTGGAATAGTGGAAATGTATGTACAACTAGTACAGGATATGTATGAGGGAAGCGAAACAGTGGTGAGGTGTACAGTAGGAACTACAGAAAGTTTCAAGGTTAAGGTTGGACTGCACCAGGGATCAGCATTAAGTCCATTCCTGTTTGCAGTGATAATGGACAGGCTAACGGATGAAGTAAGGAGAGAACCACCATGGACGATGCTGTTTGCTGATGATATTGTGATTTGTGAAGAGACCAGGGAAGAAGTGGAGCAGAGATTAGAATCCTGGAAGTATGCATTGGAAAGAAGAGGGATGAAAGTAAGTAGGTCAAAGACCGAATATCTGTGCATAAATGGAGGAAATGATGACGAAACAGTAAAGATGGAGGATGCAAAAGTGCCAAGAGTAAAGGAAGTTAAGTATTTGGGATCAACGGTGCAAGAAAGTGGTGGTTGTGAGAGGGAGGTAAAGAAGAGAGTACAGGCAGGATGGAATGGATGGAGAAGAGTATCAGGAGTAATCTGCGACAGGAGGTTACCAGCTAGAGTAAAAGGAAAAGTGTACAGTTCAATGGTAAGACCAGCAATGGTGTATGGACTTGAGACAGTGGCAGTCACAAAAAAACAAGTAGAAGAGATGGAAGTTGCAGAGATGAAAATGCTGAGGTTTGCTATGGGAGTGACGAGAAAAGACAAGATTAGAAACGAGAACATCAGGAGTACTGTTAAGGTTGAACAGTTAGAAATGAAGATGAGGGAGGGCAGGCTGAGGTGGTATGGACATGTCATGAGGAGAGACCAAGAGTATGTAGGAAGAAAAATGATGGAAATGGAGTTACCGGGAAAGAGGAGAAGAGGGAGACCAAAGAGAAGATTTTTAGATGCAGTAAAGGAAGATATGCAGGAAATTGGTGTGAAGGAAGCGGATATTGAAGACAGAAAGATGTGGAGAATGATGATACGCTGTGGCCACCCCTGACTGAAGGGAAAGGCTGAAAGGAGAAGAAGAAGTGTCGGCAGTTGGATGTTTTTTAACCGACTCCCCAGCCCTAATAGTTTTATATTGTAAAAATAATATTTTATGCTTGGCTTATTTTTTAAGTTGTCGTTATTTTACTTTTATCGAAAAAAAAGTGAAACTCTGTTCGTGAAAAAAACGGACATCAGGAGTAATCGTGCCAAGATTTTTGTTCACATAAATCGCTTTTTTTGCTCACTTAAATCTCATACTTAATACTGCATAAAATAAAACTTATTTTTGTTTGCTTGAGAGAAGATAGCTAAAAAAATCCTAATGTCCAATTACTTTGTGCATACAAATACATCAATACAGTTGGTGGAGAAGGTCTTAAAAGGTAAAAAAATTGCTTACATCTTATGTGTACGCTTACTGAGCATGATTTTACATCTACAATGTTTTTTACGAAACTTAATTGCTGTAATGCATTTGCTTTATTGACCTGGAGAAAGCATACGACAGGGTACCCAGAGAAGAAATGTGGGAATGCTTGCGGTTAGCTGAAACATCAGAGTGCTACATAAGGATTATCCAGGATATGTACGACGGAGCGACAACAACTGTGAGAAGTGCAGCAGGGTTGACTGAAGAATTTAAGGTAGGTGTTGGACTCCACCAAGGTTCAGCACTCAGCCCATTTCTTTTTGTCGTCATTATGGACAGGCTGACGGAGAACATCAGGAAGGACGCACCATGGGATATGCTGTTTGCAGATGACATAGTTCTGTGTAGACAAAATCATAGGGAGCTAGAGGAGGACCTGGAGATTTGGAGAAATGCACTGGAGAGAAGAGGCCTGAAAGTGAGCCGGAGCAAGACAGAATATATGAGGGTTGGGGGTGTGGATGATGGAGAAGAGTTGAAGTTGCAAGAAGAAAAGGTAAAGAAAGCCAAAAACTTCAAATACCTGGGGTCAACAGTTAGTAATGATGGAAGATGTGAAGAAGAAGTAAGGAGAAGGATCCAAGCAGGATGGATGAGTTGGAGGAAGGTATCTGGAGTTCTGTGCGACAGGAAGCTATCAGCAAAGGTTAAGGGTAAAATATACAAGAGTGTTGTTAGACCAGCCATGCTTTATGGAATGGAAACGGTGGCAGTGACTGAACGGCAAATGGGAAAAATGGAAATTGCAGAGTTGAAAATGGTGAGATGGGCACTGGGATTGACAAGAAAGGACAAGATAAGAAATGAATATGTGAGAGGGACTGCAAAAATTGCAAAGCTGGGAGAAAAACTTCGGAATGTGAGGCTACGTTGGTATGGACATGTAAAAAGAGAGAAGAAGACTACGTGGGGAAAAGGATGATGGAGATGGCAGTGCCAGGCAGAAGGAAAAGAGGAAGGCCAAGGAGAAGGTGGATGGATTTGGTGAGAGAAGACATGGAAAGGGTTGGAGCTAGGGAAGGAGATGAAGTAGACCGAGTGAAATGGAGATTACTATCGCGCTGTGGCGACCCCGAGTAGGGAGAAGCCGAAAGAAGAAGAAGAAGAATTGCTGTAATGCACCAAATATTTTGTAGTTTATTGATACCTATCTAAAGCGAGTAAAACTTCCATAGATTTTACAAAATTTACATGTAGTTACAATGAGTGTATGACAAAGGCCAAAAGGAAGAGCCAAAGTAATTACGTAACCGTTGATGATAAATAGTTACATTTTATACTTGAAAAAAATGAAAATGAAATACAAAATGATTAAAATATAAGTTGGCTCGGAACTAGAAGAACCCTAATTATCAATACAAGATTAAAATAAGTCAAAAAAAATTTACACAAAGTTTCTGCGAACGATCAAAATGTAAAAAAATATTTCTACGTATTACAGCACTTAAAACACGGAACTTGGCTGTGATTGAACAAAAACAATCATTGATTTTCTGAAGCATTTATTTTGATAAAGCTACTATGATGATTTGAATCAAATTAAAAAATAAATCTTTTTTTAACACGTAATGCAACCATTCATTACACTCAAAGTTTTGTAATAACCCCAATTGCATAAAATGCGACTTAAGATGTTTTTGATTCAGGTGTTCAATGCTATGATATGATACTCAAAAACAATCTCTCAACTGCTTTGCAGAATTGAGTTAAATATTACTTGCGTCAGCATTGTTGTTTCCAACACCTGTGTGTAGTTGCAAAGCGTATATGTTTCCAAAGATATTGGTTCTTGCTCTATTGAATTCAATCGATCTTTCTGGCTCCTCATCAGTTTCTGATGTAGAATCAGACATTATTATCAACTAAACCTTTAAAATATCAAGCCAAAGTTATTTTTGTTTGCACTCTGGAAGACTTATTATTGTATACAACAAGACAAAAAATATCGTTTTGTTTTAGACAGGAAATTGAAATTGACGAAAAAGAATGAGAAAAAGGCTAACTTGGAGTTTATTAGTTTTAAAACTCAAGTGTTGCAGAAGAAAAGTTTGATCAAAAAATAATGTCTATTTAACTTCTAACAGACAAATTTCACAAAAAAATGAATAAGACAATAAAAATTCACCAGCAAACTTTGTTTTATTTTTTTTTACTAGAAAGGAAGAAAATAAAAACATTTTTCTCTATTATTTTTCACGCAAAATAAATAAATGTTGTTTTAATAAATACAGCTTACTTTTTGAAATAAAACATAAATTCCCTGTAATATTCAAATGATGATTGTTCAAGGAAGTGAATATTAAATTGTCTTTTAAAAAAACTAGTTAAAATTTACACTGGATGATAAATCCACAGGTAAAAGCCAAAGTTTGTGTCGTGACAGGGTTCAATAAAGAGCAAATAAAAAATGCAATATATTGTTTTTTGATCTGAATTTTTTTTAAATAAGATATATTCCAAAATCCTCATTGTAGCGTCGCCAAGACGCGAACCAGCTTTGTACGAGAGCCTTAATTACAGAATTAATTGAAGAGTGCTTAAGGCACTTATTGATTGTTGAGCTTCATTATTACTCGCTCTTTTCGTCAAACTTCTTAATGCTGTTTTTACAATAAAAGTTTTGAATTGAACGAGAAATGGTATAAAGCAGGGATTTCCAACCTGTGGCCCACTTAGTTTTTTATACGACCTCACTTAAATTTTTCGGTTATATTTTTGTAACTGTGTGGAATTCGATGTCACTGCTATCATAGTAACCTATGATCAGACAAAGTGAATACGTTAGTTGATTGCTGACATCAAGTGAGGTCCAATGAACTTACCAATGAAAATTTTTGTTGATGGAGCTTTTCATAAAAACGCTTTCCCCAAGCATCATTTTCAGTATTCACATTGTTTTGCCATTAAATTAATATTGATTGTGCTATTTACAAACATTTTTTACAACATCAAATGATAGTTAGCTAGTGACTTTAGTGGTACGTCGTGTAATCGAATCCGAACTGTGTGTGGGTGTACTATACTAATCACACGTCATCTCTCTGCATAATTCGTGGTGTGCTTACGGCTGCCTTGGCAGTTACGCGCATGGTAAAATTCCTTTGTTTTTAGTTGATGTTATCGCAGTTGGTGGATGCAGCGTCTTTTAGTTGAATAAAGCTAATGTTTATTTTCTTGCATTAGTCTACAACATGGTAATAGAAATAGTAACTTTGAACCAATGCGGAGCGGTTTACAAAAAATTATATTAGTATCAGTGATGCTGCTAAGTGATTAAAAAAACGGAAATGTCTTATTTTATTAGGAGAATGGAAACAGGATTAGACATTTTTAAATATTGATGCCCAATCTAAGAATTTAGCTCAGGCCTAATAGTACCAATACTTTATGCGGAAGGCGCCAGTTAATTTTTTAGGTTTCTGATTTTAAAAATAATATTAATAATATAGCTATAGGCATAAGCCTATATATGCATGTATATTTGTTTGCTTACATAATAATTTTAATAGTTTCACACTAGTATTCCTATCAAGTTAATCAAATTTTGATTTACATTTTCGATGGTCATCGTCGTTATCGTTAGGAAAGGCATCCGCTCTGGTTCAGACACAAACAAGACTGGGGCGAGGGTTTATCGTTTTACTACTCCAGGCTGCTGTATTGCCCGGATTTGATGGTGTTGAGCTAGTAACGAGTATCGTTATCTAAAACCGTCAGGTCTCGTGCTCCATGTGGTGCCTGATGTATGGGCACGCTGTTGGAACATGATCTGAGGTTTGTTCAGTGGCGTCGCACTCACAATTTGGTGAAGGAGCGAGACTACATTTGCTCATGGACAAATAAAATCTCCCAACACCAGTCCGGAAGGGATTGAACTTAATTCAAGCTGTTCAAACAAGTCCATTTCATATCAGGTCATAGATATGAAAGCAGAAAGCCTGGATGTATTTTTACAGTACTCCGTGCTCCATCTATAATTCATCCACTGAAAAGCGCGGATGCCTACTCGGTCCAGATGACTAATTGATGCCGCGCAGCTGGCACAAACAGATGTCTAGATCTTAGCCTTTTTTTGGCCAGCATCTAAAGACACGGTTATAGATTTAATAGTTTCACGTTTCACTTAGATTGCTGATTAGCTAATCAATCTAAATTTATAGTCTAATATTCATCATTTGGTTATCGCATCTAATACTAAAAAAAGAAAATTTTATGAACACGTGCTTTTGTGGCCCGCCGAATACACTTAAATTTATAATTTGGCCCATTATGAAAAAAGGTTAGACATCCCTGGTATAGAGCCAACTCATCGTTGCAAATTGTCTTTTGTGCATGCATTTGTTCGATATTGCAAATTTTTCCGCGATGTATTTTTTTCACACGTCATATTTCGCTTGCTGCAGATTAAACTTGCAGCACTCTTCCGCTCGCTGCACAACGTTTATCTACTGCCATGGCAACCATCATGTAACAATTTCGCATTTCTTAGTATTTTGTTTATGTACCGCCTTTCCGTTTTCCCCCCAACTAATCTTTGGCTGATCGCGCCATCAATGCCATTTGTGTGATTATTATCATTATCAAAACACCGCGAACAGGATAGAGCCTGACCATGTGATCTATCGCCTCGTGATTTGACCTGTAAAAAAGGTCAGGCGTCATAATCGTAAATCTATAAAATTATTTTGACTATATATTCTGGCTAGGTCGAGTCTCGTTTATTCCGAGACAGACCAAGACAGCGAAAGAGACGGAGCGAAATAAAACGAGACTGACTATTAAGTTGAAGAGTTTGGAAAAGTCGGACATTAAAAATGCCGAGTTACAATTTTGCGTGCGTGGCTACACGGTTTAATTCTTTAGAAAATTAAGGCATGATAACTTTATTACATACAGTTGTTAATACTGCTAGTAGACGTGGCCACTTTGACGTGAGAGATGTTTCGTACGTAGAAACACTATTTTTACCTTTGCTAAAGCAAAAACTGTAAAAAATAAAGGAAACTTTGAAAGATGACTTAGTTGAACCTCAAGAAGCAAAACCTGCAACTTATACTGTACATTAGATTTGTGGACTACTGATAAAAAACAAAATCAGTTCTATCTTGATTTGCATGCATTTTAGATTGACCCATCGTTTAAAATTGCCCATCGTTATGGCCCGCGGACTGCACACATGCTTTTCATCTATGTGGACTCGAGCATGTTGTTCATCCCCAGAATTGCTGGAATATGACAATAATGTATCGGCCCTTGCCAAATATGCAATCAGGCGTAGGGAGTGCAAAAGCAGTTACCAGTGTCCATAAAGAAAGGATTGGTATCTAGAAGACGGAAATAAAGGATTACGACGATTTAATGCACATTCTTTTTGAGACGCATAGCGATTGTGCATTGTTAGTGGCCTCAGTAAACCGAAGACTGAATGCAGAAGTTTTGAAATTCATGAAGCCGCTTTGAAAACTATTTAAAGTACTACAATTTAATTCTAAACCAGCAATAAATTTGCAGTTCTTGTGTACTACAAAGCGGCAGAATTAACCAAGCCTTGTCTCAAAAACAATGACCCTCCCGATGGCAACGTTGAAAGAAGAATTTCAAGCATTTTTTCAGACTCGTTATAAGCTTATTACTGGCTAGCAAAAATTCTTAATCCTCAGTACAAACGTTTTGAGTTTCTACCAATCAGCACTCTTGAGGAAAAAGACTACGTACTGATGTTGACAAATGGGTAATGCAACATATGGAGAAAGCCGCTGCTTCAAATGCATCAAAAATACAAGAGTCTGACGTACCATGGAAAAAGAGCTTGATTAAAACTTCAAAAGACCCAATCAGCGACTTTTGTGATGGTGCAACTAGCAACGTTCATTCATCCAACTATTCATCACCAGGCTGCTGCGATTAAGTTTTACTTATGATAATTTTACTTTTTCACCTTAAAATATTAATTACACAATTTTCTTTTTTTCTTTTCGGATCTCATTTTGTAGTAAACTAGTTAAAGCAAGTGTGAGAACAATATCAAATTTAAATCAAAATAATAATATTTCACAAATCATTTACGTGCAAATTGTTCGTTGGAGCTACAAGCCTACAAAGAATGCGAAAACATCGCAAATTCAAAACCTTTGACGTTCTGGTGATGCAATAAAGAAAAATTATCAACACTTGCAAAAGTTGCAAGAAAATTATTTGCAACGCATTGCTCGAGCGCGCAATCTGAAAGAGACTTTTTATTCTGTGGTTTAACGCTATCGATCAGACGCTTTCTTATGTCTGCACATAGTGCTAAGGCGATTAAACTGATAAACGCATCAACAAAAAATGAATTTGTGTTTATGGGTGCGACTGTGTGTATTACTTTAGTTTGCTGCCTCTTATCCGCGCGTTATATTTGCTTACGCAAACCTTAAAATTTATTTGAGGAAACAAGAATTTAACATATGTGTTTGAAAAACGACTACGACTGCACCCTACACATGCGACTGCGACGACTCCGATTAAAGCACACCTAAATAACAACTTTGCCTACAGACTTTGACTTTAACACACTTAAAAAAATTACTCAGTTTCCTCCAAATCTAAAAGAATGACTCCGACTGCGCCTTAAAACGTGTGACCCCGCGACTCCGACTCACAACCCTGACTCAACTGTCAGGTTGGCATATCGATGTATCGATGTATATCAAGTTTGCGTCACGCAAACATGTTAATTCATTAATGACATTTGAGCAAAGACATAAAGGAGTTTTGGACTTTAACTGAAAGTAATTTTTAATTTTAAATGTTTTATAGCCAGGACAAAATTTCACATTAAATTTGGATTTTAAAATTTTAGATAAGCAACTTAAAAAACGTCTCGAGTCAACACCAAAATGCGGAATAGTAAGATAATATGTACGACAATCAGTAAAACAATCAACGGTTAAATTGGAAACAAATTTGTTTAAAACTCTATTAAAAAACCAGCAAGGATAACTGTAACTTCAGACACTACCCTTTTATTTTAAATTAAGTTTGGCCGCTTGGTGTTGCCAGGAAGACATTCGACTTACTAGTCGATTATAGAAAAAAAAAAACGTGGAAAAAAGAAACAAAGGAAAATTAAGAGCTGCTAACGTGGGCTCATATTAATACTAGAAGAGTAATTGTTTAGAAAACACATTTATAAACGGAAGTGTAATTTTTTGGGAGTAAAAACAATATTTGGTAAGTTTTATTCGTTTTATAAGCGAAATCTTATCAAAGTAATTGTTTAGCAAACCTCTCGCCTGGAATCGCTGTTCAACAATAAATTTAATAATTCGAAGCAATTACGGTTGATGAAGAAGAGTGTGATCTAGGGAGTGAGTTGAACCAGTTGACGAAATAGGCTTTCCCTACTCCCAGAATCGGCGGCGTCAGCAATAACTATTTTAACAAAAAATTTTTTTAAGGTTGTTGATTTCCTGATTAAGCAACATTTTTGAAGAACATATTAATTTTGCATAGTTTAAGCAAACATAAAATTAAACCAGCTTTCCATTTTTGTCGCCAATAAGCGTTAAAATTAAATGAATGTCCAGTGTTGGTCGGTTTTTTCCATGTATAAGTGCTTAAGCTATTACATATGATTTATTTTTATTTTAACATCTAGAAAAGAATAAGAGCTAGTAGAATGTTCAAGAGTAAATTTTATGTTTTTGTATTGATTATTAAGAACATTTAACAAAGACAAGCAAGCATTGTTATTTTTAAAAACAGCAAAAACATTATCAACTTAACATAAATACAATTTTGGAGAATTTTGGTTTTTATTTCTAAGAATATCTTTTTCCAAATTGGCGAGAAAGAAATTTGCAAATGTCTGTCCAAGTAATGATTCCATGGAAACAAAAATAATCTGTTTGTATAATACGTTCTTGCATAAAAATTGCCCTTGTATAGCTAACCTAATCAATTTAATAAATATTTCTTCATTAATGGTTGATTTGTTTTTAATTTCGACAAAGAACTAGTAGCTGATGAATTATTTTTTGAAAATAAAATTCAATGTTTCTGAAACTGCCGTGTATGCTATATGACCCAGATAGTAGGTGCTTTCTCGCAGCCTGGACCGTGAGTAAGTCTGTTCATTGGTTCTAAAAATGACATACCGAAACCGAACCTACCAAAACGGAAGGGTATCCACCCACTCCGATGTTCAGTGTGGGTCTGCTAATCGGCAAACGTCCTTTTCAGGACGGGGCAATGCTAGGATAAAACTGCCCTTTTCAGGACACATTGCCAACAAGTTCCGAAGACCCACTATTCTTCAGCTGAACATCAAAGGCCTCACTGCAACAAGATGAACGTTCTTCATCACCTCGCTATGCAGTCTGAGGCACTCGTCATCCTACTGCAGGAGACCCACTGCACTGATGCAGAAAAGTTGGTACTACCAACTAGCTGGGTCTTCTTTAAGCAGGAAGCCTGGCCTTGCCTCGTTTGTCCACGAGCGACTGAGATACACGCTTTTGGACCAATCTCCACCTACACCGGAGATCGAGTGGCTGTGTGTGGACGTTGATGGCTATAAAATAGTCAACGTCTACAAACCACCGCCAACGCGATTGCGATCTTTGGATCTCTCAGTGTTTCCTCACCCCCGTCTTTACGCTGGCGATTTTAACTGTCGTCATGCTGACTGGGGTTACGATGACAACAGTCCGGATGGTGAGTGCTTGGATGGCTGGGCAAGTATTAATTGTCTTGCCCTCCTATATAATGCCATGGATGCTGCCAGTTATTATTCCGGCCGCTGGAACATTGGCACCAATCCAGATCTAGCTTTCGCTAGCGTAGGTCCAAACAGTCGCTTACCGGATAGACGTGTCCTTGAAAAGTTCCCCAGGTCACAACATTGACCTTCGCTTATTACACCACCAAGGTTTGCTATGGCAGTGCCAAGCATGCCTGTTAAGCGATGGAACTTCCGCAAGGCCAAATGGAGTCACTACATTGCTTTGACGAATAAATTCGCAAAGACTTTGTTGCCGCCTGATTCACTTGATGTGGATGCGGCTTACCAGGACTTCTGTAACACCATTAAGAAAGCAGCCAAAAAGACTATCCCACTCGGGTATCGAAATAACTATATTCCGTGTTGGGATGCAGAGTATGAGTCCCTCTATAAAACGGTTTTGCAGTCTCCTCAAGGAGACGACTCAAGTTTGGCTGCTACAACTCTGCTCGTCAAGCTTGACAGAAAGCGGAGGGATCGATGGTCCGAAGCAGTTCGGAGCATTGACTTCTCACACTCTAGTCGAAAAGCGTCGAGTATTTTGAACAATCTTACTGGTAGGTCACGACACTCTCCTCGTCATTGTCCCGTTTCAGCCGATGCTATTGCATCTCAGCTGGTTAGAGATGGGAAATACGAGGCTGTTGACCTCAAGTCATCTCGACTTGTCTCTCAAGAAGTGTCTGACCTTTGGAGGGCCACAACACCAGACGCAGCAAATATCTCTGACAATTTTTCACAGAGAAAATTTACTGCTGCCCTCCAACATTTAAAACCAGGTAAAGCTCCGGGTCCTGATTCCATCTGCCCCGAGCTTATACTCCATGCCGGAGCTGCTTTGAAGTCCTGTTTACGTGACTTCCTTTCTTCCTGTTTGCGCCGACTCAAAATTACCAAGATCTGGAGAAGAGCGCTTGTGGTCGCGATCCCAAAACCAATGAAGCCCGTGGGGGACCCAAAGAATTATCAACCGATATCGCTGCTCTGTGTCCCCTACAAGATCCTCGAGAGGCTTATCTACGCCCGCGTTGAACCATTAATCGATCCACTGCTCCCTAAAGAGCAGGCTGGGTTTCGACGCGGGAAGTCAACCGTAGATCAATGTTGTTCTGCTAACCCAGAACATCGAGGATTCTTTCGAGGCTAAAAAGAAGGCCGGTGCCGTATTTATCGATCTGACAGCTGCTTATGACACTGTCTGGCACCGTGGCCTTACCTGCAAGCTGCTGAGACTACTTTCGGATAAGCACATGGTCAGAATAATCATGGAGCTTGTCCGAAATCGAAGTTTTACCCTTACCACCGGTGATAGCAAGTAAAGCAGGCTACAGCGTCTTAAAAACGTCGTTCCTCAGGGATCGGTCTTGGCTCCCCTCCTATTTAACATCTATACGTACCGTGTTTCCCCGAAAATAAGATAGGGTCTTATATTAATTTTCTTTCGAAAAATAACACTAGGGCTTATTTTTGGGGGACGTCTTTTATTTTCATTTATCAAAAACAAAATTACAAAGAAGAGAATTACGAGATTTTCAAATATACAAAATATGAAAACCGATATCCATTTTCTTTAAATAACACGTTTTTTTAAAAAACTGCTAAACATGGATTATTTAAAAATGACCATATCATCATCCTCTGGAATGTCTTGCAAGTCACTAGATTCAGAAATTTTAACGGAGTTTTTATTTAATTGAATTTTCTGGCAAATTTTTGCACCTAAACTTTCCTGTCGAGCTATCGACTAGGTCTTATTTTTAAGGGTAGGGATTATATTAAAATCATTTTTAAAATTCCGGCTAGGTTTTATTTTCAGGTTAGGTCTTATTTTCGGGGAAACACGGTACGATCTTCCTTCCATGATTTCCAGAAAATTTGCTTATGCTGATGATCTAGCATTGTTGAATTCTTGTGGCAACTGGAAGGACTTGGAGGGGCTTTAAGCCAAGACATGTCTACACTTTCAGCGTATCTCCAGACTTGGAGGTTGAAGCTCAGTCACACTAAGACGGTGACGGCAGCCTTTCACTTAATTAATCAAGAGGCCAAACGTGAGCTAAAGGTCTACAACAATGGTAGACTTTTACCGTTGTGTCCAACCCCTACTTACCTTGGGGTAAAACTGGACAGATCGTTCACGTTTCGTCACCATTTAGTGGCATTGCGCAAAAAACAATCCTCGTGCGTCACACTGCTGAGGCGACTCGTGGGCTCGGGATGGGGTGCTGGTGCTAAAACACTACGCATAACCACCTTGTCTCTAGTCTACTCAGCATCTGAGTACTGTGCGCCAATCTGGTGTCGCAGTGCTCACACTCGCCTCATTGACAGTGTATTGAACGACGCCTAGCGCATAGTTACTGGATGCCTGCGTTTCACTCCAACGGACCACATACCTGTACTTTCAGGCATCCAGCCAGCTGAGCTTCGCCGAATGGGAGCGACACTCTCCTTGGCTTACCTTGGATCTCTGGACCCCGATCATATCTTATATGGTCTTTTAAGTGGGTCCTCAGATACTCGCCAAGTGAGACTAAGATCCAGACGCCCGTTTGTTTCAGCTGCGCGGAATCTTTTGAACAACCTTGACAGACTTGACATCCGCGCTTCTGAATGGAAAAATCACAAATGGAAAACGGAGTATTGTGAAAATGCTTCCAGGATCCGTGCTTTTGTGCCCGAGACCGGTGCCAGACCTGTTGGGATGGGCTTACCCCGAGCAGCTTGGGTTAAGCTCAACCGCCTGCGAACTGGTGTTGGACCATTCCATTCGTCCATGCACAAATGGGGTCTCGCTCCTTCACCGAATTGTCAGTGTGGCGCCTCTGAACAAACCGCAGACCATGTACTAACAGCGTGCCCGATACATCGGGCACCATATGGAGCACGAGGTCTGACGGTTTTGGATGACGAAACTCGATGCTGGCTTAATAACACCACTGCCAGCATCTGGTTTAGGCAGTGCAGCAGTCTGGGGTAGTAAAAGGATAAACCCTCGGCCCCACTCCTGTTTGTGTCTGACCTGAAGTGGATACCCTTCAAACGACGACGACGACGCCCCCGTCTCCAACCTTTTGAAACTAGTTAAAAAAGTGAACAAGTTACAATTCGGGTTGCTAAACTGGGGAGGCGTGAAAGATTTATTATGGGGGCACAAGCAAATAACTGCAAACTGAATTGGTAGCTGCAATCATAATTTTTTAGACTTCACATTGAATTTGGGACAAAAACGGACAATTTTGACGCTGATGACAAGTGAAGGTTTTTTTTGGTTTTCACTTTAATTTTGGGACAAAAATAGAAAATATGGGGATAGGGCTTGGGTTTTGTGTTTTGTTTCCATAAAAAGAGAGGTCCGAGTTTTGTTTGCGTGAAAGAAGTTTAAGAACGTCTGAGCTAAAAGATCTAATTTATTCTTTTGAATAAATCGGGTAACTTGTTCACTTTTTCAATTTTTTCATTACCGAGATCGTGGTCGAGTGGTTAAAGCGCCGGGCTTGTGACCAAAATGGTCTGGGTTCAAAACCCACTCGCGCCATTCTGTTATGTCCTTGGAAAGACACTACGGCACATTGCCCTGCTTGGTGGTCCTGCAAAGCAGTTCTAAATTTTAATCATATTTCCATTAAATTACAAATGGATAGCAATATCTTGGTATCTCCGGAAGCAGGTCGGGGTAATTGCTTACCCTATATATTAGCGCCTCCGTCGCTTTCCTGCGAGTCAGGAGGATAAATATAGAGAAAAAATAAGATAATAAGATAAAAAAAAAGCTGTGTCATTTTATGCAACTTAACCTAGGATGAATGTGCTTCTTTTTAATAAAACAAGTTACTTTTATTCTGCTTTATATGCGTAACCAACATGTTTCCGATGCTCGTGAAAACCTTTTTCACAAACTACTATTTTTTGCGCCTTTGACACCTGTTTCGTCATGGCGTTATCTGGCTTTCAAATATCAAACTGAAAATGCTAATGCAATATCAAGTTGTTACAGCTTATTACTTCTTTCTAACAACCCGTATTTAAGATCAAACTTTTCGAGTTTTGTTTTCTAGTAACAAAATTACCTTTCCAATTTTAAAATAAATATCTTATAAAGGCAAAATCAAAATTTAGATTTACAAAATAGTACCCGTATTAAAAAACTTCCATTTGGTTGTACTGTTTCTGAATGAAAATTTAAGTTTAATTCAGAAAAGACTTTTTGAGAAGTGCCGAGAATCGAAAAATATATCAGTGATCGAAAGTGTACAAATTGATTGAACTAATTTGTTTTACTGTTATTATCCAATTGCCTTGCAACGTTTGTCGCTTTTCTTTGGTTTTGTTTCGAAGTTAAGTTATGAAGAAAGATATTAAGGATTTGCGCATTAACCGCAATCACAACAGATAAATCAATTGATTTACTGATTAATCAAATGATTTACTGCAAACTAACTTTTCTTTTTTTTTTAGCACAAAGATCGCCACGGTCATGTCAGTGACGTTAAGTTATGATCACCGGGTAGTTGATGGAGCAGTCGGCGTCCAATGGCTTCAATAATTCAAGAAATACCTGAAAGAACCGGTCAATATGTTGCTTTAACAAATAGCTTCATTTATTATGGATTTTCCGTATACACTCATTCTTGCTTTCAAGCTGTGATGTTTCGAGCGTGCAAGTCATTATTAGTGGTGCAACTGCTGTGGTTAACCTTGACTGTATTTTATGAAATATTTTAATTGTATCTGTCGTTTTAAACGTGGTTTTGATATTTATTGCTTTAATAAAGTGGAATTCTGCATCGTACTTTATTGGTGTAATATAATGCATAAAATAGTACATACGTATGAAGTGCTCAGGGATTAAAGGAAACTTAGAAAAGGTAAAACCCTTTGATTGCAATATGTGCAAACCAAACAAGATTGCTGCAGATTTTCTAAATGAAAACATAGCAAGAGATTTGATTGAAAACGTGGAGATATTTTGCTATCATAGTGATGTTTTGTCTACAGAAAGTGAAGATCATAAAGCAGTGACCACAAAAATAAGAGTTGGGTTGAAGAGATTTAAAGGATGTTGTAGGTGTTGCGCAAGAAGAGTTGGTCGGTAAAGCTAAGCCTTCCAATTTCCAAAAGAGTGCAACAATGCTTTTCGTAGTTAAACTTTCTGGAATTTGTTGCATACGTAATTGTATACGGAGATAAACTTTCTGGAATTCGTAGAAGGCAGGTCGTACATATATTGTAGAAGTTGAAAAGGAGGGAAGCTAAGACCGATCTCTGAAAAACGCTGTTTTTAAACCCCAAAGCTTGCTTTGCTTGTTGTTACAGGTAATAAGGGTGAAACTTTAGTTTGGAACAAGGTCCGTGATCATTCTGACAATGCGCTTATCCGGCAGAAGCCTCAGCAGCTTGCAGGTAAGGCCACGGTGCCAGATAGAGTCATATGCCATAGTCAGATTAACAAATGGACAAAAAAATCCTCTCGAGGATCTTTTAAGAGACACAGAGCAGAGATATTGGTTGAAAACTTTTTGGCTCCCCTTCGGCCGTATTTCTCAACCTGAGTGCCACGACAGAGTAGTGTACTGCGAGAGATTTCCAAGTGTGTCGCGAAAATTTTTAAAAAACATTAGTCCAATGCTCCGCGACCCTTTTTTAGAGAACACCAATTTTTGGGGACGAAAATAAAAAAATTCAAAACAGATTCAAAGAAGAACTCCCAGTCCTAGGTTTTCATGTATCATCTGAGTTTTTGTTTTTTTTGAAAATTCCTTCAAATTAGGGTTTTTTCAAAAATCATAAATTTTTTAAGAATTTTAAAAACAATAAACAATCATAGCCGTATCAAAAAATTTGGAAAAACCAGGAATTTTGGGGCAGCGACAAGAATCAGTATGGTCAAAACAAATTTTTTGGCATTTGAACATCAAAGGCAAAAAAAGTTTAAGATTTGAGATGAAGAACTTTTTTAAAAGATCACTACGTTTTTGGATGAAATTTGAAAAATTAAAGCAAATTTAATGTAATTTTCGGGAAAAATATAACATCTGAGATTTTTTAAAGACATCTGAAGGAGTCTGGGTTTTACGCAATATGGATTTTATAAAATCCGTCGCTGGGAACCTTGATGCAAAGCGAAAACTTTTTTGAATACTACTCTTTAGGGACTAAAACCAAAAAATTCAAGATAGATTCAAATCGAAGACCTTTTTTTTAAAGTACACTACTTTTTGTGAACAAAAATTAAAAATTCTGGTCGAAGTGTTTCGCGAATTCTGAAAAAGTCCCAAAGTATGTCGCAGGCAGAAAAAGATTGAGAACCACTGCTCTATGGGCTTTATCGGCATTTAAAATCACAACTACACGGGCCTTTCTCCAGATCTTTGGAATTTTGGATCGACGCAAGCACGAAGAAAGAAAGTCACCAGGACTTCAAAGCAGCTGCTGCATGGATATTTTTAATACTAATTGCATAATGATTTCAATTGTTTGATCAATTTTAAACTTATGTTTTAATTTCCATCATTCGGTTATGGCATCTAATACTAAAAAGAGGAAATTTCATATACATGTACTTTTGCGGCTGGAAAATATACTTAAATTTATAATTTGGTCCAGTATGAAAAAAGTTTAGACATTCCTGTCTCAAACGAATTTACGTTGAATTTGGTATTGGCACAAATATCACAAGACATACATAATATGATCTTTAACAGAGCTTTTAGTTTTCAAATGACAACTTCGTTAAAGATCATATTACATCTTGCGATATTGGTGTTAATACCAAATTCAACGTAAATTTGTTTAAAATAATTAAAAAATGTAATTCTAATTTTGAAACTAAAATTCACAAAGCTTTATTAATCAAAAAACATAATCTTGGACTTAATCGACAATTATTTGCGAATGGACCATCGTTTTTGCTAAATATATTTTAGATCAATGTTTCCCAAAGTGGGCGGTGATACAAAAAGTGCAATTGGGGGGTAGTATTAACAAGCGTAGTATTAACAACATTTAAGCAATAAATACTGCTAGCTTTTTTTTTACAAAATGTGAATAACAAAATATATTTCATAGACTCATCCACTATGGTCAAAGAACTCGTATGCAATTAATAGATAATAAGCGTGACATTAGCATTATAAAGTTATGAACGAATGCATGGTAGTGATTTGCTTAACTGTTACTTTTGACTAAATGTTACTAACTGCTCTTTTGAGAATTTTATCTGTTACTTTATATTCATTAAGCCAACTTCTTCTTCTTCTTCTCGTTTTGGCCTTTCCCTTCAATCATGGGTAGCCACAGCGTATCATCATTTTCCAAACCTTCCTGTCTTCAACGTTCGTCTCCTTTGCACCAACTTCCCCTATATCTTTTTCACTACATCTAAAAATCTTCTCTTTGGTCTTCCTCGTTTTCTCTTTCCCGGTAACTCCATTTCCATCATCTTACATCCTGCCTACTCTTGGTCTCTCCTCATGATATGTCCATATTACCTCAACCTGCTCTCCCTCATCTTCACTCCTAGCCGTTCTACCTTAACTGTATCCCTGATGTACTCGTTTCTAATCTTGTCTTTTCTTGTCACTCCTATAGCAAGCCTCAACATTTTCATCTCTGCAACTTCTATCTCTTTCACTTGTTTCTTTGTGCCCGCCACCATCTCAAGTCTATACACCATTGCTGGTTTTACCACTGAACTGTATACTTTTCCTTTTACTGTAGCTGGTAACCTCCTGTTGCAGATTATTCCCGATACTCTTCTCCATCCGTTCGATCCTGCATTCACTCTCTTCTTTACCTCCTTCTAAGAACACTTTCTTGCCCAATTGATCCCAAATACTTAAATTCCTTTACTCTTGGCACTTTTGTATCCTCCTTCTTCACTGTTTTGTCGTCATTTCCTCCATTTATGCACAGATAATCGGTCTTTGACCTACTTACTTTCATCCCTCTTCTTTCCAATACATACTTCCAGGATTCTAGTCTCCGCTCTACTTCTTACCTGTTCTCTTCGCAAATCACAATATCATCAGCAAACAGCATTGTCCGTGGTGGTCTCTCCTTACTACATCCATTAGCCTGTTGGACACGACGAAGTTTGTTCTGTTTTAGTTAAAGCCGTGTCCACAATGCTGTGTGCAGGGCTAGTAACTTAGCCCTGCCTATCCCTTGACCAGTCTCTTGAAATTCTAATTAATGTTCACTAAATTTTATTAAGATTCACTGTTTCAATTTTATTCCATTACTAAATGTGCGTGTTGAAGGAAATAATTTCAATCACTAGCCAAAGAATTTTAGCGCAAATTCACTCCGACTTTCTTGCCGTCACTACCAATCGAAAAAGGACGAATTCCAGCAAAACGCCGTTTATATATGCGTCTAGGCCACGTGTTCCATGGTCCACCAATTTTCAATGAAGCGTATAAACAAATAAAACCAGGAACACAGGCGATTGGCGGAACACCTGTCTATTATCATTGCAAACAAGAACGGATTTAACGCTGATCCTTGGTGCAGTCCAACCTTAACCTTGAAACTTTCTGTAGTTCCTGCTGCACCCCTCACCACTGTTTCGCTTTCCTCATACATATCCTGTACAAGTCGCACATACTTTTCCACTATTCCTGATTTTCTCATATAGTACCACAGCTCTTCCCGCGGAACCCTGTCGTAAGCTTTCTCTAGCTTCACAAATACACAATGTAGCTCTCTTTGACCTTCCCTGTACTTTTCCATCAATATTCATTAAGCCAACTAAAAAATAATAATCAATAGCGATTGTGACGTTATTACCATATCAAAGGCAGAAGCAGATAAAAAAAGCAATTACATTAGAAATAACAAAGCACATGCAAGATTGCTGATTTTTTAGAAAAAGAAAAAGTTTGAAAGGGTTGAGTTCAATTTGAAACAAACGAACAAAAAAGGGCTTGCATGTGCGTATTAGGGGTAATTTTGAAGATTAAACAACATGGTTTATTGAATTATTTTATTTTTCAAATAAATATTTTATGTTTAATATTCTTTTCACTTAAAAAAAAGTGAAAAGGGCGCTGGAAACCTATCTGGAAGCCAAGGGGGGCCAGGCTGAAAAAGTTTGGGAAACACTGTTTTAGATTGTTATCTTTGTTATTGGATCTTGCCTCGCGTATCTGCTTTGCGGTTGTTATTTTGCGTTTGCATTTTTAAATCAATTTTTAACAATTCTTTTTATGAAAACCTCGTGTGACAAATTTGGTAACAATTACGTAATCAGGTCATTGACCTCGATTTTTAAATTACACGCCAAAGTTTCCAAACATTTTATTTTATTCATCTGAAGAGGGCTAATGTAAGCCGAAAACGTTTATGGCTATAGTTTTTTTTGTTTTATTTTATGATATATGTGTGTTGCTGTATATAATTGTGATATAATAATAGCCTTGTTGCTGAAATACATCATAATGTTTACTCTTTGTAAATGAAAAAGTCCGGAAAAGCATAAGGAAACGACTCGTTCAAAGAAGACTGTAATACAAAAAAATTAACTGTAGCTTCTATTTTAAGTTATCATTAACTTTGCATGTGGAAAAATAAGAAACAATCATATTCTCTGTATCTTTATTGCTATTAAAACTTAATTATTTTGAATGCACTTTCATATTCTTGTTTCATTACATACATATTTTAAAAATAAAATAAAATTTGAGAAACACTGACAAGCTCTCATCTCCTTAAAGCAAAGCTGCTGCTTTTGACTTGCGGCTTATTTCATAACTAAAAATGCCCGAAATGCGTGAATTACGCCAAGATCGCTCTTTCTGCACGTATAGTACGCTACAAGTTGCTGTCTTTTCTTTATTTAACTCTCTCAACCAAAAAAGCAACTAAAATTAAATAGAAACAATTATGCTTTTTTACTTATAAATCAAACAACTATTTGTCTATTAAAACAAACAAACCACGATCGAAAAATATGGAACGAGAATAAAACAAGCAAAACAAAATAAGCTGTTTACAACAATCAGATAGTTTAAGCATCTGTTCTCTAGAAGCTATCTAGAAACCAAAAAATAATAAATGTCATTTCTAATCAGAAGTCCAATCCTCCTTTTTTAACAATTTTTGCCGCAAGTTAAGGTTGAAAAATGAGTTGCGAAGCGAAAGTTGGAGGGCGCAGCTTTAATTCAAACAGCTATTGCGACCATCATTACTTCACGAAACCCGAATTGTTACGTTACTGTCACAAAGAACGTCATGAAAGCTAGCAATAACCAGGGCTGGGGATTCAGAGCCGGTAGCCATGGAGCCAGCCAATTTTAAAGGAGCCGGAACTGCTGGCTCCAGCTTCTAACAATATATTTTCTTACATGTGAAAGTCACTTAATTAATTCGTGGATCTAAATGTCCATTAGGTAATTTAAAGGATGTTGTCAATTTTAAAAAGGTTAAATATGACCGCATAGCGAATCTCTCTCATCTTCTCTTTAAACACTGAACTGTGGGAAAACTATCTGAGCTTTCCCCAATTACACCGCTGCCTTTTCACAGACGTCTCATGGTTTTTATAATACATATCAGTGGCGTGCGGTAACCTTTGAGACTAGTCATGCAATTGACACGCCAAAACCGGGTTATAAAATCGGGTATATTCAAGACCAATTTTCGTTCTAGATTCAAGGTGATCTCTAAAAAAAGGTCATCACTTGAAGTTGTTCATAGGTAATGCAGTTTTCGTCCTTAGAATCCAATGATCTCTCAACAAACAAAAAGATCGTCTCTTGGAATTGTTCCAGGTAATGCACTTTTCGTCCTCAAAATGCATTGATCTCTAAAAAAAAAGGTCATCGCCTGAAATTGTTCCGAGTAATGCACTTTTAGTCCTCAAAATGTGGTAACTTTTAGAGAAAAAACAGATTATCACTGGAAATTAAATGCATTTTTTGTCAAAATGCATTGATCTCTAAAAAAAAAAGGTCATCACTTGTAACCAGTCTCCGATTTCTTACTTTTCGCCCTAAATTCACGATATTCTCTAAAATACACAAAAAAATAGCTTTTCGTCTCAGATTGCCCTCAGATTTCATCCCAAACAAGTAATATTTCTCATCGAATTCATCGATATCTACCTCATCGCACAAAACTTTGTCATGCAATTCCTAAAAATTTGGTCATGCAACGCATGACTTGCATGCCCTGACCGCACGCCACTGATATATACTGTATATATATATAGTATATATATATATATATATATAATAATAATAAAAGTGGCAAGACTGTCAGTAAAGAGCTCAATGAAAACTCAGAGCATTAAATTAAATTACAGAAGCCACAAAAGAGATTTTTATTGAAACCTCAACAGTCTGTTTCGCCTTTTCGGCTCATCAGGAGGTGTTCTAAACGCAGACGGAAAGTATATAGTTAAGAAAAAACGCACAAAAAAGCCAATTATTATAGTTAAGAGCCAAAAGTAATAATATTACTGAAAAAGTAAATATAAATTAACGAATAAAATAAAATAAAATAAAATAAAATTTTTAATTTTTAAATTTTAAAAGTTTAAAAATATTTTCGAGTAAGCAAGCTAGGAAATTTAAAGTTGTAAGCATAGCCGTACCAGCCCAAAAAATTTTGGGTGGCAATGAAGTTTTGCCCAAATTTTGTGACGTTTGCCCAAATCATGATTTTATAGTACATTTCGGATATGACAAAAAAATTGTCTGAGATTCTCAGACGAAAGACCAATTTTGTCCTAAAATCATGGTGATCTCTAAAAAAAAAAAAAGGTCTTCACTTAAATTCAGTCTCCTAATTTTCAATTTTCGTCCCAAAATCAAGGTGTTCTCTAAAGAAAAAAAAAAAGGTCTTCACCTAAATTTGGGTTATTATTTTTTGCAGTTCCTCATCATCACCTCTCTAAATTTCCTGACTTTGCCCAAATTTTTCATATCGCTGCCCGAAAAACTATGGTTTTGCCCAAATATTTTCTTCTCACTGCCCGAAAAATCTTAATTTTGCCCAAATCTTCGAAACTTGGGGGGGGAATTGCCCCCCTGCCCCCCCAGCAGGTACGGCTATGGTTGTAAGGCTCAAAATTTAGAATTTTGAAAGCAAACTAAACATTTTCATATACGTATCTGACGCTGCAAAAACTGACTGGCGATCAAATTACAGATGCGCGGTAGATAGTGGGAGAGAAAAAACATAGTAAAGGAAGGAAGTAGCGAGGCGTGAACAGACAGCGAAGAAATGGCTATAGAGGAGATCAGGCTGGTGCAAAAATAGATATAGTGGGAACACGACAACAATGAGTAAACACGGCGTAAACGGGGGGGGTAGAGGGTAAAGGATTGCAAATTTAAAATTTTAAAATTTTAAAGATCGGAAAATCGGATTAAAATTAAATAAAATTTGGGAAAAAAATCTTTTAAAGAAATATTAAATCAGGCTAAGCTTTCTCTAGTTTAAATTTGTTCCGGTGTCGGCATTTGGAGACAAACTCGGGTCGCTTGTTCAAGAGCGTGCGCTGGTCGGCTTGCAAGATGGCGAGTTTCTCTGCTAAGCAGAGGTTGCAGCGTTTGGCCCCGCTGGTGTATGCAAATGATTTGCAGACAATTGACCAAGTTATTCGCGGTTTGATTCCTTTATCTTTATATTTTCATATTGTTTTGGAGAGTTCTGTGGCGTTTGCTTTGTCTCGGTGATTGAAGGATTGTCGGTGATTATAAAAACGGATCTTGAATTCAGTTTCGCAGCAGCCAAAATAGTGTTGGGTCGGTGAGTTGGGAGCATTGATGGATGCTTTGTAAATGATGGATTTTGTTCGGCACTTTCCATTAAGTGGGCAGTCGGAAAGGTTTCTGCAGTTGCGTGGTAATTGAGTTGAGGTTTCAAAAAAAATCTCTTTTGTGGCTTCTATAATTTAATTTATATATATATATATATATATACATATATATATATATATATATTAAATTACAAAAGCCACAAAAGAGATTTTATTAAAACCTCAACAGTCTGTTTCGCCTTTTGGGCTCATTAGGAGGTGATTCTAAACCAGACGAAAAGTTAAGAAAAAACGCACGAAAAAGCTAATTATTATAGTTAAGAGCCAAAAGTAATAATATTACGGATAAAGTAAATATAAGTTAATTAAAATAAAATAAAATAAAATTGAAAATTTAAAGTTTAAAAATTTAAAAATATTTGAGTAAGCAAGCTAGTTGTAAGGCTCAAAATTTAGAATTTAGAATTTTGTAATCAAACTAAACATTTACGTATCTGACGCTGCAAAAAACTGACTGGCGATCAAATTACAAATGCGCGGTAGATAGTGGGAGAGAAAGAACATTGTAAAGGAAGGAAGTAGCGAGGCGTGAACGGACAGCGAGGAAATGGCTATAGAGGAGATCAGGGGGTGCAGGAATAGATATAGTGGGAACACGACAACAATGAGTGGGAACACGACATCAATGAGTAAACACAGCGTAAACGGGGGGGTAAAGGATTGCAAAATTAAAAGTTTAAATATATATATGTTGAAGTTGAAATTTTGAGATATCAAATTATCACAGGCTTCTACAAGCCACGACCACAATTACTGAACTCGACGATGCAGCCAGACGATAGAGCCAAACGGTGCAATCGCCCAAGTTTTGCTTGCGATCTACAAATTCACTTTTTAAAACGACAGCAGCGAACAATCATTAGATCATTACAACACTGAATGACTGAGCCACCAAATCACTGAACCACTGGATCACTAAATGACTGAATAACTATAAACTTACAAAGTTTTTAATTTATAGTGTGCTCGCCACGTGTAAGTGAACCAATCAAAATTCATTAGAATCACTGCACGAGGTCTGCCGAAAAGCACGATTATTTATGCAGGAAACACCGCAATATAACAAAGACCATAAACAATGGAATCAATTAAGAGAATTCTTAACCCTTTAAGGGATATAAGAATTTGATTGTAAAATAAAATGACAATGGTTCAATAATGATGTCACAAACACCTAAAAATTAGAATTATAATGCCTTCAAAAAACTGCCTTTGTTACGTTACAATCACAATCATGGAACACATATGTACCATTGTCCCTTAAAAGGTTAAAAGACTTTTTTACAATTAATTAACTTTTCGAATCCCCGTGTAGGCCTCACTACCAACCTCAGTTAACTTGACCGACCTAGTCAAAATTACGTTCTTATTAATGACGTGACGTCAAGAAAAATATTGCTGGTTTTTTCACCAAGATTGTTCACTATCTCAGAAAGTCTGTCTTCTGCTTGATGAACTTTTTCTGAAGAGTTTGTTGGATCAATCTCTCCAATCCTACCTCCTCACTATAATTTGCCAAATCACAACTTTAATTAAAACACAACCTTTCATATTGATGGTATATTGATGGCAAACACAATCAATAAGTTGCAGTTTAATACCTCCTTTTGCTATTCTGTTGTATCCTCAGGAAACAAACTAGCAGCTCTAAATTACTGTAGATCTACAATCATATCTATATGCCAACTAAAAAAATTAAATAAAAATTTTAATCAAAGAGCTATATTTTAGGATTTTCGATAGCAGGTCTGGGTATCGCCTGATGGTTGCCCTAAGTTTATCATCTTCAACGTTGTCTTGGAAGTCAAAGGATAAATAAAAATGATAAATAAGTGAATCAATGAATGAAAGTTACTTCTAATAATATACTTTCAAAATGAAAAAAATCTACTTAAGCTAATGGCCATACTCTGCAAAAGCAATCTGGAAAAACATGAAAATTGCTCCCCTACCCTCTGCTTTCGGTGCCCCTGGGTGGAGGGTAAATATAGTTGAAAAATAAAGAAATTTCAAAACTACCATCAAGTTGGCTAAAAAAGTATCTTTACAAGCTTTTTTATATTTAAGCACAACTAAAGCTATTTAATTTTTAATTTTTGGGGTACTAAAACGTCTTGCCCCCTGATTCGGCTTCTGTGTGCATCAAAGCTATATCAAGTAGTAAATACACTTGCATATAATGTAAATCCTTTCAAAGTTGTTTTTTTTTAAATAAAACTTTAATACAATAAAAGATTAAAAATATTTTTTAAAAAATGGTATCACAATCATTCCTATTTCTAAACCAAAAAAAACATTGGCACAAACTATCGATCCATATCACTTTTATCACCCATTGCTAAAAGACTAGAAAAAACGCTATTATCATAAACAATAAAAACATTCCAATTATTTCTTATCAATATGAATTCAAACGTAAACACTCAGCGTACACTGCTTTGCACCAAATCACAAAAGACTTCAACAATCCAAGGCAACATCACACTGCAACGGTAGCTTCAGACATGAACTAGGCTTTGATACAGTGAACATACACAAACATAAACTGACAAACATTCAAAGCATCGTCATCAACTTCATAACCAACTACATCCATCGCGCCGGTCTCGATTCGATAGTGAAAAGCGTAGTCCGGTTAGTTTTTAAAAAAAAGCAAGGCAAAGATTTTGCCTAAGTTTATTAATTATTTCTGTCTTTCGTTGTTTAAAGAGCGGTTCACACTTTATATCATCTAAAAGCTTGCTTCTTTATGATTAAAATGATATGCAATTTATAAAAATTCAATAAAAAATGAGTTAGAAATAAATAAAAGTATTGACCCTGGTTTTTCATCAAAAATTATTATATTTTCTTCTTGTGCCACGGTGTGGCAAAATATTTAAACTTTTTTTTGCTAACGGTAGCTAGAGATTTAAATTTTATAAGTTTTTCAAAATGTGAAGTAATGAACAACTTATTCGAAGAAGTTTGATCGACATATTTTCATATCCTCGCGCACGAGAACGATCTCGATAAGATCGTGTGTGTTTGCACGCGCTTTAAAAAGTCACATGAATCAACTAAAGCAGAAAAGTCAAACTACGCCAACTTTTAAACTAATAGGAAAAGGAAAGTTATTTTGTTGATGTGGCAAAACAATTAACGCATGGCAAGGCCTGGCTGGCTAAAAAATTTATTACTGAATAAAAACTACATTGTTTCACGTTGTGGTTGAAGTAATCGCACAACAAAAATAAAAGAAGTTTTTTCGCAACGCGGCAAATCGTGATTGAAGCGTAGAAACGCATTAGCATTCATTCGACGCATTAGAAAAAAAGGCTATCCTTCTGGGAAGGATTCCCGTCCCGGCACGTCTTTTCAAAAATCCTTTTGGGAAGGATTCCCGCCGCAAAAGAATACAACAAGCACACACTCAATACAATGGCACACTTTTAAAAATCAAACAACTTAGCTTCTGGAGCACTACAATGTGATGTTCGGTCTTCAACATTATTCAAAATTTCATCTCTAAGATTACACTCCCCCAAAAAACATATAATTTACAACATAAGCCGATGACATAACAATCGCAGCATATTACATCAATCACCGTTTAAGAATGTCACGCGTTTGATCTTGGTGTTTTTATTTTCAGACTTTAATGTCAACGCATTAATATCTGTGAGCATTGATTAGACTGAATCAGACAGCTTGTGTTGCTCGTTAAAATTAGATTATCGCCACAATTTCTTTGCTTCTAAATCAAATTTTTTATGATTATTAATATAAACTTTTGCTTTTTGTACTGTAAGCATTTAGAACTTTTCTGATGTTTTATTCTTCTTTTTGAACGCGAGACTATTTGCCATCAGTTAGTCTATTGGTGAAACAACATTTTTTGAATAATAGTCAATTCTTGGTTAAGATATAATTCAATTTGCTGATTCAAGTAGATTAGAGAGTTTGCAAGAGGTTAGATTGCTTAAGATATCTTAAAACTATATTGTATTCTTAAAAATTTTAGCTTCACTTTCATTGCTGTGCTATGACTCATGACATGGGTGTCTTTGTAATTTTACAAATATTATTGGATTTAATGGTGAACGAGATTATATAGGTTAAGTGTAGAGCAGATTTTTAAAAAATTATTTCTTTAATACGAATTTCAAAAAACACAATCTTTTCCATGTGTTCCTAAAAAATACTAAAAGGCAGGACGGGGCATTGCCTCCACTATTTCTCTCCCCTTTTTAGAGCCCCTGCTACTTGTAAACTTGACTCTCAACTTCACTAAACTTTAAAGAAATTCACAGAGTCAATCAACTAAGAATAATTACTCACAACTGCGTATTGACTAATTTTAAGTTTTGTTATGACTTCGTTTGGCACGGAAATAAAACTTTAACTTCTTTTATTGCAAAGGGGTGCAGTTTTAATTAAACAGACGAAATAACATTTAAAATTCAAGATAATTAGTTAGGCGGAGATCATCGCCCGATAGCATCGCCACGCTCAATATCTATCTCTCTGGTCTCTACTGCATCGACTACCGTCAGCCAAATATATGTCGTCAAAGTTATCTTTAATTTTCTTTTATGACGCCTGGTAGCGAACCACGCGGCAAAATGGTCACGTGAGAAAGCTACATTTTGTCGATGGGCGCGGCACAAAGATGACTACACAAAGAGCTGAAACGGTTGTGATGGTGCGATCAGCCAACAGTTATTTTGGGGTAAACAAAAGAAAGGCAGTACAAATACAAGATACTAAGAAATAAGAAATTATAACATGGCGATTGTAATGCGAGCGGATATACGCTGTGCAGCAGATGGATAAGCGCTGCAAATTGAATCAGGACTAAAGCCAAAAACAGGGTGCAAACATACAATTGCGGAAAACTTTGCAAAAATTAAGCAAATGCATGCACAAAAGACAGTTTGCTCTATATTTTCATTTTTGATGACGGAGCAGACGAACGCTGATCGGTCCATGGAAAATCGACCAAAAAAAGATTTACATTGTAGCGACGAATGTAAAAAAGCAAACAGGACGGGAGCAAAAAAATTCTTCAAAAACAAGACATTATTTATTACACACAAAACAGCACAATATTTGGACTACTCTGGGATGTTGACATCAGAGTTGAAAGGATTTGCCAGACAATTACTGGTAGCTAGCAACAGGTTTGCGTAAATGAACATAGGTCAATGATTGAAAGTACAGCCGCCCTAGGAAACTAATTATACTATTAAGAATGGAATTTGTTATGGATAAAATGAATTGCATAAAAATGCTTTTCAAAGCCGAAGAAATTTGATCCAGGACGTGATCGCATTTGTGGAAGTTTCGGCAGTAGGCCGATCTAATAAACACGAATTAAGACGGTCGTGAATGAGATTGGCATCATTTATTGTATGTAAAATTGGAGTGAAAATCAGAGGTAGGGAAAAAGCTACTTATTTTTTTATAATGGGCGCATCAAAATGTTTGTCAACGGGCGCCAAGTTGGAAGAAAGACGATATATATTCGCACGAATGTGAGTAAGAGAATAGTTTTGAAAAGTGTGAAAATGGTTCGCTATCCTAAAAGTAAAAACGCGGCCAGGAATGTATTTTTCTATAAACTGCACGTTTGGATAAACGTTTCTATTCAGATAAATTTTACCAAGGGTAAGGTTGCCCCGGATATTGACATAACGGACGATTGGGCGTGAAAAGAAATGTCGCTCAAATTGTCAAGAATGTAATAAAGTAGCATTAATTGGCCGACAAACAATTTTTCGTCAAGCATCAGGAATAGTAAAATCACAAAGAGAATAAAGGTTTGCTAGATTGGCCAGGTGTTCGAAGTGTCAAGGTGTTTGGTGCAGTGCGTCATTACAGCTGGTTTTGAAGCGGCTGCGTCGTGGACGTCAGTAATATTGCAAGGCAAGTCATTCATGAAACGGTTTGCACTAGTTGCGTTGGCGCGGCGTGGCACGTCATGTGAAACTGAAGGTTCAGGCTAAAACTTGTTAATCACGTCACGCGTGAGAGGCGAAGAAAGAGAAAAATCAACAACAATGCTTGAGTTTACGAGAGAAATGCGGTTTGAGCAATTTGTCGCTGTATGCGACGCGTTGTGTCAACGATACACCGAGCTGCTTGGCAAATAAAGCTATTATTAATTACATCGACACCAAGGCCAAAATGACGAAGAAAGTCGTTTCCAATTATTGAAATGTCGACGTTTGCTACCTTAAAAGTCCATTTAAGCATGTAACGTGTCCCCACATCCAATAAGCATGTAACGTGTCCCAATTTAAGGTTGACCCAATTACGACATTGATATATCAATATATATCATTTGACATATCAATATAACGTGCCCCCACATCAACATTTAACTTTTTGGTTCCAAAAATGCGAATTGGGGTGCCGTTGGCGGCAATCAAATTTCGGGGGCCGTAATATTTTTTATAGCGTCTCCATGGGAGATCAAGCTTATTGCAGCGCCAGTATTAATAATAGAACC
Source organism: Diplosoma virens (assembly GCA_963680785.1). Taxonomy (NCBI): domain Eukaryota; kingdom Metazoa; phylum Chordata; class Ascidiacea; order Aplousobranchia; family Didemnidae; genus Diplosoma; species Diplosoma virens. Next base: position 27,233,446 of record OY796883.1, read on the forward strand.
CATACTATTACAAGAATCATGAAAAAGAGAAAGGGAAGTGTGCTACACTTTAACTTTTTTTTAAAGCGACAAGAATAAGACGCTACATGCCGGGCGATTGTCGTCGAAGGAATTACGAGCATGATTAGACTGCCAAGAACATGAAAGTTAGGATTAAAGTGTGAGCAATAAAAGCAGAGATTATCAGAGTCAGAGTGAGTACTGGCTCGAACTGGCGGCCTAGATCGAACATAAAAACAATTGTTCTCCGGGGCATTCGACTAAATTTGTCGGCACGGAAGAAAATTACAAGCTGGGCTATATGTGTCGTTTTGGTGGCTAAATTGTGGTGGATGAGTAAATTACTAGTCGTAATTAATGGAGAGGTAATTATTATTTTTTTGAAAATTTAGCGTTGCTTCACCGCAACAGTAACTTTGTCCAACCGCCGCTAAAATATCTGGTTTTGAAGCAGTTGCGCGACGTTTGAATTGAGAAACTGGCCGGACCACATCGTGGCCAGAATGTTATAAACGCGTGACGCTGTTAGCTCTAAGGTTGGCTATAGGGAACCGGCCAACACCGTACAGACCTGGCCGGAAACTTATCAGGGAACATTTGTTTAGCTTATTAGGATCGGCGTTATTGCTGCACGACGCTCCGAGGAGCGCGCAAAATTCAGACAAAAGCTTACAAGATTTGCGATCACCTAAATCAATTCAATTTAAGAGTAGATCAAAACGGTTATTATCACTCCTTTTAAATAACTTCACCAACTATTGTTTTAAGCTTTGATAAGGTTGATAGCCAGGGTTGCAAATGATGTGCTGTACCTTAATACGAAGTACATTGTAATCGAGCGCACAAACGTGGCTGAGAAACGCCGCTGTTCGGCAAATATGTTAAAACAAATTGGTGTTCGATGGCAGCCAATTATAATTCTCTATTATTCTTCCAGAAAGAGGGAAGGTTAAGTATAACGGGAGGCGACTGGGTGAGGTTAGCGGCGGGAGAAAAATTTTGCGACGATAATGGGCGCGAAAAATTGAATATTCGGGATGACGAAGGATTGATACGAGAGGTAATTAGGTTTTGTACCCACGTTTCTATCCCAATATTACTGAACGAAGAACAAGGCGATGACGACGATGTTGAACACATATAAATAAGTTGTGAAATTACTGCTGTATTAAGCGCAAAATTACCTTTGGAAATTCGTGGAGAAGTTACATTATTGTAAGTGGTTAAAATCAAAGTTAAAGCGCTGTTACTAATAAAAGTTGTAAACTTACCAAAGCTACGTAGAAGCAAAACCAGTTGTGGGAGAAACTGCATTATGTTTAGAGGGCATTGATTTAGATTAGCGGCGTGGAATTTTGGAATCTTTTTTACCATCGGGCGCCACTAACTTTTTTTAAATCTTTTTTCTTCTCTCGTTTTTCATTTCTCAATCGCATTTCTCTTTTCTTTCTCCTTTAAGTAAAAAGCAAACATGCACCTAAACCAGGGGTGTGCAACTATTTATCTCAATGGGCCAAAACGTGCAATAGTAATAATGCTGCGGGAGGACAATGTAGTCAGTGATAAAATTATAATTATTTTGCAGTTCTACGTGGTGAGTTGGCAGTTGACTCGACAATCTTTTGGTCTTTTTAATGTTTCTTTAATAAGTGACAACATTGACACAAATGATTTTATGCAGCATTTTGATTGCACTCTGCTGTTCAATACTTTGTTATTTTTGAAATGAACTGATTGATTAATTGTTGACATAGTATTTATGGTGTAAAGTTGAAATGAAAATGACTTTTTGATAAAATACCTTAGGAAAAGGTATTATTGTGCAATTAATTGGGGAGGTTAATTTCGCTTCATGAGATGTTTTAGGGGGCCACTTTTGCGGCATTTTTAGGGGGGGCTCGGTGCGACCACTCCGTTGGCATCCTATTAAAACCATCACTGAATGTAATACCAAGCAAAAACAGCTGTTGTTACTTTTTCTTTTTTGTAAAAAAAAGGTTTCTCAATCAATGCAAATGAGATAACTGAAAAACTAGCTGCGCAGTATTGCTAACGTCTGTTTTCTCGCCCAAAACAATACTAAAAGCAAAACATTCGCTTATTTTCTAAAAGGTCATTTATTCGCCACGCCACTGTAAACCCCGACAGACTGAATTGCTCAATCACACATTTCTTTTCTGGAAACACATGTCTAGTGAAGTACTCCAAACAATTCTTAATTATTGTTAGTTTTATGGCAAGCAAGAAATTTACTATAGAAAGATAAGTAGGGAATCATTTCTAATTCTGATCAATTGAATATATTGCAGGCCAAAAAAAGAATTTTGATCATATTCATTAAAGCAATGGCATAGTTAGGATTGATTCTCTACTCATCTTTCTATAGTAAAATTTTTAATAAATTTACCATCACTGTAAGCTTTTCCTTTTTCTGCAATTACTTCCGTTTTGTAATAAGCTCAGCGTCTTTTTCATATGCATGAAATACCTTTTGAATGCTTAAAGACTTTTTAAACTGTTCTATTTTGTCAAATCATAATTAACCATCAATGCCATCAAATTTGGAAGCATGTTTTGCGCACTAGTGACGCTTAATATTGCACTTTTTCATTAGTGCTACAGTATTTTAGCAAATCAGAAAAATTACGCTTTTATTATGTTGAATCACGAAGTAGGCTACTTTTTGCACCATTCATTGCTAAACCTTCTTCTTTCACAATCAACTTTACTTTTTATATTTGAAAACATTAAAAATTTTTAGATTAATTTTCAGAATGAATTTTTATATTAACTAGCACAGCGTGGTCCAACTACGGGCCCGCGGAACAATTTTGCACAAGTCTTGTCGATCACAAGCAGCGGCAATCTTTTTTTTTGGAGAACGTTATGATTTTGGGACAAAAATAGGAATTTTAGAGACCGATTCGAAGTAAAGACCTTTTTTTTTTTAGAGAACACCCTGATTTTGGGACGAAAATAGGTGTTTTTAGCCGGTTGGGGCCTGCAAACTCGAATAATTTTGAAAAGTGGCCCACAAGAGTGCAGAAGTTGGACCACCCTGAACTAGCAGTTCAACAAGTACTATGATGCAACAAGAAGAAATTTCCATGGTTAGTGGTCTGAATTCAATCAGCGTGAAATAGCAAAAATAGACATAAGAATATAAAACTGTTAAGCAGGTTAAAAACAGTTATTGAATGTGGTTTACTTATTCAACTTTAAAATTATTTGTTTATTTTATTACAAAAAAAATCTTTTAACATTTTTGCTTAACTCGTGTTTATTTCACTAGAAGCGGGCCATTAAAAAAGGCGCCGCGGCCCGTATGTTGCACGCCTGTGACCTAAACCCTTATTTTAAAATACAAATGAAAGCCGCAGCTTATTAGTTTTGATTTGTGCGTTGGCTTAGAATAAAAGAGATATTAATCGGTCATACGGGCAAGTTAAGCTTTGTAAAAAAATACTTCAAACATTTTGTTTATATTTCTGACCACTTTATTTTAAATTTATAAACATGAACTACTTCATATTAAAACAAAATATTCACTTTAAATGGTATTTTAGTTTTGATTTGTGCAGCGTAGAGTAAAAGAGATGTTATTGGTCACAAGAACAAACTAAGCGTTAATAAATATATACTTCACCAATATATAATGAAAAATAATACAAAATTTTGGCCGTTTTTTATGTGATATAACAATTAAATATATAATTGCAGGTGCATCAAGTTATGAAAGAAAATATATTGTTTTTACTAAAAAACATCATTAAATTAAGATAAAAATTTTATTACAACAAAATATTAATAATTTTTTCTGTGAATTGCGCTTAATAATTCTTATACAGGGTGTCAAGAAAGTTCCCGATCGATTTTTAAATTTAATGTAATTCAAAAACTTCAATGAATTATGAGAAGTTCTGTACGTCATTTTTCCACTTAATCCTCCTTTTCAATGTTTCAGATACACTTTTCAAATTTTTTTGGCTAAAATAATAATGAGTAAAAGAGCTGCAATCACTCAACTTCATCGTGCGGGACATTCAAATTCTAAAATTATGAAGTTGCTAAAAGCACCAAAATCGACTGTTCGCGATACAATCTTGCGCTTCCAAGAACTTGGAACCATGGAGGATCGGGATAGGAGTGGACGACCTCGATCCGCTCGCACTCCAGCGAAGATCAAGGCCCTCAGGAAGAGAATTCGGAGGAACCCCAAACTATCCTTGAGGAAAACGGCTAAAGACATGAATATCAGCCATGAGTCTGTCAGAACAATTGTTGAACAGGATCTCAAAATGTCCCCGTACAAAATCAGGACAAGACAACTCCTAACTGACCTCCAGAAGCGAAAAAGAAAGGAGAGGGCCAAAATTCTGCTGAACCGTCTGAAGGGAGGCACGGAGAAAGGCGAAATCGTTTTTTCAGACGAAAAACTCTTCTCGGTGGAGGCGAAGTTCAACACCCAGAATGACAGGATTCTCGGAAAGTCGCCCAAGGACCTCCCTGATCATCTTCGATTCGTTTCACGCCGACAGAAACCCTCGTCTGTGATGGTATGGGGTGCGATTTCCAAATCTTGGAAATCTCCCCTCATTTTTGTTAAAGAGGGGGTCAAAGTGAATACAGATTCGTATGTCAATGATATTTTAACCCCTGCCCTCGCATCGATGAAGGAAAAGTTCAAAAATAAGTCCTTCACCTTTCAACAAGACGGCGCGCCTTCTCACACATCAAAGAAGACGCAGAAGTGGTGCGAAGAGCACTTTCCTTCATTCTGGACCAAAGATTTGTGGCCACCATCTTCGCCCGATCTCAATCCTATGGATTTCTGTGTGTGGGGTATTCTGGAAAAAGAAGCCTGTTCTTCACCCCATAACAATCTGGAGGATCTTCGAGCTTCCCTGAAACGAGCATGGGAGAAAATTCCTCAAGATGCCCTTCGTGCTGCTTGTCAGAATTTCCGACAGAGGCTCCAACGTGTTATTGATACAGATGGGGGTCATTTTGAATAAACCAGATTTTTTTATGTTCATGGAGCTTTGTTCTATCACCACAATAAACCTTTTGTTGATTTAACCTTCTATCATTAGCCCTATATAATTTTGTTTAGGATCGGGAACTTTCTTGACACCCTGTATGTTGGTATAATTGTTTAACAACCAGTGATGAAAGTCTCAAGACCGGTCTTGGTCTCGAGACCGGTCTCGAGACCAATTTTCAGGGTCTCGGTCTCGGTCTTGGCTTTTTGCTGGCGGTCTCGGTCTTGGTCATGTAATGACCTGGTCTCGGTCTCGTACTTTTTAAATTGGTCTTAAGACCGGACATTTTTTGATATTTTTGTTATTTGACCCATTATAACTGCGGAATTAAATTTTCACAAACCGTTTCTCAGTGCGTAATTAAAATGCGCCTCGTTTTTTAAAATGACTTTTTTCTTGCTATCGCGAGCTATGTGGGGTTTTCCTATTAATCTGTTTTAGAAGCCGTAAACTCAGGCAGACGAGAGTTAATCCTTCTTCAAATAATAGCCGATAATTGAAGTGAAAAGTACTATACACTTGCAAAAAATTAAATTTATAATCATATAAACTTACTATTTTTAGATGTTTCGATGCAATTATTTAGTTGTTCTGTACAAAAAAAAGAAATTATACAAAAAAAGTAGTTGCATTTTTTAACCAAATTGATAATTAGATTCTAGGTTTTGATCATAAGAAAATGTTGGATGCAATGTTCAGGATAAAATTTTTTTTATAGCATTTTAGTTTTAAATTTATTAAAAGCAAATTGGCTTTATGGCAACTACAAGGCTTCCTTAATTACTTGCATTTCGTTTATCTGGCATTCAATTATTTGACCACTATATTTTGTACAATATATTTTGGCACATCACAGCTGTAGTGCATACCACAGTACGTTATTTCAAAATTATTTCGAAATCTACTGAGAAAACGTGAATCTACTCGCAAACAATGCGAAAATTAATTCATTTTTTAGTACAGTGTAGATCTAAAAAGTAAATATATGTACGTACTGTATACTGTCACGCTACTGTTTTAATTATTATCAAACAGAGACATTGCACCGTTCTAAATTAATTGCTTGAATAGAAAAGTCGCCATTTTCTTAATTGGGCATCGCCAGGAGCCGGTTTAGAATGCGCTGCTGTCGAGAACCGAACGATTGTTCTTGTTTTATCGCATTAACGTTGACGCGGTTATGTAATTTGTATCTGTAACTAACTGCTAGTGTCCTTCCATTGTCGCTGTTGCCCTGGTCAGAGACTTCTAAATAGTAATACCTGGACTGGAAACTGAATCGCTAATGAAAGCTTTCGCGTACATAATGAGGCCAGACAAAAGCGACAAACGAATTGAGCTGCTGGAAAGTGAATTTCGACATTTCAGAATCAAGCGACAGTTATATTGAAAGTTCTAGTTTTAAAAGCTTCGCTGCAGTCTTTTTTAAAATACGTATAAATTATACAGTAAGTTATATCTAGGGAGTCTGTCTTAATTTTTGTGTTCTTATCTAAACTCAAGTAAAGTTTCGGTAAAGAGGTTGTTTTTTTCAACCAGACAACAATTGAAAAAAGCAGCCATAATGGATTTAGCATTTATTAAACAAACATTATAGTACGTTTGTCAGGTATATGTTAAATTTTTGAATTACTTTGTCAAAAATACTAGCTAAAAGTCTCTAAGAATTTGCTAGGATTAATGTTGGTACTGTTTCAAACATTTTTCATGTAGCCTAAATACTTTTAAAAAATTAATTTTCCTGCAATTTAAAAGCAATTGTGGTTAGTATAAGTGAAAACATTTAGATTCACATTTAGAAAAAGTAAGTATAAAGCTTAGTTAACCATGTTTGTACTTAGTAAAAGAACTGCAAAAATAAAGTTAGCAGCTTTTACAGGGGTGGTGCAGAGAAAAGACCGGAAAGTTTACCTGTATCCCTGGTTGTATAATTTTGGAAAGATTTTTTACAAGATTTTTGCATCTTGAAGTGGAAAACAGATAATGGGACAAGCACGCTCAGTTAGTTCAGTCCAGTTCAGTTCAGTTTATTATTTGTCAAGTAGTTCTGGTGTATCATTCAAAATTAAAAGTGAGACACGCAAAACAAATCCATATGAACGACAAGATAGTTCATAGAGCACTGTTTTAAGAAATAATTAGTAATTGACCTACCAGTCACTTGACAATTTTTAGTTTTGTAAAAAGGGAAACTTGAATTAGTTTGGCAATTACTTCCTGTCATTATTTTAATAATGCGTTTTTGTGTATTTGTAATAGGTTGGATAATAGTTTTAGCAGCTTTTCCCCAACTAGTTATAGAGTATTTTAGATGGGAAAATATCAAACTATAATAAATAGTTTTTAAAGTATGGATATTAACATATTTTTTCAGCTTCGAAATGGCCCATGATCCTTTTCAAAGTTTGGCATTTAGATAGTTGATGTGTTGTGTCCAATTCATTTTGTTATCAGTCATTATGCTATAGTATTTAACACTATCTTTTTGGATAATTTTATTTTTTCCAATTTTGATTTTAAACAAAGATTTGTTTCTTTTTTGCTTTGTAATTATCATATAATTTGTTTTTTTTTGTAGTTTATTGTCAATTTATTTGTTTTCATCCAGTCTTTAATTTTTTTAGTTCTGCATTAGTTTTACATTCTAATATGTTTGGATCTCAGCAATTTTAACAAAGGCAGAATCTCTTCATGCTGAATTACTTTTTAATAATATACCCACAAGGAATGACTTTGCTATTATATATTACATCACTGGCTACTGCTGCAGATCCATGATTAAATGTAACAAGTGTAAAGCGTGCAAAGATGCAACAATTGATACTGTGCATGACGCTTTTGTTGAAGCAGACATACCCCCAGATGTGTTAAATTTTTTTAATAAAATAAATCGTGGTGGCCTTTGGAAACCAACAACGGCATTTTTTGACATAGGGATATTGTGCTGGAAGATATTTGCTGAGATAGCATACACAAATTTAAAACACTTTTTTTTGAATGGGCATAATCAAAGGAATATATTTAAAAAAAAATAGTATCAATAGCCATTTTTGAAGGATCTATAGTTTCGCCATGGTCTGTTCCAGCACTATGCCACAAAGGACACGAAATTGTGGAAGGAGTGGCAATGCGTTTTTAATTGCATGTGCAAAAACTTGATGAAGAACATAAGCGAATGTTCTTCCGGTAGGGGAGAAAAAAAATTCGAAAGCTCACCGGTAAAACAAACTGACAGAACTAAAAATAGGGCCTTCACTATTAACAACTGAATATTTTCAATATAGTTCGAATTAACACTTTGATTGCCATGTCAACAAATATTGTTCATTTTTAATGAGGCCGTGCCTGGTATAATTTCTATTTCATTACTTTGAAACAAAATGAATTCGGGTAAAAACGGATTAAAGTTAGGTGGAAATAGTTTTTTTACATGTATATTTTTAGTATTATGCAAATCTAAAAAAATTTTTTTGTGGCCCCACTGAGGTATTTCTAGAAAACCAGTTTGGCAGTCAAAGTGTTAATTTGCATATTTATATGGTATAGAGTTGTCATTTTCACTGAACTGCTGTATTTCTTTTTTTTTTTGATTAATTGATTATTGAAAGCAATATTTACAAAATCACTAATGCAAAAAATCGATTTTAACTTGCCATATACAACTTTTTATTTTCGGATTTGCATTGGATGGTGTATGATCCACGTTATTATAAATTTATGAGATTAATATTAATAATATGTGATTTCATATTGTATATGCTGTGCTACTATTCAAATTACAATGACAAAATTCTTCGAATGTTTGTCATTGTAATTTGCATTGTTGATGCATTTTCTCTGTTGCGGTGTTTCATATGGACAAACCTTTGTCTGAAATAAACAAAAATAATGTATTTTTTTAACTACAGTGACCATTTATTGTGTATGCTAATATAGTATTTTTCAGAATTCGTCGAATGAATATCATTATCTTTTGTATTGTTGACGCATTTGCGCTGTGTGAATATGTACAAGCCTTTTCTGAAATAAACAATAAGAAAGTATTTTTCTAACTGCAGTGACCATTTATAGTATTTTTAAAGCACTTTTCCATTCAATTTCTTTCTTTAGCTAACCGCGATTAGTGAGCTAAGACAAAATCGCTTCGTCTGAACTGCTGTTTCTGTTTTTCTCTACGGCCTCATGTTGTACGCAAAGCGAATTCAGTTTCCAGTCCAGGTATTACTATTTAGAAGTCTCTGCCCTGGTCCGCTGTTTGGATTATAGATTTACGTTTGTGAAGTGACTCTGTTCCCATTGTTGAAAAGGAATGAGTATAGAGTGTTCCTCCGCACGTGATTGCTAAAAAGATTTATATATATACCTCGTATAGGGCAGCAGCGAGATGAGATTATAAGAGTGAGATTCAGATGCAGATGCGATTCAAATTCTAGTTGTTAGTGCTATAAGAAACGTATTTTGTGCATAATTTAGTGTGTCAATTGTATCTGTCTGGACTCCAAGTTGGCATTAAGCTCTGGCAGGAAAATTTATAAAATTCGTAATATTCTCTTGCGGCTCTGTAAATTCTGTTAGGCAATTTGTGAAGTATTTAATCTATGTGTAAATCGTAGCATCTTGGATATAATTTTGGCACTTGTTTTTATGTTTATTTAATCGTTACGTCTTCGTTTCTGTAATATAATTATTTCATAATATTATACCCGCCTGTCTATCTAGTTCGCTGGGGCCCACCAGTTCAATACTCGTATAAGCTTCATTCAACAGGCTAGTGATTTTCTGCTAAACTCACGTAGGGTTCTCCTCTAGTATCTTATTGTTATTCGAGTTAACAAAATAAAAGTACTAGGTAGGAAGAGCGCGACATATACTTTTGTTGCTTTGACAATAGAAATTCGATAAAAATTAAGCGGTTTTTTGCTTTTGACAATAAAAATTAAGCGTTTTTTAGCTTATCCGCTCATATTTTTGAAAATAACTACTCAATTAGACCGGATAATCGAGGAAGCACTGTACTAACTATAATGCTTTTATGTTTACGTTACTTTTAGTAGCCTATTTACCCGACAAAATAAACTTCTAATGCTTACCCATTCTACTTGTCGCACCTTTGAATAATTGTAATTGAAAATGCTATTGAATAAAAAACAGAATTGGTAATTCTACGTTATATTTGTGAATTGCTTCTACCAGTTAAAAAAAACCTTATTCTAAAGCTCATAATCAGTGATGATCTTACAAAAAGGGGGCCCGATAACAAAAAGTAGGGAGGACCACTTTTGTCTTCCAAACCAAAGCGATCTCTGAAAAAATAGTCATCACTTTAGAAGAGCCCATCGTTATGGTGCTACTATAAAGAAATAGAGCAATGTTTCACTTTGAGGGGGCCACTGTTGGACTGTTTTTTGGGGTCCAGTGCGGTCGCTCCGTTCATTCCGTACTAAAGACATCACTGGTCACAATCATCCGAAATATGCACATCAAAAAAAAAAAAATATGTCTTCAATCTTGCAACAAAATATTTCGAAACTTGTAGGAAAACTAATATGGTACTCCGAAAAAGTAGAGTTTTAAGAAAAATAATAACAATAGCCACAAAATGCTAACCTTCATATAAATAATCGGCGGGATGGTCAAGTGGTTAGAGCGCCCGGGATTGTGATTGACATGGTTTCGATCCAAAACCTACTCGCGCCATATTTCCCTGCTTTGGTTATCTTGCCAAGCAGTTCTAAATTTCAAGCGGACAGCAATATTTTGGTATCTTTGAAAATTTTTATCTTATAAATGTTGTTCCATGTCAACCGCCGTTTTATTCAACTGTACTATGTTTTGAGGCACCGAATTGTTTTCGAAAAGTTGTATATTTTTTTTAAACAATATTCATATTCCAAACGAATTAAAATACTAAACGAAGTAAATGTCAAGGCCTTGTAATACTTAGTTGCGTAATAGAACTTGAAAAAAAAGGTACCGTAAGCAAACACAATTGTTTATAGCGCCATTCAAACCCTGACTATCAATTTTTTCAAACACACTCCCTTAAACTAAGCAAAACATTGAATTTTATTACGAAATCATGATTTCTTCAATTAAAAAGTTTCGAAATCAAGTTTCAAACAATGAGTCTTCGTAAAAAATCTTTATTTTCCATCCAAATTCTTTTTATAACATATTTCAAAATTGGCAAAGAGCCCTTCTGGACGTTCACTATAAAAGTTACGAACCAGTAAAACCTAATCCGTTCCGAGTTAATTAAATGGCTTTACAAACAAAGCAATGCGGGAGTGTTTGTTAACTGTCGAATTGCTTCAGAATAGAAGTGAACAGTTAACTTTGTCGTCAGAACAGAAGTGAACATTTTACCTTAACTGTCAAACGGTGTCTGTTAACTGTCTGTTAATTGTCGAATTGTTTCAGAACAGAAAAAGTTGCGTCAACAGTGTCTGTTAACTTTGAAAAAGTTACGTCATGAAACAATGCGATTGCCAAAGACGAGTTTTCTTGTTTTACGCAGGAAACGGGTTGATGTGGTTATGATGATTTACTGCTTTCTTCACCATAAACAACTCCCCTTGCGAAATAAAATTGAAAACCTTTCGTTGCCTCGTAAAATGTTTGAGTAAACATAGTCAATAAATGGTTTAGTTAGTGGTTTTTAACCAAGGAGGCGCGCCTCCCCTGGGAAGCGTGCGTAAATTTTCAAGGAGGCGCGATTGTTAAAATGTTTTACAACACATTCTTTATTAATTTTGATAATCAAAATGACAGGAAACTTAACCTCAGCGAGAATCGAATTGAACAACGAAATCCAGCAAGCTTTTTTTAATTGGATTTTGCACTCGCAAACGGTAACTGTGAGTCCCAATTAAAGCACAAATAAAAACTCATTTATCTGATTTAAAAAAAAATTTAATCAAATAAAATTCTGTAGATGAGAAGCAAGAAACAAATTACAGTGCGAAATAGGCGACATTTTTGAGGAAGCACAAGAGCAGTTTCTCGAGTTAAAATTTAACTCAGCAGCCAAAGACAAATTTAAAGTGCTGGACCTTGAGGCGTTTTGGGCCAAATAGCTTCCCGTTTACCATCTTATTACTACGGCACACTGATAAATTCTGAGTTTACCTGCGGCACACTTCATGAAGGCGAAAGCCTACTTAATACACTCTTTAAGTTTACATACAGAAATTACATTCACTTCGATTTGATCTCATATTTCGCTATTTTTTTCTCAAAATCATTGTGATCTCTAAAAAAACAAAAAAAGGTCTTCACTTCGATTTGATCTCATAGTTCGCTATTTTTCTCCCAAAATCAAGGTGATCTCTAAAAAATCACATACAGCAAAGTGAAACTATATGCGGTCTATATGCGGCATTTTCAAGAGAGGCCCCTAAAATCGAGGAGGGCCCCTAAAAAAAGGGGCCCGAGGCAACTGCCTCATTCGCCTCACCCAATATCCACCATTGACTCTGTCAAAAACACGAAAATGTCGCGGCACTTTAATCCCGGCACAGTTTGGGAAACCCTGCTCTATACAGGGTGGGCCGTAAATAACGCACCAAAGCATATAAAACAATTCTTATTCATATAAAACAATTCTTATAAAACAATGCTTATTCATTTGTGATTGTACCAGCGTGTACGTGTTTCTCTGTTCATTTGTTAAGTCTTGCTTTAATAAAAACGTGTGTTATTATTATCAGTATTGTTTAATATGCTTTGGTGCGTTATTTACGGCCCACCCTGTATTATAAAGTTTTTTTCATAATTGTGACCTGATTAGCTAAAATATAATCTATTACATTGAACCAATTATCCCTATTCCGTTCGTTACGGGGCTTTAGATGTTTTTTTCTAATAAAAAATTCTGACTTCAAAGCAATGCACAGCCGTATATAAAGGACTTGCGCATTTGCTGGGGTATTGTGACGTAAACAAGACTTTCTTCATGCAACCACATAGAGCAAGGCTTTCTTATAACATGCTGGGGATGCTAGTTTATTTGAAATGTAGCTTTAGAATTTTGGAAAAATAAATTAAATTTTTTTTCAAAAAATATTCTGGTCTCGATCTCGGTCTCGATCTCGATAGTTTCTCGTCTCGGTCTCGAACCTTAGGTCTCGAAATTTTCCGGTCTCAATCTCGGTCTTGGTCTCGAAAAAATTTTACGGTCTCGGCCTCGGTCTCGGTCTCGAATCATGTGGTCTCGACTACATCACTGTTAACAACAGTTTTAAAATTTTATTAAAGTTTTTAAAAATTTTGACTTTGTAATAGGTTGTTATCACGCGCCAGTTAAAATTATATTTATTGTAGTTACCTATTATATATTCACGCGCCAGTTAAAATTACGTTTATTGTAGTTACCACTTTCTAACTATTCACATCGGAAGTCTTGGACGAAATTCCGATACCGGTAATGAAATATTTTTTATTCCAAATTCTATTTAATGGCACGTTTCCTTGTCGAGCCGTGCGTCTTTATACAATGTTGCACCAAAAATTCTGTATTTTTTTGTGGCCAACGGGGGTTTTCTTTAAGTATGGCTTTGTTCGATGCAGTCTTACTTTGGAAAATATTTGGAGCGCAAAGAAGTGTATTTAATTGTTGTCTTTTGCGTGCTTGCCACACGAGCAAGTGACTGCAAACTGAATTTATAGTTGCACTCGCAAATTTTTTGGGCTTCGCATTGAATTTAGGACGAAAACAGAAAATATGGTGATAGGGTTTAGGTTTTGGGTTCTTTTTACATGAAGTGGGGGCGCGAGTTTTATTTGCGTGAAAGAAATTTAAGAACCGACGAGCTACAAATTTTTTTTTTTTTGGAATAAATCGTGCAGCTTGTTATTTTTAAATTTTTTCATAACTGAGATAGCTGTGTTTAGTGGCGGCTCGTACATAGGAGCCACAGGGGCCGGGCCCCACTAAAAATTTGACTTAATAATATGTGAATTTCTAAAGAAAAACCCTATATTAAATATCAAAATGTTTACATGCATGCCAAGATAACAGTTAACCGAAAAACAACGAGAAATATTTTCAAATATTTCCTGAAGTCTCTTCAAAACGATGCAGAGGGGCCACATATTTTGGTCCGTTTACTCCTATATATTTACACTATATTTTTTAAATCCCGAATTTAAATCCCGAATTTAAATCCCGTTTTTACAATCATCGCCAGACTTTTAAAAGCAAGCTAAAAAGTTATACCACCGAGCTATCGAAAGCCGTCTGGGAAGCCATAGATAATGGGAGAGACCCTCATGTTGAATAGAGTATTTCACCCAGTTCTAGCACCTAAGAATCCGGTGGCGCCAGGTGCACTCTCTGCCTCGATGAAAAGCTAGCTATTCTCCAGGCAGAACCACCTAGTACACTTAACAAAAGAGCTGAACTCACCGGCAAGTGTCTCCATCAAAATAAATATAACTAAAAAACTTCTCGTAATCTTCACCAGCCATCGAACCCCGGTTTTTTATCATTTTCAACTTTTTTTCATTAGTCACAATTTATACCCTGTCACTTGTCGATAACTAAAAATCCTCTAACGTTTGTACAGTTGCGCCTATTTTTATTTTTTATTTTTATACGATATAGCTGCTTCATAGTTTTCCAAGTTGTAAGAAATTTGTCTAATTTCCCGTTTTCATTCCAGGTTTTATTCTATTTGTATTTACTTTAGTTATTGAATTTATTTTTGTTTTTGCTTTTAATTTCAGATAATCGCCTGACGAACCGTTTTTATGGCGAAACAGACTGTTGCGAATTTTAAATAAATAAATTTTATCTGCAGTGTTTGAACTTAATTTGATATATATATATATATATACTCGTATATATATATATATATATAGACAAATGTCACATGACGACCAACTTACTGGTATGAACTACATGATGCGGGAATTAACTCGAATTCTTTAGAGAAAACGCTATCATACGCGAGAATGTTCGATGATAAAGTTCATACTCGGTCATGCGTAAAGAGAAAACAACTTGACGAAGCGCATTACGTCATTACTGTCTGGCGAAAGAAAGAAAAAAGGGAAGATACATCGAACAATCGTAAGCAAATCGCATACATTTAAATTACATATAATACAAGAGCGATTATACCCTGCCCTAGCGATCTCCACGCCATAACAAAATTTTAAATTACCTTAAGGCGGAAAACAAACTAGATCGTCATAACTTAAAATTATCACGAATGAAGTGTAACAATCACCAAAGCTTTATGCAAACCCGTTCCAAGTGAATTAATCCGCTAAACAAACTAAGCATGTTAAATAATTACATAATTTGAATAGCGAAATTTGCGTCATAAAAAATGCGATCTCAAAACGAGAATTCTTGTTTCACACAGGGAACGGGCTAGATCAATGCTTTGCAAAATGAGGCACTTGGCTCTCTAAACAGAAATTCAAAATCTTAAGGGAGGAAAAATTAGGGAGGAATTTGAGAATTTCAACTCATGTAAGATGACCCAAAAATTGATAGGTTCTTCGCAATCTAGCAGTTCCGAAATTCAAAAAAAGATGAAGGTTTAAGGTGAAAAACTTTTTTTTAAAGATTACTATTTTAGGGACGAAAATCAAGAAATCCGAGACTGATTCCAAATAAAGACTTTTGTTCTTCACTTAAATTTGAATATTAATTTTATGGTAAACTTTTTTAAATAACAGGAACTCGGATCACAAATTTCGATGAAGACCAAAAAAATCAAAAAGTCTTTAAGTTAATCATTGGGGTAATTTTGGGGGCGGGAGGAATGATGGCACTTGAATGCTGAAAGAGAGGAATGCGGCAAAAACTTTGAGAAGGATAAGCAGCCTGGAATCAATTTACATACAGTATAAGCTTAGACACGAGGTCTTACGCTGTTGAATGCGGATGCGAATGCAATGCGGACTCAACGCTATCGCTGCTAGCATCTGAATCGGGCCAGTGCATCATCCTAGGTCGTGTAAAAATAAACCCTCTGCTCCATTTCACTCCTTGTCTGACCAGGTGTAAGTGTTTTTCAAAACAACAATGGCTAGCTTGCCAGGCCTTTTTGTTGCAGCAACTACTTAGCATACTAGCAGGCTAATTTGCCAGTATAACTTCAGCGGCTATTAAACATTCAAATATTGAAGGTTTGCCATTGTATTGGTGAAAGTTGTAGAAGTTGTTTACATTTTTTATTTAACTAACAACGTCAGAACAAAATTTATTAAAAAAGTCAATTATCGTCGTCCGTCAACAAACGTGTCCAGGTCTGCTTCCTGCTGAAGAAAAAAATTCTTGCCAGTTGAGTTTAAAAATATTAGAAAAGGTTTTTTGAAAATGCCGAGTGAGCTTCTTGTAAAAAATTACAAGTTTTGAACATGATATAAAAATGGTAAAGAAATATAATGATCCGCTGCAGAATATTCTGTCTTCGGATCATATATACAATCTGTTTTAAACACGGCAATTTATGTCCATGAAACGGAAAGACTCGTTCGAAAAAAAAGGCTTGCCAATTAAAAAGTCATGTTAAACATGAATAAAGGTAGGCCCCTGCTTCAGAAATATCCTTTCGTGTTGGTTAATTCAGTTTTTGTTTGACATTAAAAAAGCAAAACAAACTTGCTTAGAGTCCGAGCTTTTTAAAAAATTAGCCATTTATGCAGGATTAAGTGAAAAATATGTAATTCATGAATATTTTTTTATTGTTTTTTGACTATTCATGAATATTTTTATCATTATATTTATCTTCTAAAATCACAGAAAAGCGCCAGAACCGCGAAACATAGAGCTACTTTCAAGCAATTATCACTTTATCCATAAACCACAGTGCTCTAACCCAGGGTTTCCCAAACTGTGTGCCGTGAAAGGGAATAAAGTGTGCCGCGAAATTTTTGTGTTTTCACAGAAAGCCATACAATCTTGGTCTACAGATGACTTAAGTGTTTTATGTAATTTTAGCTCTTAGCGCTAAAAATCTTAAATATAGGCTGCTTCAGTAAAAATGTAAAAGGAAAGAGGCCATTTGCATAAAGTTTTTTGTTTTTTGGATATTCAAAGTTAGGGGCCAGAGGCAAGGATTTTTAAAAATTGGTGTTCTTTAAAAAAAAGGCTTTAATTTTGTATTTCCCTTATTTTTCCAAAAAATCATGGTGATCTCTAAAAAAAAACGGTCTTCACTTCGATTTGATCTCTAATTTCTCTATTTTTCTTCCAAAATCATAGTGATCTCTAAAAAACATATACAGCAAAATGAAACTATATGCGGGTATTTTCAAAGAAGCGCCCGAGGCAACTGCCTCATTTGCCTCACCCAATATCCACCACTGCCAGTATCAAAACAATTTTGTAGGCACACCCTTTCATTAGGTGTTGCTGCTATCATATATTAAATATAATTTCTGTATGTAAACGTTAGGAGTGTATTAAGTAGACTTTAGTCTTTTTGAAGTAAGTGTGCCGCAGGCAAACTCAAAATTTATTAGTGTGCCTCAGTGAAAAAAAGTTTGAAAAGCACTGCTCTAACCGAATAATTAGGCTAGATCATGCTGCTGAATAATTATGCTGAAATTGAATACGCGGAACAAAAAATTAATTACTTAAAATGCTTTAAACAAACAGTGTTCTAAGTCTCAGGCCGGCAGTTAATATTAATTGAAATACTGTGATGAGTGAAAAAGTTTTTTAAAACTATTGTTGTAACATAATCTTATAAGCTTGCCGCAAATTGTAACAAAAGTCAGATAAACCAGCTTTTTTATTAAGTGTAGCCTAAATGGAAAAATAGTTTTTTGCGAAACAGTAATAGCCTAATTATTGAGAGTTTCTTAAAATTGTATTAATTTTTGTAAAAAAATTTACTAGTTTTGCTATGTTTTTTTTATATTTGGACTTGTATTAAAATATATTGATCGAAATAATTAAAAAAGATTCTACCAGCTTAGGCTATTTTATTTACTATTTTTACTAAAAGCTACATCTAAACCGTAACATTAAAAGCGGTCTTCAAAAAAAACGTTACAAAATTTTTTTTGACTAAAACGAATTGCTTGAAGCTGAATCAAAGGCAACCAAAGATTTTTAAAAAGAAACCAAAGGTATCTAAAAAAAATTCTTTATGCAACCACCTGCTCTTATTAAATACATTAAAAACTGGTTGCAGAATAACTATGCAATAAAGTTATATTATAATCACTTTTGTTCTTGAAAAAAAGTGTTATAGAGTAAAGTGAGTAAATAAACTCTAAAATTTCCACGTAAATTTAAGTCTGTTGCTACGATGCTAAATAAATGTTCTGAATGTTTGCATAAAACATTTTCGAGCAGCAAATCAAATATATTTAGTCGCTCCGCTGCGTTGCAATAGGGTACGGTCGGCAACCTTTTTGAGCCAAGGCTTCATCGTTTAACTTACAGATTTTCGTCCCAACAGATTGACTAGTTAAATAAGTTGAAATTTAGTGATTAAATTTTTTAAACTCTTTTTGCTTCAAAAAATCGCTTTTTTATTTTCAATACATACTATCTTGCAAAATATTTGAGTTTGATTGTTACAATTAAGTCTTTAAAATCAATGCAACTTACTAACAATATTGTTATTAGCTACACATTTATTCTATTTCAATTTTAATTGCCACAGCAACAAATCTTGCAAAATTATTGCTCACAATCACCTTTTCCAATTCTCCAATTCTGTTTTTTTCTGACTTAATCTTAATAAAAATTTTGTTACGACAAAGTCTTCAGTAGCTTGAGGTAAAGCCAGAGAATGGTATGCCGCTGTAAAAATTAGATCAATAAAGGCGGCACCAGCTAACTTACTCTTAAAAAACTCTTGTTATGTATTACCAAAACGACTCTATTGTGCCCGGAAGAAGATTGGGATTTACAACGACCTTTTTTCTGTATTGGTTTAGTTTTGATAGAAAAAACGATTAATCCATAATGCTTTTATATGTTACAATTATTTTTTTGGTGTTTAATGAACTTGTTTTTTATGAAATTACTTTATTTTACCTGTATTCTAAACTAATAATCATCTAAACCTCTGTTTCTTCCGGTGCCGTTTTCCCCTTGAGACCATGGGACATTTTCCAGGCAATCACCAGCAGAGGTCTTTGCTAAGTTGCTATGCCGTGTATATCACAATCAAGCTTTGACTTTTTTTTGAATTTCTGCAGTAAGAATGTAACTACAGTCAAACCTTGTTTATCCAAATTTTAATCAACCTAAGTCTCCGCTTAACGACACAAATTAGTTACCAATAAATTTTTTTAGTGCATTTTATCATCAACTATCGATTTAATAGTGAAAAGCTGTTGTCCGATCTGACATGACAATTTAGGAAATGTGTCAATTATGAAAATGTTCTACGATAAACTGCAGTAAATGCAAAACCCTGCATTTTCATTGACTAACCGAATTTCATTACGTTGATCCTTGCGTTTGTTTGACTTGTTTTTTATTATTAAAAAGGCGAATAAATTAACAAATTGAAATTCTTTAAAAATAAATCGGGGAATTTTATTGATGACTTGGGGACCACGAGTTCTGAGAGTTTCTGAAAGTACGCCACAAAGCAGGAAAGATTAATAAAGAGCAACTGTCCAGTAATTACCACGATCTGCTTCGGGAGATACCAAAATATTGCTGTCCGGTCGAAATTTTAATTTGTTTTTTTAGTTTGTAAAACAAATACTAAGGATATTTAAAGCTGTTTGTAAAAACCACCAAACAAGAAAAATGCCGTTAAGTGTTTTCCCATAGACACAACAGAATGGCGCAAGTAGGCCTCGATAACGTTCCCCAATAATTCAGTACTTTTAACCACTTGACCACACTGCCGACAGTCTGTTATTGTTTGCAGACATTTAAAAGTTTTTTGCCTGATTTTAATTTTTTTAGACTTTCCTTGCAAAATCATAGAAACAATTATTTTATCGCTAAAAACTTTTCAGAAAGTTTTAAAACGAACTAACTTTTAAATAGCTGTTCTTTATCTAATTTTTAGAAGTCATTATTGGTGGTGCAAAATTAAGTTTATTCTAAACATTTGAAATTTTACAATTAGAGTAAGTTTTAAAAAAGCGACAGTTTAACAATCAGGACCGGATTAGGGAATTGTAGACTAAATGCTGTTTACTAAAAAATGGCCTATAGCCATGCAAAATAAACTGAAGAAAGTAAAAGAAATAAATAAAGAAAAATTAAAATTATTGCCAAATCACGTAAACATAGCATAAAATTATGCATTAAATCAACTAAATGTCATAGTGTATGAAAAATGTATATTTAAAAGTGCATTTTTTCAGCCTTGCAACTTACTAGCCGTTTTTCTAGCCAAGAGATAAAATAAAAAATAAATAAAAAAAACTTGCAAACAAAGTGAATGGCGCCATGTACTGTAGATGTAAGTTTTTAATGCAACTACGCACATCTTGCTGCCTTGGATAACAAGTAATTTATACAGCGATGCTATATAGCACACTTAGCTTATTACAAATTTAAGCCGATGAAATTTTTCTATCTTTTGCAGCAAAATATTTTACATTTTAACTATGGGTCGCTAAACTCAATAAGTCAATTTTTTGCCTTTGTTACGTCAACGAACTTGGACCAGTTTTAGCTTCAGTTTCAGTCTTCATTGATGAGTTTTATAAATCAAAATAAGTTAAAAGTTTGAATAAGTTCAATAAATTTAAATTTTAGTTTTATTAAGTTTTAAAAAAAACTGATTTCTTGTTGATTTTGTCAGTTTTATGCAGCTGTTTGTATTAACAAATCTACTTTAAATATTTTTGTTTTACATCAAGGGCATCCGACCTTTTAGTGAACCGATGCCCATTTCGGTTCATCGAAATTATTTGCAAGTTAAGGAAATAAAACACTGCGGCTAAATTTTTAAACTTTTGGGACTGCAACCATCTGATGCACTCTAATTTTGCGTTGTGCTCCTCGCAATAACTTTTAAATTAGCAGCATATAAATTCTATGTGTTTTACAACACTCACTGGCTTTTCGCTTCTCATAAAATTTTTTCGCTGTCACTACAGGCGAGTACTTTTAATCTGCTGAACAATGTAAAATTATGGGAAAGTAGACAAATATTCACGTGCAGTTAAATGGGAAAAGTGTCTTTTTAAAAGATATAAACCTACCTATTTCAAAATATTCTTAGTTGCATAAATTCATTTTTGTGGCATGTTGAAATTTTATAATTAAAACGCATTAATTGCTTTGTAGAAACGGGCTTTTTTACTTGGTGTTCAGTTCGCAGTCGTGTTCGACAAATCCACGGTACAAAACTTTTTTTATCTAACCTTTGACAACAAATAGCAATATATAATTTTCTGAACGAATGCAAATCGCCGTTTGTGCAACATTTTAGCCAAAATTTGTCCGTAAAACTTTTACAATAAGGCAAAGTAGTTAAACAAATTATTTCGGTCAATATAAAAATGACCTTGGTTATAACTATGCTGCACGGCACTATACAATTTTTGTTAGCAGTAATAGCACTTTATTGTAATAATAACAGCCAAGGACGAGTGGTTTTGCGAGCTTATCTGTATTGGTTTGGCCAGTTTAATTTGTGGAAAAATATAACCCGGAGTAGGCCGAATGGTTTTTTAAGGGTTAATGTTACAACATGACAATATAAAACTTTAGTCAAAAACGTAATGATGATGGTATAACAATTATTCTCCGTCTTTCTTTGTTAAATATAACGCTTAATGAAAGGTTATGAAAAACAATTTAATCGGTCATTCGGTTTGATTAAATATTTTGTCAAACTTGATAAATTTTAGGGGATATTTTTGTAGGTTTTGTAAAAAAATAATAAAAAATCAATAAAAAAATTGAGGTCCAAATATTTTCAGGGCGTAAAACTATATCTTAATTAGTCTATTGATTAGTGGTTAATCTGGCAACAGTGATGCTGAATAAAGATAAAACAAAGAAACCACTCCAGTTATTGTTCTGAATGGTTGCTTGAAACGTTTTTGAACAGCAAATCAAATATAAGTATAAGAGGGCTACGCTGTGTTGCAATATTGCGTGACCGTCAACTTTTTGTTTCAGGGTCTCATGGCTTTTAGTAAACAAATTTTAGCAGCAGCTTTAGGTAAAGTTAAAGTTTGGTACTCAACTGCAAAAATTACATGAACAAAAACGGCACCGATCTACTTAGCCTCAAAAGAATTCTTACTGTTTTGTGTTAGGAAAACAACTTGAACTACAGTTGATTTTTTAAAACAAAATCCAGCCTGCACAAGGAATCAATAATTGGTTCACCGCGGGCGTAGATAAGATGTTTCAAGATGTAGGGTACATCGAGCAGAGATATCGGTTGATAACTTTTTGGGTTTCTATACAGCTTTCATTGGCTTTGGCATCTACAAGCAACTATTTAACACAAGCGCTTTTCTTCAGATTTATAAAATTGTCAATTGACATAAGCAAAAAGAAAGAGAGCTACGTAACCGCAAACCAGAATTTCGATTGCTTATGAGTCTTTATGTATGTTACAATTTAGAAGTCTAAATTGTCTCAACGAGTTTCAGTTAAAAAAAAATTAATTTCTGATTTATTATTGTGATGTTTTGAGAGGTTATAAATCCTTTAAATGTTTTGTTTCTACCTTCTACAATCGTACATGGTTTTAAATGTTTTGGTTTATGTCAGCTTGATGTCACAGGTACAGTAGAATGTCAAACGTACTTAACTAATAAATTCTTTAATCAGCATTATATACCTTACACATGTTTACCACATTCCCTTAACTTTAAACCTTTATCTAAAAATTACTGCGCCTCCGCAATTTGAAAATTCCTGCCACATTTCTTTATTCATTGATATAAAAATTTCTATCTATTTCAAAATCTCAATTGTTGTTAACTGAATGTATGATAGTTTGCGCTCATTTGCTGCTACTTTTTATGCTATAATTGCTACGGTGACTTTTCTTTTCTGTTTGTATAATCGTGGATCAGTAATTTACAAGACAAATTGGAAATCTTATCTAACTGCTGAAGATCAGATGCGATTATAGCTGCTCTACATGTAAATTATCGTTTCTGCAACATTTAATCAGTAAAAATTTAAGCAATAGACAAAAATCCTTTAGTCAAAATAAAATTATAACCCAACAGAAATAAACTAAGTTAAGTTTCTAGATTAAAGTAAAAATTTTGTTCACTGCTTGTGGCAGTATACTGTCTAAGCCCTACTCTTACTAATACCCAGGGCTACTACCATCGATTTGGACTGAAAAGTAAGGACGAATAAGTAACATTTTTTGCATAAAAGTATGCAGTTAAAGCTCGAAAAAACACCTGTGGTTAAACCTAAAAAAAGCATTTTTTTTTATCGTCACTTGACAACGACAGTAATTTCGTTAAAAAACTGTTCCCGTACTGTGGTAGTTGGCTTGATAACTTTGTTGGTAAGCTATACATATAGGTATTGGTATATCTATATAGGTATTGGTAAGCTTTGTTGGTAAGATATACTAAAAATACATACCTTACAATTGGAATGATTTTTTTTTAGTAGGGGTTGCGTTGAGGTTTGTATTTTTAATTTGGAATAGACTGATGTTTTAAATTAAAGCTAGGGTTATTGACTAGACCTGATCCGTAATCTAATATTATTGCTCAAAGTAAGACAAATAAAGACTCATACATAAAAGAAGCACATTTTTTAAAAATCTATACGGCAAAGTTTTTTAAAATACTGCTTATTAAAATAAAGATAAATTTAAAAAATTGAAACTGTACGGCAGCCCTGCTTATGCCATTGAGCATACTAAACCTGACCAAACAAAGTTTGTCAGTTATTTGTTGATTTTACGAGTCTTTCTCGCTGTGAAAATGTTCACTGTTATACTGTATTTGCTGCAGTTTTCAAGCAAACAATGTTCTACCAAAAAACAAACTTACTTATCTGTTTAACTTGTTTGATTTTAGAACAAGTTCTTTTGCTTCTAAAGAAGGAAAGTTCTTCTTTCAAAGCACAAGTATTTAATAAAAAGTTTTTAAAAATTGAAATGAACTCACATTAATTCAGGACAAACATTAATTCAGTTTTCAAAAATCGAGAAGAACTCACATTAATTCAGGATTAACTACCGCAATTCAAGCAAGAATATGTTGGGCAAAGGTAGCGTACGAAAAAAAATTCTTGTGATTTTTTTCATAAATAACTAAATAAAAGGAACAACTTTCCTTCTTTTCTTTAACAAATTCAAATTTACTTTTGAAAAAGGTGGAACTAGTGTGCAATGAAGGCGCACTAACCTAGTCTGCCTACCTCTATTTGACCAAATTGACCCCAGGCCCACGCAACTAGCTGTAACTTGTTTCTAACTCAGCAGAGATTGACCAACAAAATTTTTTATCTCCTACGAAGCACATATAGCGATATCGAAACTGGTATGGTGCTACACACTAACATGTTACGGTCGAAACAAGTATTAACATTATCATATTAAGCAAGCATAATAGTTACATAAATTTGAAGTTAAGTTACACCTGCTATCAAATAGAATTATCTAATATTAACTAACTAAACAAATGCATTGACAAAAGCTGCTTAACAATTATTTAAATTATTGATTAAAATTGATAAACTTAAACAGCTAAATATTTTCTCACAACTGGCTGCTTCTTATCAACTGCAAACAAAGAAAATCGCAAATCACCGTGTTGCCAATTTTAAATCGGTAACACATGAAGAAAATCTCTACTAAAAAATTAAGGAAACGATTACACGTATATCGACAGCAACTCTGCAAGTATTACTAGTTTATCATAGACATTTAATAAAACGCAAACATGTTTCAAAAACTTTGCTTTTATTATAGAATGTTTAAAAGTTTTACACATTATTGTATCCGCAAAAAATTTGGGATTTTCAACAATCTAATTTTTTGTATTGGTTTTGTTTTGATTTCAACTACAGAAATCAATTACACACAATGCTTTTAAATTTTGCAATGATTTATATTCTGTTTATTAAAAGTTTTTTTTCTTTAAAAATTTAATTGATTTTGGTAAAATCAGGGATCTCCAACCATTTTTTATAATGGGCCAAATTATATTTAAGTTTATTCGGTGGGCCACAAATTTACGTGTATATAAAATTTCTTCTTTTTAGTGTAAAATGCCATGACCAAATGACGAGTATTTAATTATAAATTTAAAGTTGCTTAGCTAATTAAGAATTTAACTGAAAAACGACTATAAAAATCATTTCGTAATCAGTATTAAAAATGTCCATGCTGAAGCTGCTTTGAAGTCATAATTACGTGAGTTTTTTCTTCCTGCTTGCACTGACTCAAAATTCCTAAGATTTGGAGGAAAGCGTTATAGTCGGAATTCCAAAGCCGATGAACACCGTAGGGGACCCAAAAAGTTATCAACCGATATCTCTGTTTTGCGTCTCCTACAAGATCCTCGAGAGGCTTATCTAAGCTCGCGTCAAGCGAGTTATTGATTCACTGCTCCCCTAGTAAACAGGCTTGGTTTCGACGTGGAAAGTCAACCGTGGATTAAGTCATTCTATTGACAGAAAACATCGAAAATATTTTTGTTGATCTGACAGCGGTGTAGGACTGTGTTTAACACCGTGGCCTAACCTGAAAACCACTGAGACTTTTTCTGGATAAGTACATGGTCAGAATTGTCATGGAGCTTATTCAAAACCAAAGTTTTGCCCTTACTACCGGTGACAGCAAACAAAGCAGGCTTTGCCGTTTGAAAAGCAACGTTTTTCAGGGATCGGTCTTGGGTCTACTCCGTTTCAACATATGTATATACACCTGCCCTCCCAGATTTCCCGAACGTTTACTTACAGAGATGTTATATCATTGTTGTACTCCTCTAAAAACTGCAAGGGCCTTTGAGGAAACTTTAAGTTAAGATATAACTGTAGAAGTTAATCCTAACTACTACCTAAAATTGCCAATCCGTATACAGTTGTAAAGAGATTTAATTACAGAGAAAATGTAAAAGAGATTGTGAAAAGAGCATAAGCAGAGTACGTGGCACACAATAACAATACAATCGTTAAACAACCGAGACAACCGTTACAGCCGTCACAACCGATACAGGACAGTTGGCAACTGAAACAAGATAAAAGACTCTATAAAAATCCAGCAGCCAACTGTGTAAACTATTATTTATCAAACCCGCAAAAAGAAGAATGTAACTCGACCCGCATACAAATTAAAAATATATTAATGACAATTACCTTGTATAAGCGGGCAACACCGTTCCAGAATCAATACTACTGCAAATCCGAATCTTGATACTCGCCGTGACCACGTTACTCAAAAAAGAACAAAAATAAGAAAACCCGCGCTAACCACAGCACCCCAAGCGGACGCACGAGCGCCACGTAGCACAGTTATTAAATTTAAAGTGTGGACAAGAAAATTAACGCTTACAATGACTCCACTTTTAGTGTATCTTTAGATTGGAACCTGAAGCTCAGTCACACTATGACGGTGACGATAGCCTTTTGTTTATATAACGGAGAGGCCCAACATGAGCTAAACGTTTACAACAGCATTAGACTTTTACATTTTGGCCAACCCTTATTTATTTTGTGGTAAAATTGGACAGATTGCTCACGCTCCGTCACCATCTAATGGGTCCGGCGGGTTAGCTCAGTGGTAACATCCGCGACTCACGTGCAGAACGACCTGGTTCGATTCTCCGTAACGTCGATTGAGTGATACTCGTTGTGCCCTTCGGAAAGGCATTTCACGAACATTCCGAGAAATGTGGTCAAGCTGCTTACCTTCAATGGTGACCGCGGTTAATTCACAAAAAGCAGCAAATCGGTGTGTGTGGAACACAGCACCATACGAATGTTGTTTACCATCTAATGGCATTGCGCAAAAACAATCTTTGTGCGTCACACTGCTGAGGCAATTCACAGGCTAAAGATAGAGTGCTGGTGCCAAAGTACTGCGCACAGCTGCCCTATTTCTGGTCTACTCAATAGCTGGCGCTGCGCAAGAGTCTGGTGTCGCAGCGTTGATAGCCGCCTCATAGACAGTGTCCTGAATGACGCCATTAGTATTTCACTGGATGCCTGCGTCCCATTCCAACGGACCACTTACTGATTCTTTGAGACATCCAGCCAGCTGAGTTTAGTCAACTAGGAGCGACACTCTTCTTCGGCTAACGGTGGATCCTTGGACCCTGACCATTTATTAATTTTCTTGATTGGACCTAGAATCTCTAAAAATGTCTATCCTTTTTCCACCCTCCTAATTAATCAACACGTTTCCCTTTTTTATCATTAGCAGCATTGCTGCTACTACTGTAATCTTATTCCGAATCACTCCGCATTACTTCAAAGTTGCTATCTTTGCTACCACTAAAGCCATTAACTAACTATAGCTTGAAATCGTAAAAAATGTGTGCAAATAACACAATCAATATTAATTTAATAGCAAAACAATGTGAATACTGAAAACGATGCTAGAACAAGCGTCTCTATGACAAGGTCCGCCCACAAAAGTTTTTAGATCAATTTGTTGGACGTCACTCGACGCAGCAATCAACTAACGTTTTCATTTTGTTTCAATTACGCCGCTCTACTCGAAATCGAACATCGACAACCCAAACAAATTGATGATTACGAAATGTATTAACTCAGTAAACCATTTATGCTCTTGACGTGTATTATACTTTAGATTAAAGTGAACCTACGTAGTAGGGGATGTGATACATCTGGTTGTTCTGCCAGCATCTGATCTGGGCAGTATAGCATCCTGGGGTAATAAAAGGATAAACGCTCGGCCCCAGTCCTGTTTATATTTGACCTGGAGTGAATGTCTTTTCAAATAACGACAACGACGCAACATTGTAAATAGTTATTTTAGTGTGAATGTCACATTGTCGAGTGAGAAAAACGTGTTCTTTGTTTTTCTGAAAATAAAGTCAGGAATATAAAAAGGATCCTTTAACAGTTAATTTTCATTTTAATAAAAAGAATAAAAATATTCTAATCGTCAAACATATTCATATATTAATATTTTAATTTAATGATTCATTGATTTTAATTTGACATCGTTAGTTAGGTGTTTCTATACGCGTTCAAAACACTTTTCATTGTTTGTTCTTGATGTACAGATATGAGCTTTCTTAAGTAAAATTTTTTTTGTTAAAAGTTTATAATTTGCAAACAACTTTAATACATCATTTGAAAACTATTGTAAACAAAAAGCCAAAAATAAAACGTTTTTTTCAAACCAAATTTTTTTGTTGAAAACGCTTTTTTAATTAATGTGTTTACCGAAGCGAATGCAAATTTGATAACATTTCTTATAAGTGCTTATAATAAGAAATTTTAAAAAATCATTCTTTGCTAATTGCTACATGTTTGTTTTCAAGCGCAACACGTAACGTTTCAAATACAGGTTTTGCAATGTCCCGATTCCGAAGCGACAGTTCTCCATCATTGCTGATACATTTCTCAATGAAATGAGCAAAATCTTCACCAATAACGATACTCGAAAATTGCATTTTCTTGATCTGCAAACAAAAAAAAGGAATTTTGTAAGAAACCAATACGGTTTTTTACCTAAAGCAAATAAAAACTAAGAAAAATAAAACAGAAAAAACACTCAAACTATTTTTTCACGATTGCCCGATCAGACTTGTAATTGGGCCCAATTTTTAGATCCGAACCCAACCCGAACCCGAAAATACAAGCCCAAATCACAATTTTTTTCAAGCCCGAATTTAAATTTAGCTTTAATATTTAACAAATAAATTAATTGAACAAACAGCATAAATGATAATCTTTAAAGAATTTAATCTGACTAATTGCAATTTTGCATCTTTAATTTTGAGTTTTCTGATTTTTTTAGTTTTAATGCTTTCTTGTTAAAATGGGAAGAAAGCAACAGTTGTTTGTGATTGCTTTGAGATGTCTTACAATTTTCAGCGTAGCGCTTTATATGGAAAATCCAGTCGTTTTAGAATCATATTTCAAAAACGATTTGCAAATGCTGCCACTGCAATCCCAGGTAAGGGGTGAAATTCGGTCGACTGACAATTTGTTTTGTCGGCATCTTCAAACTGAACCACATAGAGAGAAGGCCGTTCAGTCAAATCTCTATTAACTAATGACGTCGTTAAACTTAGTTCATTACAGCGCGTCGAGCAGACATTCGAATTGCCATCGCAACTAATAAATACTATTAAAATTTCAAAGGCTTTTACTATTAGTTTTTTTATATTATGTTTTCGTGCAAACCATAAAACCAGAGTTCGATTCTCAAGTAAACCAATGTGATAAACCGAGTTTTTAACAGAAGTAAAACTACAAAAAACTTTTTAACTTTCAAACTAATCAAAATGCACTTCAAATAAATAAAATGTATATCTTTATTTTAGTGTAGCAAGTTTACGTTTTGCAATAAGGGTTTGGTACATATTTTTTTAACACAAAAACAAGGCGAACCACATAAAGGGTTAACCAGCTATTACGTATACACTTGGAAATATGTACGGAGTCGAGAATGAAGAAAGAGTTCAAGTGTGGTTGCATGGTTGTTAATAGGAAACACGTAGTTCGGGTGATGATGTAAATAATGCCATTGCTTTTCTATTGATAACATTGTTATCGGTTATTAGCGAAATGACTTGAAAACCAAATTTTTCCAATTTTTTTGCAGTTTTTTTGATAACTCCAAACAAGACTTAAGCGTCGATTTTACAGGCAGGCGACACGTGAACTGCATCTTTATAGCTGGAAAATATACTGAATACCATAAATACAAAAACTGATGTAGCAGCTTTAATATTACTATAAGAACCTCTAACAATTCCTCCTTTTTTTATAGTCAAAATATAATATAAGAAGAATTTCATCAATTAAAAAACTAAGTTTTATCATTAGAGTTTAGACATTTTAATTTTTGACTGATATAGAGCAGAAATATTTCAATTTTTGACCGTTATAAAAGAGAAATTTACACTTTTTTAGTTTTATTATGAATAACAATGAATTATCTTGCCGACAAGCACAAATAATGGCAAAGCTCGAGCTTGTTGCTTCCAAAATTTTTTGCTAATTGGCTTTTGATATTGTTTAGATCATATTTTTAATTTTTCTCTCTTCTCTACTATTGCTTACACGCACTATTTTAAAATGAACAAATAAACTAATTTTAAATAGCTTTATCATAGTGACTTTAATACTCCCAGACGTTGCAAAACTTTTGATTGTTGTTAAAAAGTAATTTTGACTAAGTTTTCAAGCTTAATTTTTTTTTTATTATAAAACGGCGTGTCCCAATTGCACAAATTTAATCATTAAATAATAATTTCTTTTTTTCATTTAGTGCTGTAAAAAAAGTTATCGCGTTAAGAACGTGAGAAAATCTTAAATCAGCAGGTTTGTCTTAATGCAATCAAAAGTTTCTAATATAAACCATACACTGTAAGACAAAATCTGAAACGTATTGCTTCCAGCAGATGCTGTGTAAGCCGTTCTGTCTTCACTCTTTTTTTTCTTATTTTGAAACCAAAGAAAGCAAAAGAAAATGTGACTTTTATTGTTTCAATTTTAAACTAGGAGATATAAACAAACCTTTGTTTAAAAAATGACGTCACTTACATCCTGCTGATCCAAAAAATCTAAATAGTAATTTGCTTTCTGCAGAATCGATTTAGCTACTCATGAGAGCTTGAATAATGATATCACAATGAGCGCTTGAATAACCTACTGAGCGTTTGAATAATGATATTACAATGCAAATTAAAGCCCAAAATAGGCCCGAAATTTTTTAATAACTTAAGCCCGAACTCAATTTACAATTATGTGAACAATTGCTTCTAGTATAACGTTTTCGCAATATTTTTTTGGCGGGCATGTATGATTAAAAGATGCGTCAGCAAATTCGTAAAACAGTAATATGTATCCAACTTTCATTAACAATAAAAGTGAAGATCTTTTTCGTTCTTTGCTTAATTTGAGATACACATTAAAGATTTCCGTTTCTAAGGAGGTTGATTCAAAAATATCACACTGTAATTAAAATAAAAATCAAAAACATGAAAAAAGTTATTATTTTGGATTTATGTTTTTTTTTATTTTTCACGACTGCTTTTTTATTTTAATTGCAGCATGATACTTTCGAATTAACCTCCTTTGGAACTAAAATCGATAACACACATTTTAGATGAAAAAAGGAAGAGTCTTTGCTTTTATTTATGGAGAAAATTTATCTTGCAAATGATAAAAAGGAAACTTTCTTATATATTTTAGATCGAGTCATTACAGCTTCGGAATAACAGCAACAGCCACGGCATTTTAACGGTAATAAGACAAAGTAAACATTTTTTACTTTTATCATTGGTATGGTTTTCTGCGCAAGAAACATATTTTACTGCGCAAAAGTCTGACTACACTGCGCATTGCCCAAAATGAGCAGCTAAGAAAACACATTGTTGAAAACAATTTAATTTAGGTTAAAAACTTTTTCTAAGAAAAAGCCAAAAAACATTTGCATCGAACGTAATGCTATTAGTATTTTAACGCGTTTTCGATTGAAATTAATATTATGGAAAACGACTGCGGATTTCAACCAGCTCTTGACAACTTTTTATTTAAAATGCAAAAAAATTGAATTACAATACAGTAAAGCTTGACTTTCTTTATTTTCAATACAGTTGATTGCAAGGATTGATTGCAAAAGAGAGTTTTAAACAATTTGTTTAAAAACACTATTAACTAATCCTTACATGTTTGTCTCCCAGTGCAACACATAAAGTTTGAAATGAAGGGTTTGTAATTTCGCAAGACTCAAGCGACAATTTTCCATCATTACTGATACATTTTCCAATCATATAAGCGCAATCGTCACCAATGTTGGTTTTGCTAAACGATATTTTCTTGATCTGCAATATAAAACATCCACTTGTAAGTTACCGTAGGCCTACCTTCCTAAAACTGAACCAAATAAAAACTTAAAAATTAACAATGAAACTAAGTGTTTAACCAAAGCACTTTAAAATCAAATATATTTTAAATCTATTGTGTTCTATCCATTGCAACGAAATGATTACTCAAAAAACTACAATGACAAAAAAACAATTGATTTATTTAAATTTAACCAAAAAATCAATTTAATTGCTAGCCAAGAACTTCTAAATCAAGGACATGCATTGTCTATGTCCAGACTTTGCTAGCGAAGGCGATCATCTTTACTGTATAAGTGCTAATGTATTACTGAAATCAATTAATGATTGGTCCGTAATTGCTTCAGACAAAAGCATTAAAACGTTTAAACGCATATTGAGGGATAAATACCCAAATATGTGATACCATGTTCACAGAACTACCCTTGAGTGAAATACCTGAAACCTGCCATATACAGCGCTAAATAGACATAAATATTTAATATGACATAAAAACTTTCACACATAAAAATTACAGTTATAAGAAATAAAAAAAACTTTTCAATTGCTAATAAACTTAATCGGACAAGCGCGCTTTCTTGATTGATGTCTGGAGGAGGACGGCGTTCTTTTGCTGATCCTTTTCCAAGTTATGCAGACCTTTCAAAAGTACATTTTCCACGTGTCGTCTGAGCTTGTCACTAGTGTTCAGGTTATTGTAGTCCTCCATCACTTGCAGAATCATCATGAGTCTCCTGCAGCAGCAGGCCCTGTGTCTGGCTTTGGTGATAAAGGCAAGTCCACATCGCACAAGGTCAAAAGTGGTTTGGTGGGGGATTTTCAGGGAGCCTCGTGAAACTTCGG
Source organism: Diplosoma virens (assembly GCA_963680785.1). Lineage (NCBI taxonomy): Eukaryota > Metazoa > Chordata > Ascidiacea > Aplousobranchia > Didemnidae > Diplosoma > Diplosoma virens. The sequence goes on from OY796883.1 coordinate 27,266,271, forward strand.
AGATAAAGGCACTGACTTCTGTTGAGACTAGTTCATCCTCCTCATTGAAGATCAGGTGTTCCTCACACTTTTTCTCCAGCCACCCTGCCACATAGGCTGCACTGCTTTCCTCATGGATAGAGAGTGAAGGCTCAGTGCAGTCCTCAATGAAAGTGGCGTCCTCAGCATCGATGGCACTAGTAACACACTGTCACAAACTTTGTTCGGGAATCCCAAAGGACCAGTTGAGCTAGGTAACCCGAATACCTGCGCTGAAACAAAGCTGTGTCTAAATTTTATTTTATTCCGGCTCAAGAAGTAGTTTTGCTATGAGCCCGACGGTTTATACAGTTGGTTAACGAAAGCTCGGATTGATTTTGTTGAAGATTCTTTCTCACAACAAACAGAGACCCTTTTCTCTAATAAAAACAGATGTATTACAAAAATATCACGTCCGACGAAACTTCTATTCCACGCTTTGCCAAACTGCAAAGCGAAACTAACACTATAACTCGACTCAATCAACACAAATAATTCTACCTCTGTAGAACAAAACTGCCAACCACTGGCACCAAATAAATTCAACAATTGTCCACCGACACAACATCTAACGGTCCACCTCCTGTGCCCAAACAAATCACCTTCGCTCGAGCCGCCACTCGAGTCGCTTCAAATTATCTCACAACGATAATAATCATCATAATAATAATTTCTCGCTACGCATCGGCTTTATATAGAAAACAAAATTACGTGACGTAAACTTTCTCGTAAATTCAAGATTCAGCCAGAAACCCCTGGAGAGTTCGTTACGCGAATCAAGTGGAATATACGCGAATTTTCCAGTACAATGATGTTAGTCAAAAACATATTACGTCAATACAAAGAGAAAAAAAGAGAAAAAGATACATGTATCGAGCCATATAACAAATTGGACGTATATCGCAGACAGCGCTCAAAGAGCCGCATTTATTCTCTTATGATAAAACTACGAACTGCTTTTAACGGGGATACACTACATCGTTATGATTAAAATTATGAATGAAGTGTGACACACACGTGTGAGCCATGGTTTCCCCATTTACGTCCAAGGTCTCCAGATAAGAAGCGGCATGTCTAGCCAGGCGTTTTTTGCAGGCAGTCAAGACATCCCCAGAAGTCATAAAAGCATTTGCACCAGTCGATTGCCTGTACACAGAAAATTCACCCTCTATCCTGTCACTCTGCAGCTCACGAAGAAGTACATACTGGAAGCCAGCATGGGTCAGGAGGTGTGCACAAATGGAAGTCAGGCCTTGCATGGTCTGCACAAGTGCTTTCTTAGTGTCATGGGTTACACACTGCTTTCTGCCTTTTCCGTGCCCAGAAGGGGCTTTCTGGAAAATCTGTAGATAATCGGACAAGTTGGTAGTGGTGTGGTCCTGAACATGCCGATGGGGATCATTTAGCCTCACTTCTTGATGTTTTGATGACACATTCACAACATTCCACCAATTAAGCACAAATTGAATAAAGTCGGCTGTGTCGCCACACTTCTGGAGCCTGAGGGCAGCTTCAACTTTGTCGTTGAAAACTTTCAACACGTGCTGGACATTCTGCAGTTGAAGTTTTGAAGGTCGAACAGCAGCATCTGTCAGGGGAGATGTTTTCAAAAGGTTTGCCTTCTCAGCATCGTATAGCTTTCTGACGTCGTTGAAGGAACCAGTGACTTGGTTGTCGAAAGTCATCTTTTGGCAAGCCTCTGAAACAAAAGGAACAAACAGTAAAATCATCTCATGCTGGCATTTTTTGTTGTGGTGCTGCAGTATTCATTTCATTTTTTTTTTCTGTCACTGATTAAACAAAACTTTTTCACGTAAGAACTACATGAAGATATAATTATTTTGTAAGTGCTTTTTCTTAGGCTATTTTAAGTAAAATCACGAGTAATAATTGTTCGCTGTTGGTACTTAAATTTTTTTGCAAATCATATTTTTATAATAGATACGAAGTCTTTGCATAGATAATAATATTTAAATTTCTTATTAAGAGCAATCAAAATTAACAAATCTACTTATTGCGCAAAAAAACTCTCACAAACAGAAATGTCGAAATACAGCAAAACGCAGTCCAATGCATGAATACCAACACAATTAAAAATTAAATAAAAAAATCACGGAATTGTTATTCTTTTTATTCGTCAATTAAGTTCCAGTTATAATCAAAGATTTTCATTTAAAATAAAATAATTTTCTTTCAAGCTTTTTTTCAAAATTTGTATTAAAATGTTACATACAGCAAATCAAAAATAGTGTAGACTTACCTGATATCCAGTTGTTTCTTATGCACTTCAATAGATGCACTGTGTCAAACAGTAGGTACCAACTCCGTGTGTTATCTAAAGGATGAGTAGCAGTGGCAGGGTAATCCGACTCTGATGGACGATCGAACATCTTGCAGTAAAGCTGGTTGATCTTGTGGTTGTCTGTGATGGACCCAAGAACAGTGCCTCCAGCCTGTTCTACAACCATGGCAGCCTGCTTCACCACCTCAAATTGAAAAGAAGCTGTTAATTTATGGACAGGTGTAACAGATACCATGATGCTGGGGCCTCGATGAAGACACTTGGACATGACGCAAAGCATTGAAGTGGCTTTTGCGTTGTGGTCATTCTTGGCCATGCCACTGAGGACTCCTCCGGAGAAGGCTACTGTTGACCGAATCTTCATCTCGTCAACTAAGAGAACTACATTTTTCTGTTGAGGCTTTTGAAGTTTGGCAAACGTCTTTGATAAAATGTCCTTCACATTCACTGAAGAGACGACAGCTTGCAATTTTCTTCTACTTGGCAAAACTAGATACTCACGGAGTACTTCATAATTGCAGTGTGGAAAAGATCCCACAGCAAAGCAGTAGTCTTTTACAGTAAAATTTTTGTTGACTAGAAGCTTCAAATTATTGATAATAAAATCGATTTTTTTGCCTTTTTTTTTGTCTTCAGTTTCTTGAGCCTGAAGCACAGTAACTACTTTCTTCAACACTTTATCCAGAGGAATTTTATAGTTAAAGCAAGTATGCACAACAGCATAAAACTGTGAATAGGAACTGAGGCCATTGTTGGGGTTCAATATAGTTCCTAGGGGTACGCGAATTCCACTCTTGTATGCAAAACACGTAAGAGGAGAACATAGCGTTGACTTGTTTTCAACCAGAACAGTCATTTCGCATTCACGAAAGTCAGACGACATAAAAAGGAAAGCACACCTGTCAGATCTTCGGGTAATCACAACATTGTTATATTCCTTGTGAAGTTTCTTGTCAGGTAGAAATTCACTGAACGACTTGATCCTGTCTCTGGCCATAAAAACGTCAAGTTGTTTGTCTACTTGCTTTGCAGGGCGAGGAGGGATTTGGGGGGTCGGCAGACATGAAGCAGGTACATCAAAAATGCTAGGTGCAACAGCTGGTCTTGTTGTTCCACCTGGCAGTTTCTTCATTGGAGGATTTTGTGGCCAATGCTTCTCACAAATAAAAAAAGATTTAGCATTTGCAACATTAAAGTCTTTGCGAGGAGGAATCACAGCCAGCCACCTCTGCCTCTCAGGATCAAGCCTGGGCAGTTTGAATATTCTACGTTTTGATAAAAGGTCGTAGTTTCCTCTACAATTCACAATTCCACATTTATTCGGCATAATTACGTAAATTAATGCTCTTCGAAAAAAGAGAAAAATAATTATCAATATTACTCACAAACCTTGACCGGTCTGACCGGCCGGTAAAAAACCGGTCGAAACCTTTTGTTTTTTGACATTACAAAGTATATCATTTAAAACAATTTTATGGATTGTTTTGTTTCTAAAGTTATTTAACAACGCGATTTCTGAAATGGAGAGTCGTCCGTGATGAAAATTTACCATGTCGGCCGTAATGAAAATTTAGTACCGCAGCGTAGTTAAATCTAACCTATTCTTTGACCTCCTAACCCTCACCCCTATAAGGGTGAGGGTTAGGAGGTAAAGGTATAGTGGGTGTAAAGGTATACAGTAAGTTAGGGTGAGGGTTAGGAAGTCAGGAGATAGCTTTAACTACAAAAAAATTTTCATCACGGCCGACTCTCCATTTGAACCCGATTTCTTAGTGTGAGTAAGTTTGAAAAAATTGTAAAAAGTGGTCAATATGCATGGAAAATTCACTTGTCATTTATTCAGAATGATGGGAAAAAGTTGAGCCCTCGACAGTTGAATATCTTTTTCTAGTAGTAGTAGGCCCTAGAGCCCTAGGCCTACGACTCAACTTTATCTTCTTTATGTAAGCTCGTATTTACTGTGCGTTCTACACTTAAAATAAAACAATGATTGATTGAGGAGGTCACCTAAATTTTCTGAAATTTTGATAGCTTTGAAGTAACACTACCTGACTACATTTTACGACCACTTGCAGCGACGCCGTTGATTTGACAAGTAACAACCCTTAAAAAACAGTCAATTACCAATCAGAACAATGCGTTTATCTGCCGGCCAACCGGAGAATGGTGTCGCCGGGTCACTAAAATAGCCTATTATCTTAAACAGGCCTAAATAGGCCTACCTATTACCTAACACTCGCCTATCCCTATGCCAACCAGTTTTGACACTCCACCTAACTTTCCTCAATTTGCTATAAATTTTAATGCTGTTCTTATTTAATTTTAAAAATCATTAAACGGTATTTCTTATTATTCTTTTTAATTATAATGAAACTTGAGTACACCTTACTAGGATTAAACTGCCTCGGTAACATACATTTAAATTTTCGTAAATGAACCTACCATAGTTAGCATTGTAGATCACAAAGTCTACCCTATGATGTAACAATAAGCTTTTATCGGCTGTGCAAATTAATAGAAAAAACAGTCGCCTTCGCTAGGATTATCTGAAACTAGCGCCTGCATGTCCTTGATTTAGAAGTTCTTGTTGCTAGCAATAACAATTGTCGTAATTTCAAACCTGTTTGTAAGAAACTTTCAATGAGATATAAAATGTAAATGTTTTCTCAAAAACAATTCATAAATTATTGTTTGGAAAGAGAGTAGAGTTTTTTGTTTATAACACAAATACACTACACAACTAATCCATTCATATCGAAAAAAACAAAAACAAACATGAACCTAACATACATCTTTTCGGCCTAAATCAGCCCTTATCAAATGAACAAAATAATTAAAGATGGTTGTCAAATTAAAAGAAAAAACCAAGACCAGAGGCCAAAGACTTTGTTACTTAGATTGTTTTCGTAATTATTTTCACGAGATTTTTCATAACGGAAATTAAGTAAACCAAATGATTCAGAACTTGAAAGGCGCAAAACTACAAAAGAAAATCAATAAAGCGAACAAGATTAAAATGCCTAAAGCACCAATATTAAAATATATTTAAAGAAACATCCATTTTTATTTTTATTCTTTTAACTTTATACTGTAATAAATTTTTGTTTGACATCTGTAGGTTGTGAGTTTAGCGCGCATTTGTGGCGGTTGTGGTTGTGAGTTCTTATTATACAAAGTTTTTGATATTTTTTCAAAAAGATTTCATAAATTATAAATAATCTTTTCTAAAAAAATTCCAAAAAAGTTTCTATGAAACACAATGCTGTTAGTAATTTTGACACGTTTTCAATTAAAATTAATAGTTTTGGGGAAACGATTGCAGATTTGAACCAGTTCTTGACAGATTTTTGTTTAAAATACAACATAGCTACTTACTGCACGAACAATGACTTTATTTTCAATACAGTTAATGGCAAGGATTGATTGCAAAAAGAGTTTTAAACAATTCGTTTAGAAAGATTATTAGCTAATTCTTACATGTTTGTCTCCCAGTGCAACACATAATGTTTCAAATGCAGATTTTGTTATCTTACAAGACTCAAGCGACAGTTCTCCACCATTGTTAATGCATTTTCCAATGAAATGAGCGCAATCCTCACCAATGTTGATTTCGCTAAACAATATTTTCTGAAACTGCAGAATAAAACATTTTGTTTAAAATACCGTACTTTCGTAAAACTGAACCAAATAAAAACTTAAAAATCAACAATGAAACTAAGTGTTTAAGCAAGGCACTTCAAAATCAGATAGTTTAAAATTTACGTTCGTAGGTATGGAAATATTTTTTGAAGGATTCTTTTTTTGAATACAAAACCATTATTGTGTTGGCAATGAACAACCTTCATTAAATTTAATCCACTATATCAAAAATAACAAAAGTGTTTAAGCAGTTATTAAAATCATTATAAGCCATTCAATAGTGTACATGCTTGTATCTCAGTGCAACACATAAGGCAGGCCTTTCCTAACTTTTTGTGTTGGTGACACACTTTTTAAATTCAAATATAGTTGCGACACATTTTAAACACATTTTAGTAAACACAAATAACTTTTTACTTCAGATACAAGTAAAATCATTTTGCAGAAAAATCTCAACTTAAAACTTTAATGAGATACATGAGCTTGATGGGATGAACAAAGTGTTTTAATATTTGGTTAAATGAAAGATAAAGACAATCGCATTTCGTCATCAAGCATTTTTAAGCTTCCACGTTTCATTGACGTTATATTAGTCATTGTTGAAAAGGACTCTTCGCAAATGTATGTTGTCGAAAATTGTAGAAGAATTTTTAAGGCTTTATTGCCTATGTTCAAATTAATTCTTGAAACGCAAACCCAAAATCTATCCAAATAACTCTTTTTATACATCATGAACAGGCTTCGATGATCTTTAATTTCAGCTAATTCTTCTTCAACAAGAGAAAGGTTTCTTGTGTCGGTTGAAATAAATGGATTTCTGATCCAATCATAGTCTTGAATTTCGAGATTGGAAAGTAATTATTAATTTTATTCTGAAGCAATATCAAATGGTCAATAATTAGCAAGCTGATATCATTTTTTAATTCGCATTCTGCAGTTTTGGGAAAATTTTCAAAATTATCACTTTTCTTATCCAAATTGTTATTTTGTCTCTTATAGCACAAATTTTATCTACTGGCGTAACAACACTTTCTCTTTTTCCTTGCATACTGATATTTAGTTTATTTAAATGCTCAAAAATATCAGCAAGATATGCCCAATTTTGTGCACCAAATTTTGTTTTGAATTAGATCACAGAATTCATTGTGCATATTTTCCCTAAAAAGTTGAAGCATCATTTCTCTCAATTCGTATACGCGACAAAGTACTCTTCCTCTTGAGAGCCAACGAACCTCTGTGTGTAGTAAAACATTTTAAAATTTTTCTCCCATTTCTTCACAAATTTTTGCAAGTAAACGTGATTGAAGAAACCTATGTTTAATGTAATTGACCATTTGAACCATTTGATCCATATAACTTCTTTCAATTCATTTCCAATGGTTTTAGCAACTAGATTTTCGCGATGTAAAAAGCAATGTGTGAATATAATCTTTTCATTTTCTTTCTTTGCCAGAGCGGTAAAACCTTTTTTTGAACCAACCATTGAGGGTGCGCCATCTGTACATATTCCTACACAACTGGTCCATAGCAGATTATTTTCTTTCATAAACCCATCTAAAATTTTAAATATGTCTTCACCAGTTGTTTTCATTAACATTTCTTGACAACACAAAAATTGTTCAATAATTTTCTCGTTATGAATGAAACGTATAAAAACCAATAATTGTAATAATCCGCTTATGTCCGTTGATTCGTCTACTGCAGTGCAAACATCATATTTTTATCTTAAAAAATAATCTTCATTTGTTGCTTGATATCTTCAGACATGTGTTGAATACGCCTTTCAATCGTGTTATCCGCCAAGAGAATTTTTTTGACTTCTTTTTCCAATACAGAACCAAACATTGTTCGAACAATAGCACAGCAAGACTGCAGTACTGTTGCTTCGGCAGTAGTATGTGGCTCCTTATTTTTGGCAATTATTTGCGTAACCAAATAATTGGCTTCTTGAGCTTTTTCTGATGTCTTCATTCTTTTTGTGAATGTTATAGACTGCTTTTTTAGAAATTTTGAAAGCTGAATAAAGTATTCCACTGGTTTTTCTGACAAATGACCGTGTTTTGAGGTAAAATGACGTTTAAGTTTATTTGGTACCATACTTTCATTTGAAAGTTTATCCCTACAAACTAAACACAGAGGACAAGGATTGTTTTCATTACCAGAAAATGTAAAACCTAGTTTTATATAATCTTTACTGTATAAACGAGGCTTGCAAACTTTTCTTTTACATGTCTTATGCACTTCATTTTGTATTTTGTCAAAGTCACTTTCAACGGCTTTTTTTTTATTAATTAGAAATTTTTTCCATTCTATTATTAATAATTAAAAATTATTAAAAATTAGTTATTAAAGATAAGTTATTAAAATAAGTTATTATAATGAGTAAATACCAAGAGTTGTGTAGCCTCTTAAAGTTTAATCAAATTCTTGGAAGTTTTGATAAGTTAGTAATTATTTTACCAAACTTATTCTTAAACAACAACAGATAGCTAAAAAACTGATATGATGTTAAGGCTAAAAAGTTCAAAAAGGTGGTCATTATTATTAGAATTGGATTAATTAGTCATTATTAGAAAAGGAAAAGCATTATTGGATAGCAAACGAATATTACGTCACAAACAAGTAAGAATGACAAACTTTAAATGAGTTTAATCGGACCAGCAAGGGAATTGTTTCCGTGCGTATGTAATACTAAACGCATGAAAATTTAATAATTGTGAGATTACAATTTTTAAGGCGATGGCAGTCAAAAATAACACTAATTAGGGAACTGAAAATAGCTGGTGTCAAATATTATTTTAAGTCTTGCGACACACTATCATACCATAAGCGACACACTAATGTGTCGCGATACACAGTTTGGAAAGCTCTGACATAAGGTTTCACTTTCAGATTTGTAATTTTACACCTATTAATCAACAATTCTCCTTCATTGCTGGTAAATTTTGAAATCAAACGAGTGAAGTCCTCATTAACATCAGTCCCGTTCAACTTTACAAATTTAACTAACAAAATAAAAACAAGTTTTGTAAGAAATTAAAATTATCTTAAGTTAAAAAAAATAGAATTAAACGATCAAGCATTTGTTTTAAAAACAAACGTCGAAGTTGGAAATAAATGAAACTTGTAATTTATTTTTCTGTGCTTAGACAGTTTTTAAAAAATATTTAATTAAATCGATTGACTTAACCTCATTTTATTAAATAAAAAGAAAAATACGAGAAACGTAAAAGATTTGCTAAAACGGTTATAAAGATAATTACCTTTTCGTCTCCGAATTCAATACATAATGCTTCAAATTCAGATTTTGTAATCTTGCACTGGGCAAAGTAGAAACACCGATCATCTTTGTTAAAAAATTTAATCGAATGAGAAAAACCGTCATCAATGTTGGTTTGTTTAAAGTGTATTCTGTCAATCTGTAGAACAAAACATCATATTGTACAAATCAAAACTTTTCTAGAAACTAAACCGAATGAAAAACTTAGAAATGAAACTGCGTTTTTAACCAAAGCACTTCAAAGTCAGATATAATTAAAATTTGTTGTTTTTTTCATTGTCGATGCTTTGCTAGTTGCTGCGAAAAAATCACTGAAAATATTGCAAAAAAACGATTGATTTGCTTCAGTTTATTTGCCAGCAAAACCAGCTGTCGTAATCAACTCTATTACAAATAAATGTTAAGAAGATTTTCATAAGATAAAGTTAATTTGTATTTTATTTAAAAAAACTCTAAATCTGCAAAAATATTCATTATTTTTCCTATAAGTTATTAATTGTTATTTGATATTAGAAGGTTAAATGTTTGACGTGCATTTATGGCGCATGTCGTTGTGAGTTCTTTATGTACAAGGTTTAGTAATTTTCTGAAAAAATTTTATGATTTACGATTCAAATCATTTAATTTAGGTTAAATAACTTTTCTTAAAAAAACTTTTATATTGAACATAATGCTGTTAGTAATTTTGACACATTTTTAATTAAAATTAATAGTTTTGGGGAAACCTGCTTGCAGATTTGAACCAGTTCTTGACAACGTTTTGTTTAAAATACAAAATAGGTACTTACTGTACGGGCAATGAATGACTTTATTTTCAATACAGTTTAATACAAGAATTGATTGCAAAAAAGAGTTTTAAACAATTTGTTTAGAAACATTATTAGCTAATTCTTACTTGTTTGTCTCCCAGTGCAACACATAACATTTCAAATGAAGGGTTTGTAATCTCGCAAGACTCAAGCGACAATTTTCCATCATTGCTGATAAATTTTCTAATCAGATAAGCGAAATCCTCACAAATGATGATTTTACTCAACAATATTTTCTTAATCTGCAGAATAAGACATCATTTTGTAAGATATCGTAGGTCCGCTTTCCTAAAACTGAACCGAATAAAAACTTAAAAATCGACAATAAAACTACAAGTTTAACCAAAGTGCTTCAAAATCAAATATATTTCAAATCTAATGTTTTTTATCTCATGCATTGTTGATGCCTTGTTAGTTGCAACGAAATGGTTACCGAAAATACTTGCAGTGAGAAAAAACGATTGATTTAATTAAATTTAACAAAAAAATCAATTTAATTGCCAGCAAGACTGGTTGTCGTAATTTCAAACCTGTTTGTAAGAAACTTTCAATACGATAAAAGCATGGTGACCTAGAAAATACAGGCCATGTCAACAAAAAACGAGCGCGTGTTCTGAAGGCCGATAAAGCGCTATCGCGCTGCCTTCACTTCAGCGCGCAAAACTGTGTTAATAGCAAAGAAACACTTAAAGCAGATAGCCACCTATACTGTACCCGCAGATTTTACAATTTAAGATCTATGTTTATTTTACTTAAACGTTAACTGCTTGATTTTTTCCAGCATTATTTCAATTTGTTGTAGCATATTTATTCTTTTTAATAGCCAAATTACTAGTTTATTAAAGCTTCAAACTTGCTTTTTACTTAATGATCTATTCCCTTTGCATAAAGCATTAAAGATCGATAAAAATTATAATTGCAGCATATCTAGTGATGTACATAGTACAGAACAATAATTGAAAAACAATATAAACATTCATAAACGCATGGTTGCAAAAAAGTAAGACAGGCAAAACGGAATTGATTTCAAAATGTTGCGGTAGCGAATGCCGGGGGTGTAATTTACTAATGTCGACACAAATAGAGAAAAGTTTCTGCTATTACGTAAAAGTAAAAGTTGTACTGCTGAAAAGTGAATGACTATTTATTTTTCTTTTACTAAACTTTTTGTGCCCGTCATCATTTTAATACTAAAACAGAAAGTGAAACGGCATTGTCTGCAAAAAAAGCATGAAAAACATAAAAACTAGTTGAGCTTCAACACTTTTAAGGAAGCCTTTTTAGAACTGCGTGAAGAGCAAAATAAAGAGTAGTTTTTCAAAAATATATTGCTAAGAATTCTGCTGTGTTTCAAAGAAATATTAAAATGCCATTTTTCGGAAATAGATATAAACAAATTAATCAAAAAAGTACGACATTTCCGTTCACCTATTTGGGTAAATACGTAACACAAAGCAGTAAATGCACTACTGTACTAGAGGATCTTGAGGCAGCACAAGGGCTCCTCTATTTAACTGGTTTAAGTACCTTCCAAAATTATCGTAATAGTACATTGTATCATAATCACAAATTTGACCTGCTTGCTTTTGAAGATATCCAGCTATATATAAAATAGCTGCCACTACGTCCCTTCTAACACTTTCCTCAAGCGCCTCTAGATTGTCAAAAATTTCACACTCTTCATCGGTTAGTAGACGCTTACAAAGTTCAAACTACCAGCACTGTCATTTGAAATTTCAAGTTTGAGTTGTGTAGATAGTTTAGCTTTGTTGTATACGTATCTTTTCAATTACTGATTGTGCACTTAAAAAGTACGTTCCCCCAGAGCCTTGCCGCAGCTTACCAAAAGTCCGTTCCAAACGATCGGTAGAAAATCAACCTAGCATGACATATTCATTGCCACGTGCCAACAAATGACGTGTCAAATCAACTGCTCCTCTACAAATATGAGCAAGAAATTTTGCAGTGTCTGAATTCAACAAACAGATTCTAGGGTTTGTAGTTGGACGCATACTATCAGCCATTGCTGCTACATCAAATAAAAATTTTATCCTCAGATCATCAGGCATTTTAATAACAGCTCTCATTGCATCGTTACGCGCTTGATTTTTTCGTGGATTTTTTACAATAAATATTTTCCACAAATTGAGTACAATTTTTAAAAAATTAACAGCTCCTAATGCTGCTTCATTATTAAGTTTAGGTTGAGATTCCAAGGCTGCAATAGTTTCGTCACAAAAAAAAATAGACATATAGAAACACTTTGACGCTCAATTGTCTTTGGAGATACTGCTACGTCATTTAGCTTGGATAAGTTTAGAAAAGAGTTACTCTCTGCTTCTTTCAATTCAACTAAATCACTTCAATTTGCAACTTAAGTTTCTCCATTAAACGTGTACTGCAGCCTTTTTGTTTTTTCAGTCAACCAATTGTTTCGCAAACATTTCACAACGTGCACATAATCAAATAAAAAGAAAATAAGAGTTTTTACTCAACCAAGGCTTCGATCTGCTAAGAGAATCCCTAGCCCAAGTGGAAAAGCATTTTTGGTTAGTTCAATGCCCATCTGCAATAACAGCAATGACTTTGTTTTCTTGTTCAGATTCGATTGTTTTTACAATGCTTTGCCCTTTATCATACAAAAACTTCGCCGTAAGATCGCTAATAGGGTAAACTTTATAAATAAACTCGGGCCCTTCATATAAGCACTTAACCATGACCATAAGCATAGTTTTTGCCAGCTTTTCAGGATGGTCAATAGCACGACCAAAAAGCTTTCCTCTATGATAAGTTAAAGCTGATTTGATATAAATTTCATTCCATAGTATATTCCATCGGCGTTGACAGGGTGACCAATTTTTAAATATACTAGCCGAAACTTCGGTTTCAGCAACTTTTCCAACTTTCGATGTAATTCTTGTTAATGTACAAATAATTGTTAGTTGAAAGTCCTGTTGAAGCCGAGAATACAAAGATCGGGATGTTGCGAAATACTCAAATGCCCTTGTTGTCATCTCTGGTGAATACAATTTCTCATTTCCTCCTTTTTTATCTGTCACGAAAAGTTGAGCGAAAAGAATCTTTTTCTTATGCGTCATCTCCAGTTTAGACAAATGTCGTATCATCTCTGATAATGCTGAACAAGTCTTGCAATGTAAGATAGAATTTGATTTTAACGATACGACGTTGCAAGGAGAGCCAAAAGAAAAACAGGTACAACTGTAGTCGTTTTTTTATTTGAATAATAAAATGGAAAACACCATGGATTAATGCTTTTGATTGTATTGAAACAGAGCCTACTTTGTGGCTCTGGGAGTATACTGTAACACAGTTAAACTTTTCTGGGACTTGATCTACAATTTTTCCAAAATCCCATTTATCTTGTTCTAAAAATATTTTCATTTCATCTTCAGCTTGCTTGCGCGGACTAGACAAACTTCGTTTTGTTATCGTGAGAATGTCTTTTCGTGCTGACCGCAAGCAGCTGGCTGGAATATCAGGAAAAACAGAGGGTGGGTCTTTTGGTCTCTGTTTGCTGTATACAAGAACAAATGTTGCATTTTCAGGCCAGTATATATTTTGAAACAACAAGGTTATCTCTAGGTATAGCAGCAATCCACTTCTTTTTATCTTTATTATTTTGGGGCAATTTGTACAGGGACTTCGTCATTACTAGAAGCATAATTGCTGTTACAGTTTGGAACACAGCATTTTGTACCATATTTCATCACTTTTAAATTTTTATTCTATGAAAGAAAAAAATCGAAATAGATAATACTTGCTGCAACAATTTCATAGTTAATTAAACTATTAAACGCTTTGAATGTTTTTCTAAATAACTGCGCTATTTGTCATTAAATCATGTTGTTATTAGCAGAAATTTCTTATTAAAATTAAAAATTTTTATTCAATATATCCGATCAACTTTGCTTTTAACATAATTCTTGCTCATAACTGTTAGCACAATTTTAGTCTACAATAATTTTAAACTACTGAAAAAAAAATGTAAGATGTAATATTTTTGTACAATCGCTCGTTCTAATTAGCTCGTCAGTGCTTTGTCGGCCTTCAGCTCAAACGCTCGTTTTTTGTTGACATGGCCTGTATTTTCTAGGTCGCCACGGATAAAAGATGTAAATGTTTTCTCAAAAACAATTCATGATTTATTATTTGGGAAGAGAGTAGAGTTTTTTTATTCATTTTTTTAATTTTTTTTTTTTGTAGATTCTGCTAAACGATATTTTCTTAATCGCAGTATAAAACATCAAGTTGTAAGAAACCGTATTTTCTTAAATCTAAGCCAAGTAAAAAACTTAAAAATCTACAATGAAACTAAGTGTTTGACTAAAGCACTTCAAAGTCAGATAGATTTCAAATTTACTTTTCCATTGCATTGTCGATGTCTTGTCAGTTGCAATGTAATAATCGCTGAAAAAACTACAAAGAAAAAAAACGACCGATTTACTTAAATTTAACAAAAAATCCATTTATTTGCCAGCAAGACCGGTTGTCGTAATTTCAAACCTGTTTGTAAAAAAACTTTCAATAAGATGAAAACTGTCAAGTTTTTCTCAAAACTAAGTCATGATTTATTATTTGGGGAGAGAGTACAGTATAGCGTTTTTGATTCATAACACAAATACACTTAGCACCACTCACTCATTTATATTGAAAACAAACAACAACAAACCAACATTTTGGCCTACATTAGCTCTCATCAGATGAACAAAACGGAAAAAGATTGCAATTAAATTGTAATTAAAAAAAGAGGTCAATGACCTTGTTTTGTAAATTATTTACCAAAATGATTTCACGAGACTTTTTGAAAGGAATTAATTAAACCAAATGATTAAGAATTTCAAAGGCGCGAAATTACTAAAATAACATTCAAGCACACAAAATTAAAATACCAAGATCTAAAATGTTAAAATATATTTAAAAGAAACAACCATTTATTTTTTTATTCAGTAATAAATTGTTGTTTTATTTTGTTAGATTTGATGTTCAACGCTGATTAATGGTACTTATCGTTTCGAATTCTTATTTTACACAGCTTTTAATGTTTTCGTATTGAAAGTTTATGTTTTAAAAATGTTTTAATTTATTATTAACCCTTTCAGGACCACAAGAAATCTAATAAATTTTTTTGAGTAAAACACCAATAACGAGTCTTATACTTTGTTTTCAAGTACTAAAAAATTTAGTTTGTGTGATTTTTTTGTTTACTTTTTATAATATAACATGTAACATATATGTTACATTGGTCCTTTAAGGGTAAAAAATTTACTTGAATTTGAAAATTCCTAAGAAGCTCGTTTTTATGTTTTTCAACTAATGCCTTTATGTTATAAATTGAAATAAAGCACTAAGCAACACATTTATTGAATAATAAAGAACAAATAAGCATTTACAACGAATCATGATATGTTTGAAAGCAGTTTCGACTGATTACAAAACAAAGATGAATATTGCACTCAATACACTTGTTGAAAGTCAAGTTGCTAGTTTTGTTTTTGGTGCACAGCTTGCATCTCTGTCGTTTGGTTGCTTTAACTATAGTGGGGTGAACAACTTGACTATGACTTTGAATTGCTTTCAGAATTTTTGCAGTCTCAATTGGGGCTGCGGAAAACGATCGCTTTCTATTAGTAAAAATCTCAAACAACGAACGATCAATTAATTGCATTTTATATGATTTCAAGTCAAGCTTTTCTTTGTTTCCTTTATTAAGTTTTTCATAAACGACGTATGCGTTGTTTATAGAAATGTCAATTAAATCATATACGATTCGAAGATAGTACTTGTGGTGAGATTTGCGGCTAAATTGATAGGTGACCTTTTTCTGATCCATAAAATCCACACCACCCATATACGAGTATTCATTGTAGCTTTTCACTAATAATGGGCAAACAACTGTATCACTTTCCTTTGATCCTTTTTTTCGTCTCTTTATGGTTTGCAAGGGATATGCCGATAAACAGTTAACAAAAAAAGCTTTCATTTCATCCAATTCAACTTCAAATACATGACCTTGTTGCTGACTATACAAAATTGTTTGAGGAATCACTATTTCTATTAAAAATTGATCAAATTTGCTTACTTTTTTAAAAATTTTAAATGGAGTTGCTGTTTTTTCAAGTGGCAACAAAATTTGACCATATTCAAACTCAATATTATTATTCAAGATAGTACTAGAAACCTCAGAGACAGGATCTATCTTCTTCCACCAGTACTTAATTTCTTCACTTAATTTTGCATTAACATATAAGTTTTGCTCATTTATCTGCAAATCAGAGGCTGCACTAGAACTAGAAGTTGAGTATTGAATTGGTGGTTCAATGACAACGTCTAAAGGTTCCAAGTCAGCAGTATGCACATTGTGTGCAATATGATCTACATCATTTTCTAAAAAGCCCAAGTTTTCTTCATCTAACTGTAATGTATCTTCAGTATCACTGTTATCACAAAACAGCAGATTTTGAATTTTATCACCATCAACTTGAAACAACTTTTATCTTGATCTGGATGCCATGAAAAACTTCAAAATATAGAAAAATAGTACACTGTTTATTATATAGCCTACTGTACATAAACAATGTAATAAAAGTAAACTTTCCAAAAATTATAGAATACTATTTATTAGCTGACTATAAAGATTACTTCTTATCATGTAGTAATCATTTGCTGCATTCAATGTTTCAAGTAAGTGAGTGAAAACTTACCCATTTTCTTCTGCACCAAATAAATTTTTCCTCACTCACATGAACAACTAGGTAAGCTTACACTTACTCATCTAAAACATTATATCATCATGCACTTGGTAAAAAGGTAATCACAAAAATGTAGCAAACTAAATTTTCTATTACAAGAAAATTCAAAAATTGTATTTAAAAAAAGCCTAAGTTAAAATCTTATCTGCTGCAGCATATTTTACTATCACCTCAGAATCATACTTTGATTTTATGATCATTATAGCAGATCTTATAATATCAGTATGTTGGCTAATATAAAATTTGCAATTGCAAGAAAACAAATAAGTAAAAATGCTCTTATTACATAAAATAGCTAACAATTACATTGATTAAATATATTTTATTATATTTTTATCTTTTTTTCATTTGCATGAACATGACTCATAAATTTACCATAAAGGACCAATGTAACACATATGTTACATCAAAGTTAATCAAAAATTTTACAATATAAACATGAAAAATAAATAATGATTTTTATTTACAATTTTAGTTATGACTGTAAAAAATAAATAAACAGCCCTCATGAACAAAATAAATGCTTTAATTATAAATTATTGAGGATTAATGCTGACCACGAAATTCAACAGATATTTTGCACTTTTACATGCTCCCAATTTTTTTTCTTTTTCAGCTACGTTGCCAAGGAAAGTTATTTTTTGCTAACAGTCTCTAAACTTGTATATTATAAAAAAAAAGGTTTGAAGTATTTCAAGCACGAGGTTGAAAATACCAAAAACACTTATGTAACATATGTGTTACATAGGTCCTGAAAGGGTTAAGTCATTTTTCTAAATGAGTGGTTTCCAACCGGGTATCCACGGATATCTTAAGGTCCATGGAATTGTTGCAGCAGGTCTGCAAGTGCACTGACAGTGGGACAAAATTTAAAATTTTTTAAAAATTAAGAGTCAGTGTCAGTCTTAAATATTCAAGGGTTTGTATGGTTGATAATTTTTTGAAAGGAGTCCATGACTTAAAAAAAGGCAAAAACCAATGTTCTAAATATAAAAAAATAAAATAAAATAAAAAATAAATTAAATGTTTACACAAAAAAAAGTTTGTTGCTTGTTTCCACACGTTTTTTAAGTGAAAATTTTAATTTAGGTCTTGGAACTTTGTTAGTTTAAAATTTACTTTCGTAGGTATGGAAATATTTTTTGAAGGATTCTTCTTTTAAATACAAAACCATTACTGTACTGGCAATGAACAACCTTCATTACATTTAATCCACTATGTCAAAGATAACAAAAGTGTTTAAGCAGTTTTTAAATCATTATAAGCCATTCAATAATGTACATGTTTGTATCCCAGTGCACACATAAGGTTTCACTTCCAGGTTTTGTAATCTTACGCCTATTAACCAACAGTTCTCAATCATTGCTGGTAAATTTTAAAATCAAACGAGTGAAGTCCCCATTAACATCATTTTCATTAAACTTAACAAATTTAACCCAAAAAATAAAAACAAGTTTTATAAGAAAACAAAACTTATCTTAAAACTAAATAAATAGCATTAAACAATCAAGCATCTGTTTTAACTACGAATTAAAAAATTGGAAATAAATGAAACTTGTCATTTCATTTTTCTGTGCTTAGTCAGTTTCTAAGAAATGTTTAAGTAAATCGATTGACTTAATCTCATTTTGTTAAATAAAAAGAAAAATACGAGAAACGTAAAGGATCTTCTAAACCATTACAAATGATTATTACGTTTTTGTCTCCGAACGAAATACATAATGCTTTAAATTCAGGTTTTGTAACCTCCCACCGGGAAAAACACAAGCTCCGATTATCTTTGGCAAATTCTCCAATCAAATGAGCGAAATCGTCACCAATGTTGATTTTTTCAAAGAGTATTTTGTCAATCTGCAAAATAAAACATCATATCGTAAAAAGTCAATTGGCAGTCCAAAACTTTAAGATAGCTTTGAAAATCGTGTTCATTTCTCGAAGACTTTTTATCTGACACTTATCGGGAGGAATCGTCAGAATGAACTGAGAGCAATTCGATCGTGCTTATATAGGCAAGAAGAATGAGTCTGATTAATTAAAAAAAGGCAGTCTATCAGGAATAGAAAAGAAAAGGAAAGAAAAGGAGAGTGCGTCTGATTGGTCAAGAAAGACAACCAATTAGGAGTGAAAGTAAAAGAGCGTGTAGCTCGCAAAGCTACGTCACAATCGAGCTTTGTCTGATAAAACGTGCAAAAAAGTAACAAGCGTTTTTTTTGATTATTATCGTTTTAACTGGCAACGAGTTAAGTCAGAAAGGAAATAAAGAAATCGTTTTTTTTTAATTTTTGGGCTTTGAAATGATTACTTTAACTGGCGATGTGTTGAGCAAGCAGAAAAGGAATTTTGAGATAAGATTGCTATAATTCTGTTACTTTTTGGTCACTGAACTTTGATTTTGGCTTGCTAGTATTTTTGGGAAATTAACTGTCAACGTGGTTAATCGCTAAACGAATTAATCTGTAATAAAACTGAATCAAAGGTGAAACTGCTGGAAGTACTTGAGGAAACTAAAAGAATTAATTCCTTGAACTTTTAATCAATGTAGTAAGTGAATGGTAGTAGTGTATAGCAATATTAATATAATAAACCTATATCCACCCTTTCACCAACAAAACCGCTACAAGCGCTTATGAATGAGTTTTAAACTGTAAAAAAATTGCTTGTATCGACAGAGATGGGTTAAAAAGATTTCATAAACGTAGCTTCAAGAGCGGAAAGGTAAAAAGAAGTACGTCCTCGGGCGAAGATAGAGAATTTGGTGTCGCTTTTGGCTGGCACAGAGACTTTCCAAAAGATGCTGCCCAATAGCAGAGTTGTGGGCGATACTTTGAGAAGTGCTGTTTTTCTTGCAGGCACAGGAAAGATTAGAGAGATCTTGGCCAGAATGATGGTTTTTAATCGACCAGGGAACATGTTGCTTAATGCGTTCTTGCAACCTTTGTGATGTACCTCCTACGTGCCAACTATCGCAGTGGCACACAAATTGATAAATAACATCATTGTGGTAATGGGCAGGTAATACATCCTTCTTGGTTGCGGGAAGAAGAAGCCTGGTTGTAAAAACAATACGTGTTTCAAGAGCAAAGTAGCAAACCTGAATGGCTGTAGTAATTTGCTTTCAAATTTGGTTGAAACATTTTCCAGCCATGGAGAATGAAGTATTTCTTTTTCTCTTCTTTTCTCTTCTTTACTTCGGGTATTTCTTGGGTCCATGTTGAGATGACAACGACAACGACTCTGTATTATCCGATGTGGAATGGTTTGACCGAGAAGTTTAACGGCACGTTAAAGAAGATGTTGAGGCGACTATGTATTGAGCAGCCTAAGCAGTGGTATAAATTCATAAACACAATTTTATTTGCGTATAGAAAGGCTCCCCAAGCGTCGACCGGATTTTTACATTTTGAACTTTTATATAATCGCTCTGTGCGAGGACCCATGACAATTTTAAAGGAGCTTTGGACAGGCGAAAGTGAATACAAGGAATTCAAGACCAGTTACCAATATGTTTCAGAGTTGAGAGAAAGATTGGAGGAAACAATGCAGCTCGCTTCGGAAAAATTAACGAAAAATCAGTTTAGATACAAAGGAACTACGACAAGAAGGCAAAGAATAGATTGTTTAGTGAAGGCGACGAGGTTTTGATAATGCTACCAACAAACAACAATAAGCTCTTGATGTAATGGAAAAAACCGCATAAAATTATTCAGAAGAAGGGAGATCACGATTACAAAATTCTAGTTGGAAATAAGGAAACGAATTATCATGCTAATATGTTGAAGAAATATTATGATCGAGAAGACGAAGCAGAAACCAGAAATGAAAAAAAGATCTAAAAACATCAGTTTTATTATTTTATTAGACAAAGCTTTATTAGTTTTATAGACAAAGAAACACCAATTGTAGATGAAGATTCGCTATTAGAATTGGGCACGTACAGGCAAAAGGAAAATATAAGGGACATCAAATTAAGAACAGAATTGAATAACAGCCAAAGTCGACAGTTGCAAGCTTTGTTTTCGGGGAAGGCCATCGAAGATTGAACACAGGATCAATTTGGTAGATGAGGAGCCAGTCCGCTTAAAACCCTACCCTTACCATATACGCTGAGGCAGGAGCTGAAAGATGAAATAAAAGAGATGTTGGACATGGGAGTTATTAGGAAGTCATCATCACCGTTGGCGTTACCAGTAGTTATTGTAAAGAAGGATGGTTCAAACCATATTTGCGTCGACTACAGAAAGCTGAACAAAGTAATGGTTTTGGATTCGGAGCCAATAAACACTTCGGAGGATCTTTTCCAGCAGTTGGAAAAAATCAAATTTTTTTTTGAAGATCGATCTTAGCAAAGGTTACTGGCAGATACCTGTGGCAGAAGAAGATGTATTCAAGACCGCGTTTGTGACACCGGACTGGGCATACGAATTTCTCCGAATGCCCTTGGCATGAAAAACTCCCGTGCAACGCTTGTCCGTGGAATGAGAGAAGTGCTTTCAGCCATGTCCGGCGTTGAAAGCTACATTGATGATTTAATTGTGTTCTTCAGCGATCGGAAGATGCATTTGCAAACTTTGGAAGAGCTCCTAAGAAGATTAAGTGAGGCTAACCTCACTGCTCGTCCTTCGAAGTGTATTTTTGGGGCATCTACTGTCAAATTCCTAGGTCATGATGTCGGGTATGACTGGATTACGCCGAATGAAGACAAATCTGGACAAGATTGCGCGGGCGAAGCCACCAATCACGAAGAGGGAAGTTTGACCATTTTGCGGGTTGCTCGGTTACTACCGAGACTACATTCCATCTTTTGCTATTGTTGCAGCAACGTTGAAAGACATAACAAGAAAAGGGCAGCCAAATTTCTCAAATGGAGTGAGTCTCAGGAGAAAGCTTTTACCACTTTGAGAGAAGCTCTCTTGAAGTGGCCCATACTGAAATTGCCCGATCATTCGAGAGACTTTTCCTATGTACGGACTCTTTCAACAGCGTGATATGGGCCGTCTTCATGCAAGAACATGAAAAAAAAACTCCACCCCATCGCATACAAAAGCAAGAAGCTGACGAATGCGGAGACAAAGCTTTCCACGCTTGAGAAGGAGTGCTTGGTGATAATCTCGTCTATTGTTGTTGGAAAATTTTGTCTATTTCTAGCTGGAAAGAGGTTTGTTCTGCAAACGGACCACAAACCACACACCTTCCTCAGTACGCCTTGCTACAAAAACGATTGTATACTCAAGTGGTCTCTATCCTTGCAAAGATATGAGCGTGTGATAAAAGATATTGCCGGCAAGGAGAACGTTATGCCTGACTATCTCAATTGTATAATTGTGTAAAATTTCTTGTTGTGTGATTTTATGTTTTGTTGTGTAAAATTATTTTGAATTCAGTGTGTATTGTTAGAAATATTATTGCATAATGTTTTTTCTATAAGGTATACTGTATGTCACACTTCATTCGCGATAATTTTAATTTCACAAAACTATAGTTTACTTTCTGTTTCAGAATAATTTAATTTTTGATTAAGACGTACTCGTAATATTCTCGTGGTCAAATAATAATCGCATTGCCGGTAAAACTTCCCCTTATCTTAGTTAAATTTATTTGCAAGCTGTTTTACGATTGTTTTGAATGTTTCTCTTCTATGCCAGACAGTTAATGACGTAATGCACTTTTGTGGCCGTCTTCGGATTGGCTATTCTCTGTATACGCATTACGATGACCGAATGTGAACTTTGTTGTAGCGGATAGTAGAAGATTCAAGCATGAGATAGCGTTCTTTACTCGAATGGAGCATCACGTGAGGTGTGTCAATATAAGCGGCTCCTGGTTTGCGTTATTTAAATTGAAGTCAATTCGATTCCAGTGATTATTCCCGTGTATAGATATGAGGGCAGTGGGCCCAGTCGCTACAATATGTTGATCAACAAGTGTTGGAAATGTTTGCGTCAGTGTTTTTAGAAATTAATTCCATAGAGATAGAATTAATTGTGTATCGTACGAATTTAAGTTGTAGCGCTGAAACCGCTTTGAAGTTTGGCAAAGCGAAGAGAAGAGTTTTTCTCAATTGTTAGTTGTGTGGATTTTGTAATACATTCTTTCTAATTAGAGACAGTGGTCTCTCTCTGTTGCGAAGAGAAGTTTTTTCAAACGAATCAATTTGTTTGCTAAGTTGAAATTAAGTTGTAGCTAAGTTGAAGCTAACTGTATAAAAAAGGCTTCAGTCTTGCAGCAAAACTACTTCTTGAGCCGGAATAAATAAAAAATAGACACAGCTTTACACAACGTGGGTATTCCGGTTACCTTGTTCAACTGGTCCTCTAGAATTCCAAAATAAAGTGTGTGTCACATTGTCGATGCTTTTTTAGTTGCAACAAAATAATTACTAAAAATATTACAATGAAAAAAAACGATTGATCATCAAAACCAGCTGTCGTAATCAACAATGTTACAAAAAAAGCGAGATAAGATTTTTAACAAGATAAAGTTAATTTGTATTTTATTGAAAGGCGAAACTCCATATCTGCAAAAATGTTCATTATTTTTCTAAATTCTAATTAGCGAATAATTGTTATTTGATATTAGAAGGTTGAGTGTTTGACGTGCATTTATGGCGCTTGTCGCTGTGAGTTCTTAATGTACGAGGTTTCTGTAATTTTCTGAAAAAAATTTCATAATTTACAGTACAAACCATTCAGTTTAGGTAAAATAACTTTTCTCTTAAAACGAAAAAAAAACAGAAAAAAAATTCCATCGAACGTAATGTTGTTAGTAACTTTGACACGTTTTCAATCGAAATTAATATTTTGATCCAGTTCTTGACAACTTTTTGTTTAAAATATAAAAAAGTTACTTACTGCACGGGCAATGAAAGACTTTATTTTTAATACAGTTTATCACAAGGGTTGTTTGCAAAAAAGAGTTTTAAACAAATTTAAACAAAGTTGTTTAAAAACATCATTAGCTAATTCTTACATGTTTGTCTCCCAGTGCAATACATAATGCTTCAAATGAAGGGTTTGTCATCTTGCAAGACTCAAGCGACAGTTCTCCATTATTGCCTATACATTTTCCAATGAAATGAGCACAATCCTCACTAATGTTGGTTTTCTTAACCGATATTTTCTTAATCTGCAATATAATACATCAAGTTGTAAGATACCGTACTTTCTTAAAGCTAAACCAAATAAAAACTTTAATCAATAATAAAACTAAATGTTTAACTAAAGCACTTTAAAGTCAAATATATTTCAAGTTTATTGTGTTCTATCCATTGCATTGTCGTTACCTTGTTAGTTGCAACGAAATGATTACTGAAAAAAACACAATGTAAAAAAACTACAGTCATCTTCGGATATAAGAGATCCCCCAAGACCAGCTCAATTAATCCCTTATATACAAATGTCCCTTATAACCGACTGACGCAAAGTTCGATCCGATACTTAAGAACGCAAGTTTTAAACGCTCAAAACATCATTTTTAAAGTTTTTCACCCTTTTTCCCCTCCAAAAAGCCCGCGAAGAAAGTGCACCCTCAGAAATGCCCGCAAAATTGAAATCGGAACACGCACTTTTGCTTATTCGGACGCATCATCAAAACAAAAAATCGATCCCTTATAACCGACTGAAATTACAAGAAAATTATGATTGGCACTTAGAAATTTAATCCCTTATAGGCGAAAGTCCCTCATATCCGGATCGCTTATAAGCGAATATTTTAGTATTATTTTACATTGAAAGTCATTGGGACCATTTGAAATAGTCCCTTGTAAGCAAAAATCTTTTATATCCACATCCCTTATATCCCAAGTTGACTGTATTGATTTACTTAATTTTAACAAAACAACAAATTATTTGCCAGAAAAGCCAATTGTCGCAATTTTAAACCTATTTGTAAAAAACTTTTAATAAGATGAAAAATATAAATGCTTTCTCAAAACTAAGTCATGATTTACTATTTGGGGAGAGCGTAGAGTTTTTTTCGTCCATAACACAATTATACTTAACACGACTCATTCATTCATACAGAAAAAAAATAAATAAATACAGAAAAAAATAAGTAAAAATAAGTTTTCGAATTACATCAGCCTTTATCAAACAAATGAAATAATAAAAAAATGCAAACAAATTATAATATCACTTTAAACAAAGTCGATTTTATCGGAGCCATAAGCTTTTCGTGACGCTCTCATCAGTGGCAATCGCGTCAAAATGGGACGAACCAGAGAAAATCTAGATATTTATAGTCTCAACAGTTGGGAGAAAGGTGCTGCAGTCTCGGAAAGGAGAAAGGCACAATTGCACTAAATCAAAGAAGTGTGGTGCAATACAGTGTAATCTCGGAAAGGAGAAACGCACTATGTGCAATTACCTAGGAGAAACACTGTTACTCGCAACTTGGTTATTTAAAAAGTTTTAATGTGTAAACAAATTCCTTTTGTTTACATAAAACCGGATGTTTGGTTTTGATAAAAGTTGCCTCGAGTAGACACAGATGGAACGAGTTGTGTGCCACAACAAGAATTTTAAAACGTTTGTTGTTATAGTTTGCAGCACATTGCTCGTTATCAAGCAAGTGTTGTCCTATGGCAGAGTCACAATCTGGATTGTTACGTTTTAGCTTACAGGATCTGCCAGGTTGAGATCGTGTAAGGCGCTTCGCTTGCTGTTGTAGCCATTTAAGAACATGCTGCTTGATTCTATCTTATAGTCGCTGTGATGTTCGTCCTACGTACCTACTGTCACAGTGGCACGAATATTCATAAACAACGGAGCTTTTCAGCGTGGTAGGTAAAACATCTTTGCGGGCTACAGGCAACATGCGTTTGGATGTAAATACAACTCTGGTGGTAACGGAGCCGTAGCAGCTTTCAACAGCCGTTTTTACGTTTTTATCAAGACCAATGGAAGCTTTCCCTATCCAAGGAACTCTCAAATATACGGAACACTTCTCAGGACCAAAGCTAATATCTTTGTTGGATTTTATGAAGAAAAACTTTTCTGTCAAAAATCAAAACCTTCCACATATTTTAGGTACGTTGACGATACATTTGCTATGTTTCGCAATGAAAAAGAGTCGGGTAACTTTTTCAAACAACTAAACTGTCTCCATCCTTCTCTCAAATTTACCTTTGAGAAAGAGAAAAATAATTGTTTACCGTTTCTCGACGTTAACGTGGAACGAACAGCTACCGGTTTTGAAACAAGTGTGTATAGAAAACCTACCTTTACTGGACAGTACTTACGTTGGGAATCTTTCAGTCCCACTAAACAAAAAACAAACCTTATATCAACTTTGGTACACCGGGCACTAATGATATGCACGAAATCTAAACTAAACGAAGAAATTAAGCATATTAAAAACATTCTATTGGACAATGGTTATCCTGAATCAATTATTGACTGCAACATTTCTAAGAAAATTGCTCAGTTTTCTATGCCCAAACGATTTGGTCCTGAAAAGTGTTCCGTATATTTGAGAGTTCCTTGGATAGGAAAAGCTTCCATTGGTCTTGATAAAAACGTAAAAACGGCTGTTGAAAGCTGCTATGGCTCCGTTACCACCAAAGTTGTATTTACATCCAAACGCATGTTGCCTGTAGCCCGCAAAGATGTTTTACCTAAGATGTTTTGTTTTACCGCAAAGATAGAATCAAGCAGCATGTTCTTAAATGGCTACAACAGCAAGCGAAGCGCCCTACACGATCTCAACCTGGCAGATCCTGTAAGCTAAAACGTAACAATCCAGATTGTGACTCTGCCATAGGACAACACTTGCTTGATAACGAGCAATGTGCTGCAAACTATAACAACAAACGTTTTAAAATTCTTGTTGTGGCACGCAACTCGTTCCATCTGTGTCTACTCGAGGCAACTTTTATCAAAACCAAACATCCGGTTTTATGTAAACAAAAGGAATTTGTTTACACATTAAAACTTTTTAAATAACCAAGTTGCGAGTAACAGTGTTTCTCCTAGGTAATTGCACATAGTGCGTTTCTCCTTTCCGAGATTACACTGTATTGCACCACACTTCTTTGATTTAGTGCAATTGTGCCTTTCTCCTTTCCGAGACTGCAGCACCTTTCTCCCAACTGTTGAGACTATAAATATCTAGATTTTCTCTGGTTCGTCCCATTTTGACGCGATTGCCACTGACGAGAGCGTCACGAAAAGCTTATGGCTCCGATAAAATCGACTTTGTTTAAAGCGATATTAAAATTTTGTACCACAAAGAAGCTCTTACGCAAACAAATTAATATTTAAACAGAGGTCAATGATCTTATTTCTTAAATTATTTACGAAAATGATTTTCACAAGACTTTTTGAAAGGAATTAATTAAACCAAACGATTAAGAATTTCAAAGGCGCGAACTTACTAAAAAAAACATTCAAGCAAACAAAGTTAAATTACTACGATCTAAAATATTAAAATATATATGTATTTTAAAAAAACAATCATTTATTTTGCTTTTATTTATTGATGAATTGTTGTTTTATTTTGTTAGATTTGATGTTTAACGCTCACTAATGGTTCTTATCATTTTGTATTCTTATTCTACACAGCTTTTAATGTTTTCGTATTGAAATTTTATGTTTTACACATATTTTAATTTATTATTAAATCAGTTTTCTAAATCTATGGTTTCCAACCAGGTGTCTACGGACCTCTTGGGATTATTAGTCAGAGCCAGTGATAACCTTAAGTAAAAGGGAACCCGGTGCAAGAAAAGAAGGGGGACCACTTTTTAGTTCTCAGAAGCAAAGCGATCTCATAATCAAAGGTAATTGTTTTTGGGGGAGCCACATTGTGGTGTATCAAAACAAACAAAAAGCTCTTCATTTTAGGGGGGTAGCTGTTTAGTGTTCTAAAACAGGGTGATCTCTAAAAAAATTTATTGTTTTAGAAGGGGAAACTTTTTACTGTATCAAAACAAAGTGAACTCTAAAAAATGGTCTATATTTTAGACATGGCATCGTCTGGTGCTTAATAAAAAATACGAGAAACGTAAAGAATTTGCTAAAAACATTATAAAGATCATTATGTTTTCGCCTTCGAGTGATATACATAATGCTTCAAATTCAGGTTTTGTAATTTCGTACTGGCAAAACACAAACCCTGATCAAAAATTCTCCAATTTAATGAGCAGAATTGTTACCGATGTTGATTTTTTCAAAGTGTATTTTGTCAATCTGCAGAACAAAACATCATATTGAAAAAAAACAAAACTTTTTTTGAAACTGAACCGAATGAAAAAACTTAGAAATGAAACTGCGTTTTTAACCAAAGCACTTCAAAGTCAGATATAATTAAAATTTGTTGTTTTTTATTATTTCATTATCGATGTTTTTTTAGTTGCAAAGAAATGATTACTGAAAATATTACAATCGAAAAAAACGATTAATCAGCAAAAACCAGCTGTCGTAATCAACTCTATTACATAAAAATCTTAATAAGATTTTCATAAGATAAAGTTAATTTGTATTTTATTGAAAGGCAAAACTTTATTTCTGCAAAAATGTTCATTACTTTTGTGTTCAGTAATTAATTATTATTTGATATCAGAGGAATATGGATTTGATGTGCATTTATGGTGCTTGTAGCTATGAGTTCTTAATGTACGACGTTTTATAATTTTCTTTAAAAAGTGATTTCATGATTTTCAGTACAAACAGTTAATTTTGATTAAGTTACTTTTCTCTTAAAACGAAAAAAACAAAAAACTTCTCCATTGAATATAATGCTGTTAGTAATTTTGACACATTTTTAATTAAAATTAATATTATAGGGAAACGATTGCAGATTTGAACCAGTTTTTGACAACGTTTTGTTTAAAATACAAAATAGTTACTTACTCGTATAGTACGGGTAATAAATGACTTTTTTTTTATTTCCAATGCAGTTAATCACAAGGATTGATTGCAAAAAGAGTTTTAAACAGTTTGTTTAAAAACATTATTAGCTAATTCTTACATGTTTGTCTCCCAGTGCAACACATAAGGTTTCAAATGCAGGTTTTGTCATCTTGCAAGACTCAAGCGACAGTTCTCCATTATTGCTGATACATTTTCCAATAATATGAGCGCAATCCTCATCAATGTTGATTCTACTAAACGATATTTTCTTAATCTGCAATATAATACATTATGTCGTAAGAAACCATACTTTCTTAAAACTGAATCAAATAAAAACTTAAAAATCAACAATGAAACTACGTGTTTGATCAAAGCACTTTAAAGTCAAATAAACTTTAACTTTAAAATTTTTTTATCGATTGCATTGTCGATGTCTTGTCAGTTGCAACGAAATGATTTCTGAAAAAACTACAATGAGAAAAAAACGACAGATTTATTCAAATTTAACAAAAAATCCATTAATTTTCCAGCAAGACCGGTAGTCGTAATTTCAAACCTATTTGTAAGAAGTTTTCAGTATGATGAAAAATGTCAAGTTTTTCTCAAAACTAAGTCATGAGTTATTATTTGGGGAGAGATTATAGCGTTTTTCATTCATAGCACAAATACAGTACATTTAGCACCACTCACTCACTACTGTATATTAAAAAAAAAATAGACTAACATTTCGGCCTACATCAGCTCTCATCAGACGAATAAAATGAAAAAAATTGCATTTAAATTGTATTGAAAAACAGAGGTCAATGACCTTGTCTGTAAATTGTTTACCAAAATGATTTTCACGAGACTTTTCAAAAGGAAATAGTTAAACCAAACGATTACGAATTTTAAAGACGCGAACTTACTAAAAAAACATTCAAGCAAACAAAATTAAATTACTACGATCTAAAATATTAAAATATGTTTAAAAGAAACAACCTTTTTTTTTTAGTGATCAATTGTTGTTTTATTTTGTTGGATTTGATATTCAACGTCCATTAATGGTTTTTATCATTTTGTATTCTTATTTTACACAGCTATTAATGTTTTCGTATTGAAACTTTATGTTTTAAAAATGTTTTAATTTATTATTAAGTCAGTTTTCCAAATCAGTGGTTTCCAACCGGGTGTTTACGGACCTCTTGGGATTATTAGTCAGAGTTAGTCTTAAATATTCAATGGTCTGTAAGTTTGATAAATTTTTGAAAGGAGTCCATAACTTAAAAAAAGGCGAAAACCAATGTTCTAATTATAAAAAAACAAAACAACAACAACAATAAATTAAATATTTTCCTGAAACAAAAGTTTGTTGATTGTTTTTACGCGTTTTTTAAGTAAAAATTTTAATTTAGCTTTTGGGACTTGTTTTAGTTTAAAATTCTGTAGGTATAGAAATGTTTTTTGACAGCTTTTAGTTTAAATACAAAATCATTACTGTATTGGCAATGAATAACCTTTATTACATTTAATCCACTATATCAAAAATAACAAAAGTGCTTAAGCAGTTTTTAAATTATTATAATCCATTCAATAGTGTACATATTTATATCCCAGTGCAACACGTAAGGTTTCACTTCCAGGTTTGTGTTCTTATTCTTATTGATCAACAGTTCTCCTTCATTACTGGTAAATTTTGAAATTAAATGAGTGAGTCCTTATCAACATCACTTCGGCTAAAGTTTACAAATTTAACTAAAAAAATAAAAAGCAAGTTTGTAAGAAACCAAAACTATTCTTAAAACGAAAAAAATAAAATGAAACAATCAAATATTAGTTTTAAAAACCAACTTTGAAGTTGGAAATAAATGAAACTTATCATTTTATTTTTTTTGCTTTTTTAGTTTTTAAAAACTGTTTAAGTAAATCGATTGACTTAATCTCCTTTGCTTAAACAAAAAGAAAAATACGAGTAACATAAAGGATTTGCTAAAACCATTATAAATAATCATTACGTTTTCGTCTCCGAACGCAATACATAATGGTTCTAATTCAGGTTTTGCAATCTCCCACTGCTCAAAATAGAAACGTGGATCATAGAAATTGTCGTTCCTGTCGATTTCATCAAAGCTTAGTTGATGTCCCTGCAGAACAAAACATCATGTTGTGAAAAACTATAACTTTTCTTGAAACTTACAAATGAAAAACTTACAAATGAAACCGCGCTTTTAACCAAAGCATTTCAAAGTCAGATATAAATTAAATTTGTTGTATTTTCTTGATTTCATTAAAAACTTAGTTCATTAAACTTTTCTTAAAAATAAGAAATAGAATTAAACAATCAAACAGTTGTTTTAAAAACAAACTTTGATGTTGGAAATAAATTTTCTTTGCTTTTTTAATTTCTTTATTTCTTTGTTTCTATTTAAATAAATTTTTATTTCTTTGTGCTTAGTCAGTTTTTAAGAATTTTTAATTAAACGATTGACTTAATCTTAATTTATTAAATAAAAAGAAAAATACGAGAAACGTAAAGAATTTGCTAAAAACATTATAAATGATTATTACGTATTCTCCGAATTCAATACAAAATCCTCCAACTTCAGTTTCGCATTGGGCAAAACACAAACCCTGATTATCTCTGGTAAATACTCCAATGAAATGAGCAGAATTGTTACCGATGTTGATTTTTTCAAAGTGTATTTTGTCAATCTGCAGAACAAAACATCATATTGAAAAAAAACAAAACTTTTTTTGAAACTGAACCGAATGAAAAAACTTAGAAATGAAACTGCGTTTTTAACCAAAGCACTTCAAAGTCAGATATAATTAAAATTTGTTGTTTTTTATTATTTCATTATCGATGTTTTTTTAGTTGCAAAGAAATGATTACTGAAAATATTACAATCGAAAAAAACGATTAATCAGCAAAAACCAGCTGTCGTAATCAACTCTATTACATAAAAATCTTAATAAGATTTTCATAAGATAAAGTTAATTTGTATTTTATTGAAAGGCAAAACTTTATTTCTGCAAAAATGTTCATTACTTTTGTGTTCAGTAATTAATTATTATTTGATATCAGAGGAATATGGATTTGATGTGCATTTATGGTGCTTGTAGCTATGAGTTCTTAATGTACGACGTTTTATAATTTTCTTTAAAAAGTGATTTCATGATTTTCAGTACAAACAGTTAATTTTGATTAAGTTACTTTTCTCTTAAAACGAAAAAAACAAAAAACTTCTCCATTGAATATAATGCTGTTAGTAATTTTGACACATTTTTAATTAAAATTAATATTATAGGGAAACGATTGCAGATTTGAACCAGTTTTTGACAACGTTTTGTTTAAAATACAAAATAGTTACTTACTCGTATAGTACGGGTAATAAATGACTTTTTTTTTATTTCCAATGCAGTTAATCACAAGGATTGATTGCAAAAAGAGTTTTAAACAGTTTGTTTAAAAACATTATTAGCTAATTCTTACATGTTTGTCTCCCAGTGCAACACATAAGGTTTCAAATGCAGGTTTTGTCATCTTGCAAGACTCAAGTGACAGTTCTCCATTATTGCTGATACATTTTCCAATAATATGAGCGCAATCCTCATCAATGTTGATTCTACTAAACGATATTTTCTTAATCTGCAATACAATACATTATGATGTAAGACAGGGTGGTCCAACTTCTGCACTCTTGTGGGCCACTTTTCAAAATTATTCGAGTTTGCGGACCTCAACCGGCTAAAAACACTTATTTTTGTCCCAAACTCAGGGTGTTCTCTAAAAAAAAAAAAAAGGTCTTCAATTGGAATTGATCTCCAAAATTGCTATTTTCGTCCCAAAATCATAGCGTTTTCCGAAAAAAAAGTTTGCCGTTGCCTGTAATCGACAAGACTTCTGCAAAATTGTTCCGCGAGTCGCACAAATTCCATCCGCGGGCCCGTAGTTGGACCACGCTGTTGTAAGAAATCGTACTTTCTTAAAACTGAATCAAATAAAAACTTAAAAATCAACAATGAAACTACGTGTTTGACCAAAGCACTTTAAAGTCGGATAAACTTTAACTTTACAATTTTTTTATCGATTGCATTGTCGATGTCTTGTTAATTGCAACGAAATGATTTCTGAAAAAACTACTATGGTAAATTCTCCAATCGAATGAGCGAAATAGTCACCACTGCTGATTTTTTCAAAGTGTATTTTGTTAATCTGCAGAACGAAACATTATATTGTAAAAAACCAAAATTTTTTTTAAAACTGAACCAAATGAAAAACTTAGAAATGAAACTGCGTTTTTAACCAAAGCACTTTAAAGTCAGATATAATTAAAATGTTTTGTTTTTTATTGATTTCACTGTCGATACTTTGTTAGTTGCAACGAAATGACCCGTATTCGTTTCTGTAATGTGAAATTTTCCGACTGCACCCTTTTTATAAGCACAAAGAAGGAACAGATTTATTTCTTTCTTTATTTTTAAACATCCGATTAATTTGTTTGAATATTGAATATTAATTTGTTTGAACATAAAACGTTTGAATATTTGTTTGGGTAAGTAAGAGTATGAGCACAAGCTTTCAAACAATTATCAGACTTCTTTGTTACAAAAAGTAACTGTAAAGTTTTTTCGAACTTAAATTAGCTTATCATAGATGACCATTATCATCCAATATACGAGTGTATTTATGGAAATAGGGATGAAAAAGCTGCTAAGCTAAAAAATTAATTTAATTTGGCTTTTAGCTTTGGCATTACGATTTGCAACAAAGCAATCAATTGAATGTGACTTCCAATCATAATACAAAAATCATCAAGTAAAAAATATAGAAAATGTCTGATCGCGAGACTAATTTAAGAAATACGAAAGCCAGAACACATCACTTCGAGAACAAGAGAGAGGCTATCAGCACAAGGTTTGAGACCGAGATCAAGAAAATAAAATTTCGGTCTCGAGACTTTTATCGTTGCTGCAATACATCCAATATTAATTGTCTTAAACAGCATTTGATATTTTTATTTTTAAAATGATTTTTTTTATTTTTATAGCACTAGTTTCAATTGAATCAAGTGTAGCTATTAAAATACATATACGTATTACAGAGGTTGTAATGTTTTAAATTAAAAAAAAAGAAGTTGCCACTCGTCATAATTATTTTAAAACTGTGGTTGTTAAATTTGAAGTACAACAAAAAAATGAAAATTATTAATTAGAAACAGATTTGCTTTTTAAATTTAAAAACAATATTTCCAAATAAATTTCTAACTGAAGTTTTTATTACTTAACTGAGCATTTTTGTAATTATAATTGTTAAGAAAGCCTATGTCAAAATAAAATCTTTGATTTGGGATACAAGGACAATTTATCGAACGACACTTCATCAATCAGCAATTGATTTAATTTCTAAGTTTTTATAATGTCACCATTTTTTGTCAGTACTAATTTAAGATTCATTAACATCAGAAGACGGCTGTGAAAAGCTGTGAAGCCATATTCCCCTATTGTGCAGTTTTGATAAAATGACGGATCACACTTAAGATATTCCAAAGCAGAAGTGGCCAACCTACGGCAAATTGTACGATTATAAGTGGTACACTAGAACATCAGCGACAAAAAGACAAAAAGCATTGTTACGAAGTTTTTTTCTAGTCCGAAGCAGAAACGATTGGATAAGACAAAATTTGGTACAAGAGAAACAAAAGGTTGACCACCTCTGTTCTAAAAGTCCCGTAAATATGTGAATAAATAAAGAATAAAATAAATTAACTTTTTACCTTTATGTGTGGCGATACGGCAATCATTTGCTCCATTTCTTTAAGAAACAGTAAATGCGCATTTTTGTGAAAGTAAGCATTCTTCCCAATGTCGATAGTCAAATCAAATTGTTTTTCTCGAATTAAGTCACAGAACGGTAATACGTTGTTTGGAAATACATCACCATTCATTTTTAAGCAATTCGGTAAAAAATTTGAAAACTCCTTAGTTAATTCCTTGTCATTTAATTCGTACAACCAAAATGAAAAATCAAAAAGAGAATTAAAATCGATTATGTTATTTGATTTTGGCCGAGAAGAACGCAGATATTCTTTTAAAAAGTTTAAGGTTTCAGTTGAAACAGTAAATTGTTTTTCATCAATCGTTTCTAAGATTGCTACAGTGTGTTTATTGCACAAACCAAACAAAAATTTAGTTACAACCTCAAATTCGGTGTTGCTCAACTTGATTTGATTTGGATCAGAGCAAGTTTTTATAAATTCTTTTGGGTCTAAATAAAAAATCATGCAGATTGCTGCAAAAAACTCTTGCCAAATTAAATGACTAAAATAACTAAGTTTTTTTGTGATTTTTCGGAAAATAGCTCGAGGATTCGATTGGTCTTCAGCATGAAATGTTGTTAAGAAAGTGTTAATATCACTTTCCTGCAGTTCAGCTTTTTGAAAGTCCTTATCACTAAAGTAAAATTTCCGTTTTACTATCCCCTCATAAGCCAACCGAGACAATGATTTTAGATTGATTGGAGTACGGACGTGTTCGGTGTCAATAAACGAACACAAGTAATTTGTTAGTACTTGAGTTATATTTTTCGGAGTTAGTTGGTTTGGTTTGTTAAACTTAAGCATTTGAAGAATGGTATAAAAAATTAAAATTGCCATAACAGGCACATAGCAGTACGAGTTAAGCTCGGGTTGGTTTTGAACATGATTCCAAACTTTTTCTTTGTAATCGTTGCAGATGTCCCCACATATTTGCTCTTGACCTTGGATATCAATGCCAAGAATACTGACAAGAAAAATAGGTTTTAATTTTGGTGGTAAATCTAACAGCTGTCTTGGTCTAGAAGTAATAATTTTTTTGGCTTTTGGCAAAATTTCACCATTTAAAAGACCTAAAGTAAAGTATAGAGGTGATTCTTCAGCATGCATATTAAATTTTATTTTTGAATAAAAACTTAACTCAGTGATTTCGATTTCATCAAAACCGTCTAAGATCATAACAACCGAATCAGAAACAGAAAGATGTTGCAAAAAATCTTCAGGACAATTGATTTCTTTCATCCAGAGAGAAGTTATATTGTTAAAAAGAAAGTGAAGTAAGGTCATTTTTTTATTATCAATAAGGTCTCTCAGTTTAACATAAAAAATGTAATCTGCATTGTATAAGTTTTCTTTTAGGACACGGGTAAGCAGAATCATACTAAGAGTCGACTTTCCTACACCAGCCTGACCAATGACACCTACAACATTTCCATGTTTGTTCAAATGCTTTTCCTTGGTTTCGTCTGTGAGAGCGTGTTTATAATCAGATGAGTTTTCAGCCATCTTTCGGGATTCTGTAAAAAAGTTTTTAGGCAAAATATCACCCATTAATGGTTTTTTAATTAAGCTTTGAATTTCTTTCCTTGTATGTTGATGGCCACTTTCCGATGCTGTCATAGTTTCTTGGTAATGAGTCATCTGCAGAGGAACAAAATTAATTTTAGGATCATCTAGTAAATAATCTATCCTTGGTTTTTCACAATTTTTTGCAAAGTTTGACCGAAGGAGTTCCCGAACTTTTATATCTGCAAAAAAAAATTCCAAGTGAGGCATAAAAAAAACAAGTAAAGTGGCATTTAAACAAGCTATTATTGGAACATAATTTGAAAGTAGCAAGAAGTTGAATGTATTTCCAAATCTATACGTATGACGCTTGTTAATACAAAACGTTAAAGTAAAAGAAAAAAATTGGAAATTTATTTCGCAGCATGTAGTAGGTATAAAAAAAGTCCAATTGGAGCAAAGACAAAGCATAAAGTTTTTAGTGGCAAAGTTCAGGCCTTGATAGCGTAATATTTGTGGTTTCTAAAGCGCAGATAAATCAAACAAAAAGTGGTTAATTGAGAGAATGGGAAATTTTAAGTTTGAGCGAAACTAAGGATTGTCAAAAAGGCATTTTTAATTTTTGTCACAAAAAACAATTTAATTTGAAAAATTGCTAAGACGGTAAAGATTATTGCAACTTACAGGAAGTTAACTTTATATAGTATTTTTATGTCATATTGTTTTTTTATAATGTGCTACTTGCTTTATTTCAAAGCAATATTGTTATAATTTTTTTCAAATGTGAGAGTCGGTAAGGTCGCTATTGCAACAACTACTAGACAGAATACCAAGACTTTAAATTTATTAGAAAAGATTAACTTTTCCTAAATCATGTAGTTTTTTAGGTTGGTAACTTCCATAATCAAACTTTGCTTAGTGATTTGACCTTATAGGACGACACAAAATCAACAATTCGTAATTAGTGCCAAAACTATGACAATTAGAAATTTTATATTTTTTTAATTGGTCATTTTCCTTTTATTGATTTGTTCTGAACCCACTTAATTTTAAAAAACTGGTCTTTTTTGTCTAAAAGTATCTGTTTAGTATTTGCATAAAATTTCTGCTCAAGGTTTACGCGCTGCTGCTCTGGTAGGATGCTTTTGAACTAATTATGCTTTTTTATTCGGAAAATACTGTATAACATAATATTCAAATTTTTTTCTTATTTTGTTATATTTTTCTGACGACTGTTAGATGAAAAGCCTCAAAAATAAACTTAGTTTTTGTTATTTTGTGAGTAGAAAACATTGAATTGTAATTAAAATTTGTTATGTCCCGGAAAAAACGAAAATTGGCGAAATTTATTTTTAAACAACAACAAAGCATACTTACAGTTGTCAGGAATCTTTTCACGAGTCGATTTGTTCCAAATTTCTAATTAAAAAGATTACTTTCGAAATATACGGTATTAACATTTAAACATAACAGTATTCAATGTTATTGTAAAAATATTATTATTTTAAAAGTATTATCCTAACTAATATTATAATATTATCCTAACTAACACTATTCAAAATCCTATTGTAAAAATAATATTATTCTAATCTAGAAGATAACATCACCCTTATAAATAAAAACAATATTATTAGTCTTAAGTAATTTTTTAAACTTTCTGGTATAACCAGTACTGTAGAATTGGAGCATTTTTAGCGAGTCGGAGGGGGAGCCGGGAGTTGGTCAGTCAAGAAATTTTTTGTGAGTTGGACTCCGAAGTTGATAGGTCGATAAGAGTAGAAATTCGGTAAGAAAAATAATTTAGTATTTTCATTTTTTACTTTTTGTCTTATTGTAAATTACACTTTAAAAGTTTCAAAGAGAGTTTTTTATATCAATAATAGATTTTAAATTGTGACTAAATTGTATGAGTTGATAAGCAACAATGGAAACTTTTTAGCCTTTAAGATTAAACTATACAACCTTTTTAAAGCCGAGAACTACATTAATTTTTTGGAGTCAAAGTTAGTTAGTAACTAAATTAAGACTCGGGAGTCAGAATAGAACAGATATTTTTTCCAGAGTCAGAAAAATAGTTTTTCCCGCGTAATGGTAGTGGTGGGTTTACCCGACCCATTCCTAGGAAGAAAGCGTACAACTTCGCAGAGTCTCAATGATCGTATTAAATCTCAGGGACGTTACCAGAGGTCTAGAATAGTGAGGGAGCGGCCGAAAATGGCAAGGCGTAGAAAATCAAACGGCAATAGCATGTAATGAATGCTTTGAGGAGAGTCAAAGATCACTGGCGTGCCTATGACGTCACACAGATGCGTCTAGCCGTAAACCTAATCCTAACCCTAACTCTAACTCTAAGAAAGGCAGTGGTCCTAAGTTCCAATCTTGCCCAAGACAGGTGTAAGATTTCAAACCTAACCGTAATCAAAGGTGGTGAGGCGTGCCTAACCCTAACCCTAACCCTAAGAAAAACTGTAATTATGAGTGGGATCGCCGAGCAATGCAGTTGGCGCTGCTGCTAACCCTACGGAATTCGGTAGTCCCGAGATCGATTCTTGTTCAGGTTGACAGCGGAGTTGTGTTCGATTTCCCAAGACAGAGAAGCTGTTGCGTGACGTCAAAACTCGTTAAACTAAAGCTTTGCAAACTCTTCAAACTCTAGGAACTCTAAGAAATTTGATAGTCAAGAGCTGCTTCAAATTAAAAATTTGAGTCTTTCAGCTTGTAATTTCAAATTTGTAATTTCGAACAGTTCTTGTTTAGTTTTTCTTGTATATGGCCGCTTTACATGATCAAATATTTCAAGATTCACACCAAATCTTTCCTTTTTTTGTTGTACTTTACTCATTATTTTTATTGCTTGAAGAAATGTATGTTACAAGTAAAACTCGCTTTTTATTTTTGGAAACTGCTGTTTATCTTGAAAAATTTGCTCTTTATTTTTGAAAAACCCTGTAAAAAAATTGATTCGAAATTGATTTTGACGTTTTCTCAGGAGCACAAAACAGCCAAAAAAAATAAAACCACAGTTTACAAAAGAAGTTTGAAAATTAAACAACCAGATGCCGCGACTGATCAAGAAAATTTATCAGAATAGAATGGGGAGATCAGTACTTTCATGCAAAAACACTGGTCTAGTATCTGTACTTTTTTAAAATGGTGTAAAGTCCAACAACTTCTAATTTTTTGTATCAAAAACATTCCTTGTTTCTACCATAACCAATCAAATTTTAAAGTTTCAAATCAATTGTTTTAAAATCAGTTATAGTTTTACTTTTATTTTGCGCAATATTGATAACAACGAGCTAAGGTACTATAACGCTTCCTATAACAATAGTTTGGTGATGGAAACCGCTTGTCTTGCCAGCATTCGTCAAGAATTAATCGATTTTTTAAATTCGCTGGCTGAAGAATTGCTTTTCAGCAAAATTAATCGTCCCGACACCAAGTGCAAAGTTGTGGATATTACTAATATCATGTTTTACGTAAATCGTCTTAAAGCGCGCCTCTTGGTGCCCCATTTTTTTTACCAGATCTTATTAAAAACAATCAAGGTTTAAGAAACGTAAGTAGTGGCAAAAATTTATGTTTTTTTTACTGTTTGGCATTGCATCAAGATGCAAATTGTCGTTGGTGTGAAGAAGCTGCAAAAAAACTATTTCTTGCGTATTGTAACCGTTTTGATGTCGCGCCTGATTATTTGCGGACATTCAACTTCTGATTTTATCCGCTTAGAGGGTTTTTTAAAACTCAATCTCATTGTTTATGAGCTTGAAGGCAAGATTGCCAAACTTGTCCGCGTCGCAGCAAGTTGTACAAGACACAATGCGATTGAACGCTCATGGAAATCATCTATTTGCCATCGTTAATTTTAAGCAATATTGCAATGTTTATAAAGGTATCCACTGCAATAAACTGCGGAATAATGTCACTAATTATCATCGTCACACCAAAAGCTGTATCACCACGGTGCGTGAGACCTTTCCAGGGGGAATTCACAAAAATTTCACCACAATATTTAAAAAACTGGAAGAAATAGAGGTTGTTCTCCCCCACTCTGATCGTCATTTCCCCTTTTTTGTTTGCTTCGATTTTAAAATGTATTTCTCCAAACATCAAAGTTCTAGCTTTATGTTAACACTAGACGCTGGTCATTTTTCTTTAAGCGTTCCGATAGCAAGCAATATTCCGGGTTACGAGTCAGGAGTTTGTTTCGCGACGAAAGGAAGTGAAAAGCGTTTAGTCGAAAAATTAGTGAGCTATCTTAAAATACTTTCTGATACTTCTTTCGACCTGATGTTGCAAAAATTTGATTACGTGTTTGAGCAATTGGAGAGTAACGAAAATGTAATGGAAAAAAAATTTTGAACAACTTTACTCACTATTGCAAAGAATTGATTGTACTTGGTTTTACAATCTAAATTTAATTAAACTTACGTTAATTTCAATTCTTTTGAAAAGCATTCAATTTGTAATCAAAAGAACCAACAGCTATCTCTGTTTCAAAACATCCAAATTACGATTTGTAGACATCAAACAATTTTTGGCTCCAGGATTTAGTTACCGCAAATTTTTAATTGCTTATGGTGCAGAACAGAGAAAGTTTTATTTTCCTTACGAATACATTACCGATATTGAAACTACAGTATAAAGCGGATTACCTGAACACAAATATCTATATTCTTCTCTAGACAAAACGATTATTATTTAAGAAGAGTATAATCTTGTAGTGAAAATATGGACAGAGAAAAGCTGGAGCTCTATACGCGAAATGTTAATGAATTACAATTTACTCGATTGTGTCCCCTTTGTGCAAGTGGTTCAAAATCTATTCCAACCTTATCTCCAGCAAGGTTTAGATATTTTTAAAAGTATTTTTTTGATCAATGAAGTGGCCAAGCTGCAAAGGATGAAAAGACTGCAACAAAACACATTATTTTTTTCTCTTCCCAAAACGTCATAGAGATCTGTACAAAACTCTTCGTTCTCATTTGATTGGTGGTTAAGCCTTATTTTTTGTGGCTTTGCAATTTCTGAAAAAACCAAAATTTGCTCAAGCAAGATAAAGAATCCTGAAACTGTAAATAAAGTCCTCAGCTTAGACACTACTTTTATTTACCTTTACGCCATCACTCAGAATAACCCCACTGGCAATTTCTGTCGTTATAAAAAAAGAGGAAGATTTTCGGCCTGATTCCTGCTCCAAATTCGGTGATTAATTCTAGAAGTGGTTAACTTTCGTTGCATTAAAAAAAACACGATTTTACAAACTTAGTTTAATATGGGGGAAAAGAAGAGCTAGCAAATATAGTTTTCCAGTGGACGGATATTCTGAGCAGCAAAACACCGCCTATCAATTTCTTGGATGTTTTTTTCATTCGTGTGATCAATGTAACACAAACAGAAATGTCAATGGCAGTTTGCAAGAAATGCACCACCTTAAGAAAATTCCGCATAAAGATATTCGGAAGGAGACAAAAAATAACACAAAAAAGCTAGAGGAAGAAAGGTTTCGAGTGGTAGAGATGAGGGAGTGTAAAAGGTTAAAGATAAGAAAACAACCAGAACTCTCTCCTTTTCTAAAAACATTAAATTCAGTAACCCTCAAACAAAAATTATCTTTTGAGAAAATATTGAAAGGAATCCGAAACGAAACCTTATATTGCTTTCTTATTGTTGACATTCACACCGCCGACGAATTGAAAGAAAAATTCAAATCCTTTTTTTTAATCATAAAAAACAGTATAATCACTCGCAAGACATTGGATTTTATATGAAAAATATGGCGGAAGAGCATGATCTTTTAAAAAGTTGCAAAAATATCTAATAATTAGTCATTTTGGAAAAAAAATTGCATAAATTTGTACTGTAAATGGCCAAATTTTATTTAGAAACAGGGTTAAAAATCACAATAACTTACGAGTTCATTGAATTTTTCCCACAAAAAGTGCATTTTGCTTCTCTGGCTCAAGACATTGTAAGCTCAAGACGATTGGTCGATACCGACAAAAACGAAACTGTAATTGCTTTAACAAACTAACTGGAAACTCTCTTTATTCCGCAAGTCTGTTGAATAAAGAAAAACACTGGAATATTACTTATCATTCTGAGGACACAGTCAACCAATCTATCAACGACCCTCGTTTTATTCACTTAAAAGAAATCAAAAAAACATTTACCAAGTAATAAAATTAAAAAGCAAAATCTTAAACAATCTTTCCAAACAAATTGGTCTCAACGCGTACTTAAACTCTAAATTACACATGCTTAAATTCTTTTTATTTATTTTTGAAAAAATACATTCCGGATCAACATTTGGAGCTGTTACAGAGCAATACTGACTCCATTTATTTCAGTATCAGGAAGGAAAACTTGGATGACTGTGTATGAAATAAGGTTAATCAAGGTTTACAATCTTTTTTCATTTTGCCAAGGGTATATTTTCTTACGCACCATGGTGATTTAAAAAATTTTTGTGTGTATTTGTCAATTGTATTTCTTGGGACATTTTTCCATAAATTTTTCAGCCCGTAAATTTTGTGCTTTTCCACCAACTTGTATTTTCCGTAATTTTTTCCAGAAAATAGTTTTTTTATCAATGTATTATTCGGATCTATCGAATTTGTATTCTTTCGTAACATTTTCAGTAGCATTACAACCTATTTGTTATGACCTTTGCTTTCATTTTGTCACATGACTAGCTAGCGTATTGTCCTTGCGATTTCACAATTCAGCCAGCTTTGTGGTAAGTGGGCTTTCCAGAGTTGGAAAGTTTTCTTGGGTCCTTTACTTTATAGACAATTTAAAACAACTTTGCCCCAAAATCAAGCATGTTGTTTACTATTACGAGGTATGAAAAGAGATGTTTGATCGCTAGACCGATAAAGTGAACTTTAAACAAGGCATGCCAAGTCTTGAAGATCTTAAAGAAAGTCGAGACGTATTTCTATTGCTGGAAGATTTGACGTTTGCCAATTCCAAATTTTTATCCAAGATTTGTAGATTCTACTCCCATCACTTTTGTTTCAGAGTACTGATAACCATGCAAAATTTGTTTCATAAAGGTTTGCGTGAAATAAGTCTCAATGCGCAAATTATGGTTCTCTTTAAAATTTGTGGGAACGTCAATCGAATCGCCCATTTCTTACGACAAATCTATCCCAACACGTACGAAAACGCTTTTGAGGCATATAAAGACGCCGTATCTTCGGAAAGAGGCTCTTCAGTGATTGATCATGCTGCAAAATGCACGATAACCAACGACTGCGTTTAAGGATTTTTCCAAAAGACACGAATTATCTTTATCAATAAATCGCTTGCGAAAAAACGAACCCACCTTGCGTTTGCTTCAAAAAGCCCCTGCACCTTTGCAAAGGCGTATTCTAGACAAGGTGTTGTCCGAGTTAATACATTTTCTTTGTAACGTTCACAACGTGCTACGAGGAAACGTCAGCTTATCGCATTAAAACAAACAAAAATTAAGACCGCACAAGAACAAACTTTAAAAGTTAGTTGACCGTAAGGTGGCGTTAAAGACTAAAAGAAGAATTATAAAAAAAGGCGGTTTTTTACTTCTCTTCTTATCTGCGCTCGCTCCTGTAATTATCGGTGTGGTAGGAAGTCTTATAAAATGAGAAAGTTAATCACGTTGGAACCCGAAGCATATGAAAAACTCAAAAACAAACACGAAGTCATAAACAAAAAAGTGCTTTCTGAACTTGATGCAAAAATGCAAAAAATCTTACTTTCAACCGACCTGAAAGCGAGAAAGTCGAGTTGTGTAACAAGGTGTTGTAAAACTCAAAGTTATTTTTGAAAAAGTTGCAACCCTTTCTGAAATGCGGTTTTAAAACTTTTGAAAAAACGTACCAAAGCCAAAATGCTATTCAAAGTTGCCACTACCAAAAAGAATTTAGACTGAACTAAGGACGGTCGAATTTTGTTACACAATCAAGTGGTGACTGGATCTCATATCGACAATTTATTTCAATCGACACTAAAGAACGGAATCTTAATTTACCGGGTATACACAAGTTTGAATTGCTTCTATGGTAGAGTATTTAAATTTTTACAAACCTGAAAAAAGAGCTTTTTTCTCGAAAGCACATAGCTTTCCAAAATCAAACCAACAATAT
Organism: Diplosoma virens; assembly: GCA_963680785.1. Lineage (NCBI taxonomy): Eukaryota > Metazoa > Chordata > Ascidiacea > Aplousobranchia > Didemnidae > Diplosoma > Diplosoma virens. The sequence continues at coordinate 27,310,362 of OY796883.1, forward strand.
TTGGAATTGCAAGACACTTACACGCTTCACAAACTGGAAAGAAAAAATTTCAAACGTAAAAAAACGATTGTGCCCTGTGCCAACTTTCAAATTCAAGCCGATCTCGTAGATTTTTCTTTGCTCAAGTCGTACAACGACAATTAGAAATATACATTTTGATAGTCATTGACGTGTTCTCAAAAAAAGACTTTACTACTTTCTTGAAAACCAATTCGAGCTCGAACATGATTGAGGCTTTTGAGCTGGTGATCCCCGAAATTGGAAAGTTTCAAAAACTGCAAACGGATATGGGACGCAAGTTTCTGAACTGACCCTTTCAAACTTGTTTAAAGCAACATCACATTAAGCACATTCACAGTCAAAATTTTGACACAAAAAGCAACCATTGCTGAACGATTTATACGCACTTTGAAAGAAAAACTATGGCATTATTTTACCTCGACCAACAGCCAAAAATAGGTAAATGTGACACCTGCTCTGGTCGAGTCTTATAACAACACCTACCGCGAATCCACTCAACGTGCTTCAAATTCAATTAACTCCGAAAATCAAAAATCATTTTGGCTCACGTTTTCTGCCAATCCCGAGTTATTAAAACCGAAATTTGAAGTAGGCGACCAAGTCACACTGTCCATGACTCAAATGCGATTCCGCAAAGTTTACTTACCTGGGTGGACAGAAAAATTGTTTCAAGTTGCTCAAGTGTTCCGAGACAATCCTTCTTATTACAAAATCAAAGATTTACAAGGCGATTGGTTAGAAAGAAATTTTTACGAAGAGCTGTTACGGAAAATTTATAAAAAGAATGACGTGTTGTGAATCGAGCGTATTCTCCAACAACGCAAGCGCAAAAGTTGAATTTTTAGTAAACTGGTTTGGGTATCCAGCTTTTTTTAATTCTTGGGTGCCAAAAAAAGACATGGTGTTCCTACTTTAAGTACCTTTGACATTGTTTTGTTTGGTGCACAAGTTTGGGTGATTTACATTGTGGTTTTGATCAGCTTATGCTATTTAACATAAAGCAGCGAAAACAAAGAACTCTGGATTAATTTGCCAAGTAACTCTGTCGATTATTTCTCCCGTTCTCCATTCTTACCAAACATGTTCCTCACCCTTTGCAGTAATTTATCCATAGACATTTACCCGGAAAACAAACTTTCAGATTGCATAGTTTACTTGCCCAAAGAAATCATGAGAGTTGGGTTTGTCTGAGATTCTGCACCCCAACAGCTGGTATAACATTGAAACCAACCAATGTTTTGTTTACTAACAACGCGTTAACTTCTGTCTTGAGTTTTTGAAAGACACGCTATTAACAAATTGGAGAGTACACTTAGAAAAGTGTTGCAAATGTAGAAACCGTGAATGTCATATATGTCTATTATGATGTTATTGAACATGGAACGGTCGGCCATACTCTCGTACCCTTGATTGGTGTCCTTCCTGTGACAGGGAAGCCAGGCGCTTATGTTTCCAAAAGGTTAGACAAAATATAATACCATTTTGTATTAAAAAAAATCTTAGCAGTATTTACTTCTCGCTTCGTGACGATCAAACAAAACGGATTCGTTTTTGCAAGGGAAAAGTGATTGTTACTTTGCATTTACGAGGAAACAAACTAAATTCGTTATAAAAACCAGGTGCAAAGGAAAAACCATGTTATTGCAAGATATTGATGGTCGCAGAAACATGCTGGTCAAATATTGTTGTGACGCAAAAGCATAGGAAAAACTATTATTTGTCTTAAGTCGGTTATGGTATGCTTTATTTTGCTAAAGCACAAATGCAGTAAGGTTATGAACTAGGCAATCTGTTTAGTTTCATTGCCAAAAGTGTTCTACCTTTGGTCAAAGAAAAACCCAAAACCCTTGGAAAACTTGCAAAGCAATGTCAGGTTTGCTTCGGATGTCTTGAGCGGTAAAAACGCCAAACAAACTGCCATCAATTAAACAAAAACATCCGGTTCAAATCTCTTACAAGTGACCCAACAAAAAATAGGAAAACGAAAAACAGTGCCGAGAAAAGTAAAAAAATTCCATTGCACCTGACGAAGCGAGCAGCAGCCCACGAAATCTTGGGCCCAAGTAAAAAAAATAGTCAACTTTAGTGCACAATTTTTTGTTTCTCTCATTCGATTTGAAAAGTTGACACGGATCCCCCAATTCTATTCCTTCTAATTCTTCAAGGACAAAAAGAAAAAACTTGAATAGATTCCTTAGCGTTCAATGATAATTTGCTACATTTCAACTATTTAATAACCCTTGGTCTATCAAAGAAAATGTTTGTCACTAATTACCAACTGGGTCCAACGTACCCAGTTGGTAATTAATGTATAAAGTTACATTTTCTAGTTTTGGTAGACATGTAGAAAATTTTTCCAATCGATGAATGAAAGAGAGAAGAGAGAAAATAAAAGTCACAAAAAATCAAAAGAATTAGATATGTTGAATTGATAAAGAACGTTTGATAAAAATGAAATGGGCTCATAGGACCCATTGGTAGACGGAGGGATAATAAATAGTAACAACTTATACTTGAAAAAAATAAAAACAAAATTATAAAGGTTGGTTCAAATGTAGCAGAATCGTAATTATCACTACAAGTTAAAAACAAGTTTAAAAAATTTTACACTACGTTTCTGGAAATAATCAAAATGTAAAAAAATATTTCCATTGCAAAACTTAAAAGAGGAATCTTGTTTCTAAGAACAAAACCAATCATTGATTTGCTGACGTGTTTCTTTTACTAAAATATATACTTTGATAAAACTATTATGGTGAGCTAAATCAATCACTATAGTTTGTAATAACTCAAATACATAAATTCAATTTCAGGTGTTCAGTGCTATGATATAATATTAAAAAACATCTTATTGTTTTAAATAACGAAGTTAAATAGTACCTGCATCAACGTTGTTGTTTCCAACACCTGTGTGTAGAATCTGAGCGTGTATGTCTCCATAGATATTGGTTATTACTCTGTTGGATTCAGTCGATGGTTCTGGCTTCTCATCAAATTGTAATGTAGAATCAAACATTGTTACCAACTAAAGCTTTAAAAATACCTCGCAAAAATTATTTTTGTTTATACTCTTGAAGACTTGTTATTGTGTACATCAAGACAAAATATACCTGTATATTACGGGATTTGATATTTAATCCATAAATTTTTTAAATAATTCGTAAATTTCTTTATTTATTTAGACAATAACATTCGCTTGCTCTCTCTTTCTACATACTGTACAATTATAAATAAAAAGTTATCCATAGTTTTGTCAAAAGTAATACTATAGGCTACGTAAAATTTAAAGATTCCGAAAAAGAACATGAAACTGTTTTGCCAGAAGTGACACACTAAGTTGTTTATAGTCTTATTGCAGCATAATCTATTTACTGTATATGGGAATAAAAACTGTTTAAATTAGAATCTAATTTTTTATTTACAGTAAATCAGGTTATAACCTCTGAATATATCACTTCTGAAAAAACAGTCACTGATGGGGTTTGTAAACATCTTGTAGTGAGTTCGTCAGCACACAAGTAAAAATCAATGCCATTTATTTTAAGAGTCTCGGGCACATCTGTAAATAAAGAAAACTACAACTCTGACAGTATTTATTTAAATATAGAAATTCAATGATGGCCAACTTTATGATTAACACAGATTTACTTTCATTCTCTGGTCATCCTGTCTATCTCTCTGTTTTATTAAATTTTATTTAATATTTTAAATCTTTTTCCCAGCAATGTTTATCTTTTTTTAAACAAAAACCCACACAATAATAAATAACGTGACGGTCATTTTTCTGGTGAAGTAAAGGCTATTAAGCTATACAGTAAAAGCGGCAATGACTTCGATTTTACAATCAGCTAACACGTATTTTGAAAGAATCAGAAATGAACAGTAAAATTAAATATATAAAAATTAGGCTCTGGTAAATATAGATTGCGAGCTAAGTATTAAATGTACGATGTAGCCAGCGGGTAAGCTTTGCAAAAAATTTACAAAACTTATTTGACGAATAAAATTTGTCACAATATTTCATGTAATTACTACAATTGAATGATGAGAACTGCGTGTAGAAGATCAGTTTGTTCAATTTAAATTTTAGGATTTACGTGTTTTGTGAGTCATAATAATATAATTATTCTTATGACTTACACAACAGGTAAAATGTGTTTCGTGTAGCAAGTATAAGAAACGTACAATGTGAAGGTCGTAATAATATATTCATTATCATGATCTAACAACAGTTACTTCGAGATTATTTCCTGTGTTTATATATTTAAATGTATATATTATAGATGCAAAAAAGCAACTTATTCGTTTCCAATATCATGTGATTTTAGGGTTTCCACCTATACCATTGTTCTCTACAGTTTGTTCTAAGAATACAGTATATCTATTAATAAATTAAAAAATCGATTTAAAAAAAAACCCACGCAATTCTCTAGGCTTTCATTTATAAAAACTTGTTCTGATACTCATGCTTTTTGTTAAAAATAATATTTTAAATTAATTTTCCCCATTTATGTATTTTATAATGTAAGGGATCAACAACTCAATGCACGTTTAAAGATTATTCAATTATTGACAGTTTTTATTATTTTATGTAATAAATTATACGGACAAAGGAGATTGCAATCGACTAGCTTTGACTTATTTAATTTGTTTAATAGCCAAGTCATGAAGTGGTCAACTTATTTCGAAGATCTTATACGAGTTTGGATTTAAGATTAGTTTAAATTCTACAATCTTTTAGCTATGTAATGAAAATTAATTTTTTGCACTTATTAGGCTAGACTTTGTTTGTTATCAGATACGGTTAGTTATTTTTAAAAAAATTTTTTATGAACATTTTTCACTCTGTAGCTTACGGTAATTTCTAATATATATTTAAATATACACAAAATTTGAAGAAGTTCTAATAAACAAAAGTTTATAAACTGAGTGATATTTAGCTAATATTTTTGGTTAAGAATTTATAAAAAAATTTTTTAATTATTTTTTCCAGTCTCAATATCCTACAATGGATCTAACACTTATTGCAAGTTTGGGCCTGGTTTATATTTCGACAGTTTTAGATTGTTTTAGTGATGGGTCCTATTTGAATTTTTCAATTGATTTTTTTATGCAGTAAACAACGACACAATCAGTAACGTTGTTTAGTTGGTACATAATGACCACAATTAACAGGGTCGGCTTACCTAATATCCTTTTCATGTTTTCTTGTTATTGAGAATACCACTTGGGGAATTTTTATCGGTTTGGCAGCCTTAGCAAGCAGCGTAAAAAAGGTTTTTTATATTTTTACCAAAAGAAACAAGTAAACATTTGTTGTTATTTTTTATGCAAAAAAATCCCAAATGGTAGGTGCTTTCTCTTTGCCCGGGACGTGAGTAGGTCTGTTCAGGGGTGCCGGAACGTCGGAAAGGCAAGGGGGGGCAGCTTTTTCAAAGGGCACTTTCAATACTGTAAGTACAGTCATTACCACAAACATTGCTTTCTAATATTGTCAAACAATTAAACACTTCAACAAAGCCAGAGTACTGCGCACAAACACTACAAAATAACAAAAAACAAATTATCAATTACGTAAGGGCAGGTTCAAGAATGTGACACCCGAACTTTAAACTTCGTAAAAATGGTAAAAAAAAATATGAGCAATATGATATAAGAAGAATACGATGTTACTGTTGAGATATTACAAAAAGGATTTTGAAGTACAAGGTATAGCTTTACTTTTTAACACTTCTACAACAAAACCAAAAGATGCAATATTTAGGTATAAAAATCATTATTTATATGATCCTGACTATAGTGTTTTTTTAGCTAAATATAATTGGCAGTTATTAGCTGGGGGCAAAAGAAACGATTGTTCCCCCCCGAAAGGCGAAAGGTCTGAAAAACAGCAATTTTTTTCTACGTACAAAATGCAAAATTTTCTTACCAGCGGCAAGGGCTTCGCCCCGCACTCCTAATTTGGGGAGTCAATACTTGTAATTTAGCAAAATTAGGCCAAAAAAGAACGATTTTCAAACGTCTTTTTAATAAATAACAAAAGTTACAAAGAGCGAAATGCTATAGTAAAGAATCAGCATTCAATCTTTTTCAAAATTAATCACAGTCAGTGTTTTTAAGAAAGTTTGAAATAATGCAAGCGAGAATCATTAACTTTGACAAATTCGTTTGTGATTGCTTTTAAATCCATTTGATCCATTAGCTTTGGGTGAATTGAAGCAAACATTGCATTGCTTAAATGATCTGATCTTGAGGTAGAGCGCAAATACTTTTTTACTCTTAAGATTACGGATAAAAAACATTAAGGCAATAAAAAAGACTGAGTCAGCCAAATCTTTATTCTACAATTTTAAGAGATAAATTTACGACGTAACAATCATGCAAAAATTGAACCAAATAAAAAATTTAAGTTATCCAATTCTCACGGCTTACATTATGTTTTAGTCATATTAAATTTTTATACTTATTTACTCTTAATCATTGAGTATTTAAATTAATGATGGGATGATGCCAATTTTTTTTTTTTTACTCCAATGCCGATTTCAACAACATTTTTTGATTCCGATTCTTTCACGAGCTAGCTAAAAAAACGTACAGTGTAGTATAGCCTACTGCAAGTTGCTACTAACTTTTTACTGTGCTAACTGCTATCGTGCACAATCGGGTCATTTGTTAGGTCTATTGTTCATAAACAATTAAATTATTTGTTAGGTCTATTGTTTATAAACGATTAATTTTTTTTGCACTGGATAGGCCAGGATAGGCCAGTTTTGAGATTTCATGCTTGAGTAACTGCGGACAATGGTTACAATGGAAGTGAAACTATTGATATCTTCGATATACTGTGATACAGGTAAACAGAGATATATACACACTTAGAGGTCACAGAGCAGGTGTTTTGCTTCGTTACTATCGTATTGGAATGCAAAGGGCAGTACTGCCCCCGTTGCCCTTCTTGGCAAAAGGGCACGGGGGGCAGCTGCCCCCCTGCCCCCCCTGTTCCGGCACCACTGGGTCTGTTACTGCTTTTAAACACCACGGACCGAAACCAAACTTGCCAAAACGGAAGGGTATCTACCCATTCCGATGTTCAGCGAGGTCTGCTAATCGGCAAACGTTCTTTTCAGAACGGGGTAATGCCTGGAAAAAAACTGCTCTTTTCAAGGTACATTGCAAACAAGTTCCGAAGACCCATTATTTTCCAGCTCAACATCGCCTTACTGCAAGCAAGATGAATGTTCTTCACTATCTTGCTCTGCCGTCTGAGGCATTCGTCATTCTACTACACGGACCCATTGCACTGATGCAGAGAAGTTGGTACTTTCAAGCTACTAGCTAGCTGGGTCTTCTTTAAGCAGGAGCATAGCCTTGCTACGTTTGTCCACGAGAGATTGAAGTATACGCTTTTGGACCAATCTCCACCGACATCGGACATCGAGTGGTTGTGCATTGACTTTGATGGTTATAAAACAGTCAACGTCTACAAACCTCAACCAACGCGACTGCAATCCTTGGATCTCCCAGTGTTTCCTAACACTGTCTTTATGCTGGCGATTTCAACTGTCGTCATGTTGATTGGGGTTACAATAATAACAATGTAAATGTTGAGTGCTTGGCTGGCTGGACAAGTATTAATGGTCTAGCGCTGCTATGCAATGCCAAGGACGCCACCAGTTTTTTACTCCGGCCGCTGGAACACTGGCATCAATCCAGATATAGCTTTCGCAGGCGTAGGTGCAAACAGTAGCTTACCGGATAGACGTGTCTTTGGAAGTTCCCCAGGTCACAACATCGACCTTCGCTTATTACACCACCAAGGTTTGCTCTGTCAGTGCCAAGCATGCTCGCTAAGCAGTGGCCTTACCTGCAAGCTACTCTCAAGCATCCAGCCAGCTGAGCTTCACCGACTGGGAGCGACACTCTTTTTGGCTTACCGTAAATCTTTGGACCCTGATCATATCTTGTGTGGTCTTTTAGGTGGGTCCTCAGATACTCGCCAAAAGAGATTAAGATCCAAATACCCATTTGTGCCAGCTGCGCAAAATCTTTTGGACAACCTTGCCAGACTTGGCATCTGCACTTCTGAGTGGACAAATCACAAATGGAAAGCGGAGTACTGTAAAAATGCTTCCAACCTTCGTGATTTTGTGCCCGGGACTGGTGCCAGGTCTGTTGGGATGGGCTTGCCCCGAACAGCTTGGGTTAAGTTGAACTATCTACAAACTGGTGTTGGGCGATTCCATTCGTCCTTGCGCAAATGGGGTCTGGCTCCTTCACCAAATTGCGAGTGTGGCGCCTCTGATCAAACCGCAGAGCATGTTCTAACAGCGTACCTCATACATCGGGCACCACATGGAGCACGAGGTCTGACGGTTTTGGATGACAAAACTCGATGCTGGCTTAACAACATCACTGCTAGATCTGATCCGGGCAGGACAGCAACCTGGGGTAGTAAAAGGGTAAACCCCCGGTTTTAGTTTTGTTTGTGTCTGACCTGGAGTGGATGTCCTTCCAAACGACGACAACGACGACGCAAAAAAATAAACGCTATTGCGATAAACCCAACTTATTTTTTGGAAAAAATTCCCCGTAATGTTCATTTGCTGGCGGTTCAAAGAAGTGCACATTAAATTGTTTTAAAACAAAAATAGCTAAATTTACTCACGTAATAAAGCCGCAGATAAAAGCCAAAGTTTGGATAGTAACAGGTTTTAATAAATAGCAAATAAAAATGCAATACAAAGATTATTTATTAATTAAAGTTTTTTTAAATAAGACTTGTTCCAAACTTTTCACGATTACATTACAATTGTATTTTTAAAAAAAATTAAGTGGTTCGCAGTCTGGCCATTCTGCTTTTACTATTCTGTCAATTGATTAAGTTTTGACGAAGTTTATGTATGTCACGCTTTAACGTCAATAGTTTCAGCAATCTTCAAAATTTGGAAAAAACTGTATCAATGCAGTTATAATAGCATATTGCTGTAGCTTCAAATTTTGGCATTTTGGACAAGACAATTAAAACCACCAAGTCATTATCGTCAGAGGTAGAGTCGAGACACGCTGCTGTGAGACCGAGACGGGACGAGACTTTGGAGTACCGATTTTCAAATAAATAGAAAGTCCTTATTGGAATTTATTCCTATCTAAATGTCGGGGTTCTTTAAGAATTGTGAGCACATTCTAAAGCTACTGCTTGTCATTTACAATACATTCTCAACACTTATACTATGAACTAACTTAACAAAAAAAGTGCCTTGGTCAGCAGTTGGGTGTAATCAGAGTAAGAACAAAAAAATTTTAATTTGAACTACTCTTAATTGCAGGCAAGAAAAAGGCATTATAAAATGCTAACTCTGCAACAATAATTACAATTGCTAAAAACAATTTTTAATGTTTTATCTTTGAAAATTTTTAAGGGATGCTGCTCCTTATCTGCTGGATCCTCTCTGATTGCTAAGTGTGACTTTTAACAACGGTTGTGTAATTGTAAAATTTTTTTCCGACTTCGATTCTTTTAAATTTTACGATTCGAACTTGAACTCTTGAACATCTGAATCAACGATTCCGACTTCGTTCCAAAACGTGCATATCTAGCGATTTCCATTTCACAGCCTTGGAGGCCTAATTGTCGAGTGGTTAAAGCGCATTAAACCGCCGTGATTGTGATCAACATAATCTCGGTTCAAAACCTAATGGCGCCATTCTGTTGTGTCCTTAGTAAATACACTTCTACGGCACTTTCCTTTGCTTGGCGGTTTTGGCAAGCAGTTCTAAATTTTAGTCATATCTCTATAAACTAAAATAAAAAACTTCAACCGGAAAGCAATATCTTGGCATCTCCGGAAGCAGGTTGCAATAATTGCTTGCCCTATGTATAGCAGAGGTGGATATTTCGAGACATGTTTCGAGACATCAACACCTTTCAAGACATGTTTTTCAAAGTCTCGGTCTCGTATGGGTCTCGTTACCCCAAAGTCTCGTCTCGGTCTCGGACCACTGGGTCTCGACTCCAGGCCGAGACATTGCAGGATGTAACCAAAGCTTACAAGTGTTGTGATATGTCATGGTTTTTGGCAAAAATTGGTTATTTCTACGTTTTTCTAGCCAATCGGGCGTAATGGCCCTTTTTAAGTTTCCCATTAATCACAGAGGAATTGAATAATGCCAATCTTTATCCATGACAATTAAGAAGCCTGGACACCGCATAGGGTGCTTGAGAAATTATAGACCTGTTTTTATCAACATTTAAACGTCTTGCATTTCATATTGTTATAAAAAATTTTGGTATCTCAAAATTTGGCTACCGGTATATCACGATGTTCGTATTTGTACTTTTTGTAGGCAATACTGTTTTAGGACATCATAATAGATTACATGTGTGACCATCAAGCAATTGATACAATTGCGGTTTAAAATCTACTCGCTTGATTCTGATGTGTCCTTGTGGAAAGATATTTTACGGCGCTGTTTTTGGGTTTTAATTTCATTCATATTACAAAATAAAAATAAGTCAAACCCAAAACCTTAGTTTCAAGTTTTAAACTCTAATCAGGGCAGTCAGCTTACCCAGGTTTTGTCCCAGAGCTGGTCATACATAGAGAAAAAAATTGAAGACTTCTAGGGTTCCACCAGACTGCTGCACTGATAGAAGCGGCATTGTGCATCACGCACGCGGATGTAGATACTAGGAATATATCGATTTATTGGACAGATGATATTAAAAAGTATCATCTGAAGCATTGTACACCACACAAGTGAAACCCAAGATCATAGTTTTCAGTTTTAAACTCTCGTCAGGGACAGTCTGCTTATTCGGGATTTGCCGCTTCTATCAGTGCAGCAATGTATCCGATAGAAGCCTACAAATCTTAGATTTTTCTCTTTATACATGACCAGGTCTGAGACAAAACCTGGGTTTTAGCTGATAAAGAAGTTTAAGTTGGCAAAGTTTAGCTGGCTTGATGCCTAAAAAAATTGGTAGGAGTGGGAGGCAAGCATCCAAATGTTTAAGGCGTCATTCAAGACATTATTTATAAGGCAAACATGTGCGGTACAAAGTACTCAGATGTCAAATAGACCAAATAAAGGACAACAACATGACACTGGAAGATACTTTTTGCACATTGCCACAAGGTGGTGACGAATCGTGAGCTATTTTTTGAGTTTTACCCCAAGATATGTAGGCATCAAACAGAATAGAAAAAATGCATTTTTTTGTAAACTTTTAGCTCAGATTTGGCTTCTTGCATATTAAAAGGAAAAGCTGCCGTCACCGTTTTTGAGTGACCAAGTTTCGTTCTTCAAGTTTGGAGAAAGGGTGAAAGAGAAAATATATCTTGATTTAAAGTCCTTCCAATTTTGAGAAAAGTGCAACTATACAAGATAGTCCGCATAGGCGAGCTTTTTGAAGATTGTGAAAGCCAAATAGTATATACAGTATAGAGGTTAAAAGAGAAATGAGCCAAGACCGATCTCTAAGGAAAGCCTTTTCTCAGATATCTTAGCTTGCTTTGCTTGTTACCAGTAGCAAGGGTAAAATTTGATTTTGGGCAAGTTCCATCATTTTAACCACGTACTTATCTGGAGGATTTCAGTAGTTTACTGATAAGGCCACACAGACTTGGGCAAAATACTCTCCAAAGGTATTTAAATACAACTACAAAATACAGTGGTTATAAAGTAATTAAATATAAATACAAAATACTTTATCAAAAAGCTGGTAAATACAAAATACAAATACTGTAACAATGTATTTAAATACATTTAAAAATACTTTCAAATACTTTCAAAAAAACCATCGATTTTTATGTTTCTATTAAAACGATCATTGTAGTATCATTTGTTTATTATAGAAAAAAACTATGACTGTAAAATAAATAAAGAATAATTTAATGAATTATGTGAATGGAAACGTAGTAAATAAGTGGGTGTCCATCAAATCGATTCAAACTGTAAATCATTGTATCTCTTAGCTCGGTTATTTTACAATCACTTTTTGTTTTACATTAAACAAATAAAGATACATTGATTTAGGTTTGAATCGATTATAGCAACTAGCAAGACTGAAGACAAAATTCTAAAAACACAGGATATGTACAAAATAGACAGCATCACTATACAAAACATACTGCGAGTTTCGTCTTTATATAATCTGGTAATGCAGCATTGAGATGTAGTAAAATAGCTTCAGAAATTCGTGGTCGTAGAAAAAAAATGCTTTGTTTGTTATCCACTAATGCATATCAGCAGTTTCGCATTTGTTTCCTTTCAGTAAAGTTAACTTTTCAAAGTTCTTATCAGTCAGCCTTCCCCTGCGTCCTTGTATAATGATAGAAGCAAATGAGAAGAGACGCTCAACGGGTGTTGACGATGTCAGTGATGTGTTGAATTTCAAAAACACGTTTTTGATTTTTGGATAGCGATGCAGTGATTCCAGATTATTATTTGGGTCTTCCAAAAATTGAAGTACTTCAATGGAAGTTAGATTTTTCTGTGTTTGTGGAGTTTCTTCTTCGTCATCTGACCAGTGAAAAAAGGTATCACTACTTTTGTTGCATTTAAAGCCTTCTGAAACATTTGAACTTAGTTCGTTAGTTGTGTCAATCAGTTCTTGTTTGAGTGCATATCTTTTGTCTTTCAAAATAGGTTTTAATTTAAAATAAGGATGTGATATTGTGGCTAAAAGGGCATCTTTTACCACCATAAAATCTTGTTGAAGATACGGCTGGAATCTTTTTTGCATTCCTCTCAAAGCAGCTTGAACAAGTGGAGCATTGTACTTTAAAGACTGATTCTGATTGTTTTGAGTAAAGTTTCTGTCTGTCGCAGCACAGGGATTGCATAGCCATAAAACAAAAATTGCTCTCCTTGAACCTTGTCAATAGCCATGGCGATAGGTTCAAGCATAGTGCAATATTCACGCAAAAATTCCACTTCACTTTCACTTAACTCTGGCAAACAAAGTTTTTGACACAAGTCTTTCAAGGTACACTGCTCAAATTTTAGCAGACATTGTAAGCTGTCAAAAAGAGAATTCCATCTCGCAATGCATGGTGTAACTAGGTTCCGCTTGCAAATATTGAAAATTATTTCAGCCGACTTAGGAAGATTGCACTTATTCCAAATCGCAGTGGCTTTTTTAAATGATGACATAAAAATTTTGTTGTGCAATGCTGGGTAAGAAGTTTTCTTGATATCTGTAGTAGCTATTAAACTGAGTGTATGAGCAAAACATCTTTCATTGCATGGGCAAAACAAAAATCTCTTCATCACTTTCGCCAGTAAACATGACCATGCCATTGATGCTTTCAAAATTTACTTCCTCTTCACTACTCTCCTGATCATCATTTTCATTTTGCTCTTTGAAGCCAAACTCACGAAAAGCTTTTGCAAAATAACTGGCATTGTCTGTTATGGTACGAGTAATTTTTTTTTAATCAAGGCCAATTTTATCATGAACTTGAATTTTTTCAGCAATTAAATCAAATGAATGTGTCCCTGAAAACCTTTCGCAACCAATTGCAAAGTACTCTCTCTGCAGTGTTTCTGGATCAACGACATGAGCAGTCATGCCAAGGAAGCTTCTTTTTCGCTGTGACCAAATGTCAGCTGTTGTGCAAACATAATCCTTTGAAAAAAGCGCTTTTTTAATGTTGATCATAACAGCCTCAAACTGTTTGGCAATTTTTGCACTAAGACTTTTCCTGCTTATGCACTTGCACGTTCCAGAAGACAGTGTGCTTACTAAATGTTGAAAAGGTTCTGCTTCAACCAAGGACAGGGGTAAACCGCATTTAACTACTAAATTAACAATTGCTTTTGAAGCAGCATCTTGGGTAACCTTTTTCGACTTGCAAAATTGAAATATAGTTGTTTGCGTATTTTTGGGTGTTTTCTCTTTCTGAGAATCGTCCTGACGTGCTTTCTTTGATTTTTCAAACTCTGTAGCTTCTGCTGGATGCTTCCGTTTCAAATGCAACAAAAAATTTTTTTAATCCTGATAAGGGTGGCTTGCTATCAGGGCAGACACAACATTTAGCTTTTATTTTACCATCAGAACTTTCTTCAGTCACTTGAAATAGTTTTCCATTCAGGATTAAAGGCGTTTTGAAGTCATTTTATGCTGTCAGTTTAGACAAATTCTAATATTTCTGCTTTAAACTGTCTCAACTCTTGTCCTGCTGCGTGCATGCGCCCTGTCAAAACAGTCTGAACACCCATTCAAAGACTCAAAGTGAGCAGAAAAACAAACTCGGCAAATTTTTTTGGCTAAACTTCCTGAAAAACCCTTTGATGTTTCTGGTTTACGTAACAATGCTCCAGCAAATGCGCAAGTCGTTTATATACGGCTGCGCGTTGCTTTGAAGTCAGAATTTTTAATCAACAAAAAACATCTAAAAGCCATAACGAAGGGAATAGAGATAAGTTGTTCAATGTAAAGGCCCGTTTCCACTACAAGCGTGGAAAAAAGCATTCTTTGTTTGTTTCATTGCTTTCTTTTTGCGCTCGCTTCAATTTTAACCGCTCGCTTCAATCGAAGATCAATAAAAGAGAGAAAGAATGCTCTTTTCCACGCTCGTAGTGGAAACGGGCCTTAATAAAGTCACAAATCTTAAAAAATTATGACCTTGCAAAAGTAAATTTACAGCACTTTCCGCTGTGTGGTGAATTTAGCAGGCAACTGTAGATTTCTGCTATGCCTATAATAAAAAAAGTACAAATATACATACAGTAGAATTTTAATTATATAGACTACAAATTTTGTAGAATACCTGTTATATAGACGACAAATTATGTAGAATACCTATTATATAGACTTTTTGAAAATAAATTTACTGTATTTTGAACATGCCATGCAAAATATTGCTTTGACTACAGATGAAACTGATGAATAAATACTATTTACTTTAAGACTAATAGTTTATATGTAAGAAATATATATTTTCAAATATTTCTTTGAGAGCAGCCGGTACATTTTTTATAGACAATACACGTTATATAGACTTGCCCGAGTCTATATAATTGGAATTCTACTGTACATATAAAATTTAAAGTGGATAGTAATAATTAGTCATCTCCGCAAGCAAGTTGAGGTAATTGCTTGACAGTAGCTGTATTTAGAGCGCCTCCGACGCTTTTTTGTAAGAAGGATAAATAAAAAAAAGAATTTACTGGTGTACCGTATTGACGGTGAATTTGTGTTTGTAAAAATGTTTTATTGCTTATTACACGAACTGCCTAAAAAAAACTGTGTGATACCTTTTTTGCTTGCTAAAGTGAAAAAATATAAATAACCCAATTGAGAATATTTTGCTGAAACGTAATACCGGAGTAATTTTCTGCTTTCGCAAAAATACATCTATCGTTCAAAATTTGTTACATAAGGATTTATTGAGTGACAAAAAACAACGTTACTTTGCTAAACAGCTAAAATAAACTATGAGCTTGCTATCTCTTGTTTATAATTGTCACGAAAAAAAGCCGAAACTTTTTTTTTTGATCTAAGTCAAAGCGCGCAAAGATTGCTTAGTAACAAATGTATTTAAAAAATATATTTAAAAATTTCTGAAAATACAAAATACTTATAGTAAAAAGCATTTAAATACAAATACAAAATACACAAAAATAAATGTATTTAAATACAAATATAAAATACAGTATTTTGTATTTCAAATACGTATTTGTATTTTAAATTACAAATACATCCCAAGTCTGGGCCACAAAGCCAGGCAGTGATAAGCATCTGTCAGAGCGAGAATTACAAAACCGTCCTTCTTAGTTTCAAAAGGATCCTTGATGGCTCCATTATTAAACAATAGAATGAATTGATCTACAGTTGACTTTCCGCGTCTAAATCCAGCTTTCTCCCTAGAAAGCAAGGGATAAATTATTGACTTTGCTCGATGCCACCCTAGTTACGTCTCTCAAAAATCATTTAGGAGAAAGAGAGGAGAGATACAGGTTAATAGCTCTTGGAGTTCTCTACAGGTTTTATCGGTTTTGAAATCACGACTACAAGCGCTCTTCTTCAAATTTTGAAAATTTTGAATGGGCGCGGGCAAAAAAATAAGAATTTATCTAACGAGGAATTAAAAATAACTCCCGCATTAGTAATAGCGTAATCCTTGATCTGACATCTGCTTATCACTGCCTGGCACATGGCTTTACCTGCAAGCCACTGAATTCTTCTAAATAAGCACATGGTTAGGGTGATCATGGAACCCATAATCAAATTCTACCCTTTCTACTGGTAACAAGCAAGCTCAGATGTCCGAGAAACGGCGTTCCTTAAAGATCGGTTTTCTTTTCAACCTCTACAATACACATACTATTTTGCTTCCACAATCTTCAAAAAGCTCGCTTATGCGGACTATCTTGCATTGTCACACTTTTTTCAAAACTGGAAGGACTTTAAGTCAAGACATATTTACTCTTTCACCCTTTCTCCAAACTTGAAGGATAAAACTCAATCACTCAAAGACGGTGATGACAGCTTTTCATTTAAAAAAGCAAGAAGCCAAATCTCAGCTAAAATTTAAAACACGACGAACATTTACCAATCTGTTCGATTCCTACGTATCTTGGGGTAAAACTGGAAAAATTGCTTATGTTTTGTCACCACCTTGTGGCATTGTGCAAAAAATATTTTTCCGCGTCACGCCATTGCCTTATATTTCGTCTAGTCGACAGCTGAGAATTTTGCAGCGCACATGCTTGTCTAATGAATAGTGCCTTAATGACGCCTTAAATATTTGAATGCCTGCGACCCACTCTAACACACAACCCAACAATTGTTTTAGGCATCAAGTCAGCTAAACTTTGCCAACCAAAAATGAAATTCTTCTTGTCTAACAGTGAAACTCAAATGTCATCTACAGCAAGCTATTCATCCAACTTGTTTTAAGAGATGCCACAATTTTGCTGTCCGATTAAAATTTTTTATTATCTTTTTAAGACTTGTGAACTTCAACCTGATGCATTACTGCACTGATAGAACGGCATTGTGCATCACTCACTTCTTTGACCACATATTCGAAATATATCGAGTTGTTGACAGACAGTAATAAAAGTGCCAACTGTGGCATTGTGTATTCCGCACCCGAGCTCACTCCTTGACCATGGTTTTGAGTTTTAAACTCTTAACAGGGACAGTCTGCTAAACCAGGTTTAGTTCCAGAGCTGGTTATATATAAAGAAAAAAGTTTACAATTTGTGGACTTCTTCCAGATGAATTGTTGCACTGATAAAAGCGGTAAAACCTGGGTACGCAGATTGTCTCTAATGAGAGTTTAAAACTCAAAGCCATGGTCGGGTAGTGAGCTCGGTTTCGGCGTGCGTGATACACAATGTCACAAATGATACTCTTTAATGTCATTGTCCAATAATTCAATATATTTCTAGCATCTGGTCATCGGCGTGCGTGATGCACAATGCCGCTTCTATCAGTGCAGCAATGCATCAAGTTGAATCCAAAAACTCTTAGATTTTTCTTTATACAGTACATATGACCAACTCTGCAACAAAACCTGGCTAAGCAGACTGTCCCTGAAGAAAGTTTAAAACTTGAAATCGTGGTCGGGCAGTGAGCTCGGGTTTGGCGTGCGTGATACACAAGGTCACAGATGGTACTCTTTAGTGACATCTGCCCTATAACTTGCTATATTAAAAAATCTTTTTTTTGTAATATGACTAAAATTTAAAGCCAAAAACAGTACCGTGAAGTATCTTTCCACAAGAACACAACAGAACCAAGCGAGTAGGCTTTGAACCGTAAACGTGTCAATTGCGTAATACTCAAACATGCAACCTATTATAATGTCACGGAAAAGTATAGACCAGCGGTTCCCAAACTTTTTTTGTTCACAGCGCCCTTCGAAAACTTACCAATACTCGCGGCGCCTTAATGAAGCCAAAATTTGCGAATTTTAAGTTTTACCAAGAAATTACAGTATATTTAAATCATGTTCATTATTCAAAATGCACAAAAATGTCAGCATTATTTGCAAAATACTAAAAAACATTTAATGTGAGCAGTGAGCTTGTTGCTCTATGCACATTTTATTAAATCGTGATGCAATGTTTGATAACGCAACACACATATCGCGTTCAATCTCAATCTTATTGCGATACTTCGACTTGATTACTGCTACCGCAGAAAAACCGGCTTCACACAAGTGTGACGTTGCAAATGGCAAAAAAAACGGAGAGCTTTACAGCCTACAAGTGGCACTCAGATCGAGCCTTAACCCAGATTGAAATGAGTAAATTAAGGTTGTATAAGCTTTTCAAAATGAGGTCAGAAGAAAGATCCATAAATTGTTCAGCTTCCAAAGATGTAAACCCCTGAGAGGCATTTGCATTATTAACAAAAGGATTTCTTATCCAATTGTGCTTCTCCATGTCTTCAGAAAAATATCTCTCAAAATGCGAGATTAGAGCATTCAAATGCGAACACATCACAGTCTTCATATCACACTCATCGGTATTCTGCAGGGAGAGATTGCCAGATTGCGAGTTTAAATGAGATTTTAAAAGTGGAAAGTTATCAGATTGCTCGTTATTTATCAGCAGATTAGTTTGTCACAACTGTAGTTTTCTTTTAAAGGCTGTAATTTTGTCATGGAATTGTAGAAGGTGAGTTTCTTTTTTTTGGAGGGAGATGTTTAATTAATTTAATTTAAAAAAAATATTGCAGAGATACGTCAACTGTGTCAGGAAAACTTCATCCTCAAAGGTAGTAGCAAGTGCATGGTTTTCTTTTTTTAAAAATATGGAGATTTCGTTTTCAATTCGTACACACGCAGAAGAACTTTACCATTGGAAATGCACCTTTCATTACAATAAAACAATAAATTGTTGTGCTCTGCTCCTAATTCATCGCAAAGACGTTGGAAAAGCCGAGCTTTAAGCGGCCTTGCTTTAATGAAGTTCACAGTTTTGACAACAGTTTTAAGCACTCCATTAAGGTCACCACTGAGTTGTTGCGAAGCCAGCGCCTCAAATTGTATTAAGCAGTGGGTCCATTTTGCGTTTACGGCAACGCCCTGCGCTAACGTTAGCAGCCCGCCAAAGAGGCCAGACATAGCTCGGGCACCATCAGTGCATAAACCAACGCAAAATTTCCACTGGAGATTATTTTCCTGAAAAAAATTTTTTAGTATTGCAAACAATTCATGCGCTCTACAATTTGTTAAAATAGGTTTACAAAAGAGCAAATCTTCAACGATATTGTCGTCGTTATCGATAAAGCGTACGTAGCAAATCAAATAAGCATTTTTATTACTGGTTGTTGCCTCATCTAACTGTAAGCTGAACTCATTTCCACGAATTTTCGCTACTAGGTGATCATTAATATCATCCGAAATTTTATCGATCCTCCTACTAATGGTATTGTTTAAGAGCGGAACAGCTTTTAGTTTTTGAGCAGCTGATTTTCCACTTATTATCGAAACTAAGTGAAGAGCAGCAAGAAGCACAAGTTTTTCCGCAATAGTATGCAGTTTTTTACATTTCGCGATTCTGTACCAACTTTAAAAGACGCAAGCTGTGCTTTGGTTGGTGTTTGCAAAAAATTTGAAAATACGACAGACTGCCTATTCATTTCTGAAAACTTATAAGCAAAAAATTCGTGTGATTTTCTAGATAAGTTGTTGTAAGTAACAACTAACAACTAACAAGCGGTTCCACACAGCTGCTGCTCACCACACACTGTAAAATAGTAAAAAGCTGCTAACAACTTTCACATTGTAATTTTTGTGAGGAAAGCAGTAAATGCAACAACTTTACATGTTTTCGCGGCGCCCCTGGCAAGGTCTCGCGGCGCCCAGTTTGGAAACCGCTGGTATAGACTACAATTAAAAGCATAATAATATACCGCATTTCAAGATACCAATTTTTTTTTAAGAATATGAAATGCAAGACGTCTAAATGTTGATAAAAACACGTCTATAATTTCCCGAGCACCTTATACGGTGTCCAGGCTTCTGGATTGCCATGCATAAAGATTACCATTGTTTAATTATACTGTGACCAATGTCAAATGCAAATAGGGCTATAAAGTTCAAATAACTAAAAAAACATACAAACAACCTATTTTTACCAAAAAACATATTTACACTAATCAGAGCTAGATACTTCGAGAAATGTCTCGAGCTATCCACCTCTGATTAACGTCGATGTTTTGCATGACTACCGGAAAGAATTATAGTATATTTTGAGATTATAGATAACAAGCTGTAACTCTAAGAACGTAATGAAAACAAAAGAATTTACCAAAGAGTGTAATAATCTAGAAAGTCTTGAGCACAAACATTAATTCCAAAAATTTCCGTCTCTTACAATTTGAAGTCGTATATTCTAGGTCTGCAGAAATAAAATCACTGGATTGGTTAATATTCCAGTAAGTTTTCGTCAATTTCGTTAAAAAAAATGATAAAACAAAGAATTTTTTTCATGTATACATTTTTTAGGAAAAATTTTTAAAAACTTTATGCCACTTGGCATCTGCTTCAATTAAAATTTTATGAAAAAGCTAAACAACTAACGTAAAAATTAGTATACTGACTGCAAAAAAAAATTCAACAATACTCTTGCTTGTCAAAACTCAATTGAAAAGCTATAAGAAATTAAATAAGCAAGGCCTTGTTTGAAGAACCGTTGCTGAAATACATCATAATACATTTCTATTTCTACATACATGTATTTCTATTCGTTGATAAAAAGCAGCTCGTCAAAACGTTTAAAACAGTAGTTCTCAAACTGTAGTTGTCCGTGGCTTCCTTTCAGAGACTCTTAAACACCCGTGGTCCCCTGGTTAGAATATTGTCCCAAAGGTGAAGTGAAGACTTGAAAAAGGTTATCACTTTGAAACTGTCTCTGATTTTTTCAATTTCGTCAATGTAAATTGAAGTTTAAAATAAAGATCTTCTGGTGGGTCCCACCAGGGGGCCACCTTTGAGAACGGCTCCTTTGAGAACCTATGGTTTAAAATAATGTTACGGTTTAGGTTCACGTTCGGCAAATTTTGTTTTTAACGGTTCAGCTCCGGTTCAGGTTTGGCAACTTTTTAAAATTAGTTTCGGTTCGGGTTTAAAAAAACAAATAGCGGTTAATACGATTATCGCTTTACATTTGGTTTAATCCTTATAATTTTATTAAAAATTTTTATGTCCGTTTTTGCAGGCGTATGAGCCAAGGACATGGCTCGTAGATGGTGGCTATAGACACATCAGAACAAAGGATTTGGAAAAGGGGGCGAAACAAACTTTCCAAAAAACCCACAAAAACATTTTTACAGATACATTTTATGTCTTGAAAAACGTATTCAGTGCCCAAAAAATCAAATTGTTCACAAATTTTTTGTTGGTGAACAGCCTGAGATGGTAACAACATCCCTATCCTCCCCACTTTGTCATGGTATGTTTGTAGCCATATGATATCCCACAGGCGTTAACTGGCATGTTTCCTGCAGAATTATGGCAAACAGTGCCATACCAGCGAGGTATTTACGTGTGAATTACAAAACCAACTTTGCACAATTCAACAAAGTTGAGTGAATGTATAATGATAATTTTGCGAGCCCTAAAAGTGCAAGCGAAACCTTTTTGTAATTTTATTTTTGATAATAAGTTTGTTTAGGCTATTTGACCCTAGTGACAAGCAAGAGCGTTAAAATTAGGGAGCAGGGGGCTGAATTACCCCTGTTCAATTTTTTCGCCTAGAAATTTTTCTTTCCGCTTCATCTCCCCCTTAAAGTTATTTTGCTACGAGTACGATTAATTTAAATTTCTTATATTTTGTCAGGAGAAAGTTTCCTTAAGTGTTATTCAAATACACAATTAAATCAGGCATCGCTATATCAGCGGGCACTAATCCCACAATTACAGTCTTTTTTAAAAAACCGGTTGCTCACGAGGCATTAGTGAATTACTAAAAGGCATAACTAGAGTCTTAAAACTGTGAATTTGTAGCCATATCGACACGTCGATAATGAGGCGAGAGAACGAGGGTCTAGGGGACTTTTCCCTGAACGACGTTGGACAGGCGTATCAAAGTCAGCCCACCAGCTAAAAAGTAGTTCCAAAGCCACAGACGACAAGATCTTAAAATTTCTTTATACTGGTGTGTGTATGCATTTATTAGATCCTTTTTAGACTGGCAACCTACCTGTGTGATATGACAAATAAAATGAAGCCATAGCACTGCGTATTTCCTTTCTACTTTGTCTGCATGCTATAACATTATAACTTGGGGCCACTAAACACAATAAAATCAATTTTTTTAAGGTCTTTATTACCTCATGAGATTTACACAACCTGATAGTTTCAGTTGTTCAAGAGTCTGTTTACTAAGTTTTATAGATCAAAATAAAGTCAAAATTTTATCTTTTCGAATTTCACATACAAATACTCATTGGTGCCAATTTAGTATGTAGCCTACCTGGCTTGAGAGATCGAATTTCGTAGACCACATTCGAAATGTAGGCCACATACTAAACCGGCACCTACTCATTTTTTGTTATTTTTGTAATTTTTTTAGCAGCTCATTTTATAGTAGGCTTAGGTATTCTAAAACTTCTGGCGACTGCGACCCCTTAGCGTCAATCTTTTCGCCTTTTTCTTTATTATTTCTGAATCAGCAATATAAGTTTTACAATATTCCACCAACGTCAAACCTCTCCTAAAAATTTTAGTACCCCCTTCCAAAGGTTTTTAGTTGAAAAATTTTTAATCTCTATAGTTAAAATGTTTTCCAATTTAAAGTTCATTAAAAAAATAAAGTATTATTTTTGTAAGTAAAAATACGTGTCTCCAAATGCATGTTCGTTATAAAAAATTCGGCACCACAATCGAGTAGTTAAAAAGCGCCGTATTGATGGTGAACGTGATTGACACAGTAACAGTTCAAAATTTACTTGCATCATTCCGTTGCAAATTTAACTTAAAGTTTTCCTTTTTGAGGCAATTATAACCATATTGCTTTGGTTCACTTTTACTACAAATTGTTGTCTATGCAATTTTGTTGGCAACTTTAGTGCGACAATAGCTGCTTATGTGGATTGATTTTGCAAGTTTATTTGCATGCAAATATGATTAATCGAATCATCAATAGGCCTACAATATATTACAATTTGTGTTTGAATAAATTAGATCGTTAAAAAATTATGACATTTTCTTCCATTACAATCGGTAGGAGTAAAAAGCATATTTTCAATAAAACTTATTACTTTATATGCCTAATACATAATTTTATTTACTTATCATAACTCACTAGCGACCATTAGTTAAAACTAACTATGCAAAGCGGCCGGCAACAATCAAAGGTTGTGCATTTTATACAAAGATATTTAATAAAGTATAAAATAACCGACTTAGTTTTAAGATCTGATTTTTGCCTATGACTTTTGCTTTGTCGTTTTTGGTGCGTCTCCATTTTAAATTTTTTTCATTTGAGTGCTTTAGCATGCTATCTATTTAAAACTGCTCTTTCTTTATCTAGGTCACGTGACCAACATTTTGCTCTATTTTAACGCTTAGAAACTCGTTTATGACGTACATGTATCTGTTTTGCCACACAGCAAGTCAGTGACCAAACAATAGTGGCAACTTCTAATACATAATTGTTTCCATCTAAGCCTAAATAAAGTTAAAATGAGAGCGTCGAATCGCATCCGTTTAAAATAAAGTTCCGGTTCAAGTTCAGGTTCGTAAATTATATTTTTACGGGTTCAGTTGTCGTTCAGGTTCAAAGAAAAATAACGGTTAATACCGGTTTGCGGATCCGGTTCGGGTTCGGTTTGACGCCCTGATGAAATGATCCGAAAAGGATTTAAATGATTGACGAGATTGACAAAACGACTCCTTCAAAGAAGACTTTACGGTACATTTTAAATAAATACGTAATTGTAGCTTCCATTTTAATTATCATTAACTTTCATGTAGAAAAATGAAAAACATTTTTGGAGCATAAAATTTGGAACGCGTAACTAATTTTAGAATAAAAAGTATAGTCAATACATTTTGAAACATTGTTTATCAAGAACGTTTCGGAATTACTGTATAACTCATTTTCATTATCATCTGCATAAAAAAATTCTAAAATAACTTTTTTTTATCGTTATTTTTGTCGAAACTTAACTATTTTGAATGCGCTTTCATATTCTTGTTTCATAAAATACATATTTCAAGCAGAAAATCGACATTAACAAACACTGACAAGTCTTGTCTCTTTAAAGCAGAGTGGCTGCATTTTACTTGTGACTTATTTCATAACTAAAAATGTCGGAAATGCGTGAATTATGCCAAGATCGTGCGCTTATTGCACGCAGTACGCAACAAGTTGCTGTCTTTTCCTTACTAAACTAATGTTTTAACGTCTGACGTTGTTCTGCTTCTTCCTTTTCTTGATCTTTTTAATATTTATAATTTTTTGTGTTAAACTGTTTAATAATGATCAAGAATAAAAAATGAATGAATGAATGAATGAAACTCACTCAACGAAACAATAACCAAAATTAAATCTATGATCATGCTTCTTAATTTATAAATCAAGCAACTATTAGTCTATTCACTCAATTGAAATAAATAAACAACGATAAAAAAAATCAAGAAAGTCGAAAATAAAACAAAGAAAGCGAAAAAAGGTGTTTGCAACAATTTGATAGTTCAATGGCTTCTGTTCTATGGAAGTCAAATAAAAACCAAATAATATAATAAATATCTTTTCAAATCAAAAGTCTAATTTCCTTCTTTCTTACAATTTTTTGCAACAAGTTAAGGTTTAGAAAATAAATTGAGAGACGATGTTTGAGGGCACATTTTGTCTTCATATTAATAAGTAGAACAATCAAAAAAATTTTTGTTTGGTTTGAAAATAACTAAAATAAAGTTAAATCGGCATAATCCAGATAAAAGTACGGCTCGTATGTTATTTGCCTATGATAGGGTAGGGCGAAACACAATGCCAAAAGAAATCGGCAATATTTCAATTTAAAAAAAAACTGAAACAGCAGTTTGCGTGATTAAAGTTTCGTATCAACACCTTGCAGTGGAAATGTAAATTTTAAGATAACTTTTTAAACGAAAACTAAAATTAAAAAATTTGAATTAAAAGAACAGATTTGCTTACACTTTGTGCAAACAATCTGATTTGCGAGCTGAAAGATGCGAGTTCGATGCTTAGTCTACATAAGTGATTTTTGTTGTTTCCCTGGTAACCATTTTTCATAATAATTTCCTCAATTAAGTTATGCTGCTTATCTATAATGGTGACTTTTATTACAAAAGCAATCAAACTAATATAGCCAAATAAAGAAGAAATAGAAAAATGGGCAAAATAAAATTGTGAAATGATTTATTAAAGTTAAACACAAACATTTATTACACTATACCAGTGCTCTGCAACCTTTTTCACTGGCGGTATACTTAAAAAAGTTTTAAAATTCTTAGGCACATGTCGACAAAAAATGTATACAATGTAAAATCTATTCAATTCAAATACTAAATACAGTTTAGTAAATACTAAATACAAGTTTTTGTTTTTTGAGTACGATTGCTGTACGAGCGTAGACTTGAGGTTTGAAATAGCAAAGCGAAAAATTTTGTAAAAACTTCAATTTATTTGCAACGCCAAAAAAACATCAAAATCAAATCCCCCGCGGTCACGTCAGAAATGATAATTATTGTTAATACCAGCAAAGAAAATGGTTGCATTTTGTGGTCATGTTAAATTGTAAAACAGTGATTCTTTAAAGTTTTTCCCGGATTTTTTTATTTAGGACTAAGATACCGCCATTTCCTCAAAAATTAAACTTAAGAAAATTAAACTTTAAAATATAAATATAAATTATTTCAATAAAAGTGAAGACTTTTTTGGGTTTAAACCATGTTTGCAATCAAAATTCTGGATCAAAATAAATGAAGTTGATCAATAAAATACACATCAATGTTAAAGTAAAAACCGAAAAAAAAGGTCTTCGCTATGTTGGAACAATTTTTGTTAGCTGCCATGATTCAACTGTGAAGAACATGTTGATTTTTTTGGATCAACTTACAATGTACTCAGATTCTCAAATTTCTCTCTGATTCCTCCCTCAGCAATTTTTCTTGTCTAAGAATTCGAATTCCTCCTTAGAAAGCCAATCATAGGGTTCTAGGTATATTCCACACCGGTAAATTCCATCTCGGCAGATTCCAACCCGCTCCAAAATTCAATCGAATATTGTGAAGTTTCTCTTTGTCTACAAAAACCACAACGCTAACCCTAATCGTAAGCTTAACTCTAATCCTATCCCTTTTACCTGGTGGAATTGAACAGAGTGGAATATACCGGTCAGCTCTTTAAAAAACATTGCTGTAGAACAGTCCAAAATTAGGCAGTTTACTCATTGTAATTTAATTTTTTACACGTTTTCAAGGACAGCAATTGAAGAACTTAGTTCTAGATGTACCTAAGTCACATAATGTCATTTTGAGAAAATGAGGTTTAAAGTTTTCAAAAACCCTACTTCTACAATAGAAATACGCTAAGATTACAAACTTCTGTGCTATTCAAAAAGTGATTTTCTGAAAAGATTTTTTGTTAGAGTATTTCTGGCAAGTAAACAAACAATTTTTTCAGCTTATCTCATTTTTTCGAAAATGTGACTTAGGTACTTTTAGAAATAGGGCCTTCAATTGCTGTAATGGACAGATATCAGCGTTCTATTTTACATTACAGTAACTATTTTCCGAAGGTTACTTATAATAACTTTCAAATTTTTAACAAAAAGTAACTAGCTATGAAATTTTCTGTTCGTTAAAATATAAACGCTTTTTCTTGTAAGTGCACCATTTCATCAACTATATCGACTATGATTTCACCACCTGGGCTCTGCAAAATTTTAATTCAACAAAATAAAAAGTATTTTTTTTAACCTGATCGATTTTTGACAACGAAACAGAAATTGAATAAAACTATAGATTTATAACAATGCAATAAAGTTTTAAAATAACTGAATAATAATAATTTCATTTTTTTCTATGGCAATTATTCGTTTAAATTTTTTATTAAAAGATATAATTTTGGCGCTTTTGATGTGAAAAAAAGAAAACTACGTACGAGTATGTATCTTAATCTGATTTTTTAAAAGTAAAACAATTTGAAAACTAATAAAATGAAGTTAATTAAAGTATTAATTGTAAATATTGATTTAAAATCTGCTTCAAAAGACTTCTTGCGTTCGCATGTTGCACACAGCCCATAGGTTTAGCAGCCTTGGTTTACGGAACGCAATAAAGTTTTGTTCCAAGACCAATAAATGAAAATCAGATCTTCTATTAGAAAGATTAAAAAATTGGTTGTCTATAGGCATATAGTGAGACTATAGTTTTTAATTATTCGGACTTTTTATAATTTCGGAAAAACATTGCCTGCTTCAAAACTCTGTTGAAGCGACTCAACTACTGCTTATGCAGATGTATGTGCAATGGAGGAAAGTCAGGTAAGTTGAACAAGTGTTTGAATTAAACCATCCATTGAATCCCGGTCATTTGTAATGTCTGAACAATAAATTGCTGGGTAAAATCTTTGCATCTGCTATATAACAGAGGTGACGAACATGCGGCCCGCGGGCCTGCATTAGTCTTTTGGGACAATATTCTAAGCAAGGGGCCACGGGTGTTGAGAGTCTGCGCAAAAGGGCCTCAAACCATGAAAGGTTGAGAATCACTAGGCTAAAGTTTTTATTAAGATTGTTTTATTTTATCTCATGCTTTATTTCTTTGAACCAGTGCTGTCAACTCAATAGATTTTTATTTGAGTTCAAGTTCGAGTACGAGTTCTATTCTATGCTATAAAAATGAAAAACTAAATTAAACCTATTCATACAATAAAATT
Organism: Diplosoma virens; assembly: GCA_963680785.1. NCBI lineage: Eukaryota > Metazoa > Chordata > Ascidiacea > Aplousobranchia > Didemnidae > Diplosoma > Diplosoma virens. The sequence continues at coordinate 27,338,259 of OY796883.1, forward strand.
GGAAGATTACCACCAAGTGATAAATGAAATAAAAGAAATAATGAAACTCGTTGTCATTGACGAAATAAAACAAATTCATTTAATGGGTTCAAGTTAAATAGAGAAAACTATTAATTGATAACTCAGTTGTCCAATCGAACGTAAATGTACAACTCAGTTCGTATTTCAAACTTAACAATTTAACATTAAAACTAAAATCCAAATATTATTCATTCTTTTTTCGAAATTCTTCAATTAATGAACTCAAATTCGATTACATATTTTTTGAGTTTGAGCTCAAGTTCAAGTTCAGCGATTTTATTTTTCGAGCTCAAATTCAAGTTCGACGAGAAAGAACCAAGTTTTTCGAGTTCGAGTTTGCATCCTTACTCTTGGCACAACGTATTAGGTTTGTTTCTGCTTTTTAAATTGTAGAAAAAAAAAGGTTTTATAGTGTGACCAAAAACTTGTGCGGCCCTCTTGCTCAGCTGGAACTGACAAAGCGGCCCGAAACAGCCAATAGGTTCGTTACCCCTGATCTATAATATAAAGCTCTTTTATTCTGTTTGCAAAAGTTAAACAAAGGCTGCCTCTTGCTTAAATGGTTCAAGCATTTTAAACTCACTTATAAAAACTTAATAAAATGCAAATATAAACAGAGTAAAGTTGTAAAAACAAGTCTAGATCTTTATTAAGAACAGACTAAAGTAAAAAATCACATAGCGATTTGATATTGATAGCGATCAAAGATTCTTCGTTTGAGCAGCATTGTAAACATTTCATAGCATGGTTAAGAGCTTCTTAAAGAAGAATTTTTATTGCTTTTTAAGAAAACTTACTATCAAATTTTGTCCTTCCAAAAATCTCTGATCACAAATTTTTACTTGTAAGTGTGCCTTTATTTAATAATATCTTTTTTTCAAAATCAGAGGCGGATGTCTAGAGAAGCATTTTCGAACCTTTGCAGATCTTTGCGTCTCGAGTCCAGGTCGAGACATTGCAGCGATCTGGGAAAACCTCACAGATATTGTAAATATGTCATGATTTTTTTAGAAAAATAGGTTATTTTTACATTGTTTTAGTTATTTAGCCGTCATGACTTTCTTTAAATTCGCCATTAGTCACCATAGATTTGAACCATGGCAATTTTTTTTACAAGCCTGGACACCCTATAAGGTGGTCAAAAAATTATAGGCCTATTTTTATCAACATTTAAACATCTTGCATTTCATATTTTTAATAATAAAGTTTAGTATCTTAAAATGCGGCTATATCACAATGTTTTCATTTGTAGTCATTTTTATTTGTACATGTTTTGACATTATAATTGAAGCAATTTACACAATTGCGATTCAAACCATACTTGCTTGGCTCTGTTGTGTCCTTGTGGAAAGATACTTTGCGGCACTGTTTTTTTGCTTTAAATTTTTCTCTTATTACATAATAAAATTTAAAAAATAAAATGAAAAATTTTAATTGGACAGCAAAATCGTAACGTCTCTGGAAGCAGTCGGGGGAATTACTTGCAATAGAAGGTAACGATCCAGAGTTCCCCTGTTAGACAAGGCTAATTTTACTTTTGATGGGCAAAATTCAGCTGGCTGGAAGCGTGAAAAAATTGGTATGTGCTCTGTTGGAGTGGGACCCAGGCATCCAGTGACAATGTTTCAGGCGTAATTTAAGAAACTATTCATGAGGCGAGCATGTGAGGTACAAAGTACTCAGCTGTCAATTAGACCGTGATAGCGTGGCGCAGAAAGATATTTTTGCGCAATACCACAAGGTTGTGACAAAACCTGAGCGATTTGTTGACCTTTATCCCCAAAATAATGTAAGAATCGGACAGAATGGTAAAAGTTTGTTGCGTTGTAAACTTTTAGCTCATATTCGGCCACTCGTGTTAAAAATTTTAACAAGCGAGAAACGCCGTTTTTCAGACACCGGAGCTTGCTTTCTTGTTGCTAGAAAAGGCTTGTTGCTAGAAATTTGGGTTTTGGGAAAGTTTGATGATCATTCTAATCAGGTGCTTATCTAAAAAAAATCTCAGCTGCTTGCAAGTAAGGCGCGGAAAGTTATAAGAAGCTGTCAGAGCGAGGATTACAAAAACGTTTTTCTTCTTAGTTTCAAAAGGATCCTCGATGTTTCATATATTAAACAGCAGAATAAATTGATCTACGGTTGACTTTCCGCGTGGAGATCCAGCTTGCTTCAGGAGGAGCAATGGATCAATGATTGGCTTTGCTCGGCGCCGCCCAAGTTAAGTCTCTCGAAAATTGTTTAAAGGACCTCGAGGAGAGATGCTTTTGGAGTTCTCTGCAGGTTTTATCGGTTTTAAAATCACGACTACAAGCGTTCTTCTTCTGATTTTGGAAACTTTGCATGAGTGCAAGCAAAAAAAGGAAGTCACGTAACTAGGAATTTAAAGTAACTTTCCCATTGGTCATAACAGGTAGGATTAGACCCGAAGTTTTAAATCTATCAGGTTTTAAATATTGCAGGACAACAGTAAATTCTCTGAATAAATAATGTGACCGCGTGGAATAGTCTTTTTGGCTGCTTTTTGATAGCGCAGAAAAAGTCCTGGTAAATTGCTTCCGCATTAGGCAAATTCAGCTACAATAAAGTCTTTTCAAAATTTGTTCGTTATAGCAATGCAATAGCTTCACTTGACACTGTAAAAATTCCATTGTTTAACTGGCATGCCTAGCACTGACAAAGCAAAACTTGGTAATATAAGCCTAATAGGCGAAGGTCAATGTTTTAATTTGGGAAAACTTTTTTGTGAATTATGTTGATGGTTTTTAATGTGGAAAAAGTTCTAGGTTAAACCACAGTTGTGGAGTTGGAAAAATTATTTTTCGACTTTACCAATTCAAAACTGTCTAACTTCGACTCCACAAAACGTAATAATACAACTTCAAATTCAGCACTTGTAAAAATGGAGTCGGGCTCCGGCAACTTCGACTTAACAACATAGTTATAAGTACTGTAGGGTTGTGGAATCGGAGTCGCCGGTACCGCATGTTTTACTGTCTGCCACAAAAATTTAGGGACACTTCCCAAAACACGCAACATGTAGCTTTAATGTTCATATCTCGATGAGTAATTGTTATTATTTTGCCAATGCATAATTATGTTATTGTGTTAATATATAATCTCCGTAGAACACTATTTTTTTATATTTCCTGCTCAATAAATTGTTTGCAAGATTTCGTTTTAGTCTAAATCAATTAAATTTATTGTTTGAAAAAATGGGCAAAACAACGGCTTTAAATCGTAACTTTAAGCATTTAAAGTTTTCTGTACGTCAAATGGCGAAAAAGAGAAAGGTTAGCAAAACAGCTATGCACAATGCCATCCTGAAATACCAAAATGAGGGCATTTTCATAGAAAGAAAAGGTCTGGCTGACCAAGGGTTACCACCAACAGAGAAGATCGCCTTATGCGTAAGTCAGTTATACTCATTCTCCAATGAGTACCTCCGAAAAAATCCAGGCTAAGTTAATAGAAACTGGCACAGCAGTCAGGACAAAAACAATTCAACGCAGGTTGTTTCTGGAATTTGGCCTCAAATTATGCAAACCAGCCCGAAAACTATGCTTGACTCAGGCGATGAAAAAGAAACGTCTGGAGACATGTTAGTTGGGACATAGGCATAGAGATAGAGATTTTTTCTGTGTATGAGAACACCCTCATTTTAATATTTTATGGTTGCATAGTGCACAGCTGTTTTGCTAACCTTAATCTTCTTCGCGATTTGACGTATAGAAAACTTTAAATTGCTTAAAGTTACAATTGAGCTTGTTCTTCCGTTTTGAAAAACTGCTTTTTGCCCATTTTTTTAACCAATAAATTTAACTGATTTTGACCAAAATGCAATCTTGCAAACAATTTATTCAGCAGGAAATAAAAAGAAAAACAGTGTCATACTGAGATTATATAATAAGACAATAACATAATTATGCATTATGGCACAATAATACCGATTGCTTTTGGAGATATGACCATTTAAAGCTACATGTTGCGTTTTTTGGGAAGTGTCCCTAAATTTTTGTCGCAGACTGTAAAGCGGAGTCGAAGTATTTTTTTAGATTTAATAAAGTTGGGGTCGCGAGTACGAGTCGGGTTTTTAGATTTGGTAAAGTTAAGGTTCAGAGTCCTTATTGCTTTTAAAGACTCCAGTTTTACTCTAAATTAGGTCTCTAAGGTTGTGAAATCGGAGTCACTGGAGTCGCACGTTTTAGAATCGAGTTTTTAGAGGGTTTAAAATCGAAGTCAGAATCGTAAAATTTTAAAGAGCTGAAGTCGGAGTAGAAAAAAATTCTCCAACTCCACAACCCTGGTTATAAGTCACATTTAGCAAACAGGAAGGATCCAACAGATAAGGAGCGACACCCTTTAGAATTTTCAAAAATACAACATTACAAATAGCTTTTAGCAATCGTAATTACTATTAAGAGTTAGCATTTCATAATGCTTTTTCTTATCTGCATTTAAAGAGTTGATTAAAATTGAAAATTCTTTATTCTTATTCTTAACCGCTGACCAAAGCACTTTTTTCTGTAAAGTTAAACCATATTATAGATATTGGGAATGATAAGAGATTACAGGCGGTAGCTTTAGACAGGCGCCTGGTTCCCACAATTCTTAAAGAATCCCGACATTTTAGGGAGGGCTAAATTCGAATGAAGACTTTTTTTTATTTGTCACTTGACTTTCAAAAGCGATAGGCAATTAAGCACATTTTGATGTATTTTTGCTAATAAAAAATCTTTTTTTAATCTTGATTTGAATTTTGTAAAACAACCCCAAAACTGAAACTTAAGTTTAATTTTGCAAATAAAAAGCCACATTTGGCCGTCAATATAAAGCCAAAATTACTTTTTACTTTAATTAAAGTCCGAAGGTGTCCGTCCAAGTACTCGCCGAATTTTTGCTTGCTTATCTTTAAATTATTTAAATGATAATTATGAAAATAGCTTCCAGCAATTGACCAAAAATCGGAGTCGGGTTGTCCAAAGAAAAACACGAATCCTATAACAACTCCGGCACATCTAAAAAAGCGACTCCGGTTTTAGCATATTCAAAAAAAACACTTTACCCACAAACATGCGACTCCAACATCCGACTCTTGACGCCACAACTGCGGCCTAAAGTAAAGCAACTTATCAAAAGTCTTGTGTCTCGTCTCGGTTTCGCTGCCCCAAAGTCTCGTCTCGTCTTGGTCTCAAAGCTCCGTGTCTCGAGTCCACCTCTTTTTAAAATCCATAAACAAGGCTGTTCTCAGGGTTCGATATTGACACAATTATGTTCTTAATTTTATAATTTGTATGGGCTGTTTTAAACATTTCTTATGGACTTTTTGCCAATTTATGAGTAGTGCTTCATTATTATCTCTATATTAATCCTCCTGATTTTCAGGAAAGCAACGGAGACCCTTCCGGACATAGGGCAAGCAATTACCCCGACCTGCTTCCGGAGATGCCAAGATATTGCGCAGGTAGAAAATTTTTTTTTGTTTTACAGTATAGTTGTTTAGTTTTACAAAGATATGATCTCCTAAGATATGAAATTTAGGAACTCTTTGCCAAGACCGCCAAGCAGGGAAAAGTGTTGTAAAGTGTCTTTATCAAGAACACAACAGAATGGCGCGATTAGATTTTGAACTGAGACCATTTCGATCACAATCACGGCGCTCTTAACCGCTCGACCAGAAACTTTCGTAAAATAACTGGAAAAGTTTGAAAACTGGCGCAACGCCAACAAATTTTTAATTAACTCACAAAATTTTTTGTCCTATTAATTTCCTCCAAATTAAATGCACATCCTATATTAACTTTAATTTAAATCTTATAATGACTTCAGGCCTTAATTGAGCTTTTAAGGAAAATAATTAATGTGTTGGTTTTGAGATTAGGGCTACACTTTATTCTAAACAACGCGTTTAACAACTTTAAAGCCAAAATTTGTAAATCAATAAAAGTATCACAAGCATAGAAAGACACGGTTCTTTTTTATCCATCCTCTTTTTTTTTATCTCGCTATAATCCATTCTCAGCTGCTTTATGAGTTTTATACCTACGGTAGTACGTTTCGGTCATATTGCCTAAATTACGATTTTGAAACAACGCTATTCGCATAACATCAAACTGTGGTAGAAAAAATATTCGCTTCTCCGCTTTTTTTGAAACAAAGTTTTGAAAATTATGAATTAAATATATTTGAAATTGCAAAAACTATGTAACTATTCTCCGAACAATCTCTTGCAGACTGTTTTTCATTTTTTCTTGACGTATCAGTTCAACCCCAAATAGTAAAGTATTACCGGTAATAATAATTACAGCCGCAATTCAACTCTTGACTTTTTTTTAGTTTGTTTCTGTTCTTGTCGCAACCTGTTCTTTTTATATCTTTTTCAACAACTTCCATCCATCATTTTTTAGGTCTTCCCCCTTACTTTTCAACATAATAGCCCTCGCGGGAGCTTTTTCTTGGTTAAACCGTTTAACATGCCCAAACCATTTCCATCCAAGACTTTGTAAAAATTCATTCAACGGTTTAAAACCAATTATTTTAGGTATTAACTTGCTTTGCCACATGTCATTCAAAGCATTTTCATTTGTGTGGACTTTTATTTTATCTTTATATTTATCATCCTGACTCGCAGGAAAGCGACGGAGGCGCTAATACATAGGGTGAGCAATTACCCGACCTGCTTCCGGAGATGCCAACATATTGTTGTCCTCATTTTATAAATTTTTTTTACTTTTACAGAGAGATATAACTGAAATTTAGAACTTATTGCCCAGAGTAAGTTCCTTAGTGTCTTTCCCAAGGCAAAACAGAATGGGTTTTGAACCTAGACCAAGTTGATTACAATTATGGCGTTCTTAACCACTCGACCACGCTGCCAATTTACTTCTTATTTAGTTTATCTTTATTGGCTAGCGCTCTGCTTAATAATTCATTGATATTCATGTCATATACAAATCTTTTCAGCTTTACCAATCAATTCTTCTTTAAATCTCTTCACTCAGCTCCTATTTTATTGTGTTTTTTAATTTCCATCTTCTGTAGACAAAACATCACCAAGATAGTAAAATATTTCCACTTTTCCAATCAAATCTCCCGCCATGTTTACACTTTTTAGAAAATGTTGGTTTGCACAAATTGCACTCAAAAGGTTTTTACCTTTGCCAAGCTTCTTTTAATCCCGTAGGATTTCTTATGTACTCTTTTCATGCATTATATTACACCAATAAAGTACAAGGCAGTATTCTACTTTATTTAAGCAATAAATATCGAAACCACATTTAAAACGACGGATATAATCAACCCAGCGGTTGCACCACGAATAATGACTTGCAAGCTAGAAATATGGCAGCTTGAAAGCAAGCATGCAGTGTATATGAAAAATCTATAATAAATGAAGCTATTTGTTAAAGCAACATGTTGACCGGTTCTTCCAGGTATTTCTTGAATTGTTGAAGCCATTGGACGCCGACTGCTCCATCAACCACTGGTGATCACAACTTAACGTCACTGACATGACCGTGGCGATCTTTGTGCTGAAAAAAAAAAAAAAAAAAGGAAATTAGCTGTTGTAGATCATTTGATTTACTGATCAGGACAGCCTGAAACATTCATAAAAAAATTACGCACACGATTAGAGAACAATATTTTATTGTCTTCGAAATCAAGTTGTGATAAGTGTTGACTAAATCAACGATTCTTAACGTGGATGCTTACTGCACAGGCACTGAAGTGTCATCGATACTTTTATTTTCTTTAATTAATTTTGTTTTATCTGTTTTTCAAATGGTAACATTTAACAATTTAACATGACTAACAATAGTTAAAACATTGCTCTAAGTATAAAACTTCTACTTGTCAAAGAGAAACATTGCTCTAAGCATAAGCATAAAACTTCCAGAAGCATAAAGCAACAATAACTGTTGTTTCGACCATCTGCTTGTTGGCAAAATTAAAAAGTCATGTGACATAACAATCAGCCACAAATCAAAATCTAACTTTTTATGATGAAATTTGTGAGGTTGAAAACATTGTCGTGTTAATCCCATGAAGTGGAATCCAGATACAATAGCAGGGCAACAGTGCAACGCATTGTGCATAATTACAGTCATGTGCAAAAGTTTAATACTACCAAGCATTTTTTATCTAAAATATACAATAAACCAATTTTGTTCTATTTATGTTATAGTTTGTTTGTTTTTTATTTTTTTATTTTTTTAAGTCCTCATCTACAATTTCGGACGAAAATCAAAAAATTAAATATTGATTAAAAGTGATGACCTTTTTTTTGCGAATCGAAAATATTAGCTGTGCTTATTTTTTGGTCAGTTCGGATGGTAACTTTGCCTATAATTTAATGCTGCAAGATGATCATTTGGGCAAACGTTATGAAATTTGGGAAAAACTGTATTGCCCCACAAAATTTTTTAGCTGGTACGGCTATGTATCACTATCTATAAAACATGAGAGTTTTAGAAGTGATTCGGTAGGGCATAGCCAAAAAGCTTGGGAAACACTAATATAATTAAACATGCAGTGGCCTGGTTAAAAGTTAGCAATAAACTTTGTTACAGTTTCTATTTTGAAACTTATGTTACAAATTGGCTTATATTACTTACATTACATACTTACTTACATATATAATATTACATACTTACATATATTACTTATATTACAAATTGGCTTATATTACAAATAGCCTTATATTACAAATTGGTTTTATTTGAGAAAAAAACTTATGTTTTTTTTTTTGAAAAGTCGAAAACAAAAAGCATAATTCCACTGATTGACGAAGTTTTTCAAACCTCTCCTTATTATGGTTACTTAAATACAAAAAACAGTTGCAATCTTGCTACTCAACGAGAAAGCATTCCTCTAATTAATGAACGTGCGCTCAGACTGAGTTGTGAGCTCGTGACCTTCTAATCACAAGCTGGCCGCTCATTATGCTAAACGATGAACAAACTTTGACATCAGCACAACTTCATGCATATTATGACGTCATAGAAAATAATTACAAATACTTTGGTACAATCACAAAAACATCATTTGATATTTTTGTTTGAGGACAGTAGGGGTTTTTTATATTTTGTTTTCAATTAACTAATTCATTGCAACTGATAGATCACTTGATTTCAAACAAAGGAGAAGAAGCATCTAAAAAAATTTTACGCCTACCTTCACTTTCCAAGTCCTTATTAAATGTTTTTCGAATTCCGATAATTTTGTCCATTTTAATTATTACGGCTAGATTCTTAGCGTAATATCTATAGTAGAAGTTAACCACGCGTTCCTTGTATGGATACGGTTTTCTATTAAACATAAAAATTAATTAATACAATAAATAGAACAAGTACACAAAAAATGACTTACTAACTAAATCCACTTCAGAGTTTTCCAAACAAGAACGTTACATTAATCGAAGAAGCAGCGAAAGAAAAGATATAAAAAGACCTAGTTGTTACTATTAAAAGAAATTGTCTCGCAGAAACTAACAAAAAAGCGCCGATTTTAAAAATGACGTAATGCGAGAAAAGAAATTAGTCCGTGTTTTAAATTAAATTAAGTTCGAAACTAGGTAGGGCCATTTTGGCACTAACATTAATATCAATTGCTAGGTAATAATGAGGAACGGTTTGCTTCGATTCAAGTAATCGTTTGGCAATAATCTGGTTTTCATAGAAAAAGTTAAACGAAATCATTAAATTCTAATAATTATAAAGCAAAACAGTAACTACTGACCTTGCGCACGCCACTCAATGGAACGTACGAAGATTTTTGGTCCACGAGTTTTTCAATTTTCTTTGTTTTTAATAAGTTGTTTCAGGTGGCGTATACAGGAGGAAATGAAATTTTATTTCCAAGAAAATTCGACGACAAAATAAGAAAATTGAAGTTTCTTTAACAATATTTAGAAAGATCGTTCGTATTTTGCAACAGAATTTTTATAAAAAAAAAGGACAGGAAATCATTTCCAACTCTGCCACCTTTTTAACTCGTATTTCTTAAAGTGTTTCAAATACAGGAGCAATTCCTAGATCATTATTTCACAATAATATTTAGAAATGGATTTTGGAAAGTTCGTAAATTTTTTATCAAAATGCAGAAGTAAAAAATCAATTTTAACAAGATATTTAGTTGATGTACAATGCAAGACCAAGTTGCAATTTTGCAATTTTAATTCAATAAATTTTTATAGAACAATATTTTATTTCTAGTTTATTTGATTTCCACAAGTGAGGCACTGCCCCACTTGCCTCCCCTGACGGCACGTCCCTGTTTAAATTAAAGATGTCCAACCCTTTTTCATAATGGACCAAACTATAAATTTAAGTAACTTTGCCGGGCCGCAAAAATACATGTATATAAAATTTTCTTTTTTTAGTATTAGATACCATGACCAAATGACGAGTGCTAAAATATAAATTTAAAGTTAATTAACTAATAGGGAATTTAAGTAAAATGGGAAACTATTGAAATCCTTCAGTAATTAGTATTAAAAATATCCATGCTGGAGCTGCTTTGAAGTCCTGGTTACGTGAGTTCCTTTCTTTCTTCTTGTAGTCGCAATTCCAAAACGAATGAAACCCGCAGGGGGCCCAAAAAGTTCCGCTATCTCTGCCCGGTGTCTTCTACGAATCCTCGAGAGGCTTATCTACGGCCGTGTCAAACCAATTACTGATACACTGCTACCTAAAGAGCAGGTTGGGTTTCAACGCAGAAATCAACCGGGATCAAGTCATTTTTTTTGTCGATCTGACAGCGGCATATGACATTATCTGGCACCGTGGCCTTACCTGCAAAATGCTGAAATTTCTGTCGAATAAGCACATGGTCAGAATGATTATGGAGCTTGCCCAAAATCGAAGTTTCATTCTTACTACCGGTTACAGCAAGCCGATCAGGCTACGCCGTAAGAAAAACAGTGTTTTTCAGGGATCGGTCTTGGCTCTACTCTTTTCAACATAATTACAGTACGTACGACCTGCCCTCCAAGATTTTTAGAAAGTTTACCTATAAAGACGATTTAGCATTGTTGTACTTTTCTGAAAACTGGAAGACCTCTGAGGTAATTTTAAGTCACGACATGACTACAATTTTAATGTATTTTGAGATGTGAAAGCTGCAGCTCATTCACACTGTGAGGGTAGCTTTTCATTTAAATAACGAGAGGCCCAATATGAGCTAAACTTTACAACAGCATTAGACTTTTACCATTTTGTTCAACCCCTGCTTTTTGTGGTAAAACTGAACAGATCGCTCACGTTTCGATACCATCTGGTGGCATTGCGAAAAAAATGTTTCGCGCGTCACACTGCTGAGGCTACTTTTAGGCTGAGGATCAGGTGCTGGTGCTAAAACACTGCGCACAGCTTTCCTATCTTTGGTCTACTTAGTAGCTGAGTACTGTGCAACAGTTTGATGTCGCAGCGTTAATAGTTGCTTCATAGATAGTGTTCTGTATGACGCCTTGCGCATTGCTACTGGATGTCTGCCTCCCACTCCAACGGACCACCTACCAATACTTTCAGCCATCCAGCCAGCTGAGCTTCACCGACTAGGAGCGATACTGTCTTTGGCTAACGATGGATCTCTAGACCCTGACCATATGTTAAATTCCTAGATTGGACTTAAAATCTCAAAAAATCTCGGTTCCTCTTTTCACCCTCCTTAATAAATCAACAAGTTTTCTTTTTTTACACTACCAGCATCGCTGCTACTACTGTAATCTTATTCCAAATCACTCCGCATTACTTCAAAGTTACTGCCACTAAAGTCATTAATTAACTATCAGTGATGTAGTCAGGGGCGCCGGAGTTTTTTTTGCCAGGGGTCAAAATTTAAAAAAGGGCACTTTTTGATGTTGAAAAGGCAATGCCAACAAAAGCAAATTTTGGCAGTCATGCTGCAATTTGAAATTTTGGTTGACATGATAGAATTTCAGTTTGCACAGGACAGACTGGTATCTCGGAAAAGTTTTATTTTGCTAATCTGTTATTTTGGTTTGATCAATTTTTCAGGCAATGTTAAATCTTTTAATAAACCTAGAGTTCAAAACCTTAATCTTAAAGTGTGCTGCATCTTGCAAAAACCTTTAAGTTGACTCTGCCATGACCACTCACTGCGATAACCGCAATAATAGCCAATTTTACACAAGTTTTTCTCAATTACGCTAGACATTAAAAAAATGCAACTCTATTAACTGGTTACTAAACCAAAGCTATCCAATATAGGTTACCCCAACTTAACTTTTGTCAAAAGCACCCAAGCTAGTTTTGAAAACAGCATTCAACAATTGCGACGTTCATGCACGGCAGACAAAAGCAGATAGATACAGATCGAAGGCATTTTGCTTGGGAATAATCACAAAATGTTCTTCACATGCTATTCGGTGAATAGTCTTCAGTTACCCACAACACAACGCTGGCTAAAACACCTACGCTATCAAGAATACCAAAGGTTAAAATAGAACAATAAAAAACTTTAAGAGCTATTAACAATTGGGTAAAAAAAACGTAATTACATGAGCATGAATGGCTCTTTAGATTGAGATTTGATGTCGATAATTAAACGCTTCACAATTAATGTAACTGTTACTCAAAATAATTTATTAGTGTTTCGCTTGCTTTTGCAAAGTCATCTGCAACGGCTTGTAAATTGATATTGTTTTATTTATTTTATTTTGTCTCTACATTTATCCTCCTGACTCACAGGAAAGCGACGGAGGCGCTAATACATAGGGTGGCAATTACCCCTACCTGCTTCCGGAGATGCCAAAAATGCTGTCCGCTTGTAATTTAATAGAGATATGACTTTAATTTAAAACTGCTTGCCAGGACCACCAAGCAGGGGAATGTGCCGTAAAGTGTCTTTCTCAGGGACACAACAGAATGGTGTGAGTGGGTTTTGAACCGAGACCGTGTTGGTCACGAGCCCGGCACTTTAACCACTCGACAACGCTGCCAATTCTGTTTATTGTTCAACAAGTTCTTATGAATGTTTGCGAATATTTGATTATTGAGACTGTTACCTCTCATATTGCTTCTAAGCCATGTTTTGATTCTTCTCATGACACTGAAACACCTTTCTGCAAAAGCCGAAACAAGAGCTACGCCGCAGTAAACTTAAAGCAATTTATGCTTTTCCAAAAAGCATTTCTTGCTTGTCGGCTTTTTGCTTAAAACTTCGCAAACTGTTGATATTTTTGTTACTTTTTTCAGAGGCGTGGTACTTTCTTTGTTAAATAACTTAATATGAGCATGTAGGTCTGCAAGTTCTTCTGTAAACCCATCAAAACGAACAAAACTCTTAAAATGTTACGTTATAATCACAATCATGGCACACATATGTACCACAGTCCTTTAAAAGGGCTAAGAATGTCACGCGTTCAGTCTTGGTGTTTTTATTTTTAGACTTTAATGTCGGCCATAAGTGAGTATTGAGAAGCCAATTCAGACAGCTTGTGTTGCTTGTTAAAATTAAATTAACGCCATAATTTCTTTGCTTCTAAATGAAATTTTTTTTAATATTATTAGAAACTTTTACTTTTTGTTAGCACTTAGAAATTTTCTGATACTTTTATTTTTTTTTTAGAACGCTTAGTATAATCGTTGTTAAGAATACCTAAACTACCGGGAAGGTAGTTCAGGTATCCCTGATTGTTGTATATGGCTATTTTCCATCAGTTAATGAATCAAAAATTGATTTTCGGCTAAGTTATAATTTAGTTTACTGATTCAAGTAGAATAAGATGTTTACCAGAAGTTAAGGTTGCTTACGATATCAATGACTCTATATTGCATACGTTAAAACTTTTATCTTGCTTTTATTACTGTACTATGAGTCACGGTTGTCTTTGTAATTCTACAAACATTGTTGGATCTAATGGTGATCAAGATTATATAGGTTAATTGTAGAGCATAACTAAAAAAATTTATCTGAAATACTAATTTTAAAGAGCACAATCTGCTCCCTCTACCACCGCGTTTTAAGAAAATTAAAAGAAAAGGGGGGCAATTGCCCCTCCTGCCCCCCGCTTCCGGCGCCCCTGGATTTAGTCGAGACCACAAACGTCGAGACCGACAAATTTCGAGACCTAAGGTTCGAGACCGAGATCAGAAACAATCGAGACCAATATCAAGGCCAAAAAATTTTACCAAAATATAGTCTGTTTTTAATTATTCCAAAAACAATAAATTTCTATTTTTAAATAGTAACCTAAGATTACATTTCAATTAAACAAGCATCTCTATTATGTTGAAAAGAGCTTTACTTAAGTGTGGTGCTTCATATTTTTATTTATTATTTTTATTTATTTATTTGAGTCAGACACAAGGTCCATAGAAAAGAGAAAAACACTCACAACAACAACAACAAAAAAAGAAAACAAGCCGGAAAGAAAAGTAGAACATTTGAATTACATCAACAATTGAAGACAATGTTCATAATAGTTACTCTGGTAGAAGAAATTGCTATACACCGTATAGTTAACATACACATTACTAGAAAGGCAGCACCGTTCTATAAATCGATAAATAAGTTTTCTCTGTAGTGCATCGAAAGTGGGAATATTTGCTTTTACTTGTAGTTCTCTTGCACTAATATTACGCTTGAGCCCATGAATTAACCGAAAGGAATCATTGTATGCAACTCGTAAGTGATTTAATGAAGAGCATAGATATTTAGACCATAAATGACTAGCATAAAACAAAGTACAGTGATAATTAAATAGTATACGAGTATTTTTTATAGTACGGGAACATTTTGAAAAAGTTGCTTTTAGTTGATATGCTTTTCCGTATAAATAACGAACTTGCCGACAAATATCATCATCATCTTTAAGATTACTATTAAGAAAAACACTCAGATACTTTACGTTATTTTTATATTTTACTACATTGTTGCAAAGAAAGACTTTTGGAACATTTCAAATCGAAAGATATTTAGGCAAAAATAATACACCAACTGATTTACTACAATTAAATGTAATATCATGTTTAACGGCGTAGTTACTACACACATTAAGTAAATCTTGTAGACCATCTAAACTAGGAGAAAAGCAGCATAAATCATCAGCATAAATAATATGATTAAGTCGCGAGTTGCCAAGAAAGCAACCAGCTTTTACACAATTTAATTTAACTAATAAGTCATCAATATATAAAGCAAACAGGTATGGACTAAGCACACCACCCTGTCTAACACCATTTGATACAGAAAAAGGACTAGATAAACAGTTACCCCATTTTACTTTCATATTTTGTTTACTATACCAATAGTATAAAATTCTAACAAAATAAGTAGGCATATTTCTCTCTATTAGTTTTTTAAATAACATATAATGGTTAACCCGATCAAAAGCCTTTGAAGCATCTAAAAAAGCACAATACACTGGGCTACCTTGTTTACGATACGATGATATTAATTGCTTTAAAGTGAATACACACATATCACTTGAAACTTTAGCTTTAAAACCAAATTGATTATCACATGTTTTAAAAACCTTAGAGCAGATATCAAGTATAATATGTTCAAACAATTTAGATAAGATGGTAGCTATAGCAATAGGACTAAAGTTGTTAGCATCATTAATATTTCCATTAATATTCTTAAGAGTTGGAATTATAACAGTATCAAGACAATTAGAGGGAATGTATCCATGCTTTAAACACATATTATAATATAAACTCAAATAAACATTTATGATTGGGTCACAAAAACGAAGATGTTTAGCCGCTTTTGAAACCCGTTTAACTAGAGCAAAAGAAAGCCGAAACATACAAAGCACGCTGGTTAACAATGTTGAAAAAAGGAATCAAAAAAGATTTTATTGACTATTCATTAAATTTTTTTTCAAAACTCAAAAATGCTGAAGGCGCGTACATCACGAATATGGTTGAAACGTGGATGACCGATAAATTCCACCCAGGTATATTCCATCGTAAATTTTAACATGGTGTATTATACCACGGAGGTTTGTTAGATTTAGGGAGTTGGGATTAGAGCTAGGGTTAGGGATTAGGTTAGAGTTATGGTTAGGCATTAGGGTTAGAGTTAAAGTTAAGATTAAGGGTTAGGGTTAGAGAGCGTTAAGGTTAAAATTAGAGTAGTAAATGTACTTGGCAACTTCTATACTCTGTACTTGGCAACTTATAGCATAATAAATCAACAACAATCAACAAATAGAATGAACAATCAACATGGGGTGGTAACGTTGTAGAATATACCGTGATAAAATATAGGCTACTGTGGTGGAATTTACCGTGCTAAAATGTACCGTGGTGGAATTTACCGTAGTGGAATATATCTTAAACCAAAACTTCATCCAAATATTTGATTAGTTTGGTTAGCTGTGTTGGCGTGTTGTATTTCTTGTATTTGTTGGCTATGTTTGGTTTACATAGAATAGAATTAGTCTAATTAATCACCTTAAAAAAATTAGAAATAATGACGAATTATACAAACGAGTAAAAGCTGCTTAACAACGCGCTGGTTTTTCTTTCAATATTATGATGATGATGATGATGATATTTTATTCACGCTTAGTAACAATATTTAAGTATATGCAATGTACATTAAGCAAAGCATGAAAAGGAAACGCGACACAACGACGAACGTTAAACATGCAGAAAGTATAGAGAGGGGGTAAGAAAGAGAAAAAATAAGAAGCACGGCCGCGTTACCTAATTCAAACTAAATATTATTATTTAAAAAGACAAAAAAGACACAAAAAAATGACAAGCCAAAAAAAAAAATGATAAAAAAAAAAATGTGCAGTGCAGGAACGGTTATGTAAATCATTGGGAGGCACAACCGCCCTATATAGCTAACTATAAATTTAGCTCAACTGAGCATGGTGAGTAAAGAAAACCTCCCGAAAAGAAACCTCACCAGGTCCGGAAACCTTTTCTGGATACACTGCAAATACAAACATAAAAAGAAAACAAAATATACTTATATATATATACATTATGAAGAGAGAATAAAGAAGTATAAAGTTTAGAAAAGAATAGAACATGCCAACTGTGTAAATTGATTTGAATAATCAGTTAAAAAAAATAAATAAATATAATAAGGTTGATTGTCCATTAACCATATTACCCCTGTTTAGTTTCTGTCTATCTTTGAGTAGGTTAATCAAAGTAGTTTTTAGTTATTTTTCTCCTTTTCTACTTCGTCTTATTAGCAATTTGGTATTTTGTTTTAAGCAATTAGATTCATACAATGGCATTCGCAGAAATTTGTTATGGGAGGCGGTTGAAAACCGAAAACACGATCACCATAATTTGTAATGTCTTTACAAAACGAAGGCCTGGAGCAAAAAAAGGAGCCACTTTCAAATATTCATTTAAAAAAACAATTAAAATTATTTACTTATCTTTGATATTATTATTTTATTTTTATTTTTATCCTTCTGACTCCCTGACGTACAGGAAATTGCCTGTGTCGCTAGCATAGAGAAAGTGTCAAGCTATTACATTGACCTGCTTTTGGAGATGCCAAGTTATTGCTGTCCGACCGAAATTTTTTTAGATATTTTTTATCTTTATGAGCAAAATTTAGGACTGCTTACTAAGGCCACCAAGCAGGAAAAAGTGTCGTAAACTGCTTTTCTCAAAGCACAGCAGAATGGCGAGAGTAGGTTTTGAACCGCGACGGTTTAATCAAGTTTGGTATTAATCAAAGCGCTATAAAGTACTTAAACACACTGCCGACAAATGTAAAATAAGGTGAAGACCTTTTTTTGCTCTTCAGTTTTTTCTAGCCCTAATTCTCTTTTAATCAAATAAGTTCTTCACTTTATTTTAACAGTTTTTAAGCTGGTTTAGTGCTACTATGAACTTTTAACATCATTCTTCATGGAAGATTTTGAAGCGCCAACGCATATGTCTATGGATTTATTGATCACAACTTTTTAACCGGGTGTTAAACCGGTCCTAGACAGCGTGGTTGAATGTTTAGACCGTGTTGATCATGATCAAAACGGCCGCGGTTAAAAACTTACTCGTGCAATTATGTTATGTTTTTTGAAAGGACGCTTTATGGAGCTTCCTTTGCTTGGCGTTCTTGGCAAGCAGTTAAAATTTCAGTCATATCTCTATAAAACTAAAAACCAAAATAAAAATTTCAACCTTGGTATCTCCGTAAGCGGGTCGGGGCAATTACGTCCTAAGTATAGCGCCTCCAACGCTTTTTTTGCAAGGCAGGAAGATGAAAATAGAAACGACAACCAAAAAAATAAACAAACTATAGGGGTGGGAAAACGTGGTAATGCAGATGACCACCACCCCCTCTTTTAATAAATATATAAATAGGATGTTCAAATTATTGCATAGGCCTACATAAATTTCATTACAACAAGAACCTGTTTGCTGCATTTAGGAAAAAATACTTAGGATTAAATAATAAGTTTTTTTGGAGGAAGGGGTTCGATCATTAAAATTAAAGATTAAAACAAGTTTTTTCACTGTAATTCTGTACCGATTGCGGCCCAGGAGATACTTACAAAAAAATTGGCTCCCAGTGTGTAAAAGTTGGGCATTCGTGACGTAATCCAAACTGTTAATGAAAGACGTGCATCATTTTATGTAACTGAACTCCTGCCATATCGAATTTAACAAAAATTTGAAATGAAAATTTTATTAATCGTGTTGCGGGCCATATTCTGGGCATTCACAAATCATATTTTGCACAGATCTGAACTATATTGTTGTATTCTATGGCATTATCTGCTATAAAAGTCTCCAGGCAACTTTATAGGATTTTGGATGAAAATTGTCTCCAGTTGAACAAAAATTTAAATCTATAATACCGATTGCACTGTACTTTAACTTAACGACGAACGACTTTACTGGGTGATTCAAACAACTTAAAATCGCTTCTACAAAATAATGTAAGATGGCTTTTTCAAACCACTTGGTCTAAACGAGTTTCTATCTCTTCTCTAGAAAGTTATAAAAGCAAACGCTTATATAGTGACGTAACAACAAATGATTAAGCACGTGGTTGTGGCGATTAACAATGAAGAATTCGACTATCAGTGACATAAATGCATTTCGTAATCTTAGCAAACAAAAATGCTTTCTACTTAGTTCACACAGTACCACAAAAAGTGAAGCGAATCACCAAAAATAGCACAATTCTAATTAAATTTAAATGGTCTAAGCCCGCATAAAAAGATAATGACTTTATCAGAAACAATAACCAATTACGAAATTAGAACTTTAAGAAAAGGGTGTATTGCGAAACAACTACTAAGAAAAAATTATTTCCTAGCGCAAAACCCAACGAAGCAATTAAATTAGTGTAAAAATTTGCATATTTTTGGATACTTATCAAGCAAGTTATTTTATTTTTGACATGGGTTCCTATCAAATCAAGGCAAGTAAAAAGAAGATAAATTATTTTTGCAAATACCATTTCTGACGAAACCTCATTTTAAATACAAATATTTGATTGATTTTTAGTTTGTTATTGTATCAGTAAACATTTAAAGTTAGTAATAAGATTTTTAAAATGTAGTATAAAATATGATAATGATTTCCACTGATATCGAATTGAAAGTAATGACAAATAATGTAGAAGCTCTTACATTAAGACTTAATCGAGTGAAAAATTATATAGCAAAAAAACATTCATATTGACACAAATTTCATAATTAAATGAGTGAGTTTTTTTAATGCAAACAATTTGCTTTGCCAAAAACTTAAATTATGGGCATTTTTAGTGGTAAATATAAGTTTTGAAAGTGTTTTGGTACTATAAGGAATTTCAAAATTTTGTTGTGGTCTATTATAATTAAAAATTATTACAATGTTGTTACAATCGCTTCACAATTAGGCCTATATCTATAATTATTGATTACGAGATTGTAAATACCAAATTCATTGATTTTACAAGCTGAAGAAAAATTTCTTTTTATGAGACAGTAACAAAAAAGCGAAGTCTTATTGCTTTAAAAATTTCAGACCGTTTGTATATTTGATGATTAATTGATTTCAATTTGACATCGTTAGGTTGGTGTTTTTATACGCGTTCAAGACACTTTTTGTTGTGTGTTCTTCAAGTACAAATATGTGGTTTCTTAATTTAAAAGTTCTTTTCTCATTAAAAGTTCATGATTTGCAAACAACTTTAATACATCATTTGATAACTATAATAAACAAAAAGCCAAAAATAAAAGTTTTTTTCGAACAAAGTTATTTTTGTTGAATACGCTTTTTAATTAAAATTTTTTCCGAAGCAAATGCAAATTTGATATTATTATTATTATTGTTTATTTGCATCACATATACACAAACAATCAAACGAGCACAATGCATTTAAAAGCAATCACTTATGAAAGCTAACGGAATGAATAAAATACAGCATAAATTTTTATACAAAGTGTGCCAACAAAAGCCAAAAAGTGGTATTATAAGATGTGTAATGCAGGGGTAGGAAGGGACAAAAAGTCATTTAATCGCTACCTCTAGGTTATTTGAAAGTTCTGAAGCACTAAAATGTATACATAAAACTAATTATTAATTATTATATGGATATATAAATATATACCATTTAAAGAAACATGAAAAAAAGAATAATCAATAAACGAAAAAACAAAAACATAACATATAAAAATGAGAGTACTAAAAAATACGGCACATGAAGCAAAGTATAATAAAGTATATCATAATATTTTAAACAATTTAGCATAATACAAAGAAAGCATTGAATTGTAGTGTATCTTAAAGTTCATAAGCATTTAACAGGTAATCATACAAAAGTCTCTTGAATGATTTTAATTTTTTCTCAGATCCTATGTTATTAGGCAATTCATTCCATATTTTTATACTGTTTACAGTAAGGCTATTTGATGAATTACATGCCAAAAAATTTGAAATATAAATGTTCAAGTTTTTCCATTTTCGTGTATTATGTGAATGAATTTCATTTATTAGTGTCATGTTACTTGTTATGTCATTGTGATAACATTTATTCAAGCACTTACAAGAAATTTCAAAAAATCATTCTTTGCTAATCGTTACATGTTTGTTTTCAAGCGCAACACGTAACGTTTCAAATGCAGGTTTTGAAATGTCCCGATTTCGAAGCGACAGTTCTCCGTCATTGCTGATACATTTCTCAATGAAATGAGCAAAATCTTCACCAATAACGATACCCGAAAATTGCATTTTCTTGATCTGCAAAAAAACTAATTTTTAAGAAACCAATAAGCTTTTTTACCTGAAGCAAATAAAAAATAAGCGAGAAACACACAAAATATTTTTTCAACATTGCACGATCAGACTGGTAATCGGGCCCAAGTTTTAGACCAGAACCCGAATTTGAAGATTGCTTGAAGTAAAAGATTTTTCTTCCCAAAGCTTTTCATCTGACACTCTTCAGGGGAAATCGTCAGAATGAAGCAGAATTGAAACCGAACTAATTTATAAAGGAAGAAAGTAGAGTTCTCATTGGCTGAAAGAGTCAACCAATGAGAGAAAAGGTTAAGAAATTTTCAAAGAGTAACCCGAATTTTTTTTCAAGCCAGAATTTAATTTTAGGTTTAATATATAGTGAATAAATTAGTTGAACAAACAGCCTAAATGATTATCTTTGGAAAATCTAATCTGACTAATTGCAATCCTGCATTTTTAATTCTGAGTTTTTCTGATTTTTTTTTAGTTTTAATACTTTCTTGTTAAAATGGAAAGAAAGCAATAGCTGTTTGTAATTGCTTGATGGCTTATAATTTTCAGCGTGGCTCTTTATATGGGAAGAGCAGTCGCTTTAGAATCATACTTCAAAAGCAATTTGCAAGAGCTGCAAACTGCAATCCCAGGTAAGGGGGATTCGGTTGACTGGTAATTTGTTTTGTTGGTGCCTTCGGACTGAGTACACCCAGCGACGGTCTCTATTTTTTTCCAAAACTCAAAACGACCAGGAGCCCGAAAGAGAGAAATCTTTCTGGATGATTTCGCGATTCTTTGGTTAAATGTCTATACATTTTCACTTGTTAATTTACAGTTAATTTATTGAGTTATTGAATTTACTGAATTATTATCTATCAGCACAATATTGATCTGAAAACAAACAAAGACTACAAAAACTAATCATACCTGATATATGCTATGACTATTAAAATGCTCTATGCTCAAAAAAGCTTAAAATTCTAACATTTTGACAGCTTAAAATACAGGGTGTCCATAAAATCTCTTTACAATTTAAAAAAATTATTACTAAGTGAAATGATGAGATATCGCAATGAGGATTGTTTTATGTTAATCAGTATTTCATAAAGTTTTTATTGACACCAAAATTTATTGTTTCAGATAAAATTTCTTAATTAAAATTTCTTATGTTTAATGATTGGGTTTTATGAACTAAACTCCATAAAATGACTACTCCTCAAGAAAAACCGCAATGTGTATCCTGGTTCATTGAGACAAAATCAGATGTTCAGACCCAGCAAAACAACAGAAATAAGTATGGAAGAGACCCACTATCACGTCCTTCAATTCGTTTATGGCACAAGAAATTTATGGAGACAGGGACAGTGTTTGATACAAGGAGGAGTGGGCCACCAAGAACATCTAAAGAAAACTCGAGCGTGTAAGGCAACCCTTTCAACGTTCTCCTATGAAGTCCATCCATACTGCTGCCAGACAATTGGAACTACCACGTTCAACAGTGCACAGGGTCTCTTCCATACTTATTTCTGTTGTTTCGCTGGGTCTGAACATCTGATTTTGTCTCAATGAACCAGGATACACATTGCGGTTTTTCTTGAGTAGTCATTTTATGGGGGTTCAGTTTATATAACTCAATCATTAAACATAAGAAATTTTAATGAAGAAATTTTATCTGAAACAATAAATTTTGGTGTCAATAAAAACTTTATGAAATACTGATTAACATAAAACAATCCTCATTGCGATATCTCATCATTTCACTTAGTAATAATTTTTTTAAATTGTAAAGAGACTTTATGGACACCCTGTACAATCAGTTGTTAACAGGAAAGCAAATCCGAAATATGAGCCAAATAAGAAAGTCTTAATTTATTTTTCATGGTCACACTTTTTAAATTTTATTGTAACAATGGATTATGCCTCGCTGATAAGCACAAATAAGTTTGTTGCTTCCGAAATTTTTGCTAATTGACTTTGTAATTGTTTATAGTTCATATTTTCAATTTTTTTCTCTTCTCTACTAATGTTTACTTGCACTATTTTAAATCGAACAAATAAGTTTTATTTTCCTAATTTTAAACAGCTTTATCATAGCGATTTCAATGCTGCCAGACGTTGCAAAACTTTTGATTGTTGTAAAAGAGTAATTTTGACTTAGTTTTCAAGCTTAATGTTCTTTTTACTATAAAATCGCATGTCCATACTGCACAAATTTGATCATTACACAATACTTTCTTCTCTCTCATTTAGTACTGTTAAAAGAGTTATCGCGTTAAAAACGTGAGAAAATCTTAAATGAGCATATTTGTCTTAAAGCAATCAAAAGTTTCTAATGTACACAGACTGTAAGAGAAAATCTGAATTTTATTGCTTCCAGCAGCTGCTGTGTAAACAAGTCCGTCTTCACTCCTTCCTTTTGTTATTTTGAAACCAACAAAAGCAAAGCAAAAAGTGACTATTATTGTTTCAATTTCACACAGGGAGATGTAAACAAGTCTTCGTTTAAGAAACGACGTCATTTACATCCTGCTGATCCAAAAGGTCTAAATCAAGGATGTCAAACTCGCGGTCCGCGGACGCATGCGGCCCTCGAGCATCCATCAATAATTGTCATATTTTGTAAGGATTTTCAATTTTTCAATATCAATATCAATAATTGTCATAATGAAATGCAAAAAATTGGCATGTAAATGTCATTTAATATTTAAAAAAACAACACCTCGTCCGGCTCATAAATTACGTTGCAATATACAGTGGCGCCAAAAAGAAAGTCCGCACTTGTCATTTTTAAAAAAACAACAAATTTAATCTAAATTGAATGTAACTGTTTAAACAACCTATACCTCATTTGAATCGCCTTTTATTCCTCTATAATTTTATCTGTTCACATTTGAATTTTAATTCATTTATCCTTGTGTTCACGTCAATTTATAAAATTAACTTCGAATAGAGAAGGCAAAAAGAAAGTCCGCTGGCAACAAATGAGCTTAAAACCTGCTTAAAATATCTAACTTTTAGGCAACAAGGCATCTCTATAATCGCTATTTTTGTTGTTCCAGGTTATACAACGTAATTTTTTAGTCCAAATGCCTCGACTTTCTGTTAGTGATCGCCATGAGCTCATTAATCTGTACCTTTCTGATTTATCCAATCGTAAAATTGGCCACAGATTGAAATGTGATGAGAAAACTGTACGGATGACTGTGAAAAAGCATCAAAATACCAGCAGCGTTCGTGATGCCCCCAAATCTGGTCGTCCTAGAGTTACTTCTTACAGGGAAGACAATGCTATCAAGATTTGCAGCCTCAGAAACAGATTTGAAATGGCTCCCCAAATCCAACAACAGTGTAATCTTGTCAAAAAATGCTCTCTTTCTACAGTTAAGAACAGATTGAAGAAATTTAACTTGCAAGGCAGTATCGCATGACACAAGCCAATGATTTCTGTAAAGAACAGAAAGCGCAGTCTGAACTTTGTCAGATGCAATGAAGATCATGACATTTCATATTGGTCGAAAGTGCTTTTTAGTGACAAAAGCAAGTTTAATAGGCTAGGCAGTGATGGCAGGCAGTACGTCCGTCGAAAGAAGGACAAAGAATTTAATCCTAGGTGCACAGTTTCAATGCTGCAAGGTGGTGGAGGTTCAGTTATGGTGTGGGGCATTATTAGTGCCAATGGTCCAGGGCCTATATTTCGCTTGCAAAATCAAATTAATTTGACCAAGTACATTAATATGTTGACTGAGCATTTTCTACCCTACTTTGGCCAGAATTTGGATGATAATCCCATCTTCATGCAGGATAATGCTCCCATTCACACAGCTGGCAGGCTTAACTGTAGAAAGAGAGCATTTTTTGACAAGATTACACTGTTGTTGGATTTGGGAAGCCATTTCAAATCTGTTTCTGAGGCTACAAATCTTGATAGCATTGTCTTCCCTATAAGAAGTAACTCTAGGACGACCAGATTTGGGGGCATCATGAACACTGCTGGTATTTTAATGCTTTTTACAGTCATCCGTACCGTTTTCTCATCACATTTCAATCTGTGGCCAATTTTACGATTGGATAAATCAGAAAGGTACAGATTAATGAGCTCATGGCGATCACTAACAGAAAGTTGAGGCATTTGGACTAAAAAATTACGTTGTATAACCTGGAACAACAAAAATAGCGATTATAGAGATGCCTTGTTGCCTAAAAGTTAGATATTTTAAGCAGGTTTTAAGCTCATTTGTTGCCAGCAGACTTTCTTTTTGCCTTCTCTATTTGAAGTTAATTTTATAAATTGACGTGAACACAAGGATAAATGAGTTAAAATTCAAATGTGAACAGATAAAATTATAGCGGAATAAAAGGCGATTCAAATGAGGTATAGGTTGTTTAAACAGTTACATTCAATTTAGATTAAATTTGTTGTTTTTTTAAAAATGACAAGTGCGGACTTTCTTTTTGGCGCCACTGTATGTCACAAATTACGCCTAACTAAAAAATATGCTATAAAAATAGATCGAAAATTGCATGCAGCCCTCAGCACAATTTCCGACATGTAATGTGGCCCCCAGAAGCCTGCGAGTTTGACACCCCCATTCTAAATAGTAATTTGCTTTCAGCAGGATGGTTTTAACTACTCAATGAAAGCTTGAATAATAATAATACAATGCAAACCAAGGTGCGAAATAGGCCAGAAGTTTTTTAATAACTTAAGCCTTTATAATTATATTTAATAAATTTAATTAAGTCTTAATAATTTAATAAATTTATAACTCTGTACACCAGTCATCAACACGGTGCCCACAGGCATCAAGTCGCCTGTGAGAACCACATGAGTGTGCTCGCAGGCTTGTTATAAAACAGCATAACTCCTAAGTGAGCTGCGTCTAAAATGTATTTTTTCTGCCAATATTTTTTTAATTACACTTGTATTTATATAGATTTACAAATGATAATGTCTTAAAAATTGAATAATTAAAATATGTGATTTTCAGGTTTTTTTTAATGAAAAGTAGAAGTGATCATCTGAACAATTGCTGCCATGTATTAAAATAAAGTGTTGAATTGATATTATTTGTTACCCACTCTAAGCTATTTATCTTATAAACACAGTATGTGTGTGTGTATTAAAGGTGCTTTTGAGTGGGTCATGTTAAAAAAATGCATGTTTTCTAAGCTTATGTGGTGCATTGGACCTTAAAAAGACCTCCATGCAAATAAAAATTCAAAAAAATATCTCTTTGCTTTCCCTCATGATGGTTAAATACACCTTATTTGCTCAAAGGGAAATCCCCTGATGACATCATTATTTATTTTTTTATTATAATTTGAGTTTCGGGGCAGATAGAAAAACAAAACCAATTGTATTTGTTTTCAACAAGCATGAGCTTCATTTTAAGAGTAAACTTGATGACGTCAATTGTGTATGATGACGTCATAATGACAACTTCATTTTTACAGTAAATGCATAAAAAACTTAATAGACACTGCTTTTTGAGTGATACATGCAATAAATTTCACAAAATTACTAGTCTTCAGTAATTCACTAGTTTAAAATATAGGCTACTTTTAAAATTAGACTACTGGTACTTTTACTAGTAAAGTATTGCCTTTTATCAGAAATGTTTGTAAGTGTTGTGGTTGCGAATTATAAATTAAGAGCCAAAGTCGATTTTTTAAAATTGCCAACTTGTTTTCAATGTTTTTCAATGACCTGCTATAGACTAGCTCATTGCTCTTCATTTTCTGTTAAAATGGCAGCATAGTCTGTATATAGTTTTACAGTTCTTTCAGCTGCATCGTTAACAACTTTAATGTTCGCAACAAATTTTTGACCCTTTTTTAATGATTTATTTGCAGTCCACTGCTCTGGTTTGTTGTAGAGCCAGTCCTTGTCCATTCTCAGACATTCAAAAATAAACCAAGTTTCATGTCCAATAACGTTGCAAAGTTTGGAACACCTGTCAATGTTTTTTTTAAAAACGGGAATTCCTCTGCAAAATTCATCTGGTGGTAATATTGAAAGGAGCTGGAATGCCATGGACTCTTTCATTTCATTTGTCAGCAAAGGATGCTGGCTAAAAAAGGAGAATGTCACCGTTTCTTGCATCAGATACCATTGATGTGATGAAAGTTTGTTGAAGGCGGTATCAGATATGTAGTCGGATCTTTGTTCTTGTACCTAAGTATGTCATTCAGAAAAGTTAGGAGCATCTATACCAATATTACATTTCAGCCATGCTGGAACATAAAAAAGAGCAATAAACAAATTTATTTGATAAAGCTTTTTTACAAACTCATGGTCATAAGACATTTGATCTGACCTGGGAGTATAACACTTTGCCCATCCATCAGGTGCTGGAAGTAGTGCCAGGTATGTGATAAAAAAAATTAGAAGGAGCGGAATTTAGCAATGCAAGTATGTTTTCTGCACATTGCCTATAATCTCCTCTCACAAAAGCTTTTTTCATTGTTTTTTCCTTTTCAATGATCTGTTGCAGCTCACATATAACCAGTTTTGACTTTTCTTTAAGTCATTCTGAAGACATTTCCAAAATGTGATAGTCTTTAAAGAGGTCTTTTTTGGCCACTCTGCTTGAAAACATTTGCAATTGGCATCATCTGGAGTTGATCAATCATCAAAGCATGTATATACAGCACCAATAATAAGCTCATATATAATAATGACACATGTTGTAAAAAAGCTTTTGATCTAAAACCTTTTCCAAGCATTTTGCAGCACTATTGTTTGCAATGTTGCTGGCAGTGTGGCTGGAAGTTGTATCAAAAACCAAAGTTTTCACATGTTGCTTCAGATTCCACACCTCAAGTAAATCATAACTTGCATCTGCTTGAGCTGTTCCACTTGCTTTTTCTAACCTCTTTACTCCCAAAAGCTTGCCCTCTTTATAAGTTGATGTTCCTGAAATCAGCACAGAAAGTGCCTCATGTTTATTGCCAAAACAATCCTTTGTTAGTTTACTGTCCTAGTGGAAAACCAGATCCTGAGATGGAGTTTCACATATTTCTTGAAAAATTTCATCAGAAATTTGCAGATCTGTTTGCTATATGAGCTCTGTAGGTGGTTGAGCATGAAAGACAGAAGTCGTTAACGTCACCTTGGCAAGCTTTTATGAATAATGCTACAAACATAGTGGCAGCACTATCTGAAATTTTGAACCTGTCTAAAACCTGAGTAATTTCAGTGCAGTTAATCAGAGTTTTAGGTACGTTTAAAGTTACAAAAAAACTTTGAGAGCTCAGACCAGCTTGTTCAACTTGCTCCTTTTCCGAACTTGAGCATGGATTTGAGGCAGCAGAGCTTGACTGGCTGAACAACTCCACATCTGTTTCATCATCACTGCTCAACTGGGTGACAAGAATTGACCAAGCAAATCTTTCTTGGCCTTTTTGAACGCTTTTCTTATACAGTGCATCTTTCCCTCCAATGACACCTTTTCTTGTGTTCCACTGGTCTTCATAAAAAAAAATATATCTTCAGCTTTCCTCTCCTTTGACAACATCTTATTTTTTTGGACCGTCTGAATCACATCTGGAGCTCCTATATCCCATAGCTTTGATAAAGCTTCAGCAAATATTTCACATTTTTTTTCAGAATCAGATGAACATGTTTTGTTTTTGCAGAGTTGTTGCCACTTGTACTCCTTTTTTAATCGCATTATTGCATTTTGTTTGGTTACTGTTTTACTTCCAGCACGATACCAAATTAATGGTACTTCATCAACAGCATCAGTAAGATTGTTTTTCAAGGGATTAGTACCTGGGGATGATTCTTTTAAATGCAGAACATACTGAAGTACAATGGCGAGCAAAAAAGACTTTTTTATTTTTTTAGATTTTTTTTAATGATTTTATAAATAACATGAGGTATTTTGGATAATACTAGAAACCAAACTGCTTAAAAATGAGAAGCACCAGACTTGAGTCTGGTGCTTCTCATTTTTAAGCAGTTTGGTTTCTAGTAGATTTTTTTAAAAATAACTTTGTTAAAATTGAATTATATTTATCAAGTAATATATCATTAAAAAGAGCACAAAAAATTATATTAAATCCAATATTAATTGATTTTTTTTTTGAGAAGTATAAATCAATTTGAACTAAGTTATTTTGAACAAATCCAATAAAATAAAAAAGTCTTACTTTTTTGCTCACCACTGTATTTACCTTAACAAAGGCAGTTTGTTTCAACTAATGTAATCAGCACTTTGTCCAATCAAAAAGTAATTCTTTGAAGAACAAGTTTTGATCTTTTTGTGAGATGGTTTATTGGTTGTTGCCATGGTAGTAAATTAATACACCTACTGTATCTAGGATAATGATTTATGGTAAATATCTAAATGCAATATCAAAATAACATGTTATAGCATTTAAATAACTCTGGTATCAACCACAGACGAAATACAAAATCTTTAAAATTAATCTGGATTTTGACTTTATGTGTTGCTCTTTTGCTTTTTTATGTGACAACTCCAAGTTTAATTGTTTTACATTTAGTGCTTTCTATAGTCATATTGATTAATATTTATATTGCTTGTCAAGTTATTTTGCTTTAAGAAAATTCAATTTTCAACATTCTTATATATTTTTGTTTAAACTGAATTAATCATTTCCATAATTTATTCATTTCTGTCATTTCAACATTTTCTATATGAATTGCTTTAAAAAACAAGTGGCAATTATGATGTCATCATACACAATTGACATCATCAAGTTTACTCTCAAAATGAAGCATATGCTTGTTGAAAACAAATACAATTGATTTTGTTTTTCTATCTGCTCTGAAACTCAAGTTATAATAAAAAAATAAATAAAATGATTTCATCAGGGGATTTCCCTTTGAGCAAATTGGGTGTATTATTTTAACCATAACGAGGGAAAGCAAAGACATATTTTTTTTAAAATTTTTATTTGTATGATAGGTGTTTTTGAGGTCCAATGCATCATATAAGCTCCGAAAACTTGCATTTTTTCAACATGACCTAAATTTGAACATCTCTAGTGTGCATATACACAATTGGTTACTTTGGAGGAGTGCAAGAAGCGAGTGCCCTTTACATGACTCAGTACTCAAAAAGTAGCCCTTGGTTCAAAAAGGTTGGTGACCACTGCTGTACACAATTGCTCTTAGTATAACGCTTTCACCATTTTTTTTAGCAAGCATGTATAATTAAAAGATGCATCAGGAAATTCCTAAAACAGAAATACTTATCTAACTTGCATTAACAATCAAAGTGAAGATTTTTTTGGTTCTTTTCTTAATTTGAGTTACAGATTAAAGATTTCCAATTCTAAAGGGTTTGATTCAAAAATATCACATGGTAACTAAAATAAAAACCAAAAAAAGAAAAAGTCATTATTGTGGATTTATATTTTTTTCCTATTTTTACAACTGCTTTTTTTCACTTTAATTACAATGTGATATTTTACAACTAACCTCCTTAGAAACTAATTGGTAACACAGAATTAAAGATAAAAAAAAAAAAAGGAAGGGTCTTTGCTTTTATTATGAAGCAAATTAATCTTGCAAATAATCAAACAGGAAACTTTCTTATATATAATATTCTAGATCAAGTAATTACAACAGCAAAATAAAAACAACAGCCACAACATTTTAAGTGATAAAAAGAAATATAAAACACTTTTTTAAAGTGTGCAGAAAAAAGATTTTACTGTGCAAAAGCCTGGCAACACTGCACATTTTCCAAAATGCACACCTTAGAAAAGACACCATTGAAAACAATTTAATTTACGTTAAAAAACTTTCATAAGAAAAAGCTGAAAAATGTTTCCAACAAACATAATGTTGTTAGTAATTTTGACTCATTTCAATATTTCCATCCAACATTGTATTTCGGAGAAACGATTACAGATTTGAAACAGTTCTTGACAACTTTAGGTTTAAAATATAAAAACGTTACTTACTGTATGGGCAATAAATGACTTTCTTTATTTTCAATACAGTTTATCACAATGATTGATTGCAAAAAGAGTTTCAACAGTGTGTTTAACACATTATTAGCTAATCCTTACATGTTTGTCTCCCAGTGCAACACATAATGTTTCAAATGCAGGTTTAGTAATCTTGCAAGTCGCAAGCAACAGTTCTCCATTATTGCTGATACATTTTCCAATAAAATGAGCAAAATCTTCATCAATGTTGATTTCGCTAAACGATATTTCCTCAATCTGCACAATAAAACATCATGTTGTAAGATACCATACTTTCTTAAAACTGAACTGAATGAAAACTTAAAAATCAACAATGAAACTGTGTTTAACCAATGCACTTCAATGTCAGATATATTTCAAATTTGTTTTTTATCCATTGCATTTTTGATGCTTTATTAGTTGCAACATAACGATTACTGAAAATACTACAACGAAAAAAAACTGAACAATTTACAAAACAATCAATTTATTTTCCAGCAAAACCAGTTGTTGTACTTTCAAACCTGTTTGTAAAAAACTTTCATTTTGATGAAAAATGTAAATGTTTTCTTAAAAACAATAAATGATTTATTATTTGGAAAGAAGGTAGAGGTTTTTCCATCCATAACACAAATACATTTAACACCATTCATCCATTCATCCAAAAAAAAAAAAAAAAAAAAAAAAAAAACAATAAACCAACATTTCAGCCTATATCAGCCTTTATCAACACATAAATTAATAAAAAAATGCAATCAGATTAATATTAAAAACACAAGTCCTCATTATACCAATAAGATAAAAAAGATTGCCATCAAATTATAACGAAAAACAGAGGTCAATGATCTTGTTTCGTAAAATGTTTACCAAACTGATTTTCACGAGATATTTTGAAAGGAATTAATTAAACCAATTGATTAAGAATTTCATAGACACAGACTTACTAAAAAAATATTCAACCACACAAAATTAAAATATCAAGATCTAAAAGATTAAAATATATTCAAAACTTCTATTTTTATTCAGTGATGAATTGTTGTTTGATTTTGTTAGATTTGATGTTCGACACTCATTTATAGTATTTATTGTTGTGTATACTTTTTTAAACAGCTTTTATGTTTTAAACATGTTTTAATTTATTATCAAGTCATTTTTCTAAATCATTGGTTTCCAACCATGTATCTACAGACATCTTGGGATTATTAGTCATAGTCAGTCTTAAAAATGTAAGGGTCTACATGGTTGATAATTCTTTAAAAGAAGTCCTTGACTCAAAAAAAGTCGAAAACCAATGTTTTAAATAAAAAACAACAAATTAAATGTTTCCATCAAACAAAATGTTGTTAATTGTTTCTACACGTTTTTTAATAGAAAAATTTTAATAGTAAGTTTTGAAACTTTTAGTTTAACACTGATGTTTGTAGGTATAAACATATTTTTTTATTTTAAATACAAAACCATTACTGTATTGGCAATGAATAAGTTTCACTACATTTAATTCACTATATCAAAGATAACAAAAGTGTTTAAGCAGTTTCTAAAATCATTATAAGCCATTTCTATACAGTAAATGTTTGTATCCCAGTACAACACATAAGGTTTCAATTCCAGGTTTTGTAATCTTACACCTATTAACCAACAGTTATCCATCTTTGCTGGTAAAGTTTGAAATTGAATCAGTGGAGTCCTCACCAACATCAGTTTCATTTAACTTTATCAATTTAACTAACATACTTTAACTAACAAATCAAAATTAAAACAAATTTTTTAAGAAACCAAAACTTTACATTATAAAACCAAACAATAAAATTAACAAACAACAACATTTGTTTTAAAAACGAACTTCAAAGACAGAAATAACTGAAACTTGTTATTTTGTCATTTGTCTCCTGTCAGTTTCTACAAAACGTTTAGTTAAATCGATTGACTTAATTTTATTTTATTAAATAAATAGAAAAATATGAGAAACCTAAAGGATTTGCTAAAACCATCATAAATGATTATTACGTTTTTGTCTCTGAATGCAACACAAAATGCTTCAAAGTCAGGTTTTGTAATCTTGCACTGGGAAAGGTACAAACTCTGATCATCTTTGGTACAAAATCCAATTGAATGAGCAAAATCGTCACCAATGTTGATTTGTTCCAAATCTATTTTCTTAATCTGCAGAACAAAACATTATATTGCAAACAAACAAAACTTTTCATGAATCTGAACCGAATGAAAAACTTAAAAATGAAACTGTGTTTTTAACCAAAACATTTAAAAGTCAGATATAGTTAAAATTTGTTGTTTTTTATTGATTTCATTGTTGAAGCTTTGTTAGTTGGAACGAAATAATTTTTGAATATATTAAATTGAATAACAAATGATTGATCAGCTAGACCAGCAGTCATAATCAACTCTATCACAAACAAATTTTTATAAAATAAAGTTGACTTATATTTTATTGAAAAAAAAGTCTATACCAGCAAAACTATTCATTATTTTATTATTCAGTGACTAATTGCTATTTGATATTAAAAAGTTGAGTGTTTGACGTGGATTCATGGCACTTGTCATGAGTTTTTAATGTGCAAGAGTTTTATAATTTTCTCAAAAACATTCATAATTTTCAGTACAAACAATTTAGTTTAGGTGAGATACCTTTCCTCAAAACAAAAATAAAAACAAAACTTTTCCATTGAACATAAAGCTGTCAGTAATTTTGACATGTTTTCAATTGCAATTAATATTATGGGAAAACAACTGCTCATTTCAAACAGTTCTTGACCACATTTTGCTTAAAATACAAAAAAGTTACCTACTGCATTGGCAATGAATGACTTTCTTTATTTTTCATACAGTTTATCACAAGGATTGAGTGCAAAAAGACTGTTAAACAGTTTGTTTAACACTAAAATTACTGGTGTGGTCATTTTGACCGTTTTTGATTTTCTATTAAGAAGATTCTATTAGAAGATTAAAACTTTCTGACTTTTTCTAAGTCTTTGTCAACTTTTAGCATTTAAATTTTTATTGCATTACAATAAGCACAACAGATGTTGGAAAGCAATTTACCTTAAATTACCGCCAATGGTCATTTTGACTGGAAAGCAACTTGTAATTTTCCTAGGATTAAAATTGCCTTTACAATAAAGCCTTTTGTTGTGTTATTGTTTGAAAACTATTATACAACAATCACTGCAGTATCTGGCAACAGTTAGTTACTAGCTAATTTATAATGTTGAGTCATTTGCAGAGTGCTGACACTAGATTGAGTTAGTAGTATCCAAGCTTTAGCTTGGCTGAATGCGATTGCAGAAGATGATTTGGGGGATGAAAGCAAAATAAAAATTTTTTTGAAGGGTTAGATCAGGGGTCGGCAAATTCAGACTAAGTTTGATCTACATGGGAAGTGATTTCTTCAGATGGATCAGATTCACAGACTGATATTGGTGACCTGGAGTAAACTGATTCTGCATCATGTCAAAATGTCAGTTCTGGCAGTGGCAGCAATGATACAAGTACTGCAGCACAAGCACAGGGTGATCAGCTTACTCCAAACACCGTGGATATTGGATTGGCTGCTAAGGATGAAACAAATGGGAATACATTGAACTTTCTTTAGAATCAAGGGTAGGCTACAAGCTCAGAATGTGCTAACAGAAATGAAGTTCTAACACGATATGGCAATTGCATATTAGATGGTCCACTGAGTGCGTTTGAGCTATTCATTGATAATTCAATGCTTACCCATGTTCAACAATGTACAGAAGCTGAAACCCATAGAGTGAAAAACAGTGATGAGTGGAAACTACCACTGAGAGAACTAAAAGCTTTTCTTTTTTTGCTGTATGTATGAGGAGCATTATGTGGAAAGAACCAACTGATTCTTGAGTTTTGGGTTAAAAATTGGGGAGTACCTTTTTTCTGAAAACTATGGGTAAAAATCACTTTTGCAAAATCATGAGGTTTTTTCAGAGTACAAGATTATCTCTACTTCAAACGGATAAATTTGCCTTGATTTCTGTTGTCTGGGATAAGTTTATTGAAAACTGTATTGTGTGCTACAAGCCAGGAGAAAATATTACAGTGGACAAACAACTATTCCCAACCAAACCCTGCTGCACATTTACACAATATATGGCCAACAAAACAGACAAATTCGGTATCAAATTTTGGCTAGCTGTTGATGTGGAATATAAATATATACCAAACGCCATATCATATCTCGGCAAAGATGAAGCTAGACCAGTTACACAAAGACTTTCTGAGAGTGTGGTAATAAAGATAGTGGAGTTATATTTGGGAAAAAAAAGAAACATCACAACTGACAATTTTTTTACTTTGACTCATCTTGCCATGCAGCTCTGGAAAAAAAGACGTCACTTGTCGAGACACCTGAACAAAATCTGAAAGGAATTTCCGCCACTGGTAAAAGCTTTACAGCAGAGCAGATTCCAGCAAACTCTTGCAAACAAAAAGTGACAACAATCAAGCCATAACCTTGACAGTTTTTTAAACAAAACAAGAACGTTTGCATTCTTACCACACTCCACACAATTGTTATCGTCAATACAACAAAAAACAAATAGAAAACAGTTACATTTTACAATAAAACTAAATGTGGTGTTGATATTGCTGACCAGATGACACAACAATACATGATGAAGGCAGGTACATGGTGGTGGTGGTCAGTGGCTGTCTTTTACATTATTTTGGATCTTGCTTGCATTAATGCCTATGTGTTTTACAAGAAAACTAAAGATGCTATCTCAAGAAGAAATTTTATGTTTCAGGTGGCCACTGAACTGAGAGAAACTCTTGTTCAAGAAAACACAGCTCCACTAGCTGCAGTTTTGCTTCCACTTTTCAACAATTTTTATCAAAATTTGATTGTTGACTGAAGCAGAAAGTGAAAACAATGCCAAGTTAGTGTGAACTGTGAACAACACAAAATTGCAAAATTCTGTTGTAGATACTGTAGATCAGTTTGCTGAAAGTGTACAGGTTGTGTAAAAGTTGAATATATGAACTGTGTAAAGCACTGCAATTTTCTTTGTTTTTGTATGCTTTTGAATAAGCACTTGTGATCTATGTGAACAGCAGCGTGATAAAAAATAACCATTTGATATTTTGAGCTGATTTTAAGGTAAATCAGTTTTCATTTAATTTCAGTGTTCATGCTTGTTGTAAATACAATAAAAACTTTGGGAAAATTTCAATCACCCAGCTAAAAAGCAGGTTGAAGGCCTTTAAATGTAATTCGGAGATCAGGGCCTATGCAGTATATTCCAGAATATAATAATAAAAAGGAGCCTACAATGCACCAAAATCACACCTAAAAAAATTCAAGTAATTACTAGGCATACTACAAAAGTCAAAAATACTTATAAGATAAAGTAAAACCAAATTATTTTGCAATTTGTTCTTTATTGGACAAATGGTCATTTTGACCGCTCATGGTAATTCTAGGTGTGTCAAAAACGTGATAACTCCAGTGTTAAAAACATTATTAGCTAATCCTTACATGTTTGTTTCCCAGTGCAACACATAATGTTTCAAATGCAGGTTTTGTAATCATACAAAACTTAAGCAACAATTCTCCATTATTTCTGATACATTTTCCAATAAAATGAGCGCAATCCACACAAATGTTGATTCCGCTAAATGATATTTTCTTAATCTGCAAAATAAAGCATCATGTTGTAAGATACCATACTTTGTTTGAAATTCATTTGTTCTTCTGGTAGAATCAGAGGCAAGTTCAACTTCAACAAATAACAGAAGGCATAATATATTTATCAATAAAAAAACTTAACATGACGTTTTATCCATTACATTGGGTGGACTTCATCAGGTAAAAACAACACACAATGTATTGTGTATTTAAAAACCAAGAACTTAAAAAACAAACTAATAAACACAAGGTGAGAGGCGAACACATATAACAATTTAATAACTACTTCGTGCAACAGAAACAAATTTAACAGGTTGAAAACCCACATTCATTATGAGATTTTTTATATTGCTATATATTTTTGGAAAAGCATTCCAATCTTTGTCATTTATTAAATTTTTTGTACTATTGATATATAATGATTCTAAAAATTTTCGTTTATCATAATCAATGTTGTAATTCAATGTTTTAAATTTCCCAAAATCAATCCTATGTTCACAATTAAAACTATGTTTAACCAATGCAGTTTTTTTATTTAAATCATCTTCTTTTAATTTAGCCAAATTAATCGGTTTCAAATCACGTTTATGTTCAGACAAGCGAGTATTAAAGCATCTGACTGTTTCACCAATATATACATTTGAACAATCTTTACAAAAAATTTTATAGATTGCACTGCGCTTATATATTTCATCCACAGAGTTTTTTATTTTAGGTAAAATATTTTGAATTGTTTTATATGGGAAAGTACACATGCCAATATTAAATTTTCTCAAAATTCTAGACATTTCATCACAAAGATTTTTAATATATGGTAAACCAACATAATTATATATCTTTTTACTCATGTGATTGCTTTTATTCACCTTTTCATGCTTAATTTCTTTTTCACTTTATTCAATAACCAATATGGGTAATCATTCTCATGTAAAGCATTACAAACAAATCTAACTTCATTGGTCTCATCTTGATAATTTGTAATTAATTTAGAAGTAGCCCGGAACAATAGTGTTTTAACCAAACCTTTTTTTCTTTCAAATTTTTTTTTTGATAAATATATTACGCCTTCTGTTATTTGTTAAAGTTTAACTTGCCTCTGATTCTACCAGAAGAACAAATCAATTTTAAACTAAGTAATATCCCTGGTAACAGTGTTTATATTAAATACCATACTTTCTTAAAACTGAACCCAATGAAAACTTTAAGATCAACAATAAACTACCAATGCACTTCAATGACATTGAAGTATCAGTGCACTTCACATGTATTTCAAATTTATTGGTTTTTATCCATTGCATTGTCAATACCTTGTTAGTTGCAACAAAATAATTACTGGTATCACTACCATAAAAAAACTAATTGATTTACTTAAATTTAAGAAAAATATCAATTTATTTTCCAGCAAAACCAGTTGTCATACTTTCAAACTTGCTTATAACAAACATTAAATAAGATGAAAAATGTAAATGTATTCTCAAAAACAATTCATGATTTATTCTTTGGGGAGAGTGTACAGCCTTTTTGGTTTATAACACAAATACTCTTAACATACCACTCATCTATTCATGTTGAAAACATTGAAAAAAAACAACAATAAACTAACATACACATTTTATGCCTACATCAGCTAGTATCAAATGAGCAAAATAAAAACAGATGGCTGTCAAACTAAAAGAAAAAAACAAAACTACAGGCCAAAGACTTCGTTATGAAAAGTGTTTTCTTAAGTATTTTCATAAAATTTTTCATATTAAAAATTAAGTAAACCAAAGGATTCAAAACTTTATAGCCTCAAAACTACAAAAGAAAATCAATAAAGCAAAAAAATGAAAATGCCTAAAACAATAATGTTAAAATATATGTAAAAGAAATGATAATTCATTTTTTTATGCAGTAATAAACTGTTGACATCAAAAGGCTGTGAGTTCAACATGCATTTAAGCCTTTTGTCATTGTGAAATCTAAATGTACAAGTTTTTAGCTATTTTCTCAAAAAGAAGTCATGAATTACAAAGAAAAAACGTTTCCAATGAACACAAAGCTGTTAGTAATTTTGACATGTATTCAATTGAAATTAATATTATGGGAAAACAAGTGCTCATTGAAAACAGTTTTTGATAATGTTTTGATTAAAATACAAAAACGTTACTTATTGTTTGGACAATCAATGATTCTATTTTCAATACAGTTTATCACAACAATTGATTCCAAATAAGTGTTAAACAGTGTGTTTAAAAACATTATTAGTTAATCCTTACATGTTTGTCTCCCAGTGCAACACATAATGTTTCAAATGCAGATTTTGTAATTGTGCAAAACTTAAGCAACAGTTCTCCATTATTACTGATACATTTTCCAATGAAATTAACAAAGTCCTCATCAATGTTGATTTCACCAAACGATATTTCGTTAATCTGCAGAATAAAACATCATGTTCTAAGATACCATACTTTCTTAAAATTGAACCAAATGAAAACTCTTAAATCAACAATGAAACTATGTGTTTAACCAATGTACTTCAATGTCAGATATATTTCAAATTTATTGTTTTTTATCCATTGCATTGTCAATGCCTTGTTAGTTGCAACAAAATGATTATTAAAAATATTATAATGAAAAAAAAAAACGATTCAGTTACAAAAATTTAATAAAAAAAATCAACTTATTTTCCAGCAAAACCTGTTGTCATACTTTCAAATTTAAGGTAAAAAATGTAATGTTTTCTCAAAAACTATACATGATTTATTATTTGGGGAGAGTGTAGAGTTTTTTTGTTTATAACACAAATACACTTAACACACCACTCATCTATTCATAGCAAAAACAAAAAAAAACAACAATAAACTAACATACATGTTTTATGCCTACATCAGCTAGTATCAAATCAAAAAATAAAAACAGATGGCTGTCAAACTAAAAGGAAAAAACAAAACCAGAGGCCAAAGACTTCCTTATGAAGAGTGTTTTCTTAAGTATTTTCATAAGATTTTTCAAATTGGAAATTAAATAAACCAAAGGATGCAAAACTTGATAGGTGCAAAACTATGAAAGAAAACCAATAAAGCAAACAAAATTAAAATGCCTAAAACAGGAATGTTAAAATATATTTAAAAGAAATGACCATACACTTTTATTTATTTATTTATTTTTATGTAGTAATAAATTGTTGTTTGACATTGATAGGCTGTGTGTTCAATGTGCATTTATGCTGCTTATCATTAAGAAATCTAAATCTATAAGATTTTTGATATTTTCTCAAAAAGAAGTCATGAATTACAAAGAAGCTTTTCAAAAAAACTGCCAAAAAACGTTTCCAATGAACACAAAGCTGTTAGTAATTTTGACATGTATTGAATTGCAATTAATATTATGAGAAAACAACTGCTCATTTCAAACAGTTCTTCACAACGTTTTGATTAAAATACAAAAAACGTTACTTACTGCTTGGACAATCAATGATTCTATTTTCAATACAGTTTATCACAACGATTAATTGCAAAATAAGTGTTAAACAATGTGTTTAAAAACATTATTAGCTAATCCTTACATGTTTGTCTCCCAGTGCAACACATAATTTTTTAAATGCAGGTTTAGTCATTTTCAAAGACGTAAGCCACAGTTCTCCATTATTGCTGATACATTTTCCAATGAAATGAGCACAATCCTCATCAATGTTGATTCTGCTAAACAATATTTTCCTAATCTGCAGAATAAAACATCATGTTGTAAAACACCATACTTTCATAAAACTAAATCAAATAAAAACATTAAAATCAACAATGAAACAATGTGTATAACCAATGCACTTCAATGTCAGATATATTTTAAATTTATTGGATTTTATTCATTGCATTTTTATGCCTTGTTACTTGCAACAAAATGATTATTAAAAATGTTACAATGAAAAAAAACTGACCGATTTACTTAAATTTAAGAAAAAAATCAATTTATTTTCCAGCAAAATCAGTTGTCGTACTTTCAAACTTGCTTATAACAAACATTAAATAAAATGAAAAATGTAAATGTTTTCTCAAAAACAATTCATGATTTATTATTTGAGGAGAGTGTAGATCTTTTTCGTTTATAACACAAATACACATAACACACCACTCATCTATTCATACCGAAAACAAAAAAAAAACAATAAACTAACATACATGTTTTTGGCCTACATCAGCTCTTTATCAAATCAAGAAATAAAAAAAGATGGCTATTAAACTAAACAAAAAAAACAAAACATTTATGTTGCTTGTCATTGTGAAATCTAAATGTACAAGTTTTTAGCTATTTTCTCAAAAAGAAGTCATGAATTACAAAGAAGTTTTTCAAAAAAACTGCCAAAAAAATTTCCAATGAACACAAAGCTGTTAGTAATTTTGACATGTATTCAATTGAAATTAATGTTATGGGAAAACAACTGCTCATTTAAAACAGTTTTTGACAATGTTTTGTTTAAAATACAAAAACGTTACTTGCCACTTGGACAATCAATGACTTTCTTTATTTTCCATATAGTTTATCACAACAATTGATTGCAAAATAAGTGTTAAACAGTGTGTTTAAAAACATTACTAGCTAATCCTTACATGTTTGTCTCCCAGTGCAACACATAATGTTTCAAATGCAGGTTTTGTCATCTTGCATGATTCAAGCGACAATTCTCCAATATTGCTGATGCATTTTCCAATGAAATAAGCAAAATTCTCATCAATGTTGATGTCACTAAACAATATTTCCTTAATCTGCAGAATAAAACACCATGTTGTAAGATAATGTAAAATAAAACATTTTTCTTTTCAAAGCTTTTCATTTGACACTCTTCAGGGGAAATCATCAGAATAAAGCAGAAATGAAACCAAACCGGATTATAAAGAGAAAAGCAGAGTTCTCATTAGCTGAAAAAGTTAGCCAATGAGAGAAAAGATTAAGAAATTTTCAAAGTGTAGATGAATTCTTTTTGTTTACTCATAAGTGGATTAAGAAATTTAATGAAAGTTGCTTCTAGAGCAGAAAGGCGAAAAGAAGAGCGACCCAGAGCAAGAATAGAAAATTGTTGTAGTGAAGAGCGCATTGGGCATTGTCAAGAAGATGTTGACCAATGGCAGATTCGTGAAATTGTTGTGGATGTATGTTGGCCTTGCAAGAGTGAGAAAGGCTTTAGCAGTTGTGTGAGGCAGGAGGATTGACAATGGATTTTGGAACATGTTGTTTGATTCGCTCTTTTAAGCATTGAGACATGCGATCAACATACCAACTATTGCAGTGGCACACAAATTGGTAAATGACATTGCTGTGATAATGGGAAGATAACACATCTTTCTTAGATGCTGGTAAGAGCTGTCGGGTTATAAGAATAACACATGGTTCGACAGAGAAAAAGCAATATTTTACAGCAGATGTAATCTGCTTTTTGAACTTCATTGAGACATTTCCAATCCATGGGATGTGTAGGTAGACAGGGCACTTTTCCACTGTGTAAATCGGGTTAGAATTTAGTTGTTGAAGTTTTTGTTTAAAAGCCGAATTGATTGCATGTTATAAAAGTACAACCTTTTTGTGTATTTTCAGAAGACCATACATGCGTGGTTGCCGAGAGTCAGAGAGCCACCTTTGTCAGTTTCTGGCACTGTCATCCTCAACAAAAATGATTATAATGACAAGATGAAGACAGTTCTCAATGACACCACCAAATTTCTCGATCTTGGACCAGCCACCAATAAAGACAACACCACTAAAATTGAATCGTGGATACAATGACAGTTACTATAGTTGAGAAAAGAGAGCCTAATCTTTAAACAAGTGTATGAAGCAATGTGACCCACTGGATCTCAGCGACCATGCATGTATGGTCTTCTAAAAATAAACAAAAAGGATATACCCTTTTGTCCAATTTTGTCTGTGACCAGATCGGCCCAACATCAGTTAGCTAAATGGCCCACTTCTCTTTTTCAACCTATTCTCCAAAACCTTTCTTCTAATTGTGTGTCTGATTCTTTCACCTTGCAATTTTCTGGCTTTTTTGAAAAATAATTCAGAATATTTACCTTTTCTTCTTCCACTGTCTTTCTTTGTTCTTTGACATTTCTAGTCTCTTCACCAATGTTCTGCTTGCTGAAACAATAGAAATCAGTGCTGATATCCTTTACAATGATGACTCAATGGTGCCATCTTTTCCACACAACATCTTTGTCAAATTAATGCAGCTAGCCACCGCCTCTGTGGAATTCAGCTTCAACAACAACATGCATTGACAAATCGATGCTGTTGCTTTGGCTCACTCCTCAGTCCAGCATTAGCAAATGTTTTTGTTGGCTACCAAGAAGCAAAATTTTTCAACATCACCAAAAGGCTGTTAGTGTACTTCCAGTATGTTGACGACAATTTCAATGTATTCAACAATGAACAAGACTGCAACACTGTTTTCACCCACCTCAACTCCCTTCATCCCTCACTATGCTTCACCTACAAAAAAGGAATCCAATCACTCTCTCCCCTTCCTGGATATGTTGGTAGAAAGGCATGATTCGGAATTTTTAACCTCAGTGTACAGGAAACCCACCTTCACCAGCCAGTATCTACGTTGGAACTCCTTCAGCCCCCAAAAATGAAAAATCAACTTAATTCGTACTCTTGTTCACAGAGCTTTTATGATCTGTTCAAAAAGCAAACTGGACCCAAAGCTTGGCAAAATTTGTTCAATTCTATTAGAAAATGGCTACCAGGAACATACAATCAATTCGGTTTTTAAACAAAAACTTCAACAACTAAATTCTAACCTGGTTTATACAGTGGAAAAGTGCCCTGTTTACCTACACATCCCATTGATTGGAAATGTCTTGATAAAGTTTAAAAAGCAGATTACATCTGCTGTGAAATGTTGCTTTTTCTCTGTCGAACCATGTGTTATTCTTATAACCCGACAGCTCTTACCAGCATCTAAGAAAGATGTGTTATCTTCCCATTATCACAGCAATGTCATTTACCAATTTGTGTGCCACTGCAATAGTTGGTATGTTGATCGCATGTCTCAATGCTTAAAAGAGCGAATCAAACAACATGTTCCAAAATCCATTGTCAATCCTCCTGCCTCACACAACTGCTAAAGCCTTTCTCACTCTTGCAAGGCCAACATACATCCACAACAATTTCACGAATCTGCCATTGGTCAACATCTT
This sequence comes from Diplosoma virens, assembly GCA_963680785.1. Lineage (NCBI taxonomy): Eukaryota > Metazoa > Chordata > Ascidiacea > Aplousobranchia > Didemnidae > Diplosoma > Diplosoma virens. The sequence goes on from OY796883.1 coordinate 27,382,223, forward strand.
CTTGACAATGCCCAATGCGCTCTTCACTACAACAATTTTCTATTCTTGCTCTGGGTCGCTCTTCTTTTCGCCTTTCTGCTCTAGAAGCAACTTTCATTAAATTTCTTAATCCACTTATGAGTAAACAAAAAGAATTCATCTACACTTTGAAAATTTCTTAATCTTTTCTCTCATTGGCTAACTTTTTCAGCTAATGAGAACTCTGCTTTTCTCTTTATAATCCGGTTTGGTTTCATTTCTGCTTTATTCTGATGATTTCCCCTGAAGAGTGTCAGATGAAAAGCTTTGGGAAGAAAAATGTTTTATTTACTTCACACCATCTTCAAATTCTGTACCACCAAATGTCTATTAAGATACTACACTTTCTTAAAACTGAACCCAACGAAAACTTTAAAATCAATTATGAAACTATGTATTTGACCAATGCACTTCAATGTCAGATATATTTCAAAATGATTACTGGCATTACAACAATGAACAAAAACGATCACTTCACTTAAATTTAAAAAAAAAATTTATTTATTTTCCAGAAAATCCAGTGGTTGTACTTTCGAACCAGTTTGTAATAAAGATGTTTCTGAAACAATATTCATGATTTATTATTCGAGGAGAGTGTAGAGTCTTTTTGTTTATAACACAAATACATTTAACACACCACTCATCCATTCATGCCAAAAACAAAAAAAAACAATAAACTAACATACACATTTTATGCCTACATCAGCTCTTATCAAATCAAGAAAAAAAGATGGCTATCAAACTAAAAGAAAAAAACAAAACCACAGGCCAAACACTTTATAACAAAGAGTGTTTTCTTAATTATTTTCATAAGATTTTTCATATTGGAAATTAAGTAAACCAAAGGATTCAAAAATTCATAGGTGCCAAACTACAAAAAAATCAATAAAGCAAACAAAATTAAAATGCCTAAAACAATAATGTTAAAATATATTTATAAGAAAAACCATTCATTTTTATATATTTATTTTCTATGCAGTAATAAATTGTTGTTTGACATCAGCAGGCTGTGAGTTCAACAATTTTTTCAAAAAAACTGCCAAAAAACATTTTCAACAAACACAAACCTGTTAATAATTTTGAGACGTTTTTAATTGAAATTAATATTATGGAAAAACGACTGCTTATTTCAAACAGTTCTTGACAATGTTTTGTTTAAAATACAAAAAAGTTATCAACCGCTTGAACAATCAATAACTTTCTTTATTTTCAATACAGTTTATCACAACGATTGATTGCAAAATAAGTGTTAAACAATGTGTTTAAAAACATTATTAGTTAATCCTTACATGTTTGTCTCCCAGTGCAACACATAATGTTTCAAATGCGGGTTTAGTCATTTTGCAAGACTCAAGTGACAGTTTTCCATTATTGCTGATACATTTTCCAATGAAATCAGCGCAATTCTCATCAATGTTGATTTCGCCAAACAATATTTCCTTAATCTGCACAATAAAACATCATGTTCTAAGATACCATACTTTTTTAAAACTAAACCAAGAAAAACATTAAAATCAACAATGAAATTATGCGTTTAACCAATGCACTTCAATGTCAGATATATTTTAAATTTATTGTTTTTTATCCATTGCATTGTCAATGTCTTGTTAGTTGCAACGAAACAATTATTGAAAACATTTCAATGAAAAAAAAAGTGACCGATTTACTTAAATTTGGGGAAAACATTAATTTATTTTCCTTTCCAGCAAAACCAATTGTCGTACTTTAAAATCAGTTTGTAAAAAACTTCATTAAGATAAAAAATGTAAATGTTTTCTCAAAAACAATTGATGATTTATTATTTGGAAAGAGTGTAGAGTCTTTTCTGTTTATAACACAAATACACATAACATACCACTCATCTATTCATACCAAAAACAACAAAAAAATAAACTAAAGTATTCGTTTTTGGCCTACATCAGCTCTTATCAAATGAGCAAAATAAAAAAAGATAGCTGTCAAACTAAAAGGAAAAAACAAAACCAAAAGATTCAAAACTTTATATGCACAAAACTATGAAAAAAAATCAATAAAGCAAACAAAATTAAAATGCCTAAAACAGGAATGTTAAAATATATTTAAAAGAAATGATCATACACTTTTATTTATTTATTTTTTATGCAGTAATAAATTGTTGTTTGACATGGTAGGCTGTGAGTTCAATGTGTATTTATGCCACTTGTCATTGTGAAATCTAAATGTATAAGATTTTTGATATTTTCTCAAAAAGAAGTCATGAATTACAAAGAATTTTAAAAAAACTGCCAAAAAACGTTTCCAATGAACATAAAGCTGTTAGTAATTTTGACATGTATTGAATTGCAATTAATATTATGAGAAAACAATTACTCATTTAAAACAGTTCCTGACAACATTTTGTTCAAAATGCAAAAATGTTACTTACTGCTTGGACAATCAATGATTCTATTTTCAATACAGTTTATCACAATGATTAATTGCAAAATAAGTGTTAAACAATGTGTTTAAAAACATTATTAGCTAATCCTTACATGTTTGTCTCCCAGTGCAACACATAATGTTTCAAATGCATGTTTAGTCATTTCACAAGACACAAGTGACAGTTCTCCATTATTGCTGATACATTTTCCAATAAAATGAGCACAATCCTCATCAATGTTGATATCGCTAAATGATATTTTCCTAATCTGCAGAATAAAACATCATGTTGTAAGATACCATACTTTCTTAAAACTGAATCAAATGAAAACTTTAAAATTAATAATGAAACTACATGTTTAACCAATGTACTTCAATGTCAGATATATAAATTTGTTGGATTTTATCCATTGCATTGTCAATGTCTTGTTAGTTGCAACAAAATGATTACAGAAAATATTGTAAAAAATCAATTGATTTACTTAAATTTAAAAAATCAATTTATTTTCTAGTAAAACCAATTGTCGTACTTTCAAACCTGTTTGTAAAAAACTTTTATTGAGATGAAAAATGTAAATGTTTTCTCAAAAACAATTTATGATTTATTATTTGGGGAGAGTGTAGAGCTTTTTTGGTTTACAACACAAATACACATAACACACCACTCATCTATGCATACCGAAAACAACAAAAAAAAACAATAAATTAACATACACATTTTTGGCCTACATCAGCTCTTAGCAAATCAAAAAATAAAAACAGATGGCTGTCAACTAAATAAAAAAAAAAAACCACAGGCCAAACATTTCATAATGAAGAGTGTTTTCTTAAGTATTTTTATAAGATTTTTCAAACTGAAAATTAAGTAAAGCAAAGGATTCAAAAATTCATAGGCACAAAACTACAAAAGAAAATCAATAAAGCTAACAAAATTAAAATGCCTAAAACAAGAATGTTAAAATATATTTAAAAGAAATGACCATACACTTTTATTTATTTATTTTTTATGCAGTAATAAATTGTTGTTTAACATTGGTAGGCTGTGTGTTCAATATGCATTTATGCTGCTTGTCACTGTGAATTTTTAACGTACAAAAATTTTTTGATATTTTCTGAAAAAAGTTTTATTAATTACAACGAAGTTTTTCAAAAAAACTGCCAAAAATGTTTCCAATGAACATACAGCTGTTAGTAATTTTGACATGTATTCAATTGCAATTAATATTATGGGGAAACAACTGCTCATTTCACACAGTTTTTGACAGTGTTTTGATTAAAATACAAGACGTTACTTACTGCATAAACAATGAATGACTTTCTTTATTTTTAATACAGTTTATCACAAGAATTGATTGCAAAATAAGTGTTAAAGAGTGTGCTTAAAAACATTATTAATTAATCCTTACATGTCTGTCTCCCATTGCAACACATAATGTTTCAAACGTAGGTTTTGTCATTTCACAAGATGCAAGTGACAGTTCTCCATTATTGCTGATACATTTTCCAATGAAATCAGCGGAATTCTCATCAATGTTGATATCACTAAACAATATTTTCCTAATCTGCACAATAAAACATCATGTTGCAAGATACCATACTCTCTTAAAACTGAACCAAATGAAAACTCTTAAATCAACAATGAAACTGTGTGTTTAACCAATGTACTTCAATGTCAGATATATTTCAAATATATTGGTTTTTATCCATTGCATTTTCAATGTCTTGTTACTTGCAACAAAATGATTAATAAAAATATTACACTAAAAAAACAAATGATCCAGTTACAAAAATTTAACAAAAAAATCAATTTATTTTACAGCAACACTGGTCATCACACTTTCAAACCAGTTTGTAAGAACTTTCATTAAGATGAAAACTGTAAATTTTTTTTCAAAATCAATACATAATTTATTATTTGGGAAGAGTGTAGAGTTTTTTTGTTAAAACACAAATACACTTAACACACCACTCATCCATTCATACCGAAAAAACATCAATGAACAAATATTTTGGCCTATATCAGCCTTTATTAAACAAACGAAATAATAAAAAAAAAGTGCAATCATATCAACATTAAAAACAAGGTCAATGATCTTGTTTCGTAAACTGTTTACCAAAATGATTTTTGCAAGACTTAAACCAATTGATGAAGAGTTTCAAAGGCGCAAACTTGATGATGATATTTTATTCATGCTTAGTAACAATATTTAAGTATATGCAATGTACATTAAGCAAAGCATGAAAAGGAAACGCGACACAATGACGAACGTTAAACATGCAGAAAGTATAGAGAGGGGGTAAGAAAGAGAAAAAATAAGAAGCACGGTCGCGTTACCTAATTCAAACTAAATATTATTATTTAAAAAGACAAAAAAGACACAAAAAAATGACAAGCCAAAAAAAAATGACAAAAAAAAAAAAACATTCAACCAAACAAAATTAAAATACCAACATCTAAAATATTGAAACATATTTAAAAGAAACAACCATTTATTTTTATTTGGTGGTGAGTAGTTGTTTGATTTTGCTAGATTTGATGTTTGATGTTCATTTATGGTACTTATTGTTGCATATATTTGTTTTACCAGCTTTTACGTTTCCTCATTGAAGTTTTATGTTTTAAACATGTTTTAATTTATTATTAAGTCATTTTTCCAAGTCAGTGGTTCCCCTGGGTGTCTATGTACGTCTTGGAATTATTAGTCTACAGACTATCATATACATACATATTATTAGTCAGAGTGATCCTTGACTCAAAAAAAAGTCAAAAACCAATGTTTTAAATAAAACAAAAAACAACCACAAAAAATTAAATCTTTTTATCAAACAAAATGTTGTTAATTGTTTCCACATGTTCTTCAATAGAAAAATTTTAGTGTAAGTTTTGAAACTTTGTTAGTTTAACACTGACATTTGTAGGTATGAAAATATTTTTTTATTTTAATGTACAAAACCATTACTTACTGTATTGGCAATGAATAACTTTCATTACATTTAATTCACTGTATCAAAGATAACAAGTGTTTAACCAGTTTCTAAAATCATTATAAGCCATTCATTACTGTACATGTTTGCAGAGGTGCACCCAGGGGGCTGATTTGAAGGTCATGTCAGCTCCCTTTTAAACATTTTTGTCAGCCTCCTTTTTGTCTGATGTCAGTCCCCTTTGCACGCTGATACACAAAAAGATAGAACTTTTGCGCTGATAAGTAAAGTGATGTTTCCTGCCAACCTAACTATAACAAATGGTTTTTGTTTTTTTTCCTCAAAGGGTAGAGACGGGTGCATTTTTGCAAGTTTTCGCTTCAGTGTTTTTTTCGTAAAGTGTCCCAATTTTTAGCAAAATTTTGATCTATAATTGCATTTGCCATTTTTTAGTATCTACAACATTCAACAAAAATTTTACGCGATGCCTTAAGTATACAATAAACATCGTTCATTTCCTAACAGACGCCCCTATACAGTGGATGAGTTTTAATTGCCAAAATGATTGCAAAAACTGTTATTTACATTTTATGGCATTTAAAAAGAAACTCGAAACCTTGGATCTTTAGTCAAATTTGCTGCTTCTGCACTGTATGTGGCACCTGATGGCGATTGTTTAAGCCTGGGCAACAGTCATTTTATTTCAAGTTTTTTAACCAAGAGTTTATCCAATTTATCATAGCTTTTATTATGACATCACACTGATCTTTTGTAACACAGTTTGCTTTTAAAAGATTATGCAGCACAATGCAGGATATTGTAGTTTTGCTCAGCTGAAGCGAATCATTTGCTAAAGTAGGAAAGCACTTATACAAGTTGAATTTTGCAATCGCAGATTATTAATTGTGATGTAACAGTTTACCTTACAACCTTTAAATAGTACTGTAGTTTTTTTAATTGAAACAATTTCTATAATGTAATAATTTGGTTAGTACATTCTAGCAAATTCTGATGGCCATACATATAAAATTGAGATTTTAAAATTCAGTCAATTACAGTAGAAAAAAAAATATTTCGGTGTTTTTTGATATTGAGTTTTAATTTTATCACAAAAACCATTAAATCTCCAAAATATCTGCTGAAATTTATTGCTTATACGAAAACAAAATTTTTGAGCAACTTGAAATTCCTCTATTCTGTAAAATTTTAAGCAGCCTATAATTCTTTAACGTGGTTTTGAGCAGAACTCATTTTGCAAAATAACAATTAAGGCAAATGAAAAAACAAGACTTATAGGTCTTCAACAAGTACAATGTATGAAAATGGGAATTAATGAAGTGACTCTTTTGGAAATAGAAATTCTTATTTTCATTTCCAAATCTTGCAAAAGAGTTACTGATTTTTCACATGTTGCATTCGCTTCAGCCTGGATCCTTTTTAAATGTTTTTTCACATTAATTGTGTTGATTAAGTTGTAGCAACGTTTCTTGATTGTCAGTAATTTATAGGTTTTAGTTACTTTCTTAAAACAACACAAGAATGATCGGTAAATTTATTTATTGGTTTTTATCCATTGCATTGTCAATGGCTTGTTAGTTGCAACAAAATGATTAATGAAAATATTATAATAAAAAGAAAACCTATTAACCAATAGTTATCCATCTTTGCTGGTAAAGTTTGAAATTGAATCAGTGAAGCCTCACTAACACCAGTTTCATTCAACTTTATCAATTTAAATAACAAAATTAAAACAAACTTTTTAAGAAACCAAAACTTTACATTATAAAACCAAACAATAAAATTAACAAACAAAAACATTTGTTTTAAAAACAAACTTCAAAGACAGAAATAACTGAAACTTGTCATTTTATATCTCTGTCATCTGTCAGTTTCTATGAAACGTTTAGTTAAATCGATTGACTTAATTTCATTTTATTAAATAAATAGAAAAATATGAGAAATCCAAAAGATTTGCTAAAAACATTGTAAAGGATCATTACGTTTTTGTCTCCGAATGCAATACATAATGCTTCAAAGTCAGGTTTTGTAATCTCACACTGGTAAAGGTACAAACTCTGATCATCTTTGGTACAAAATCCAATTGAATGAGCGAAATCATCACCAATGTTGATTTGTTCCAAATTTATTTTCTTAATCTGCAGAAAAAACATCATATTGCAAACAAACAAAACTTTTCATGAATCTGAATTGAATGAAAAACTTAAAAATGAAACTGCGTTTTTAACCAAAACATTTAAAAGTCAGCTATAGTTAAAATTTGTTGTTAAAATTAAATTAAATAACAAACGATTGATCAGCTAGACCAGCAGTCATAATCAACTCTATTATAAACACATTTTTGTAAAATAAAGTTAATTTTCATTTATTGAAAAAAAAAAACTTTATACCTGCAAAACTATTCATTATTTTATTATTCAGTGATTAATTGTTATTTGATATTAAAAAGTTGAGTGTTTAACATGAATTCATGGCGCATGTCGTGAGTTTTTAATGTGTAAGAGTTTTGCAATTTTCTCAAAAACATTTCATGATTTTTAGTACAAACAATTGAGTTTAGATTAGATACCTTTCCTCAAAAACAAAAATAAAACTTTTCCATTGAACATAAAGCTGTTAGTAATTTTGAGATGTTTTCAATTGCATTTAATATTATGGGAAAACGACTGCTCATTTCAAACAGTTCTTGACAATGTTTTTGTTTAAAATACAAAAAAAAATACTAACTGCTTGGACAATGAATGATTTTCTTTACTTTTAATACAGTTTATCACAACAATTAGTAAATATGTGTTAAACAAATAAGTGCAAATATAATAAGTGTAAAACAATGTGTTTAAAAACATTATTAGCTAATCCTTACATGTTTGTCTCCCAGTGCAACACATAATGTTTCAAATGCAGGTTTAGTCATTTTGCAAGATGCAAGTGACAGTTCTCCATTATTGCTGATACATTTTCCAATAAAATGAGCACAATCCTCATCAATGTTGATTCTGCTAAATGATATTTCCTTAATCTGCACAATAAAACATCATGTTGTAAGATACTGTATTTTCTTAAAACTGAACCAAATAAAAACATTAAAATCAACAATGAAACTATGTGTTTAGCCAATGCACTTCAATGTCAGATACTGTATATTTCAAATTTATTGTTTTTTATCCATTGCATTGCCGATGTCTTGTTAGTTGCAATGAAATGATTACAGAAAATATTACAATGAAAAAAAGTGACCGATTTACTTAAATTTAAGAAAAAAATTAATTTATTTTCCAGCAAAACCTGTTGTTGTACTTTCAAACCAGTTTGTAAAAAACTTTCCTTAAGGTGAAAAATGTAAATGTTTTCTCATAAACAATTAATGATTTATTATTTGGGGAGAGTGTAGAGTCTTTTTGTTTATAACACAAATACACTTAACATACCACTCATCTATTCATAACAAAAGCACCAAAAACAAAACAATAAACTAACATACACGTTTTATGCCTACATCAGCTAGTATCAAATGAATAAAATAAAAAAAAGATAGCTGTCAAACAAAAGGAAAAAACAAAACCAGAGGCCAAAGACTTTGTTATGAAGAGTGTTTTTCTTAAGTATTTTCATAAGATTATTCATAATGAAAATTAAGTAAACCAAAGGATTCAAAACTTTATAGGTGCAAAACTACAAAAAAATCAATAAAGCAAACAAAATTAAAATGCCTAAAACAAGAATGTTAAAATCTATCTAAAAGAAATGACAATTAATTTTTATTGATCTATTTTTTATGCAATAATAAATTGTTGTTTGACATCAGTAGGCTGTGGAGTTCAACCTGCATTTAGGCTACTTGTCATTGTGAAATCTAAATGTACAAGGTTTTTGATATTTTCTCAAAAAGAAGTCATGAATTACAAAAGTTTTTAAAAAAAACTGCCAAAAAACGTTTCTAATGAACACAAAGCTGTTAGTAATTTTGACACATATTCAATTGAAATTAATATTATGGGAAAACAACTGCTCATTTGAAACTGTTCCTGACAGCTTTTTGTTTTAAACACAAAAATGTTACTTACTGCTCAACAATCAATGCCTTTCTTTATTTTCAATACAGTTTATCACAACGATTGATTGCAACAGGAGATTTAAACAGTATGCTTAAAAACATTATTAGTTAATCCTTACATGTTTGTCTCCCAGTGCAACACATAATGTTTCAAATACAGGTTTAGACATTTCGCAAGACACAAGTGAAAGTACTCCATTGTTACTGATAAATTTTCCAATGAAATGGGCGCAATCCTCATCAATATTGTTTTCTCTAAATGATATTTTCTTAAACTGCAGAATAAAACATTATGTTGTAAAATACTGTACTTTCTTAAACTGAACCAAATAAAAACTTTAAAATCAACAATGAAACTACAGTCAAACCTCGGTTTACAAACATCTCGGAATTTGAACAATTCGATTTTTGAACAAAAATTTTGAGTTAAAAATGACCTGGTATTCGAACAAAAATTCGGTTCTCGAACAACTTTTTTTGTTCACCAGCATACGAGTTACAGTACATTCATTGTTACGTTGCTTTATTGTTACGTTTATAACATTCATTGTTATGCTGTGCATTTACAATTTTATTGTACAAAATATTCTTTTCTCTTCATTAGCCCTAAGCCATGGATCCAATGAAAGCAAGAAGTGATATTAATCAAGGAAAAAAAATACATGTATTATTAAATATACATTGTTATGTAAATTTTTATGCTATATAAAGTTTTGTACATGTAAATTGTTTGTTATGTTTTGTTTTATTTACTCTTGGAAGAAATGGTTTTATTTTATGATAGACAAGGTATATTGAAAACAAGCAAATAAGTTATTCTTTTGGTGCGTGGACGAATTAATCTTTTTTACATTATTTAGAATGGGAAAATATGATTCGGTTTTTGAACAATTTGGTTTTCCAACAGCTTTCCAGAATGAATTGTGTTCGTAAACCGAGGTTTGACTGTATGTGTTTAACCAAAGCACTTCAATGTCAGATATATTTCAAATTTATTGGTTTTTATCCATTGCATTGTCAATGGCTTGTTAGTTGCAACAAAATGATTAATGAAAATATTATAATAAAAAGAAAACCTATTAACCAATAGTTATCCATCTTTGCTGGTAAAGTTTGAAATTGAATCAGTGAAGCCTCACTAACACCAGTTTCATTCAACTTTATCAATTTAAATAACAAAATTAAAACAAACTTTTTAAGAAACCAAAACTTTACATTATAAAACCAAACAATAAAATTAACAAACAAAAACATTTGTTTTAAAAACAAACTTCAAAGACAGAAATAACTGAAACTTGTCATTTTATATTTCTGTCATCTGTCAGTTTCTATGAAACGTTTAGTTAAATCGATTGACTTAATTTCATTTTATTAAATAAATAGAAAAATATGAGAAATCCAAAAGATTTGCTAAAAACATTGTAAAGGATCATTACATTTTTGTCTCCGAATGCAATACATAATGCTTCAAAGTCAGGTTTTGTAATCTCACACTGGTAAAGGTACAAACTCTGATCATCTTTGGTACAAAATCCAATTGAATGAGCGAAATCATCACCAATGTTGATTTGTTCCAAATTTATTTTCTTAATCTGCAGAAAAAACATCATATTGCAAACAAACAAAACTTTTCATGAATCTGAATTGAATGAAAAACTTAAAAATGAAACTGCGTTTTTAACCAAAACATTTAAAAGTCAGCTATAGTTAAAATTTGTTGTTAAAATTAAATTAAATAACAAACGATTGATCAGCTAGACCAGCAGTCATAATCAACTCTATTATAAACACATTTTTGTAAAATAAAGTTAATTTTCATTTATTGAAAAAAAAAAACTTTATACCTGCAAAACTATTCATTATTTTATTATTCAGTGATTAATTGTTATTTGATATTAAAAAGTTGAGTGTTTAACATGAATTCATGGCACATGTCGTGAGTTTTTAATGTGTAAGAGTTTTGCAATTTTCTCAAAAACATTTCATGATTTTTAGTACAAACAATTGAGTTTAGATTAGATACCTTTCCTCAAAAACAAAAACAAAACTTTTCCATTGAACATAAAGCTGTTAGTAATTTTGAGATGTTTTCAATTGCATTTAATATTATGGGAAAACGACTGCTCATTTCAAACAGTTCTTGACAATGTTTTTGTTTAAAATACAAAAAAATACTAACTGCTTGGACAATGAATGATTTTCTTTACTTTTAATACAGTTTATCACAATTGATTGCAAAATAAGTGTTAAACAATGTGTTTAAAAACATTATTAGCTAATCCTTACATGTTTGTCTCCCAGTGCAACACATAATGTTTCAAATGCAGGTTTAGTCATTTTGCAAGATGCAAGTGACAGTTCTCCATCATTGCTGATACATTTTCCAATAAAATGAGCACAATCCTCATCAATGTTGATTCTGCTAAATGATATTTCCTTAATCTGCACAATAAAACATCATGTTGTAAGATACCGTACTTTCTTAAAACTAAACCAAATAAAAACTTTTAATGAAACTATGTGTTTAGCCAATGCACTTCAATGTCAGATACTGTATATTTCAAATTTATTGTTTTTTATCCATTGCATTGTCAATGACTTGATAATTGCACAAAATAATTACTAGTAGTACTATCATGAAAAACAATCATCGATTTTCATAAATTTAAGAAAAATATCAATTTATTTTTCAACAAAACCAGTTGTTGTACTGTCAAGCCTGTTTGTAAGAAATTTTCGTTAAGATAAAAAATGTAAATGTTTTCTCAAAAACAATTGATGATTTATTATTTGGCGAGAGTGTAGAGTCTTTTTGTTTATAACACAAATACACTTAACACACCACTCATCTATTCATACCAAAAGACACCCAAAAAAACAACAATAAATTAACATACACGTTTTTGGCCTACATCAGCTGTTTCAAATGAACAAAATAAAAAAAGTCACTGTTAAATTAAAAACAAATCCTTACATGTTTGTCTCCCAGTGCAACACATAATGTTTCAAATGCAGGTTTTGTAATCTCACAATCCACAAGAAACAGTTCTCCATCATTGCTAATACATTTTCCGATCAGATGAGTGCAATACTTATCAATGTTGATTTCCATAAAAAATATATTCTTAATCTGCAGATTAAAACATCTTGTTTTAAGTACCGTATGCCTACTTTCTTGAAATTAAATCAAACAAAAACTTAAAAATCAACAATGAAACAATGTGTTTAACGAATGCATTTCAATGTCAGATACTATATTTCAAATTTATTGTTTCTTATCCATTGAATTGTTAATGTCTTGTTAGTTGTAACAAAATGATTACTGGTAATACTCAATGAAAACAATGATCAATTTACTTAAATTTAAAAAAAAAATTAATTTATTTTCCAGGAAGAGTGGTTGCTTTACTTTCAAATACATTTGTAAGAAACGTTCAATAAGTTAAAAAATATAATAGTTTTCTTAAAAACAATTCATGATTTATTATTCAAGGAGAGTGTAGAGTTTTTTCGTTTATGACACAAATACACTTAATACAACATTCATCCATTCATACAAAAAAAAATACAACAATAAACCAACATTTTGGCCTATATCAGTCTTTATCAAACATATAAATTAATAAAAAAAATACAATCAAATATTTAAAAAAAGCAATGAAAACATCAGCTTTCATCAGACAAATAAAATGAAAAAAGATTGCCATCAAATTATAATGAAAAACAGAGATTCATGCATGATCTTGTTTAGAAACTTGTTTACCAAAATGATTTTCTCAAGATTTTTCAAAAGAAATTAATTAAACCAAATTATTAAGAATTTCAAGAGGCTAACTTACAAAAAAACATTTAAGCAAACAAAATTATAATACCAAGATCTAAGATATTTAAATATATTTTTTAAAAAATGACCATTTATTTTATTTTTGTTCTTTTATTTTTATTCTGTGATAAATTTTCATTTAATTTTGTTAGATTTGATGTTCAATGCTCATTGATGGTACTTAATTATCGTTGCATATAATTTAAAGTCAAATGTAATTAAAATTTGTTGTTTTTCATTATCTTTTGTCCATGCTTTGTTTGTTGCAATGAAATGATTACTGAAAATACTACAAAAAAAAAGAATTATTGATTTACTTTAGTTTATTTGCCAGCAAAACCAGCTGTTGTAATCAAGGCTCTTGCAAATAAATTTTCATAAGATTTTTATAAAATTAAGGTAATTTTTATTTTATATAAAAAAATAACTTCTATATACACAAAATTATATTTATTATTTTTCATTTAGTGATGAACAGTTAATTGATATCAGAAAGTTGAGTGTTTGACATAGATTTATGATGGTTAATGTTGTAAGTTCTTTATGTAAAAAGCTTTAATAATTTTCTCAAAAACATTTCATGACTTTTAGTACAAACAATTTAGTTTAGGTTAGATAACTTTTCTTAAAAACAAAAACAAAACTTTTCCATTGAACATAATGCTCTTTGTAATTTTGACATGTATTCAAATGAAATTAATATTGTGGGGAAACGATTGCTCATTTGAAACAGTTGTTGACAATGTTTTGATTAAAATACAAAAAAGTTACTTAGTGCACAGGCAAAAAATGACTTTCTTTATTTTCAATACAGTTTATCACAAAAAATTATTGCAAAATAAGTGTTAAATAATGTGTTTAAAAATATTAATAGCTAATCCTTACATGTTTGTCTCCCAGTGCAACACATAATGTTTCAAATGCAGATTTTGTAATCTTGCAAGAATCAAGTGACAGTTCTTCATTATTGCTGATACATTTTCCAATGAAATGAGCGCAATTCTCATCAATGTTGATATTGCTAAACGATATTTTCCTAATCTGCACAATAAAACATCATGTTGTAAGATACCATACTTTCTTAAAACTAAACCAAATAAAAACTTTAAAATCAACAATGAAACTATGTGTTCAACCAATGCACTTCAATGTCAGATATATTTCAAATTTATTGGTTTTTTTTCTTTGAATTATTGATGCCTTGTTAGATGCAACAAAATGATTACTGTAAATACTACAATAAAAAAACAAACAATTCAATTACAAAAATTTTTAAAAAAAATCAATTTATTTTTCTGCAAAGCCAGTTATCATACTTTCAAATCTGTTCGTAAAAAATTTTCATTAAGATAAAAAATGTAAATGTTTTCTCAAAAACAATTATTGATTTATTATTTGGAGAGAGTGTAGAGTTTTTTTGTTTAGAACACAAATACACTTAACACACCACTCATCCATTGATACCAAAAAAAACAACAATAAAGAAACATTTCAACCTATATCAAATTTTATCAAACAAATAAAACAAGTGTAAATCGTTTACCAAAATGATTTTCATGAGACTTTTCAAAAGGAATTAATTAAACCAAATGTTTAAGAACTTCGTAGGCACAAACTTGCTAAAAACATTCAACCAAAAAAAATTAAAATACCAACATCTAAAATATTAAAACATATTTAAAAGAAATGACCATTTATTTTTATTCAGTGATAATTGTTCTTTGATTTTGTTAGATTTGATGATCGGTGCTCATTTATGGTACTTATCATTGCATATATTTGTTTTACACAGCTTTTATGTTTTGAAAATGTTTTTATTTATTATTAAATAATTTTTCTAATTATTGGTTTTTAACTGGATCAGTAGAATTGTTGCACGAGGTCCTCGAGTGCACTAAAAGTCAGATTTTTTAAAAATTTTTCAAAATTATCATAGTTAGTCTTAAAAATGTAAGGGTGTATATTGGTTGATAATAAGGAGTCCTTGACTCAAAAAAAGTCGAAAACCAATGTTCTAAATAAAAATAAAAAACAATAGCAATAAATTGAATGGTTGCATCAAACAAAATGTTAAATCATTTCCACATGCTCTTTAATAAAAAAAATTTAATGTAAGTTTTGAACAGGGGCAACTTGTCCATAGGAGTTGCACTTTCCTGAATAATTTTTTCAGCCTGTAGCTATTTTAATCTTTTTTGTAATTGAAAGAGCGATGTTCAGATCCTTCTGACTTAAATAAAATTTCACTTTGTATATTTGTATTTATATGTTTAAATGGGAAACCTGTTGTCTGCAATTTCATGCAGCGCTGGATCTTGTTGATTTTTTCTTTGTTTGAAGCACTGGGCAAATTCCATTGTAAAAGTAGTAGCAAGTTTTTGTAATGGATAATTTGCTGTAGACAGGGCTGCATTTGCTGCAGCCCAACACAGCAAATTATCCATTGCAGACACAGCAATCTTGTAGTTGGAAAGCAAGTATGTTAGATGAAAAAGACTAACAATTCATCAGTTTGTTAGTGTTTAAATTTTCAAAATGATAACAGTATTTAAAATTGAAAATAAATAATTCAATAGGAATTAGTTCAGCTAGTTCTGTATTTGATAAACTCTTGTAAAAAATAATATAAATTTTTTGAATTTATTTTTTTATAAATACTATTATTTTATTTAAGTATTATTTTAGCAAAAAGATTTATTAAATGTACATTTTTATTGTTCAGACTTAAATATTTCTTTAAACTTTTTAAATCATTATAGAAAAAAGTGTTGTCAGCTTTGCTGACTACTCCCCACAACAATTTAAAAATTTAGTAATGATAAAAATGACAAAATCTAATTCAATACTAAATCTAATATAAATTAGTTGTATTGAAATTTATTTAAGTATCAATAACAAGTTCCAAGTGTTGTTTTAAAAAAGGTGGTCTATTTTTTAAAAATTAATATTACATAATGACTATAAAATCAATTTTGGTTAATCTCATTTAAATAATTGCAAAATAGCATATTTAAAAATCATTATTGTGTGATTTTTTACACAAAAATAATTTTGACAAAAACTATGTGTAAATGCAATACATTTTTTTTAAACTAAAACTATTATATAAAATTATCTTTCTATGATTTTTTTGCAGTGAGATATGCATCACTGACAAGCTCTAATAAGAGCGAAACTCGATTCTGGTGCTTCTCATTTTTAAGCAGTTTGGTTTCTAGAATTATCTTTCTACATTCTTAGTGTTTAAATTGAGGATATGTTTTTGTAAACAATAATTGCATGCATTTTTATAAAAATTATTTAGCATGATTGGTTTTGTTGCCATTTGTCATCATTTGGAAGGGCATCCACTCCAGGTCAGACACAAACAAGACTGGGGCTGAGAGTTTATCTTTTTTACCAGACTGCTGTTCTGCCTGGAACAGATGCTGGCAGTGATGTTGTTAAGCCAGCATCCAGTTTTGCCATCCAAAACCATCAGACCTTGGTTTAAGTGTTATGTTATTAGACATTTATTCCTTCCAAATCTGTTTACATTTATTTTGTAAAAAGATTATTTAGAAATAGTTGTTATACTTATAGATGTAATGTTTAGTGTAATTTTTAAGGGATGATTTTACTTGACTTCATAGCAACTATTTTGACTATAGTTACAACTTTTTCATTTATAGCTAATTGTTTGTACAAATTCAAAATATCTTTTAATGATCCTTAGAATTATTTAAAATAATTAGATCCCACATGGTTAGTGGTTAACAACACTTATTAACAAGAATTTTGATAAAAATGTAAGCATTTATAAACATTTATACACTTATTCATTTTTTTTAGATTTTTGTTATAAATTATTGAAAAGAATATTCATAAGAGTTTTAATATTTTAATTAAGATTTCTTGAGAAATTAACTGATTAAAAAGTGTCAATTATGTTTTTTGGTTGTATACAAATACACTTTTTCATTATTGCAGATTAATTCTATTAAAACTTGCTACTGTTCTTTTTCATACATCAGTAATAGACTTATCATTATGCCAAAAAAATGCTGTGCATATGCTTGCCATACAAATTATCAAAGTGAACAGAGCAAAGCAACTACAGGGTGATTCACCGAAGTGTTGACAAATTAAAACTGAATTATCCAACTTACTATAAGGGCAAAAGAAACAAGTTTTTAATAGATAGAATGGAAATTTAATGGGCTTTCACATAAAATTCAAATTATTCAATGTAGCCCCCTTTGTTTTTCACAAGGCGCCTAAGATGTGGAAGTACTTGGGCGCATGTGGCATGCACCACTTCTGGGTCAATTTCTTCCCATGACGCCTTCAGTTTTCGTTTAAGGGTTTCGATATTTGGATGGGATGTTGAGCAGGCTTTTTGCTCCAGAATGGACCAAATCCCAAAGTCCATTGGGTTCAAATCGGGTGAAGAAGGGGGCCATACTTCCTTCAAAACCCTTTAAAATTGGTCTTGCACCAATGCTGGACTGCTTTGGCTGTGTGGGAGGTTGCCCCATCTTGTTGAAGCATAATTCCTTCCTCTCCCACTGTTTCTTGAACCCAGGGAATGACTTTTTCTTCCAACATCCGACGATAGATAGTTTGGTTAATTTTCACACCTTCGTCGATAAAGATTAAAGGTGTTTTCAGGCCTGTTGAAGTGACTCCTGCCCAAACCATCACGGAAGAAGGTTTCTGCCTCCTAAATGAACTGCAACGTTCAACTGGCACCATGTCCTTGTTTGGAATCCAAATCCTGTCATTTTGGTGGTTGTGGATAGCTTGGACAGTAAAAAGCTTCTCATCTGTCCAAAGCACTTGAGGCCGCATGCCAACAACAAGTCTCTTGATCGAAACCTTAGCTCTATCAAGCCTTTTCTTCTTAGTGGCGTTTGACAAGAGCTGCCTCTTGGTAAATTTGTACGGGTAGACGTGGAGATCATCCTTGAGAAGCCTTTGCATGGTGCTCACGCTTACAGAGGTGTCCTTAGCCAGTTTTCTTGCGCTCCTTGAAGGGTTCTGCCTCAACCTCTCCCTGACCTTCTTAATCAGTTCCTTTGTCCTGATGGGTTTTTCAGGAGTACTTCTGATTCTTGGAGCACAACTTCCAGTCTCCCCGAACCTCTTCACAGCCTTGTAAACACCTCCACGACTCACAAATTGCTTCATCAACCGGAAAATTTTCGCAGGTGGAAGTCCTTTCTTGCAATACCCTTCAACGATGTCATTTACTGTCTTTGCCATCTTACTTTTCTAGATTAAATATTCTTATTGATATTGAAAACTTACTCTAGAATATATAATAACAATCTGAAGAGGTAATGCGAAGTTAATAATGGAATAAAGTATTTGTCAACACTTTGGTGAATCACATAAAGTATTTGTCAACATCCCTGGCCAAACTGCAACTAAACATACCACTAAAAGAGCTTTCACATCAACACCTGAACATACCACTAAAAGAGCTTTTAGTGCTGTAAGAAATATTCAAGCTGATGAACTAACATTGTTTCTAGCTTCTGAAAAAATATCATATCCAACTTTGAAGAAAGAATTACTCAAAAAAAAACAACAATTTCAATATACTGTTATATCATATTTAGTTGATGATATTGTACAAATTCAATCCATTAAACTACATTATGGCATACCCTTATTTGTTATTATGGTATTGCAAGATCATTGTTTCGAAGCATTCCATTTGGGCATTAGATGTTTTATTTCCATTTTGTCAAAAAATCCAAGGAAGTGCACCAAGGAAATAGTTTAATACAACTGTTAGCATGGCTAAACTCTGGTGGCTTGTGTTTAATATTTTCTCAAGTGGTGAAACTTATAAAAATCCTTATCACTACACCAATAACTGCATCTGAAGCAGAACACAACTTTTCAACCCTGATAAGTATCAAAACCTTTTTGCAAAGTACTATGACTACAGAGAGACTGTCAGCTTTGCCATGATTTCTATTAAAAACGAAATGATATCTGGTATTACAGATTTTAATGAAAGTGTAATTGATCATTTTGTCAGAGCTAAAAGCCACAGAATGGAATTCATTTCTAACCCATCTCTGCCCAGAGAAAAAATTTTTTAATATTTTGACTTTTTTATATATATTCTTTGTAAGTAGACCCTAGCCATACATTATTTATGGTTTGTTTATTTGTTCGACACTTACCTGATGAATAAAGGCCCGTGACATATATGTCATGCTGGGCAGAACCATGTACGTTTTTTGCCCATGGCGGTGTCTGCCGTATTGTTTTATTTCTGGTCAAATAAAAATTAGATCCGTCATTTAGAACACATTGCAAAGTTAGTTACATAATTTTCAGCCAGAATGTATTTTTATCTCATTTTATTAAAAGAAAAAAACACCAATGCTTGTATGTGCACAAATGTCTAGTTTATTTTGTGTGAAAGCAAAGGTTGCAATTTAGGCAAAGACCAACATTGCACTTGCTGCATTGGCTGAAAGGTGTCTTCTTGCAATCTTCACCAGCGCATCTTTTGTGTTTATGATCTTTGGTTTTGATCAAACAATGCTCCTTTCTATCAAAGTGTACATCGTCCAGAACATGTGCTTTTCGAAATTAGGCAGACTATGAACTTGATGGCCTAGCACGTTTAAATGGAACACTGTAACTCTTCAAATAAACCTCAACGATTTCTTTCTTGAATTCAACTTGACGTAACTTTCCACCTGGCTTTGTGTACACAATCCATGATTCCAAGAAATACACGGATTTCTTCAACTGTTATAGTAAAACTTAATTCACCTTTGGATGTCGCCTATAAAATTGTTTGACTCACTATGAGCTCCAAAACCTCTTCATCAAAGAACTTTTCGAACCGTTCTACTGCTATGTTTCTGTATGACAAATAATTAGATTTTAGAAAAAATTTATTTGTAGATGGTAACAATCCATCACAAACCCAACAAGGTGTCTGCAGTCCTTCATTGCTAGCAGTTTCACCTCCTTTACAGCAGTTGTTTATATGTCTTCCATAAGTTAAACAGCCTCTGCTACTGCGTTGAGTTGGTTTCCTGATAAGTTATCTACTAGTCCTGGATTGTCTCTTCATCAGCAGAATCCTCATCAGTAATTCCACCGTCATTAGGTTCTGTCTACACCATTGCCATCACACTTGTTTCTTCTTTTTCAAAGGCTGATAGAACATCGTGAATGGGTTCTCACATTTCTTGTTCCAGTTGATCAACTTTCTCACAAAGCTGCACAAATCATTCATAGCTCCCTCTATGGCCTTAACCATCACTTCAATCTCATAAAAGGGGCGATAGTTTTCCCGTTGACTACGCAGACCTTGAATCAAATTAAGTGCTTCATCATCTAGTCAGCAAAATTTACACTGAACAGCTTCTGGAGAACTACAACTAGACGTTTTCCCACCTTTCAATTGAAGATCACCCATGAAACAAAGCATATCATATCATTCTTCTTTAGCCCTCTGACAAATTTCCTCCAATTCCAATTTGAACTGTCGTTTGGCAGCTTCTTGATGCTGTCGCTGTTGCTCTCACTGTTGCTCTTGATACTGTCGCTGTTGCTCTTGCATCATTTGAAACATCAGCAAAAACTCGCTTTTATTGGAAGTTTCAGCTCCTTCTTTATTAGCAGAATCCATAACAACAAATGAACTGTAACCAATAAACTCAATTTCAGCAGCAAACTTTAAATTGTTTTGTATTGTCAATTAACAAAACTCAATTTCAGCAGCAAAAATTCAAATTGTTTTGTATTGTAAACCAACAAAACTCAATTTCAGCAGCAAAACTTGAAACTGCTTTGCACTGCCAATCAACAAAACTCAATTGCTTTGTATTGTTTCTATGGACAAGGGAAATGACTTGTCTAAAGCTGTGCAGTAAGGTATTCGAAAATTCAAATTGTTTTGGATCAACAAAAGATTTAATGGCATTTGAAAATGTGTGACACAAAACAATTTCAGTTACACAATTTTTAACTGGGAAACTATTTGAAATTAGAAAACAATTTATCTAGATTTAACAAATGATCTAGATCTTATTCAAATAGAAAGAAAAATAAATACAAACGGATTAATAGAAAAACAACACTAACACAAATAAACACTTACAAAACATACCTAATCCTACTCTAGCTAAATCAGCAAATAAACAAACACTAACCTAACCCTAAACTAGGTAAGCTAAAATCGACCAAGTTGAATGGATGAAAAACCCAGATATGACACATATTTACGGTGCTATAAACTGTTTTAAAGTCAAACGAAGGAAATTCTAAATTAAGAAATGCTATGAAAAAATTACTTAAAGAACAAAATTCGCGCCGCGAGAGAACGAACAGAGAGAAAACAAATTACAATAATTATGCGCTGTGAGAGATCAAACAGAAAGAAAAAAATTACAATAATGATTAACTAAGTTGAAGAATTAGCAACACGAGTTCAAATCCAACAAAAAACAGTAAGTTAAACAATAAATAACAAATTTAAAACATAAAATAATCTTTGTGCCAAATGGGAGGTTTTATTGTTTGCCTTCTTGACGGGACCTCACAGCTTGGCACATCATCCATCGCAACAATTGCAGCCCCCAATCTGGAATAGTCATGAGCAGCAACTGGTTTTGAAAATTTTTTAGTTTAACACTGATGTTTATAGGTATAAAAATATTTTTTTATTTTAATATACAAAACCATTACTGTATTGGCAATGAATAACTTTCATTACATTTAATTCACTGTATCAAAAATAACAAAAGTGTTTAAGCAGTTTCTAAAATCATTATAAGCCATTTCTATACAGTAAATGTTTGTATCCCAGTACAACACATAAGATTTCAATTCCAGGTTTTGTAATCTTACACCTATTAACCAACAGTTATCCATCTTTGCTGGTAAAGTTTGAAATTGAATCAGTGAAGTCCTCACCAACATCATTTTCATTCAACTTTATCAATTTAACTAACATACTTTAACTAACAAATCAAAATTAAAACAAATTTTTTAAGAAACCAAAACTTTACATTATAAAACCAAACAATAAAATTAACAAACAAAAACATTTGTTTTAAAAACAAACTTCAAAGACAGAAATAACTGAAACTTGTCATTTTATATCTCAGTCATCTGTCAGTTTCTACGAAATGTTTAGTTAAATTGATGGACTTAATTTTATTTTATTAAATTAAAAAAAAAAAAAAGAAATCCAAAGGATTTGCTAAAACCATCGCAAATGATCATTACATTTTTGTCTCTAAATGCAATACATAATGCTTCAAATTCAGGTTTTGTAATCTCACACCCATCAAGGTACAATCTCCGATTATTTCTGGTACATAATGGTAAATCTTTGGCACAAAATCCAATCAAATGAGCAAAATTGTCACCAATGTTGATTTCCTCAAAATGTATTTTCTTAATCTGCAGAACAAAACATCATATTGCAAAAAAACAAAACTTTTCACGAATCTGAACCAAATGAAAAACTTAGAACTCAAACTGCATTTTTAAACAAAACATTTAAAAGCCAGATATAGTTAACATTTCTTGTTTTTTATTAATTTCATTGTCAAAGCTTTGTTCATTGCAACAAAAAAAGAATTACTGAAATCCCTACAATGAATAAAACAAAAAAAATTGATTTACTTCAATTAATTTTCAAGCAAAACCAATTGCCGTAATCAACTTCATTGTCAACTAATTTTGATAAGATTCTTAAAAAATAAAGTGGACTTATATTTTATCAAAAGAAAAAATTCTATATCAATAAAAATCTTCAATAATTTTATTCACTGATTAATTGGTATTTGATGTCAGAAAGTTGAGTGTTTGATGTGGAGTTATGATGCTTGTTGTGAGTTTTTAATGTGTAAGAGTTTTGTAAATTCTTATAAAAACATTTCAGTACAAACAATTTAGTTTAGGTTAGATAACTTTTCTCAAAAACAAAAAAACAAAAAAAAACTTTTTCATTGAACATAATGGTCTTTGTAATTTTGACATGTTTTCAATTGAAAATTATGTTATGGGAAAACAACTACTCATTTAAAACAGTTCTTGACAACCTTTTGTTTAAAATATAAAAATATTAGTTACTGCATGGACAATGAATGACTTTCTTGACTTTTAATACAGTTTATCACAACAATGGATTGCAAAATAAGTGTTAAACCATGTGTTTAAAAACATTATTAGCTAATCCTTACATGTTTGTCTCCAAGTGCAACACATAATGTTTCAAATGCAGGCTTTGTAATCTTGCAAGATGCAAGTGACAGTTCTCCATTATTGCTGATATATTTTCCAATGAAATGAGCACAATCTTCATCAATGTTGATATTGCGTAACAATATTTCCTTAATCTGCACAATAAAACACCATGGTGTAAAATACCATACTTTCTTAAAACTTACTGAATGAAAACTTTAAAATCAATAATGAAACTATGTGTTTAACCAATGCACTTCAATGTCAGATATATTTCAAATTTATTGTTTTTCATCCATTGCATTGTTGATGTCTTGTTATTTACAATAAAATGATTACTAAAAATATTACAATGAAAAAAAATGATCAATTTACTTAAATTTAACAAAAAATCAATTTATTTTCCAGCAAAACCTGTTGTCATACTTTCAAACCTGTTTGTAAGAAACTTTCATTAAGATGAAAACTGTAAATGTTTTCTCAAAAACAATTCATGATTTATTATTTGAGAAAAGTGCACAGTTTTTTGTTTATAACACAAATACACTAAACACACCACTCATCCATTCATACCAAAAAAAAAAACAACAATAAACAAACATTTTGGCCTATATCAGCCTTTATCAAATGAAATAATAAAAAATAACAATTAAATCAACATTAAAAATAGACATCAATGACCTTATGTTGTAAATTGTTTACCAAAATGATTTTCATGGGACTTTTGAAAAGGAATTAATTAAACCAAGTGATTTAGAATTTCATAAGTGCGAACTTACTGAAAAAACATTCAACAACACAAAATTAAAATACCAAGATCTAAAATATTAAAACATATTCAAAACAACCATTCAGTGATGAATTGTTGTTTGATTTTGTTAGATTTCATGTTCAACACTCATATATGGTACTTATCGTTGCATATCGTACTTGTTTTACACAGCTTCTATGTTTTTTCACTGAAATTTTATGTTTTAAATATATTTCAATTTATTATTAAGTCATTTTTCCAAGTCAATGGTTTCAAGCAGGTCTCTATAGACGTTTTGGCATTATTAGTCAGAGTCAGTCTTAACAATGTAAGAGTCTGGTATGGTTGATAATTCTTTAAAAGGAGTCCTTGATTCAAAAAAAGTCGAAAACCAATGTTCTAAATAAGAACAAAAACAATAAATTAAATGTTTTCATCAAACAAAATGTTGTTAATTGTCTCCACATGTTCTTCAATAGAAAAATTTTAGTGTGAGTTTTGAAAATTTGTTAGTTTAACACTGACGTTTGTAGGTATAAACATATTTTTTTATTTTAATGTACAAAACCATTACTGTATTGGCAATGAATAACTTTCATTACATTTAATTCAGTGTATCAAAGATAACAAAAGTGTTCAAGCAGTTTCTAAAATCATTATAAGCCATTCATTACTGTACATGTTTGTATCCCAGTGCAACACATAAAGGTTTGAATTCCAGGTTTTGTCATCTTACACCTATTATCTATCTTTGTAGGTAAAGTTTTAAATCAAATCAGTGAAGTCCTCACCAACATCAGTTCCATACAACTTTATCAATTTAAATAACAAAATTAAAACAAACTTTTTAAGAAACCAAAACTTTACATTATAAAACCAAACAATAAAATTAACAAACAAAAACATTTGTTTTAAAAACAAACTTCTAAGACAGAAATAACTGAAACTTGTCATTTTATATCTCTGTCATCTGTCAGTTTCTATGAAACATTTAGTTAAATTAATTAACTTAATTTCATTTTATTAAATAAATAGAAAAATATGAAAAATCCAAAGGATTTGCTAAAACCATCGTAAAGGATCATTACGTTTTTGTCTCCAAATGCAATACATAATGCTTCAAATTCCGGTTTTGTAATCTTGCACCAGGCAATGAACAAACTCCGATCACTTTTGGTATAAAATTGAATTGAATGAGCAAAATCGTCTCCAATGTTGATTTCTTCAAAATGTATTTTCTTAATCTGCAGAACAAAACATCATATTGCAAACAAACAAAACTTTTCATGAATCTGAATTGAATGAAAAACTGAGAAATGAAACTGCATTTTTAACCAAAACTTGTTGTTTTTTATTGATTTCATTGTCGAAGCTTTGTTAGTTATAGTCAGATATAGTTAAAAATTGTTGCTTTTTATTGATTTCATTGTTGAAGCTTTGTTAGTTGGAATAAAATGATTTTTAAAAATATTAAATTGAATAATAAATGATTAATCAGCTAAACCAGCAGTTGTGATCAACTGCATTACAAATAAATTAAATTTTTATTTTATTGAAGAAAAAAACTTTACACCTGCAAACCTATTCATTATTTTTTTATTGACCAATTAATTGGTATTTGATATTAAAAAGTTGAGTGTTTGACATGGATTTCTGGTGCTTGTGGTGAGTTTTTAATGTGTAAGAGTTTTGTAATTTTCTCAAAAACATTTCATAATTTTCAGTACAAACAATTTATTTAAGTTAGATAACTTTTCTCAAAAACAAAAAAACTTTTCCATTGAACATAAAGCTGTTAGTAATTTTGATACGTTTTTAATTGAAATTAATATTGTGGAAAAACAATTGCTTATTTCAAACAGTTCTTGACAATGTTTTGTTTAAAATACAAAAAAATATTTACTGCATGGACAATCAACGACTTTCTTTATTTTTAATACAGTTTATCACAAAAATTGATTGCAAAATAATTGTTAAACAATGTGTTTAAAAACATTATTAGCTAATCCTTACATGTTTGTCTCCCAGTGCAACACATAATGTTTCAAATACAGGTTTAGACATTTTGCAAAATGCAAGTGACAATTCTCCATCATTGCTGATACATTTTCCAATAAAATGAGCACAATCCTCATCAATGTTAATTTCACTAAAGGATATTTCCTTAATCTGCACAATAAAACATCATGTTGTAAGATACCGTACTTTTTTAAAACTAAACCAAATAAAAACTTTAAAATCAACAATAAAGAATGTGTTTAACCAATACACTTCAATGTCAGATATATTTCAAATTTATTGTTTTTTATCCATTGCATTGTCAATGCCTTGTTAGTTGTATGAAATAATTACTAGTAATACTATCATGAAAAACAATCATCGATTTTCATAAATTTAAGAAAAATATCAATTTATTTTTCAACAAAACCAGTTGTTGTACTGTCAAGCCTGTTTGTAAGAAATTTTTATTAAGATAAAAAATGTAAATGTTTTCTCAAAAACAATTGATGATTTATTATTTGGGGAGAGTGTAGAGTCTTTTTGTTTATAACACAAATACACTTAACACACCACTCATTTATTCATACCAAAAGACACCCAAAAAAACAACAATAAATTAACATACACGTTTTTGGCCTACATCAGCTGTTATCAAACGAACAAAATAAAAAAAGTCGCTATTAAATTAAAAACAAATCCTTACATGTTTGTCTCCCAGTGCAACACATAATGTTTCAAATGCAGGTTTTGTAATCTCACAATCCACAAGAAACAGTTCTCCATCATTGCTAATACATTTTCCGATCAGATGAGTGCAATACTCATCAATGTTGATTTCAATAAACGATATTTTCTTAATCTGCAGATTAAAATATTTTGTTGTAAGATACCGTATACCTACTTTCTTGAAATTAAATCAACAAAACTTAAAAATCAATAATGAAACATGTTTAAACAATGCACTTCAATGTCAGATACTATATTTCAAATTTATTGTTTCTTATCCATTGAATTGTTAATGTCTTGTTAGTTGTAACAAAATGATTACTGGTAATACTCAATGAAAACAATGATCAATTTACTTAAATTTTAAAAAAAATTAATTTATTTTCCAGGAAGAGTGGTTGTTTTACTTTCAAACATGTTTGTAAGAAACATTCATTAAGATGAAAAATATAATAGTTTTCTTAAAAACAATTCATGATTTATTATTTTTTGTTTATGACACAAATACACTTAATACAACATTCATCCATTCATACAAAAAAAAATACAACAATAAACCAACATTTTGGCCTATATCAGTCTTTATCAAACATATAAATTAATAAAAAAAATACAATCAAATATTTAAAAAAAGCAATGAAAACATC
This sequence comes from Diplosoma virens, assembly GCA_963680785.1. Taxonomy (NCBI): domain Eukaryota; kingdom Metazoa; phylum Chordata; class Ascidiacea; order Aplousobranchia; family Didemnidae; genus Diplosoma; species Diplosoma virens. The sequence goes on from OY796883.1 coordinate 27,409,795, forward strand.
AGCTTTCATCAGACAAATAAAATAAAAAAAGATTGCCATCAAATTATAATGAAAAACAGAGATTCATGCTTGATCTTGTTTAGAAACTTGTTTACCAAAATGATTTTCTCAAGATTTTTCAAAAGAAATTAATTAAACCAAATTATTTAGAATTTAAAAGGTGCCAACTTACAAAAAACATTTAAGCAAACAAAATTAAAATATAAAAAAATCTAAGATATTTAAATATATTTAAAAAAAATGACCATTTATTTTATTTTTGTTGTTTTATTTTTATTCTGTGATAAATTTTCATTTAATTTTGTTAGATTTGATGTTCAATGCTCATTGACAGTACTTAATTATCGTTGCATATAATTTAAAGTCAGATGTAATTAAAATTTGTTGATTTTCATTATCTTTTGTCAATGTATTGTTTGTTGCAACAAAATGATTACTGAAAATACTACAAAAAAGAATTATTGATTTACTTTAGTTTATTTGCCAGCAAAACCAGCTATTGTAATCAAGCCTCTTGCAAATAAATTTTCATAAGATTTTTATAAAATTAAGGTAATTTTTATTTTATATAAAAAAAAACTTCTATATACACAAAATTAAATTTATTATTTTTCATTGAGTGATTAACTGTTAATTGAATATCAAAAAGTTGAGTGTTTGATGTCAAGTTATGGCGGTTAACTTTGTGAGTTCTTAATGTACAAAGTTTTCTCAAAAACATTTCATGATTTTTAGTACAAACAATTTAGTTTAGGTTAAATAACTTTTCTCAAAAAACAAAAAAATAGAAAAAAACTTTTCCATTGAATATAATGCTGTTAGTAATTTTGACATATTTTCAATTGAAATTAATATTATGGGAAAACAATTGCTTATTTGAAACAGTTCTTGACAACATTTGATTTAAAATACAAAAAAAGTTACTTCTTTATTTGTAATACAGTTTACCACAAGGAATGATTGCAAAATAAGTGTTAAACAGTCTGTTTAAAAACATTATTAGCTAATCCTTACATGTTTGTCTCCCAGTGCAACACATAATGTTTCAAATGCAGGTTTTGTAATCGTGCAAGAGGCAAGCAACAGTTTTCCATTATTGCTGATATATTTTCCAATAAAATGAACAAAATCCTCATCAATGTTGGTATTGCTAAATAATATTTTCTTAATCTGCACAATAAAACATCATGTTGTAAGATACCATATTTTCTTAAAACTGAACTGAACCAAACAAAAACTTTAAAATCAATAATGAAACATGTTTAACCAATGCACTTCAATATCAAATATATTTCAAATTTATTGGTTTTTATCCAGTGCATTGTCGATGCCTTGTTAGTGCAAGAAAATGATTACTGAAAATATTACAATAAAAAAAAAAATGATCGATTTATTTAAATTGAACAAAAAAATTAATTTACTTTCCAGCAAAACCAGTTGTTGTACTTTCAAACCTGTTTGTAAGAACCTTTCATTAATTAAGATGAAAACTGTAAATGTTTTCTCAAAAACAATTCATGATTTATTATTTGCGGAGAGTGTAGAGTTTTTTTTCGTTTATAACACAAATACACTTAACATACTACTTATCTATCTATTCATACCAAAAACACCAAAAAAAAAATTAACATACTGTTTATTATTTGGGAAGAGCATGAAGTCTTTCTTGTTTGTAACACAAATATGAGAGGCATTCAAAAAATATGCGGAATTTTATAATTTTTTATAATTTATTGATACAATCAATCTACTTTTCGATGTATTCTCTATCAAGGTTGATGCACTTCTCCAGGTGCTGCTTCCATCCTTTTATCCCATTTTTGAAGTAATCTGCTGACTATTTTGTGATCCATGTTTTTGCTGCTTGCTTTGTCTCATTAGTGTCATTAAAATAAACGCCTTTCAAGTGTTCTTTGAGTTTTGGGAATAAAAAAAAGTCAGATGGGGCAAGGTCTGGGCTATAAGGTGGATGTGGCAGGAATTCCCACCGAAATTCTCTCAAACCATCTCTTACAATCCGAGAAGAATGCGCTGGAGCGTTGTCATGATGGAAAAGAATTCCACGATGGAGTTTTCCTGGACGCTTTTCAGTTAATTTGTTCTCAATTTTCTTAAAACTTCTAAGTAATAGGCACCTGTAACAGTTTTTTTACCTTCTAAAAAATCTACTAGCACAACTCCTTCAGAGTCCCAGAAAACAGAAGCCATTACCTTCTTGACAGACCTCTCAGACTTGAATTTTATTGGGCCAGATAATCCACGTGGGAGCCACTGTTTGGACTGCTGTTTTGTTTCAGAATCATAGTGGTAGAACCATGTTTCATCTCCTGTGATAATTCAATCAAAAAAGCGGTCTTTATCTGCTTCAATTTTGAGCAAAATCACTGTTGACAATTCACTTCTGAGATTGAGCTGATTTGGGCACAACGCTTTTGGCACCCATTGCACCGAAAGCTTGCTGAGGCATAAATCGTCATGCAGAATCGAATAAGCTGAACCAACTGATATGCCCACAGTTTCAGCTATCTGATAAACCGTCAATCATCCATCTTCTTTGACTAGGTTCCTAACAAAATCTATTTTTTTATTGTTTTTTGAGGTTGTTGGTCTTCCATGACCCTCATCATCTTCAACAGCTTCTCTACCATCTTGAAATCTTTCAATCCACTTGTAAACACAAGTTTTCTTTGGAGCATCATCTTTATTAACAGTCTGCAGAGCTTGAATGATCTCCATTCCTTTCCAACCAAGCTTTACCAAAAATTTGATGTTAATTCTTACCTCAAAATCCTTACACTCCATGGGTTAAAAAACTACCTTAAATAAACTAGCTCTTGACAACTTCATTTACAAGCACAAAAAGAGTGATAGCAATTATTCGATCACAAAGAACATGCTTTTTATGGCTAGCATGCTAAAAGGGCACTCTTGCCATGAGAGAATTTCACATATTTTTTGAATGCTCCTCGTACACTTAACATACCATTCATCCATTCATGCCAAAAACACCAAAAAAAACAAAATAATATACTAACATACACGTTTTATGCCTACATCAGTTCTCAGCAAATCAAGAAATAAAAAAAGATGGCTATCAAACTAAAAAAAAAAAACAAAACCACAGGCCAAAGACTTCATAACAAAGAGTGCTTTCTTGATTATTTTCATAAGATTTTTCAAATTGGAAATTAAGTAAACCAAAGGATTCAAAAACTCATAGGTGCAAAACTACAAAAAAAAATCAGTAAAGCAAACAAAATTAAAATGCCTAAAACAATAATGTTAAAATACATTTATAAAAAATGACCATTCATTTTTATATATTTATTTTTTATGCAGTAAGAAATTGTTGTTTGACATCAATAGGCTGTGAGTTTAATGTGCATATATCACACTTGTTGTTGTGAAATCTAAATGTACAAGGTTTTAGCTAAGAGCTATTTTCTCAAAAAAGTCATGAATTACAAAGAAGTTTTTCAAAAAATTGCCAAAAAATGTTTCCAACAAACACAAAGCTGTTAGTAATTTTGATACGTTTTCAATTGAAATTAATATTGTGGAAAAATGACTGCTCATTTCAAACAGTTCTGGACAATGTTTTGTTTAAAATACAAAAAAGGTTACTTACTGCTTGGACAATAAATGACTTTTTTGATTTTTAATACAGTTTATCACAAAAAATGATTGCAAAAACAGTTTTAAACAGTGTGCTTAAAAACATTATTAGCTAATCCTTACATGTTTGTCTCCCAGTGCAACACATAATGTTTCAAATGCAGGTTTAGTCAGTTTACAAGATGCAAGCAACAATTCTCCATTATTGCTGATACATTTTCCAATGAAATGAGCGCAATCCTCATCAATGTTGATATCAGTAAATGATATTTCCTTAATCTGCAGAATAAAACATCATGTTGTAAGATACCATACTTTTAAAACTGAACTGAAAGAAAACTTAAAAATCAACAATGAAACAATGTGTCAGATATATTTCAAATTTATTGGTTCTTATCCATTGCATTGTCAATGCCTTGTTAGTTGCAACAAAATAATTACTGGTATCACTAAAGGCCCGTTTCCACTACGAGCGTGAAAAAGAGCATTCTTCGTTTGTTTTATTGAATTTTTTTTGCGCTTGCTTCAATTGAAGATCAATAAAAGAGAGAAAGAATGCTCTTTTCCACGCTCGTAGTGGAAACGGGCCTTAACATGAAAATAACAATCCAGTTACATAAATCTCACAAAGAAATCAATTTATTTTTCAGCAAAACCAGTTGTACTTTCAAACCTGTTTGTAAGAACCTTTCATTAAAATGAAAAATGTAAATGTTTTCTCAAAAACAATTCATGATTTATTATTTGGGGAGAGTGTAGAGTTTTTTTTGTCCATAACACCATTATACTCAACACGACTCATCTATTCATACCAAAAAAAAAACAATAAACAAAATAAACATTTTCGGCCTACATCAGCCTTATTCAAACCAATTAATAAAAAATCCAATCAAATTAATATTAAAAACAGAGGTCAATGATCTTATTTCAAAAATTGTGTAGTAAAATTATTTTTGGAAGATTTTTTAGAAGAAAAGTTAAGTGAATAAATTAATTAAAAATTTCTAGGCACAAAACTACAAAAGAAAACCAATAAAGGAAACAAAATCAAAATACAAAAAGCAATTATATTATTATATATTTAAAAAAAACAACCATCCATTTTTATTTTTATTTAGTGGTGAATTGTTATTGATTTTATTGGATTGGATGTTTGATGTTTTCTCAATCCTACTCAGTCTGGGCATTTTAGAAACTTTGTATGACTGCAGGACGAAAAGTGCACACAATTTTTGCTTGCTTATACAGTATGTTGGCAATTACTGGCACTATAATTTTCATTCAAGTTTGTATTGAAAAAATTTTTTATATTCTTTTAATATACAGTAGCAAGCTGAAGAGTTGGGATACTTTGCACTAATTTGAAAAATTAATAATAATTTTGTTATTAATGAAATTTTTTTCAAACAACTTATATCATTTGAAAGATCTTTTTTTACTCTATCAAATGTTATAAATTTTGTGATTTAATATTCCAATAGTTAAAATTTTGTTATAAAATAAATCACAATTTTTATCTTTTGGTGCAAGCAAAAATTATGGGACACTTATGAAATCATGATAATTTATTAAAAATGTACTTTATATCATTACAAAATTAATAAGAAATAAGATATTCAAATCTTTTAATGACTACGTAATTACAATCTTTTGGGCATTGAATGAACCAGTTTTTTGCAGAGATTAGGAGAAATGTGAGCCCATTTTTGAGCAAATGATTCATACAGATCATGAGTATTAGTGGATTTTTTGTGTGAGATTCGCTTCTTGGTAATGCTCCAGAGATTCTTTAGGGGGTTGAGATCTGGCAACTGGGCTGGTCAGTCAAGTATTTTCGTCTTATTCGGCTGGAACCAAGTTTTGACTATTTTGGCAGTGTGCACTGGGCTGTTGTCCTGTTGATAAAGAAATTTTGGGGGCATGTTTTCTTTGCTGTAGGGTTGGTGACAGTAATGAGCAAATCAATGTATTTGGCTTAGTCAAATCTGTCTTTTAATTGACCAATCCTGGCACTTCTGAATGCACCATACACCATCACTGATCCTTTTCCTGCTTGCCACTGCCCTCTAACAAATGATGGTCTGAATTTTTCATTTTTGTAGCAACTGATGAACTTCATTTCATCAGAATGATCATACTGACCTTTGACTCATCACTAAATAGCACTTTTTCCCAATTCTTTGGCCCCCACTTTAAATGTGCTCTGGCCATGCAACAGATTTCAAATGATTTACTCGAAAAACGAGCAGCTTTTTTCTGGAAATTCTACCATAGAGTCCAAACTCTCTCAGCCTCCTTCTAACAGTATAAACTGAAATTCTAGCATTCTTCCAATGAGTGATGTCTTGTTGAATTTCAACTGTTTTTTGTGTCTATCCTCAAGTGCCTCTGTCTTTTGATGTAGTTATCAAATCTAGCATTAGTTTTTCTTGTTCTGCCAGTTCTAGGCATAGATTTAGTGCTTCCTGTCTCTTTGTATAATTTATAGATATTGTAACAAGTTGATTTGGCCACTTGTAATTGGTCTGCAATTTTGCGAAATGAAAACTGATTATTTTGCAATTCCACAATTTTTAATTGAAGATTTTGGTCCAAAGAAGATCTGAGAGACATCTAAATTTATTATTTTTTTAAAAAATAAAATTAAAAATACTTAGGCATGAAAACCTACATAAAAATAACAAAAATACAAACTGTCCCATAATTTTTGCTTGCACCAAAAAATAAAAATTGTGATTTATTTTATAACAAAATTTTAACTATTGAATATTGAATCACAAAACTTATAACATTTGATAGAGTAAAAAAAAGGCCTTTCAAATAATATTTGTTTGAAAAAAATTTCATTAATAACAAAATTATTATTAATTTTTCAAATTAGTGCAAAGTATCCCAACTCTTTTGCTCACTACTGTAGATACTAAAATGTTGCAATTAAACAATCTTTTGAATTGCAAAAGCAAGTTTTCAAAGAGTATTGAATTTTCGTAAATTGGCTGAAAACAAAAGAGTGATTTGATAGTGTTAACCACTTTGGTTGTTTGTCAAATGTCATTGATTCATAAAATTAGAAGTTAAAATGGTGACAGATGGAATCCACTTGACAGAGTTTTTACAGTTTACAGAAAAAAAATTCTACATCAGCAAAAGCTTGTTTATTAGTGTTTACAACCCTTTGACCTTTACTATTTATCAAATGATTTTAAATTCACTCAATTTTGTGAACAATTTACCAAGAAGTTTTATAACTTAAAAAGAAAGTCAAATCATTTCAGAAAAATATTATGTTTGTAGTTCCACATCACAGATGATTCACTTTAAGTTTTCTTTACTATAAAAGAATATTTTGACTTAACTAATTTAGTTAGAATTGATTGCTTCTGATCACATTGACGTTTTTAATTTCACAGAAATCATTTTTATTTCAAATGTTTGTTGTATTTTTTTTTAAATAGGTACCCTAATTCATATAAAAATTTTTTTTAAATTTTGATAATGTTTTTTGACATATTCATTTAACTTTTAATTGTTCTACGGTTTGTTGAATTAGCTAGGTCTAGTTTTAAAAAAAAATACAAGAAGTTGAATGTTCTTAAAAAGTCATTTAATTATCATCAACTTAAATTTCAACTGTGACACGCAATTTCCCATTTATCATAACTTTGTTCAAAACTTACGACACCAACATTTTTTTTATGATACAAATTATCCAAATGATTGTCCAAATTTCAAAATAATAGATTGAAAAACTAAACAGCAGTACAACCACAGAATGATATTGCACTCAAGTACAGCTCAATCTATTTTGCTTCAATATATTTGACCTTGTTTATACGAGGGTCAGTCAATAAGTAATGAGACTTTTTTAATAACTCAAGTTTGCAATGACTGGTAATCAAAAAATGCTTTTTTATTTTTCAACATAGTCTCCCTCCTTTGCAACACACTTGTTCCATCTTGATATTAGATTGTCTATTCCTTTGGCATAGAATTCCGTGGACTGGGTCCTTAGCCAGTTGCTCACAGCAGCCTTCACTTCTTCATCAGTCTGGAAGTGAATTCCCCTCATACTCTCTTTGAGTGGGCCGAAGAGGTGAAAATCAGATGGTGCAAGGTCTGGGCTGTAGGGTGGGTGTGTTAGAAGTTTCCAGCCTAAATCTTCAATTTTGGCTAGGGTTCTTGCTGCTGTGTGGGGCCTTGCATTATCCTGAAGGAGAATCACACCTCTTGATTGAAGTCCTCTCCGTTTGTTCTTAATGTCTTTTTTCACTTGAGTTAGCAGCTCACAGTAGTTCTCTGAGTTCACAGTATTGCCCCTTTCCAAGAAACTGATAGTGATCGGCCCATTTCTGTCCCAGAACACAGTGAGCATGACTTTCCTTAAACTTTTCTGAGATTTGAATTTTTTCTTCACTGGGGAAGAAACATGCTTCCACTCCATTGATCGTCGTTTCGATTCAGGTTCATAATGAAAGACCCAGGTCTCATCAGTTGTCACTATTCTCGATAGAAATACATCTCCCTCCTTTCTGTATCTGCGTAGTGATGCTCTGGAAGCCATCAGGCGCTGCATTTTGTGATCATCCGTTAACATCTTTGGAACCCAGCGACAGCTGACTTTTGAAAAACGCAGCTTCTCACGCACAATTGCGTACACTGTGCCATGGGAGATGTCCAAGTTTGTAGCAATTTCATCTAAAGTGACCCTTCTATCAGATTTGATCAGGTCTTCAACTGCCTGTACTGCTTCTGGGGTAGAGACATCCACAGGTCTTCCACTTCTCAGATCATCAGTAATGCTTTCGCGTCCATCTTTGAATGCTTGCACCCATTTGTAGAAGTTTGCTCTAGACATACAGGAAGGACCATATTGTCTTTGCATTCTAGACAGAATCTCACATGATTTTACACTCTCTGCCAACAGAAATCTGATGACTCCTCTTTGTTCCAAGCATGAGCTGTTTCCTAGCCTAGTAGTCATTTCAATTTATCGTCACACCTACAGTAATCTGAAAATAAACAAGTTTTGTTGTAAATAAGATGACAACTCCATTCATAATCATCACATAAAATTTCAGTTGCATAACTCCAAGAACACCAAAGTAATTGAGAAAGTCTCATTACTTATTGACTGACCCTCGTATAAACTTTTGAAAACTGCTAGCAGGGTGGACAAAAGGGTGCTACAACAGCTGATTGAACAACACTTGATTGAAATGATACTTCATCAAAATGACACTTGATTGAAATGACAGTTGATCAAAACAACATTTTATCGAAACGACAGTTGATAAAAAAAAAGATTTACTTTTGTATGTTTCTGCGATTAAACAATCTCTTTGTTACTGTAAATAAGATTCATAAAAAGTAGAGCCCACCAGTAAGAAAACAGTTTTTTCTTTTTAATAATTTTTTGTCAATGTTAAGGTAAGGGTTTTTAACAAGGTCCCTGGGCAAAGCATTTTTAAGGGCAACAAGTAGATTTCTTTTCATGGTTATGTTTCATAGGGTGCCAATTGCTGACATTTTTTTGCATTCTTTTTACATTGTAGTCAATTATTTAGGTAATTATTTAGGATTAGACAATATATTATAAGCTCTAACACATGTGTTTAATCTTTTGTTAGCTTGTGGTGAATTTATCTCTGACTTTAAAACTGCAAAACTAGCACCAATTCATAAAAAGGGTAGTGTAACTAATGTATGCAATTATTGCCCAATTAGCTTACTTTGCTCCATATCAAAAATATTGGAAAAGTTAATATACAATCGTGTAGTATTATTCTTAAAAAAACAAAACTTTTTTTATAAATATCAATTTGACTTCAGAAAAAATCACTCAACTAGTCACACAACTTTATTATTAATTGAAAATATTACTGAAGCTTTTGAAAACAAAGAACATTTACTTGGCATATTTCTTGATCTATCTAAAGCATTTGATACCATTGATCATAAAATTTTATTATCCAAATTATGGCATTGTGGAATTCATGGTGTAGCACATGATTGGTTTTGTAGCTATCTTAGCAACAGAAAACAATTAGTTGAAATAAATAATATCTGCTCCAATACTAAGTCAATAAAATATGGTGTCCTTCAGGGTTCAATTTTAGGTCCTTTACTATTTTCAATTTATGTAAATCATTTAAATAATTACTTGACCTTAGAAAAATGCATCATATATGCAGACGACACTAACATATTTTTAAAAAATAATTGCTATGAAACCTTATATGAAGCTGCAAACAAGGAGTTAGTGAACATAGATAAGTGGATTCTAGCAAATCGGCTATTTCTAAATACTGACAAAACACATTATGTGTGATGGCCGAAATGGTAGGTGCTTTCACGCAGCCTGGGCCATGAGTAAGTCTGCCCATTGATCTTAAAAATGACAGACCGAAACCAAACCTACCAAAACAAAAGGGTATCCACCCATTCCAATGTTCAGTGTGGGTCTGCTAATCGGCAAACGTCCTTTTCAGGACGGGGCAATGACAGGATAAAACTGCCCTTTTCAGGGCACATTGCCAATAAGTTCCAAGGACCCAATATTCTTCAGCTGAACATCAAAGGCCTCACTGCAAGCAAGATGAATGTTCTTCATCACCTCACTATGCAGTCTGAGACACTCGTCATCCTACTGCAGGAGACCCACTGCACTGATGCAGAGAAGTTGGTAATTCCAAACTACCAACTATCTGGGTCTTGTTTAAGCAGGAAGCATGGCCTTGCCATGTTTGTCCACGAGTGACTGAGATACATGCTTTTGGACCAATCTCCACTGACATCGGAGATCGAGTGGCTGTGTGTGGACATTGATGGCTATAAAATAGTCAACGTCTACAAACCACCGCCAACACGATTGCAAACCCTGGATCTCCCAATGTTTCCTCACCCCTGTCTGTACGCTGACAATTTTAACTGTCGTCATGCTGACTGGGGTTACGACGAAAACAGTCCAGACGGCAAGTGCTTGGCTGGCTGGTCAAATATTAATTGTCTTGCCCTGCTATATAATGCCATGGACGCTGCCAGTTTTTATTCCAGCTGCTGGAACACTGGCACCAATCCAGATCTAGCTTTCACTAGCATTGGTCCAAACAGTCGCTTACCGAAAAGAAGTGTCCTTAAAAAGTTCCCTGGGTCACAACATCGACCTTTACTTATTACACCACCAAGGTTTGCTATGACAGTGCCAAGCATGCCTATTAAGCAATGGAACTTCCGCAAGGCCAAATGGAGTCACTACATTGCTTTGATGAATAAATTCGCAAAGACTTTGTTGCCACCTGATTTACTTGATGTGAATGTGGCTTACCCTGACTTCTGTAACACCATTGAGAAAGCAGCCAAAAAGACTATCCCACATGGGTATTGAAATTAATATGTTCCGTGTTGGGATGCAAAGTGTGAATCCCTCTATAAAACCTTTCTGCAGTCTCCTCAGGGAGACGACTCAAGTTTGGCTGCTACAGCTCTGCTTGCCAAGCTTGACAGGAAGCGGAGGGATCGATGGTCCGAGGCAGTTCGGAGCATTGACTTCTTACATTCTAGTCGAAAAGCGTGGAGTATTTTGAACAACCTTACTGGTAGGTCACGACACTCTCCTTGTCACTGTCCCGTTTCAGCCGATGCTATTGCATCTCAGCTGGTTAGAAATAGGAAATATGAGGCTGTTGACCGCAAGTCATCTCGACTTGTCTCTCAAAAAGTGTCTGACCTTTGGTGGGCCACAACACCAGACGCAGTAAATACCTCTGACAATTTTTCACAGAGAGAATTTGCTGCTGCCCTTCAACATTTAAAACCAGGTAAAGCTCCAGGACCTGATTCCATCTGCTCAGAGCTTATACTCCATGCCAGAGCTGCTTTGAAGTCCTGGTTACGTGACTTCCTTTCTTCCTGTTTCCGCCAACTCAAAATTCCCAAAATCTGGAGAAGAGCGCTTGTGGTCGCGATCCCAAAACCAGGAAAGCCCGTGGGGGACCCAAAGAGTTTTTGACCGATATCTCTGCTCTGTGTCCCTTACAAGATCCTCGAGAGGCTTATCTGCGCCTGTGTTGAGCCATTAATTGATCCACTGCTCCCTAAAGAGCAGGCTGGGTTCCGACGCAGGAAGTCAACTGTAGATCAAGTTGTTCTGCTAACCCACAAAATTGAAGATTCTTTCGAGGCTAAAAAGAAGGCTGGTGCTGTATTTGTCGATCTGACAGCTGCTTATGACACTGTCTGGCACCGTGGCCTTACCTGCAAGCTGCTGAGACTACTTTCAGGTAAGCACATGGTCAAAATGATCATGGAGCTTGTCTGAAATCGAAGTTTCACCCTTACCACCATTGTGCAAAAAACTATCCTCACACGTCACACTGCTGAGGCAACTCGTGGGCTCGGGATGGGGTGCTGGTGCTAAAACACTACGCATAGCCACCTTGTCCCTAGTCTACTCAGCAGCTGAGTACTGTGCACCAGTCTGGTGTTGCAGTGCTCACACTCGCCTCATTGACAGTGTCTTGAATGATGCCTTGAGCATAGTTACTGGATGCCTGCATCCCACTCCAACAGACCACCTATCTGTACTCTCAGGCATCCAGCCAGCTGAGCTTCGCCGAATGAAACACTCTCCTTGGCTTACCGTGGATCTCTGGACCCCGATCATATCTTGTATGGTCTTTTAAGTGGGCCCTCAGATAATCGCCAAGTGAGATTAAGATTCAGACGCCCGTTTGTGCCAGGTGCGCGGAATCTTTTGGACAACCTTGCCAGACTTGGCATCTGTGCTTCTGAATGGACAAATCTTAAATGGAAAACGGAGTACTGTGAAAATGCTTCCAGGCTTCGTGCTTTTGTGCCCGAGACTGGTGCCAGGCCTGTTGGGATGGGCTTACTCCGATCAGCTTGGGTTAAAATCAACTGCCTGCAGACTGGTGTTGGGTAATTCCATTTGTCCATGCACAAATGGGGTCTCACTCCTTCACCGAATTGCGAGTGTGGTGCCTCTGAGCAAACCGCAGACCATTTACTAACAGCATGCCCTATACATAGGGCACCACATGGAGCATGAGGTCTGACGGTTTTGGATGACAAAACTCGATGCTGGCTTAATAACATCACTGCCAGCATCTGATCCAGTCAGTGCAACAGTCTGGGGTAGTAAAAGGATAAACCCTTGGCCCCAGTCCAGTTTGTGTCTGACCTGGAGTAGATACCCTTCAAACAACGACGACGACATTATGTGATCTTTCACACACCCAAATCAAAGCCTCCATCAAAAAAACTGACAATTTCAATCAGAAATAAATTTATTTCTCAGCAACCAATAACAAAATTTTTGGGAATAATATTTCATGAACATTTAAGTTGGAAATTGCATATGGACTTTGTTCTACGAAAAATCTGCGTAAGTTATGGTACTATCAAAAAAATCTCAAAACACTTTGACAAAAAAACTTTTCTTGTATTGTACAACTCCCTTGTAGCAGTGAGAATTGGATAATCTAAAATTTTGTTCGCTTAAATGTTCGTCATAAATTTATCGCTAAGAATTGTACAGCAAAGATTTGGCTGAGTCAATCCTTTTTTATTGCCTTTGTGTTTCGTCATAAACGTTCTGTGAATTACCTCATACGCCAAAATCTTCAGGGAGTCTGTTTCGCGCACATGTGCTTCAAAGGCTTTCTTTTAAGTAGATAAGGTTTAGTTGTTTGTCAGTACGGAGTGTACAATTTAAATTAGCTACAATTTTTAACCTTTTTCAATGTTTTAGATAACGCCAGAATTGATTTTAATTATTTTTTATTTTTATATTTTCTTGGTTTATTTGATTAACTATATTCTTGATCGCTGCCTTGATTAATATACGAAATTAATTAAATCAGAAGTCGTGATTCTTGTTCGATTAGAATCAAATTGGATAAAGTCAAGGTCAACTTAACATCCCTGATAATCAGTCATATAAGATATTGTATTACAACTTGGCATATTGGTAATAAAACCACAGCCTCAAAAATTCAACAAATCACTACTAAATTTATACGATTGACATTTGGATTACATCACAGAGCTAATGTTACTGACATCTTGCGAAACAACAACATAATGACAATTGATCAAATAACGGAATTAGAAATAACTTGTTTTATGTATAAATATATAAAAGGCATGTTACCACCATACTTTGATCATTTTTTTCAAAATAACCTGGTAAGCAACAATTTCACCAAATGTACAAGAAGCCAATCCAAATTATATCCCTCATTTTGTAGATTAAATATAACTAAACAATCTTTAAGATACAGAGGTCCTCTTGCTTGGAATAAAATCCCATCAAGCATTAAACAGATAAAATCATATAGTAAATTTTGTACAGAATTTCAAAAGCACCTTGTAGCAATGTAATTTTTAATAGTAATAGACTTCACAAATTTAAAACATCTGCTGCTGGTTTTTATTATTACAGGTAACTCCACCTAATTGGACAAAGAAATTGAAGGTGATAAAAGCTCGATGTGACTTCAAAGGCAACATCCAGATCATTATGGCCCATCCAGTTCGATGAAAATTCACATAATTTACTTCTTTTGCACCTATTCATGTTTACTATTTGTATGTTTTATCTTATGTATATAAAATTTTTTGTCCAGCCATATGCTTTTAAAATAGTCCTTTTGACCCATGGCAGGATTTCTTTTGGTGGGTTTCTTTGCCTGCTTGACCCTTTTTGGTCCAGACCCTTTTAGTCTTTGAGTTTGTTGTTTCTCCCACCCATGATTACACAACATTCTCTGACTATGGCTTGGATGTGTGTATTAATTATCTTCTTTTTGCTTTCCTTTTCTTATTAATATCACATTGCTTTGTTCAAAAGTACGATGACCATGCACAACTGACATTGTGCATGTAATAACGTACTTCATTTAGTCGCTGCTTCCTTATTCACAATCTTTATTTCTACATGCACTGTGATTAATTTCAAGTTGATTGTGAGCAAAAATGAAAATAAATAAATAAAAAATTTTAGGGGGGCATTGTGCCATGGTTCTGCCCTTCCAGACCCCTTGCAGAAATCAGGGACTGATTAAAAGGGAAAGTATAATTATTTTAGAGATCACTACATTTTTGGGACAAAAAACTTGTGGATCAAAAACAGAATCGGGACAGATTCAAAATGAAAACCTTTTTTTTAGAGATCACAATGTTTTTGGGATGAAAAATTGATGAAATTGGGACAAATTCAAAGTTGTAAATTTTCTCTTTCATTATTCAATCAAGTGAAGTTTTGATCAAATGTTGTTTCAATCAAGTGTCAATTTGATGAAATGTCATTTTAACCAAGTGTTGTTTTGATCAAGTGTTGTTGGATCAACTGTTGGGTCACGGGACAAAAGATCGGAAGTGCCATTTCAATGCAACCATGGTGGAGTGCTATCAGTTTAAATCTCACCTTTATGTTGTTGTGTCCTCAACAAAAAACAAAACACATTCAAGACAAAATAACCAAAAATTTCACATTAATCAAATATTGAAAATTATAGATGTTAACCCATCTTCAAAACTTCAACCTTGTAGGTTAAAATTCAGCTACACAAAAGTGATTAGAAATAAGGTTTTAGTAATTCCAAAACAAGACTAAAACCAACTTTAAACAAATTCTGTTTGCAAGCCAACTTTAAACAAATTCTGCTTGCACAGCTCCATGTGTTTATGCATTGTAAATAAACTTGCTGCATTTACATTTACACCAAGTTTCGAAAATGGACCATGAAATTGTGGTCCATTTTCGAAACTTGGTTTTACAAGAATAGAAACTAATTTTTTGGTCTACCATGTCTGTGGCTCCTTTTGCGTAATCATATAACTTGTATAAAGCCAGTTTCTTTTTTTGATTTTTTGAAATTAAAAAAAACTGGCTGCATTGTTGATAAGATTAACATATTTCACCTTCCTGTTGTTTTAGAGTTTACAATAAAAGAATTGAGGTTGATATTTTTTCAGGTTCATTCCAAAAGTAAGAACCAGTATCTCTATTACACACTTGCTTTATTTCTCTTTGTATTCCTTTGCAATAAGCTTGAGTAGTTTGGTTTCAAAAGCCATTTTACCAGAGGTATTAAAGTATACAATCAATTGTAAAATAAACTTTTATAATAAAGCCAAATCAAGAACTCAGGATTTTTTTGAATTTGTTTGAAAATTTTACACAAAAATTTAAATCTACAATTACAACTTTTTCAACATAAACAACTTCTCTTGGAAAATGAGATTAAAAGCATTTTATCACCTTGCAAACTTTTTGAGTAAACATAGTTAATAAATCGTTCAAGTCTCAATTGCTTTGATAAATAGTTTACACTTTGCCTTTCTCTTGCTTTTTTCTCACATTTTATGAAATAGTAAAAAAACTAATGACTAGGTGTTAAAAAAATATTAATACAATTAACTCCAAAATTACTTGAGCAATCTTTTTAAAATCACACCAAAATTACTCCAAAATTAACTTGAATAATTTTGTTAAAAATCACACCAACTTGTAGATGAATAAAAATCAGGAAAAGTCATAAAATTTGAAGATTTTCATGCAAGTAGTTTTCGACAGCATAAAGCATTTTAACTTTCTTGTGAGTAGTTTTCAACGGCATAAGCATATTGTAAAATTACATTGGAAGTTGGAAAAACCTGCTTTCCCATTTTCTTACATCATTAATTCTGAGCCAAACAGTGAACCTGGAGAACATTGGATTGCTGTTTATTTTGACAAGCATGGATTAGGAAAATATTTTGACAGTTATGGACCTTTTATTTGTCTGTCTTGAGTCTTACTTAGATTGCTACTTCTTATCAGGTTGGATTTACAATAGCAAAACCTTACATTTAAGCGTACTTTTCAAGTTTTTGTGGTCACTATTATGCATATTTTATTTCGTTATTGCAGCATACCTTTGCATGCTATTTTATCTGATTTTATGTCTAACCTTGCTAAAAATAATTGTTATATCTCTTGCTTAATTCATGATTTATCACAACATTGATTGTATTGTATATACATTGTTTATTAATATAACAAAAAAACACATCAAGACATGTTTGCAAGAATGTTGACAGCTATTTTGCCAGTTCAGGGTTATTTAAGAGTTTGCGGAAGGTCTCCAGTTTCTAGTGGTTGTCTGGCAGCAGGCAATACACATCATCTTTTTGAACATTTAGACAGATGTAATAGTTGACCAGATAGAGGAATTGAAGTCTAGGATTCTCAACATTTTTCACCACACAGTACAGTTGGAACTGATCCATTGCTATTTATTGCTTTATGATTTCAATGTTTTTCTGCACTTCACATGCAGTATCATCCATGTTGGTGGACCAAAATAGCAAGGCAACATATTTTTTCGTTGTTGATTTGAAACAAAAAAAATGTTGGGAAAATTACCCATTAGTACAGCAACAACTTAAACACGTTGAAATATTCAAAACATGACTTTTTTTCTTCTGAGGCTAATAATCCCTTTTCTAAACTACAACAAAGAGTGTATCGACATTCCGAATGCTGTGATTTCTTAAAACTTCTTTCTGATGTCTCTTGCTGCACTTTCCATTTTTCTTGCTTTAACTATGAGCTTTTCTTGTTCCAACAATGTTTTGTAGTAATTTCTATAAGGAAAAATGTAGTCAGGATAAGCAATTTTGTCTGGTTTTTGATATAGTTTCATAATGTAAAATTAAAGACTGCACCCTTTTTATAAGCTCATAAAAGGAACAAAAGGGTATTGCACAACATTGTGAAATAAAAGTTTTATGTATAGGTTATATAAATATAGAGATGAAATAAATAAATAAATAAATGTAATGCTGAAACATCTTGCACAAACTTTTGAAATTAAAGTTTTACACATATGCAATGGTTTGAAATCTTACACAACATTTTGAAATAAAGTTTTATGTAATGCTTTAAAATCTTGTATAACGTTTAAAAATAAAAAGTCTGACATAGAGAATTGAAATCTTGTGCAAAAAAGGGTGCCTTGAATACATGTCCAACAATAACCATATGTCTGCATGCCATGCATACCATGTTTTTCTGCATTCTTGCAGTTTATGCATTTGTTAAATCTAAAATAGCATTTAGTAATTCTTGATGATTGGGGAAATTGCAATTGTTTTTTTCCTTTTGTTCCAACAGAGCATAAGCAATCTTGTTGTCTTTCATTTCAATACTTTTTGAGTATTTTACATGAGAATCAAGTGACATTATTTGCTGCAATATTTGATTCCATTGATCTGCTTGAATTGTGTTTCACATTTGATTGAACAACATGTTATGTGAGCAGTTTGCTGCAACCGATTGAGTTGCTTTTTTATGTCTGGTCAGTGCAAATCCAAATGTTTCTGACAGATATTTTCCCATGTTTCACACCTTGCTTCTTCAAAACAAATTCATGCAGAGAAAACAACTTTGCATGCTTTTACACGAATTTATTTCCAGTGAAATAATCATCTGCCACAGTAAAAACAACTAACATGGTTACCAGAACCTATATAATAGAAACCTGTACCAACCGTTTCATGTAGTGTTGTATGCTCCTGATCATACCAGAATTTTGAAAAGGTGCCCAAGCGATTCTCTTTGTCTCACATGAGTGGATTTTGCGGGAATGAACAACAAAACATTTCAGTTTTTAATTCTCTCTTGACAGCTTCAAAGTTTTGAGGGAGAGCATCAGACACAATTGCAGCATTAACGCAATCTTGCACCACATTTTTAGACCTAAAAAAAAGTGAAAAGCTTTGCTTTATACAGGGTGTTCAGAAAGTCACTGTGCACTTACATATTTATTAACATACATGTTTCAATATAGAGTACAGGAGGTAAATATGAATGACAATCATAAATTATGTTGAAAGTGACTCCCCTTAGCACCAATACAGGCTTGGACCCTTCTTATTTTGTTTCTAAACACCACTATCAGTTGTTTGGTTGAAATAGACTGAATGAATGCTGTTATTACTGTTGCAAGTCATCCAATGTGTGTGGACAATCTCGATACACTGCAGATTTTGCTGCTCTCCATAGATAAAAGTCTGGTGGATTCAGATCTGGTGAACGTGGGGGCCACACATCTTTCAAAATAATGGGGTCTCTAAAGAATTCCTTTAATAAATCCATAGATCTGCCAGATGTGTGGGCAGTAGCACCATCCTGTTGAAACCATGAGTAATTAATTTCATCACTTGTCATATGACCGATGAAGGCATGAAGAATATCCGAACAATAGTGCTCGCTGTTTATTGTGTTCATAAAAAAAAATAGGGCCAACAATTCTACATCTGGAAATCACAACCCACACACCAACCTTCTTATCATGTAGGGGTGTTTCGTGCAAACTGTGAGAATTATAAAATGACCACAATCTTGAATTTTGTGAATTAACGTAACCTAAGAGATGGAACCATGCTTCATCAGTGAAAAAGGTCACATCCAACACATCAGCCATATTTTCTTCAATAAATTAGTTAAACCATCTGCAATAGCGTAATTGTTTCTCATGATCATTGATTTTCAGTTTTTGCACTGCCATTATTTTGTATGGGAAGAGCTTTAATTGCCTTCTGATGGCCTTATGAGCAGTTGCATGACCAATATCATGCTGCTGAGCTAATTTTTGTAATGATTTTGATGGACTCTGCAGCAAT
Organism: Diplosoma virens; assembly: GCA_963680785.1. NCBI lineage: Eukaryota > Metazoa > Chordata > Ascidiacea > Aplousobranchia > Didemnidae > Diplosoma > Diplosoma virens. The sequence continues at coordinate 27,429,100 of OY796883.1, forward strand.
TGTTAGAAATGTCCAACAGTTGCTCCTCCAATAGCTTTGCTAGCCTTCCACAGCGTTTGACATCATACACTGATCCTGTTTCCTGAATCTTATCAACAAGGTTTCGAACTGCGTTGTGATGTGGAACATGTTTATCTGGAAATTTTTCAGCAAACAGCTGTTGCACTACATCTGTGTATCTATCACCCTCTTGGAATACGTGTTCGACGAGCCATACACGTTCTTCAATTGTTAAAACTACATCTGTGTATCTATCACCCTCTTGGAATACGTGTTCGACGAGCCATAAACGTTCTTCAGTTGTTAAAACCATATTGGGGTTATAATATGAATAATAATGAATTAAAATCTGAAGTGCAAAAAAAAATTATTAGAAAAGTGCACAGTGACTTTCTGAACCATGTATATACCCAACCACATACATTGTATCAGTTTTTTGCAATTTACTCAAAAGTGGCTGCACAAACAAACAAATCCTGTAATAAAACCTATGGAATTTCCCATGAAAACTTTCACCAAAAAACAGAAAACTGTTTCCAAACTGTATGGCAATCGGGAAATTGGTATAGATATTTGTTTATGATTTGTGTAAAGACAGGAAGCTATCAGACAGCTTCTTTGCAATCTGTGCTTTAAACAGGAAATTGTTAGAGCTATATGTTTATGGCTTGCACTAAAGTCAGTAAGTTATCAGACTTCTTTTGAGTTTGTGCACTTATGTCTTCATGTCACAGAAGCGTCATGATGTCTTTTCCTTCTTCAAGATAGCTGTTGCATCCTCCTGCTCCTGTGACCTTTGACCCTAGTCCAGTGGTCGGCAACCTTTTTTTTATGATGGCCCAATTTCTATCTTTAGAAATTATTGAAGGCCCAGCAGCACACTTGAAATATACAGTAGTTATTACTATTGCCTGTATAACTGCAAAAGTGAAACACACAATTTCAAAAATTGATGTTGTCTGAGAAAAAAAAGAGGTCTGATCTTGGCTTGCATATTTTTCTCCAAAACTCATGGTGTTCTCTAAAAAAAAGGTCTTTACTTCTATTTACTCTCAGTTTCCCCTATTTCTGTCCCAAAATCAGGGTGTTCTCTAAAAAAAAAAAAAAAAAAAAAAAAGAAAAAAAAAGGTCTTCAACTCAGAATTGTTCTCTGAACAAACATCTGCATCGAATTGAAACTGTATGTGCTATTTTCAAAGGGGGGCCTGAGGCAACTGCCTCATTCATCTCACCCAATATCCACCACTGAGTAAAATAGTTGCTTTTAAGCAATTTTTAACAAAATTTTTCAGTTGGACTAAAATTTTAAGCAAACAAAGCTTTGGTTCCGAAAGAGTTAAAATGATAGACACACTACTAAAAAAATGACAGATGCGGCCCATACTTACTTTATTACAAAATGTATTATGCAGCCCAATACATTTTGCTAAAAGGCCCACAGGTTGCCAACCACTGCCCTAGTCAAATCATCCATTCTCTACTACTGACATCATCAATGATAGATCATTGACTATCTCCTGTGCATGGCAAACAGAACAAACTTTATAAAATTTTGTTTCCACATTTCATCACTCAATAATTCCATTTTAAATCATCACAACAACTTTTTAATTAGTCAATGAACTGTAAAACAATTGTTTTCTAAATCTAATACCGTAACATTTCTCTATTTCTGTCTTTGCAGATCTGTTTTTTTCACCATTGTGTCATCGTGCTGCAAACTGTTCTTTTAAAGAATTTCTTTCTTTTAAAGACTATAGTTGAAAATAATTGTTTTTCTTATCTACCAGGGGGGGGATATTTGTAGTGATTAACTCTTTCAGTATGGGCTGGCCAACTCAGTCGGAACTTGGATTGTATTGCCAAGGCAGAAAAGCCGACTCAGTTGGCTTCCTCTTAGCATCGCATGCATAGAATCCAACTTAAAGCGTTTTCTTTCTCCTATTGTTCACAAGCTTTTAATCCTTTAATTACATGGTTTGGCTTTTCAGTTTCAATTGGACCACGTGACTTTTAGAGTCGCATGCAAGCAAACACAATTTCGTCGCGATTACTTGCGAGAGCGAAAATATTCCAACTTGATGATTGATTTTCTTTAAATAACTCATTCATTTTTTCTCTTTTTAAAAAACCTTTTTTTCCAATGTAAAATTTAGATCTCTAGCTTCTGCTAGCAACTAAACAAGTTAAAATATTTTGCCACATGGTGACACAAGAAGAAAAAAACAACAATTTTTGAAAAAAAACAAGGGTCAATACTTATTACTAACTCATTTTTCATTCATTTTTTATAAATTTTATATTGTTTTAATCACAAAGAAACAGGCTTTTAGATGATATAAAATTTGAATTGCTTTTTTAACAAAAGCGGAAATATTTAATAAACTTAGAGTACATTTTTTTCTCGTTTTTTTTTTAAACAAAAGAGCCCACCTTAGTGGAAAAACGCTCAAAAAACCACCTATACTGAGAGTTGAGATTTAGAGTTACTATCTGGCAGACAACAGTTAACAATATTACACTTCTGCTTTAATTATGATAAAAATAATTTTTCTGAAATATTGTAATTGTTTTGTTTTAATTGGCAGCGTGGTTGAGTCATTAAGAGTGCTGTGATTGCATTTCCACCATTCTGTTTTGTCTTTAAGAAAGACACTTTCCCTGCTTGGTGGTCTTGGCAAGTATTTCTAAATTTCGGTCATATTTCTTCTAAAAAAAAAAAAAAAATTGCAACCAAACATTAATCTTCAGAAGCAGATGAATAACTTGCTTGATTAATGTATAGTGCCTCCAACATTTTCCTGCAATTCAAGAGGATAAATATAAGAATGAAATAAAAACTTAAATGATCTTTTGTTGTTTGTATTTTTATTTAAATAAGTAAATAAATGTAAATAGATTCTGGTTAGTCGTTAACCTTCTGAATTGAACTTTAACAATTAAAACTTAAACATAAACCCTCCTAACCATAACACTTAAAGATGAAATTCCTTTATTTCTCAATAAAAAATGAAACAGATTGTAAAACAATTTATCCTATCAGCATTGCATCAGATTTGACCCTATGCAGAAAAATTAAGTTTTTCAGCATAATTTTTATAAATGCAAAAATTTAGAATCCTGCCACATTGCATGAAATGTTTTGAGCCTTTAATTGGGATTCGAATTCATCTTACAAGTTCAGGTTGGGTTTGAGCCCTATTTTTTGGATTCCAGCTGGGTTTGAGCTAAAATGTTGGGCTCAATTCATCTTTGCTTTGCCATCATATCAAGGTCTGAAACAAGGATTTTAATCTATTTTAAATACAACTTTGGCAGTACTATTAAATTCCAAAGTTACTGTCAAACTAGTTGCTTTTATTCTCTTATTATGCACATATTTGTAGTTAAGGCAAAAAGCAAAAAGCAAAAAGCACATAGCACATATATAGGCTAGAGGCATTGCAGGAAGGCAAATAATTAAAAATGCACAGAGTTAATTGCACAAGACACAATTTGTATGTTCTACAACATCCTCCTTTACATTGAAAAACATAATACAACAAGCAAATATGTATCTTAAAATTTGTCATAACTCAAATGCTGAGGTGGTTTTGACACACAGCCAGAACAAGTAACATAAATAACTTGACACTCCATCATTATTGTGCTCTGAGTTACCATTTTGCTCGGTTGAGATTTCAACAAGATGGTTGGCACTATTTCTAATAAACGGTTTTAGAAGTCTATGATTTTAAATAACCGAACCACAATCAGGAATATCAACAATATAAAGTCGTGTTTACAGCCATTTACAGTACTTTTTTTCTTTTAGTGATCTTGGTTTGTTTTATTGATGCATAAATCCACTCATTTTTTCATTAAAATATGAGTGGATTTGAGCATCAATAAAACAAACTAAGATCACGCTGAAAGAAAAAAGTACTGTAAACAGCTGTAAACACGCCCTAAGACCTTGGCTGGTCAGTTGATTTAAGAACCTAGCCTCTCAAATTTTCGTAATATCCATAATCAATAAACACAATTGTTGAAATGAAATACATCACACCCCACTTTTTGCCAAGGGCAATGAGATAAAGTGGATTGCAACAGCAGCTCAGTAGGATTGATACAATATTTAACACATACATTACAGCGATTCACAACAGATTCAATATCCACTCTCAAGCTCGGCCACCAAACACTTTGCACTTGTTGTGATATTGTGCAATAGATGACGTAGTGTTTTTCTTAAACGCTCTAATCTTAATCAGCGCCTTCTGCTCGAACAATTATTGGACGTGCGCGTCTCCAGGCATAGTTGTTACTAGTTAAATATGCGCCTTTATTTTGGTTTAGCAGTCAGTTCGAAGTATCAAACTACTACAGCAAACGAACTAAAAAGCATTATATTTCAATACGGTTGTTTTTTTGGCTAAGTGATTTTTGTGAATATTTATTATTGTTTTTTTATAAACCTGTGTATTCGTGCAAAGATACAACAGGCAAAAGTGGCGACGAGGATGGGATGAACTCAACTGCGTCAAGAAAGAAAAAAGAAAATTTGTTGAATCTGCATTAAAGCTTGAATTGTCAAAATGAGTGAAATTTCTGAACTGATTTTGTTGTTAAATAAGCAACAACAAGAGCAAATGGCAGTTTTACGCGACGAGCATTGCGAGCAGAATAAGCAATACCAAGAGCAGAACAAGCAACATCAAGAGCAAATGACAATGCTTCAAGAGCAGCTGAAAATTCTACAAAGCAGCTTGAACAACCGGCGAGAAAATGTTCCAACACCGATGGCAAGTTTTCAACCATTCGATTCCACATCTGAGTTATGGACTGATTATTTGGCAAGGTTCCGAACATTCGTCACTGCTAACTCTATTCCCGACAACAAGCAAGCACAAATTTTTCTTACCAACCAATCTAACTCCATTTACAAAATGCTTAGCAACTTAGCAGCTCAGCAACAACCTGTCAAAAGCATACATGAGCTAACGATGAATGATATTCAGACGTTTATGGCAGAGCAGTTTGATCCAAAACGATTTGTTGTCAGAGAACGTTTCAAGTTTTGGTCTGACATGAAACGCAAACCTGGCGAAACTATTCCTGAACTGGCAAGCAGAATACGACAAGATGCAGCTACGTGTGATTTTCAATCCATTAAAGATCCATTAGATGAAGCCTTGCGAACTAAATTCATCTGTTCAGTAGACAACGAAGCAGTTTTGAAGACACTCTTCAAGCTCAAGGACGATGAACTGAAGTTTAGCAACGCCATCCGAGTGGCTCAAGAAGTGGAAGAAGCAGCCAAGGTAGCAAAGGAAAGTTTATCACGCAAAGTCCAAAACTTCCAAAACGCAAGAAAAGAAAACCGCCTGCTTCAGGTGTGGAAATTCTGGACATTTCAGCAAAGCTTGTCTCCACATTAAAGCTATTTGCAGCTTCTGCAAGAAAACAGGTCATCTGCAATCTGTATGCATGTCTCGACTAAGAGATAATAAGCTAGTGAAACAATTGGTGCACAAAGTCCAATGTTCTGTTTCACCCATCTATCAAACTATTAGACTTAATGACCACAGAATTAAGTTTGAAATTGATAGCGGAGCCAGTGACACATTTTGCTGTGAAGCGACGTGGCAAACGCTGGGTAAACCCACTCTACAACCTGTAACAATTCGATATCAAGTTGCTGAAGGTAGCCCGCTACCCGTCGTGGGACAATTCCAATCAACTGCAAGTATTGATGGAAAATCACCTGACGTGACCTTTCCTGTAATTGTCACTAAGGTGCCCAATCTAAATTTACTAGGTCGTCTGGCGATGATGAAGTTGAAACTCACCAACTTAACTGATCACTTAGCTGACACAAGTTTTGATGGGGAGGAGATGAAAGATGATGTCGATAGCGTTTGTTTAGTTCGAACAATCAGTCGTCAAATCAATCCTGACAATCCATTGCTTGTGGTCAGAGAGACTGCCAAGGATCCAATTCTTTCCCAACTAATGCGATTTGTGAAGGAAGGATGGCCGCATGCATTTTCGGAAAAGCTTAAAGACTTCAAAAAGTTGGAAAATTCGTTGTCAACAGAGAATGGTTGCGTTTTTTACGGCTTACGGGTAATAATTCCTTCAACCCTACGTAATCATATTCTTAAATTATTACACCTTGGACATTTCGGCATGCAACGGATGAAACAACTTGCCAGGTCAACTGTCTATTGGCCAAGAATTGACTTTGACATTGAGAATTTATGTCGCAGATGCACTTCCTGTAGCCAATTTCAAAATAAGCCGGATAAACCTTCAATCCATCCGTGGATGATGCCAGAAAAACCATGGTCAAGACTCCACTTGGACCATGCGATCAACTTTCTGGGAAGAAACTGGTTAGTCCTTGTAGACGCTTATTCAAAATATCCTTGCATTCATCCAACAACCTCAACGTCTTCGAAAAGTACTACTGCTATACTTGAACAAGAATTTGCTCATTTCGGATATCCCCACACGTTGGTTACCGATAATGCCACAACATTCATGTCTCAAGAGTTCCAAGCTTGGTGCAAACAACGAGGCATTGTACATCTCACCGGAGCACCTTATCATCCAGCAACAAACGGTGCTGCCGAGCGTTTGATACAATCGTTCAAACAGGCATTGAGAAAATCCTCGTTACCTCCAAAGGAAGCTTTGCAAGAATTTCTAATGCAATATAGAAGAATTCCTTTTGCATCGGGACTGTCACCAAGCGAATTGTTGAATGGAAGAAGAATACGCACCAAAATTGACACTTTGGTTCCATCCATTCCGCATCTCCTGCAGGGAAGACAGTCAAGACAATCGAGCAAGCATTCAAATGCTGAAGACTCGGAAGTGGTTTCGAAAGTCGAACATCATTACTCACTAGGAGACCCTTGTTACGCACTGTACTTCGGCCCTAGAAGAGATCGTGACCCACGATGGGTGCCTGCGATAGTTACGAAAGTCCATGGTACACGAAGCATCAATGTACGAGTCATTCCTCGAGGACCAACTTGGAGAAGACATCTTGATTAACTTCGACCTCGATACGGTTCGGATCAAGATGATGATCCCTGTGAAATCCCAACGAGCGTTTTGTCTACAGAAACACTTCCAGCTGGGACTGACCACGCATCTAGTTCTTCTTCGATGAACCAATGCAACAATCCGAGATTACCAACCTGAGACGAGTACGGGCGACACAATCTACGACGATCAGCGAGAACAAAGAGACCTCCAAAAAAATATTGTTGCTAATAATGTATATATATTTTTTTGTCGTAGTTTATTTGGGGAGGTGTTGTGATATTGTGCAATAGATGACGTAGTGTTTTCTTAAACGCTCTAATCTTAATCAGCGCCTTCTGCTCAAACAATTATTGGACGCGCGCGTCTCCAGGCATAGTTGTTACTAGTTAAATATGCGCCTTTATTTTGGTTTAGCAGTCAGTTCGAAGTATCAAACTACTACAGCAAACGAACTAAAAAGCATTATATTTCAATACGGTTGTTTTTTTGGCTAAGTGATTTTTGTGAATATTTATTATTGTTTTTTTATAAACCTGTGTATTCGTGCAAAGATACAACAGCACTCTAGCATGACATTTAGCGATGCCTTGATATCCTTTGTGTATGTTGTTTAGAATTTCTTTTTCTAGTATCTTTAGGATAACAAATCAATCACATTTTAATAAAATCCTTTTTTGGAACAAAATATCATTGTGCAGTTGGAAGTATGGTGGCAAATCATGACCAACAAATGCTTGCGCAGGCCACCCATTTTGACAAAAATTAATCCCTTGTGATGATCTGATAAAAGTTCATGACGATTTTTCTGGAGTAAGTTATTCAAAGCAAGTAAACAAGCTATAACGTAATCGACATGATTTTCTACTTAAATGATTAAACACAGCAAAGCAAATTGTTATTAAATGATTAAACACAGCAAACTGATGATTGAAAAAGTGTATCTGCAGTTGATAGTAACTTCCTGGGACAATAGCTTTAAAACAAAACCTCATTAATCTTATGCAAAATTATTAGATTTGCAAAAACAGTTCATCCATATTTTTATGACCAAATACTGCAGTTAACACTTTGATGCTCGCCTCAGTTTTTCAATTTGGTACAAATAGCAAAGATGTCTATAGCTGTCCAAATCAAACCTTGCATAATAACTACTGGACGTGAGGAAATGTCAATACAACATGCTACTATATATGATTAAAGGAAAAATGCTGTTCCAGCAGCAGACAGACCTGCCAGATTGTCTAGGCGCAGTCACTTTATTAAACTGCCATTTCGTTGCTGCAACTGATTTTGAACAATTTGTTGTTAAACTATTCAAACTTTTTTTTTCCACCTTATTTCGTTTTTGCTTAAGCTACTCCCATTGTTTCATTTTTTCCTTCGTTTGGCATTTAAACAGATAGTGACATAATAATGTGCTTTGTGTAACCTAACTTTATTCTCTCACTTAATGTGGTCATTTTTTTAGCTTAGCTAGCTTAGGGTTAGGTTAGTGTTTCACTTGTTTATTTGCTAATTTAGCTAGATTAGGTTTAGGCATGTTTGTAATAATTTTATTTGCATTAGTTATATTTACTAATTAATTCTTTATTTTATTTGATTTCTATTTGAATAAGATTCTATTTGAATAAGCTGAATAAAAATAAGGTTTGATAATTTGATTGAATTTGTAATATATTCTGAGTTTAACACCGCACCAGGGTTTCTGTGCCCCAAAGTCAGCTAATTCTATGCTGCACAGAAATAGATGCACCTGTTGTGCCAAGTATGAGTAAATGCATGTGAGTGTATGCCACTTGTTGAGATGTTGACTGCTTCTTTCAATGTTGCTCTGACAGTGAGAGTTGCTGAATATGTGACATAGCACTGTTGTGATGCTCCTCGTTTATTTTCTTTGCCATTACCTCCCATTTTTATTTAGTGTTATTCATATATTTCATTTTTTACAGATTATTTTACATAAATCACGGATAATTATTATTAGTCTTGTACAATGAGTAAACATAGAAAATCACTTACCAACAAACAAATTGCTGAACTTTTAGAAGATGACGATTCTTCCAGTGGGTCTGATAGTTCAGAGTTTAGTGATGACTCGATTAAAGATAAAAATTTTGAACCTGATGGTGGTGCTAGTGATAGTAATACAAGCAGTGAGTGCAAAAGTGATGTGGCAAATGATGAAGTTTCCTCAGAAGACAAAGTGATTGTGAGTAATGAAATGGCTTTGCAAGATAGTGAACATACTGATATTTCTGACTGGGTTGATATTGAAGATGCTACAAAAGAGTTCCCTTTTGAACGTCCAGGAATTATTGCTGATGTACCAAACAATGCAACACCTTTAGATTTATTTAGTTTGTTGTTTTCAGATAAAATCTTAGATCATGTGGTTGACAGAACAAATAGGTATGCAGAACGATTACTTGAAGCACCAAATATTCTTAGAAAATCAAAGGTAAAAAAATGGGTTGCTTTGTCTAGGGATGAGTTGAAACAATTTCTCGCTGTTAGTCTCTTTCTGGGTCAAGTAAAAAAGCCAACTATTAGGCATTATTTTCACTGTAAAGATTTGTATATAGTTCCTGCATTCTCAAAAATCATGAGCAGACAAAGATATCAAATGATTCTTAAAACACCTGCATATGGACTCAGATGAAAATGATAATCCTCTCAGCAAGGTGAGACCTATCATTGACTTATTGATAGGTAACATTTGTAGCTGCTATTACCCTGATCAGAACCTTAGTCTTGATGAGTCAATGATGGCATGACATGGAAGACTTCGATTTCGCCAATACATAAAAGGCAAAAAACACAAGTTTGGCATCAAGTTCTATGCCCTTTGTGAAACTATTGACTTCGTTTTGAATTTGGTGATCTATGAGGGTAAATCAATAGTGACAGATGATGATGAAGGAGATGGTCATTGCCAGAAAATTATTTATTTTTATTTATTTTATCTCTGTATTTATCCTCCTGACTCACAGGAAAGCGACAGAGGCGCTAATACATAGGGTAGGCAATTACCCCAACCTGCTTCTGGAGATACAAAGATATTGCTGTCAGCTTGCAAATTTAATAGAGATATAACTGATGAAATTGATGAAGCCATACCTTGATAAAGGTCATGGACTCTACATGGATAACTTCTACAATAGTGTTGGTCTTTCTGAGTTACTGCACAATAGAAAAACTCATATTATTGGCACTCTGAAAACCAATAGGAAAGACAATCCAAAAAGCATTACCCAAACAAAAAACTAAAGAAACCTGGTGAGGCCTGCTATATGAGAAGAGGGCTCATTTATGTGTCAAAATGGAAAAACAAGAGAGAAATCCTCATGCTTAGCACTAAGCATCACCATAGAATGGTGAATTGTGCCTCAAGTCATGGACATAATAAATTGAAGCCCATGTGTGTTCATGACCATAACACAAACATAAGGGGTCGATCGTTCAGACCAACTACTTTCCTACTGTAGTACCCCAAGGAAGACCATAAAATGGTACAAGAAGGTTTTCTTCCATCTCCACGATCTTGCTGTTATGAATTCCTATGTGCTCTTCAAGAAACTATCAAAACAGAAAAAGCTGTGAATCCTAAAGTTCAGAGATGCTCTCATAGGAGAACTGGCATCTGTGGATCTCAGAATGGAACAGCAATGAAAACATCAGCTCTTTCAACTACACTAGCAGAATATGAAACAGTTGATACATTTTCAGTTTAGAGAATATTCCTTCATTGAAAATGTTCCTTGATACCTACGTTGCAGAGTGTGTACACAAAAGGAGAAGAGAGAGACATGTTACAGATGTAAAGATTGTGAAAGTACACCACCTTTATATATTGCACCATGTTTTGCTATTTACCATGGGCATTAGGGTAAGCTAGCCTATGCCCAGATCTTATCTTTTCATGGAACAGTAGCATTTTTTCATGTTTTATTTGCAATAGTAGTTTTTTCATGTAGCAGTTGAGCTAGTTCTTCATAGCTATTGTATTCAATAAATTCTTTATTTGCATCATGCTAGTCAAGGAATTACGAGTCAAAGGAATTATCAAAAAGTTCTTTGTTTCTGTTTCAAAGGAAGGTAAATTAATTCATAATTTTCTATTTTTTGTTAAAAATCATATTATAAGGTATTTGCAACCATGATTAAATAATATGTTTTGTTTTGAACTGAAATAAATAAGTTTGGACAATGTTATGTGTTTAATTTCCACATGATGGGAATACACACCATGAGCAATTCACACCACTTCAGGTTCCAAATGTAGCATGACATCTATAGACGTCACTCTTTTTTTTACTGCCAATAGACTTGTTTAATATATATATAAAGTTACGCAAAATATTGCTTATCTTTTCTGACTATAAGTTAAGAATCATGAGGGTGTGCATTTGTGCAAAACCAGCATGATGGCTATAGCCATTGTCGAGCGTCAAAGTGTTAATGGTTTATGATCAGTTTAGATGGTAAAAGGCAGTTAGTAAAATAATTATAAAAACATTCACATGCTCATGTTATACAGCACTTAAAGCTTCTTTCTCGATTTGGGCATACCTTTGTTCAGTAGTGGTCAAAGGCCTTGATGCATAGCTAATAGGTTTTAATTTGCCTTCAATCCTTTGCATCAATACTCCTCCTAATCCATACGAGAATGAATCAGCAGCAACAAAACTTTCATCATTGGGATTATAAAGTGATAGTACAGGCAGATGGGTTAATAAGTTTTGAATTTTTTCAAAAGCTTTTTTTTGAGCAGTTCACCTATGAAACAAAGTTTTCTTTGACAACAATTCATGCGAAGGGTTGGTAATGTCAGCAGAATTGGGTACAAATTTTGCAAGTTGATTAACCATTGTAAGAAGCTGCCCAACCCCACTTACGTCTGTAGAAGGACTCATATTCTTGATGGCTGAAACTTTGTCTGGGTCAGCTTTAATTTCTTCAAAAGAAACCACATGACTTAAAGCTACCCTTTGAAAAACTCACACTTCTTGTTCAAAGTCACCCCAGCTTGAGCAAATTTGAAAAGAACTTCAATTAAACATTTGTCGTGTTGCTCTCGGGTTTCTCCTAAGACAATCACATCATCCATTTTACATATAACACCAGGAAGACTTTCCAGAAAGTGTGACATTTAATGTTGAAAATGTTTGCGTGATGAAAAAATCCTGAATGGTAATCTATAAAAGCAAAGCCTACCCACAAGTGTTATAAATGTCATCCAATGTTTAGATTCTTCTGTCAAAGGCATTTGCTAGAAACCAGAATTAGCATCCAATTTTTAAAATATTTTAGCTCCCAACAACTTTGACAAAATCTCTTCTATGGTTGGTAGCACATGCAATTCACACTACACATTTTCGTTCAATTTAGTATAATCAACACAGATACGTATTAATACTTTTCTGTTGGATTTTAGTACTACCACCATACCACTACACCAATCCATTGGCTCTTTGACATGAAAAATAACACCTTGTTCTCTTCTATGCTTTTAAATTCTAATTGAGCTGCTTTCTTGAGAGGCAATGGAATCCACCTGGACATTCTCAGGCAAAAAGATTTAGCATTAGGCTGTAATTTAGTATCTTAAGGTTTTCCGAGTTTTCCTAAACTTGAAAATATTAGATTGAGAAATATGTTTGTAGCGTTTTTATCAAAGCTTTTTATTTAAACAAAAACAAAAAGTTACGAACATACGAGGTCTGTTCAAAAAGTATCCGACTTTTTTGTATAAAGCACACAACACAATAAATTTTGCAAGTTTTATTCAATCTCCTTCAAAATATTCCCCTTGGTGGTTCACACACTTATCCCAGCGCTTCTGCCACTTCTCAAAACACTTCATAAACTCCTCCCCCGGAATGCTCTGAAGCTCCTCCGTCGCTTTTTTCATAATGTCTTCTCTTGACTGAAATCGCCTCCCTTTCAAGAGTTGTTTTTAGCTTAGGGAACAGCCAGAAATCACACGGTGCTAAGTCGGGAGAGTAAGGAGCCTGTCTAATAAGTGGCATGCTGTTTTTGGCTAGAAAAGCTTGGACCACATGTGCAGAATGAGCGGGAGCATTGTCGTGGTGAAGCTGAAAATTCTTTGCTGCCCACATGTTTGGCCGCTTTCTTCGCACAGCATCACGAAGGCGACGTAGAATCTCCAGGTAGTACTCTTTGTTGATTGTTTGACCTTCTGGTGCGTATTCATGATGCACGATGCCACGGGAATCAAAAAAACAGGTCAGCATAACTTTCACATTGCTGCGGACTTGCCGAGCTTTTTTTGGGCGTGGTGATTCCGGATGCTTCCATTGTGATGATTGAAACTTGGTTTCTGGGTCATAACCATAAACCCAGGTCTCATCACCAGTGATGATTGTCTTGATAAATTCTGGGTCATGATTTGCAACATCCAGCATGTCCTCCGAAATTTCCTTCCGGAGTTCCTTCTGTTGCTCCGTCAGCAGCTTGGGGACAAATTTAGCCGACACTCTCCACAGGTTCAAATCCTCAGTTAGGATTGAATGAACTGAGCCTGTGCTTATTCCCATTTCTGCAGCAATCTCTCGTACTGTTAAACGACGATCCTCCAACACTTTTTCACGAACCTGATCCATCGCCTCCTCGTTTCGGCTTGTGGATGGCCTTCCTGAGCAAGGATCACTTTCCACTGATGCACGGCCATCTTTAAAGCGTTTAAACCATTGCTTTATCTGAGTTGGGCTTAAGGCCTCATTTTCAAAAGCTTGTTGAATCTTTCGAATTGTTTCAACTTGAGTATCACCAAGTTTTTGACAAAACTTGATGCAATACCTCTGTTCGATGCGTTCTGTCATTGAAATGAAATTTTCTGAAAATCAAAAAACCGATGAACACGTACTACACGCCTGCACTAAATGCTTTACACAGAGAGATACGAATGACGAATCGGCCTGAAACGCTTCACGATTACGCGTGAATGTGTGTGTGTGCAGCCACGCTTTGCACGGGCAGTTTGCTCATACCTTATTGGCGAGAGGGAAAAAGGTCGGATACTTTTTGAACAGACCTCGTAAATTAATAAATTATGTATTCTCCGTTCCATTACAGCCTCCTCCCACCTCTCGACCAATTTTTTGATGCTATTCTGCCAAAAAACCCCAGGTCTGGTATCAAAGAATTTGTTTAGCCAGTTTTTAAGGTCCTCTTCATTGTCAAAGGTAACGCCCCTCATATGGTTTGACAAAGAGTGGAAAAGATAGTAACTTGTGGGTGCAAGGTCCAGAGAATATGGCAGATGCTGAAGGACTTCCAATTTGAGCTCTTCGAGTGTGGCTTTGACGACTTGTGCAACATGAGGCCTGGCATTGTTGTGAAGAAGTATGGTTTGGCCTTGTTGATGAGGTCTTTTCAGTCGAATAGCCTCATTCACACGATGTAGCTGGGCTATGTAGAGCTCCTTGTTGACTGTGGCATTCCTTTTAAGCATTTCCCAGTGCGCAATGCCCTCCCAGTCCCACCAAACGCAGATCATGGTCTTCCTTGGATGGAGATCAGGCTTGACTCTTGGCTTTGGCATATCTTCAGGAGCCACCCATTTCTTTCTTTGCTTCATATTTATATATAGGCACCATTTTTCATCTCCCGTGTAGATTCGGTACAAAAACCGCTGTTTGTGACCACGCGTTACTCAATGGCGGATGAGATGTTGAGAAGCAATTTGAAGGCGATTTTCTTTGTTGTTTTCACTAAGCTCATGAGGCACCCAGACTCCCAATTTTTCAGCAAATCCCATTGAATGAAGATGATTGAGATTTGTTTTTTGATCGCAGTTGATTGTTTTGGCCAATTCATGACTTGTTTGGCAACTTTCCTCCTTCAAAAGTGCTTTGAGATGGTCTTCATCAAATTCAGAAGGTCTTCTGCTGTGAAGCATGTTGTCAATGTCAAAATTGCCATTTTTTAACATTGCAAACCATTTTCTTGCCGTAGATTTGCCTATGACACCTTCCCCATATACCATGAAAAACATAGTGACATTTTTCACAACACAAATATCTTGATTGGAGCAGTAATCTTGCATCTTTAACTTGGCAATAAATTTCTCTTGAACATTTAATGTCTCACACTGTGGGCCTGTCAAAATTTGTGATGATGGCATTATGTTTTCACCATTGAGTAATTCAAGAAGATGATTTGGTACTACAGTCACATCAGCTCCAGTGTCTATTCTAAATTTTACATTTACACCATCTGCAAACACATTAACCATAGGCTTATGTACATCAAATTTATAATTCAACAAAATTCCCAAAAAATAACTTTTATCTTCTAAGATGCTTTACTTGTTAATATTTGCTCTAATGTTAATAGATGCAATACTAGATATGTTCAAAGCCTTGAATAAATTTAACAGCTCAAACATGGCAAGCTTTTTTAAAACGGCTTAGCTTGCCACATTTAAAGCAACGACTGTTGTTAGCTGGGCATCTGCTTCTCTCATGAGCTCTATAACCCTGCACCAAGGGCAATCTTTGCCTTTAGATGAGCAGCTAATTTCACATCTCACAGTTTCAATCTTGTAGAGCTTTACAGTGCTTTTGATTTTTCCCTGTTGCCTTTTCACAAGCTCTGAATTTCTTGTGCTTTTAATTGCTCTTCACAATGTCAAATTAGGGTCCATCTGCAATCGTTTGGATAAGGCCACATCTGCAGGACCCACACCAAATGACCCCATATCATCTCTTCTTTCAATGCTCTAAATTTGCCATGCTCTACCAAACAATCCAATAATAAAATAAACTCATCATCAGGCTTATTTGGCATCTGGACCTGTTTATTAAATACAGCTCATTCATAAACAATATTTTTTCTAACTGAAAAATGTTTGTTGAATGTCTTCATTATATTATAATTTGCAGATTGGTCATTATTAAGTTGAAATGGCGACAATATATCATCCGCCTTAACTTTTAGCAGGCACAGTATTTACTTGATTTTTTTAATCTTCTTTTGATAATTTAGATGCCAAATGCTATCATTTAAAACAGTGGTTCTCAACCTGTGGTACACGTACCACTAGTGGTACGTGGTGGTACGCAGTGGTGGATATTGGGTGAATGAGGCAGTTGCTTTGGGGCCCCCCTCAAAGATACCGCATATAATATCATTTTGCTGTATAAGGTTTTTTAGAGATCATTATGAATTTGGGATGAAAAATGGGAAATAGGAGATCGATATGAAGTGAAGACTTTTTTTTTAGAGATCACCATAATTTTGGGAGAAAAAAAGCGAAAAGGAAGATCAAATCGAAGTGAAGACCTTTTTTTAGAGATTGTTATGATTTTGGGAGAAAAGAGGGAAATGCGAGATCAAAGCCTTTTTTTTTAGAGAACATCAAGTTTTGGAAATCTTTGCCTCGGGCCCCTAACTTTGAATATCCACCACTGATGGTAACTGAATAATTTTTAGATTCTCTAAAAATCCAACACTCGGATTAAATTGTGTTTTTTAGATATGCCACATTTTCAGCGAAGACCTTTTTTTTAGAGAACATATCATTTTTGAGACAAAAATTTAAAAATTAAAAAAAAAATCGAAATAAATAATTTTTTGATGAACTTTGTGGTATGTAATGTAAAGAAAAATTGCTAGATGGTACTTGCTAGCAAAAAGGTTGAGAACCATTGATTTAAAACATCTAATCCAGTTAGGCCATTGCTCTGGATTATTAAAATTAAAAGTTTTTAGTGCTTGAATAGAGAATGACATTAATCTACCTTGAAAACTTTACTATAATATCTCTTTACTCTGTTGATGTTAAGTTCTAAGCTGGTAACAATTTTGACGTGGTGTCAGAAGTGCGACGCAAACCGACACCTCCATTCGAAAACCAGAACTGCCTAACATTGTCATTCCAAGATACCGCTCATAACTCAACAGTAATCTTAGCTTAGTTGCTTTTATTTTCTTATTACATGCACATTTGTAGTTAACACATAAAGCAAAAAGGGCACAGCACACATTTAAGCTAGAGGTGATGCAGGAATGCACACAGTTGGAAATGCACAGAGTTAATTGAACAAGACACAATTTGTACATTCTACTACAGTTACTATAAATTAACTGCAACAGTCAAAATTTTATAATCAAATCTTCTGCTCTTTCAGGCTACAAATAAAAGATAGTCTGGATTTAAATTAAAACTACATAATCTATCTTGTTGCTGTAGATCTATTTTTATTATTTTTTTGGTTTTTTTATAGGGTTCTTTTCCCAATAAAAAAAAAGTTTTAAGAAGCGTTTAGTTAATTGGATTACTTTATTTTTAACCATTAGATTAATTTGGTTTGAATATTTGAGTGGGTAAGAGTATGAGCATAAGCTTTCAAAGAATTGCCAGACTACTTTGTTGCCAAAAGTAACAGTAAAGTTTTTTCAAAATCAAATTAGCTTATCACAGATGACCAATATCACCAAATAAATCTTTGGGAATGGACATGAAAAGCAGCTGAGCTAAAAAATTAACTAAATTTGGCTCTTAGCTTTAGCACTTCAATTTGCAACAAAGCCAATCAATTGAATGTGACTTCCAATCAAATTGCAAAAATCATTACAATCATATCAAATAAAAAAATATAAAAAATGTCTGGTCTTGAGACTAATTTAAAGAACACGAAAGCAAGACCCCATCACCTTGAGAACAAGACAGAGATTATTAGCACAAGTTTGAGACCAAAACCAAGACTATAAAATATGGGTCTCAAGACTTTTATCGTTGCTGTAATACATTAAGCATTAATTATCTCCAACAGAAGTTGATCTTTTTATGTTAAAAATGATTCTTTTTATATTTCTAGCACTAGTTTTAAATGACTCAAGTGTAGCTATCAAAATACATACATATATTACAGAGGTTGTGATGTTTTAAATTTTAAAAAAATATATTTGCCACTCTTCATAGTTATTTTAAAACCTGTGGTAGTTAAATTTGAAGTAAAACAAAAGCTGAAAATTATTAATTAAAAACAGATAGTTTTTTAAATTATTTCAAAATGGATTTCTAACTTAAGTTTTTATTACTTAACTGTGCATTTTTTGCAACTATGATTGTTAAAAAAGCCTATGTCAAAATGAAATCTTTAATCTAGGATACTAGTACACTTCATCAAACAACATTTAATTTAATTTTTTATTTTTTATAATGGTAACATTTTTTGTCAGTACCATTTTAAGATTTATTAAGATCAGTAGATGGCTGTGAGAAGCTATAAAGCCATGCTCCCCTATTGTGTAGTTTCGATAAACTGTTGGTTCAAACTTAGGATACTCTAAAGCAGAAGTGGCCAATCTATGGCAAATTGTACAATTTTAAGTGGTGCACTAGCACATCAGCAACAATAAGAAAGAGAAATTTAATTATAAAAAATTTATTTTTAGTCAGGAGCAAAAGCCAAAATTTGGTTCCAGGAAAAACAAAAAGTTGGCCACCCTTCCTCTAAAATAATCAATTTAACAGGAAGTCCCCCTCTAATATGTGTATAAATTAAACGATAGAATAAATTACTTTTTACCTTTATGTGTGGTGATATGGCAATCATTTGCTCCATTTCTTTAAGAAACAATAAATGGGCATTTTTGTGGAAGTTAGAAGCTTTTACAATGTAGATTGCTAAATCAAATTGTCTTTTTCGAATTAAGTCACAGAATGGTAATACGTTGTTTGGAAATACATCACCCTTCATATCCAAGCAATTTGGTAAACCATTTGAAACCTCCCTTGTTAATTCCTTGTCATTTAATTCATACAACCAAAATGAAAAATCAGTAAGAGAACTGAAATCGATGTCATGTAATTCTGGCAGAGAAGAACACAGATATTCTTTTAAAAAGTTTACAGTTTTAGTTGGTAAGGTAAATTGGGTTTCATCAATTGTTTCTAACATTGCTACAGTGTGTTCATTACACAAACCAAACAAGAATTTAGTTACAACCTCAAATTCGCTGTTGCTTAAATAAATTTGACTTGGATCCATGCAAGTTTCTGCAAATTCTTTAGGGTCTAAATAAAAAATCATGTAGATTGCTGCAAAAAACTCTTGCCATATTAAATAAGTGAAATGACTGAGATTTTTAGTAATTTTACATACAACAGCTAGTGCATTGGTTCCACCATCAGCATGAAATCTAGTTAAGAAAGTGTTGATATCAGTTTCCTGCAGTCCAGCCTTCTTAAAGTCGTCATCACTAAAGTAAAATTTCTTTTTCACCATCCCCTCATAAGCTAATTGTGCCAAAGATTTTAAATTGATCAGGGTATGGACATGTGTAGTATCAATAAACAAACACAAATTAATTGTTAGTATTTGTGTTATGTTTGTTGGATTGCGTTGGTTTGGTTTATTCAACTTGAGAATTTGATAAATGGTGTGAAAAATCAGAATTGCCATAACAGGCACATGGCAGTACAAGTTAAGCTCAGGTTGGTTTTGAACATGATTCCAAACTTTTTCTTTGTAATCGTTACAGATGTCCCCACATATTTGCTCTTGACCTTGGATATCAATGCCAAGAATGCTGACAAGAAAAATAGGTTTTAACTTTGGTGGTAAGTCCAACAACTGTCTTGGTCTAGAAGTAATAATTTTTTTGGCTTTTGGCAAAATTTCACCATTTAAAAGACCTAAAGTAAAGTATAGAGGTGATTCTTCAGCATGCATATTGAATTCAATATCTGAATATAAACTTAATTCAGTAAATTCAATTTCATCAAAACCATCTAAGATCATGACAACCGAATCAGAAACAGAAAGATGTTGCAAAAAATTTTCAGGACAATTGATTTCTTTCATCCAGACAGAAGTTATATTGTTAAAAAGAAAGTGAAGTAAGGTCATTTTTTTATTATCAATAAGGTCTTGCAGCTTAACATAAAAAATGTAATCAGCATTGTATAAGTTTTCTTTTAGGACACGGGTAAGCAAGATCATACTAAGAGTTGACTTTCCTACACCAGCCTGACCAATGACACCTACAACATTTCCATGTTTATTCAAATACTTTTCCTTAGTTTCCTTTGTGAGAGTATTTTTATAATCAGAAGAGTTTTCAGCCATCTTTCGAGATTCTGTAAAAAAATTTTCAGGCAAAATATCGCCCATTGATGTTTTTTTGATTAAGCTTTGAATTTCTTTCCTTGTTTGTTGATAGCCACTTTCCAGTGCTGTTATAGTTTCTTGGTAGTGAGTCATCTGGAGAGGAACATAATTGATTTTAGGATCATCTAGTAAATAATTTATCCTTGGTTTTTCACAATTTTTTGTCAAGTTTGAGCAAAGGAGTTCCCGAACTTTTTCATCTGCAAAAAAATTCCAAGTGAGGTATAAAAAAGAAATAAAATAAACTAGTTTTTTACTTAAAAAAGCTATTAGTGGAACATAATTTGAAAGTAGCAAGAAGTAGAACTCATTCCAAATCTCTATGTTGGATGCTCTTCAATACAAAACATTGGAATAAAAGAAAAAGCTTGAAAAATTTATTTTGTAGTACGTAGTAGGCATAAAAAAAAGTCCATTTGAAGTAAAGACAAAAAATAAAGCATAAAGTTTTTGGTGGCAAAATTCAGGTTTTGAAAGCATAATATTTGTGGCCTCTAAAGCATAGATAAATCAAACAAAAAGTGGCCAATTGAAAGAATGGAAAATTCTAATTTTGACTGAAATGAATTGTCATGTCAATAAGACATTTTAAGTCTTTGTCATTAAACATAATTTAATTTGAGAAATCACTAACACAATAAAGATTATTACAACTTACAGGAAGTTAACTTTATATAGTATTTTTACAGCATGTTGGCTTTGCTTTATTTCAAAGCAACATTGTTCTTAAAATTTTTTCCAAATATGAGAGTTAGTAAGGTCACCAACACAACAGCTACTAGACAGGATTCCAAGACATATTTAAATCTATAAGAAGTGATTAGCTTTTCTTGAGTAATGCATTTTTTCAGGTTGTTAAGTTCCCATAATCAAAGTTTGCTTAGTGACTTGGCCTTATAGGATGACACAAAATCAAGAATTTATAATTGGTGCCAAAACTATGATGACGAAAAATTTTTTATTTTTTTAGTTGGCTATTCTTCATTTTATTTATTTTTTCTGATGTTAAGTTTTTAAGTTTTCAAAATTACATACATTAAGTTTTTAAACACTGGTCTTTGTTGCCTCAAAGTATCTGTTTAGTATTTACATAAAATGTATGCTCAAGCTCAATGCACTGCTGCTTCAAAAGATGTCTTTGAACTAATTATGTTTTTTTATCCCGAGTATCTAACATAATCTTTAATTTTTTTTCTTATTTTGTTGTATTTTTCTGACAGCTGTTAGATGAAGAGCCTTATAAATAAACTTAGTTTTTGTTATTTTGTAAGTAAAAAACATTGAATTGTAATTAAAATTGGTTATGTCCAGGAAAAACCAGACATTGGCAAAGTTTACTTGCAAACAATAACAAAGTTTACTTACAGTTGTCAGGAAACTTTTCACAGGTCAATTTCTTCTGAATTTCTAATTAAAAAAATTATTTTCAGAATATATGGTATTAACAGTTAAACATAATAGCATTCAATGATATTGTAACAATAATATTATTCTAAAAAAATTACCCAAACTAATATTATAATATTATCTGAACTAATATTACTATACTATACTACAATATTACACTATACTATACTATAATCTTAACTACACTATAATATTATCCTAACTAATATTATAATACTAATTGTCAACAGCATGGTCAAGTGGTTAAAGCACCGGGATTATGATCAACATGATCTTGGTTTAAAACACACTTGCACTATTCTGTTGTGTTCTTAGAAGGACACTTTACAGCACTTTCCCCTGCTTGGTGGTCTTGGCAAGCAGATCTAAATTACAGTAATATCTCCATTAAATTACTAGCAGACAGCAGTATCTTGGCATGTCCAGAAGCAGGTCAGGATAATTGTTTATTCCATGTATTAGCGCTTCTTTGCTTTCTTGCAAGTCAGGACAATAAATATAGAGAAAAAAATCACAACTAACACTATTCAAAATGCTATTGTAAAAATAATATTATTCTTATCTACAAGATAACATCACTCTTATAAATAAAAGCAATGTTATTACTCTCATGTAATTTTTTTAATTCTTTTAGTATAACTAGTGCTGTAGAGTTGGGGTATTTTTAGTGAGTTGGAATTGGGAGCCAGGTCCTGGACTGTTAGTGAGTCAAGAGATTTTTTGTGAGTTTGACTCAAAAGTAAATGGGTCAGTAAGAGTAGAGATTTGGCAAGACAAATAATTTTGTATTTTAATTTATTGTGAATTGCAATTTAAAAGTTTCAAAGAGAGTTTTTCATATTAAGGATAGATTTTAAATTATGACTAAATTGTTTGAGCTGATAAGCAGCAATGAAAACTTTTTAGCCTTTAAGATTAAACCATACAACTTTTTTCAAGCCAAAAACTACAATATATATTATTTTTTGGATTCATAGTCAGATGGTAACTAAATTAAGACTGGGAAGTCAAAAATAAAACAGATATTTTTTCCAAAGTTGGAAAAATAGTTTTTCCCCTGTGATGGTAGTGGTGGGCTTTCCCGACCCATTTCTAGAGATGAGAGTGCATATCAACTCTGTAGAGTCCAATAATTGTGTAAAACCCCAGGGACAGACCAAAGATCTAGAATAGTGAGGGAGTGCCCAAAGGTGGCCTAGTGCAGAAAATCAAAAACACAGCTGTCTAGCATGAGATAAAATATATCTCCTGTGATTCAGAACTACATTTGCCACACAAAGAAGTCTCGACTCAACCAATCATGTGGAGGTATGTGGGAAAAAGAGTGCTGAGCCCATTGCAGTGCAAAAGAGAGAGGTTGCAAAGAGTGGATCTAAGAAGAGTAAATTTCTTAAAAGATACAGTAAAAATTTAATGTTGAAAGAAACCAAATCAGATACTGCATCTCAAGTGGTGAAGAGGGAAAGGTGTTGGGAGGAAATAAGAGCTGAGAGGGAGACTGGTATGATGGAGGGATTATGAGTGGCACCAACTTTTCCTTGGAGTCAGATAAAGATTTAAGAAGTGATTGGGTGTCAGTGGGGATTTGGTATTGAGTATGACAAGGAAACAGAGAGTTGTTAGAAAAATTGGGAGTCGGAGAAAAAGTTGATGAATTCATAGTTACAAACAGGAAATGAGAAATACACCATTCAAAAGCATAAAGAATGGCCTAGGTTTCAACATTATAGCTGATGGCCCAATATCTGATCAAGAAAGAGAAAGAGGCCACAGTGAGACATTTAGTACATTTAATATGAATCCCTGCTTCTCCCTTTAGCAGTCCACCAGGAACCTAGCCATCATACCATGCAGCAATGTTGCTGTGTACAAGGGTAAATAGATGAAAAACAGTGACAGCATTGCAGAGCCAAAGAAGAGTTATTATAAGAAAATGAAAAAAGATGATAAGAGATACAATAAGAGGAAAGCAAAGACCAGGGAGGATTAGGATGACATATAATTACAGTTTTGCAAAGTAATTAAAGATTAAAGGTGAGGTTATGAAATCTAGAAAAGGATCTACTTGATCTCTTCTTAGGCAGGTACTAGAATTATGACGGAAAAGAGAGGCTAGAGGAAAAGATGAAAGTAGTCTTAAAGCACATTTAAAGAGAGAGAGATTGATACATGAGGGTAAAAAGCAGTGGGGAGAAAAGTGCTTCTAAATGTAGGCGAGGAATCAGAGTAGATGACTGACATCATGTGATGACCATGCAAGAGGATTCTGCATTCTCTCCATGAATGTAATGTGGGTGGGAACGAGAAAGGAAACCAGTCTGGGGAAGCATATAGGTAAAAATGGGGCAAATAAAGGCTTTACATAAAGTACAAAAAGATTCTTCAAAGGGGCCCCAGAAAGCAGAGGCAATACAGTCGTGAAAAAAAGTTTAAAACCACCTACCAAAAAATTCCTTTTTTTGGTTTTAAGCATTGTGATGTCATCTGGCTTGGATTGCATCATCTTATTGTATCAGTCTAGCTGGATGTGTTTACAAATACAATACTCAGTGCATGCTCGGTTAAAAAATATTTGGGCTGTTTCTTTAATATTTTAAAAGTTTTTGAGAGTCAAAAAATGGGCAAAAAAGCCAGTTTGTCTAAAACTAAAAGAGCCCAAAATCTAATTTTGCATAAGGAAGGTATTCTGACCTAGTTTTGTGCTCTAATTTTTAAGCTTCACTGGCTGGACAGTACATGTCATCATAATCGAGACCACGATTTTCGATGGAAAGTATTTCTTTCATTTAGTAAATATGCAAGTTAGAGTGCACACAAAAGTTTTTGGCTCATTTGCTCACTTGTTTCATACAAGAATCCTGCTGCCTTACATAATTCTGTAAGTCATATCTTGTTGGCTCTGTCAATAGTTTTTAATCGATATATTGCTTTTAGAGAACCTGTAAAAATTTTTAGTTGGAAATATTGTGTTAGCATGTGTTATTTCAGTTGCATGGTGTTTGGTGTGCTGGAGTAAGCAACGTAACGCTTCACACTTCTGTCTATTAAATTATTTAACACATTGCCTACCATAGGAGTCACCAGTGATACTCAGGCTGTATGTTAAATGTACTATGCGACTCCCAACAGTAATGTTTTTCAACTAGCACTCAGAATCTTGTAATATATTTTAGATTGCTCAAACTTAGGAAAATGGTAGAGAAAAGATGAAACTTTTTAATGTTTATGTAGTTTTTATTTATGATAATTTGGAGCAAAGTTATGGTAGCATTAACCACACTTGTACCTAAGAGCAATTCAATTGCTACCTTATTATACCATATAACACTTTTCCTTAGTGGACTAAAGTAACTTGACATCTGATCTGAGATATCCACAACTTGTTTGGACTTGTTATGTTGAATGATTACATCTGTTTTTTTTACTGCCTTTCCTTTTCTATTGAGTTTCCCTGTTTCTTGAATTTCATAGGAATCTAACTTTTCGCTTATCCTTCCAACATCCAGCTATTACTCCATTCTTTTCCTTGGATATAATTTCTTCTTTTTTCAAAGACATTATAGGATTTATAGGATTTACAAAGAAATTATAGGATTTCTTTAGGGATAGCTTTTGAATTTTTTCTTAAGAGTTCCAACTGAATGAGTCTTTTTTTCCAATAATTTTGTTGCTAGATCAATATTGGTGTAGTAGGTGTCTACAAGTAAAGTTCTTCCTTCATTTAAGTAATCAGAGATGAGATTTATTACAGCTCTATCAGAAACTCTCTTATTATTTACAGTTGTATCTCTGTAATTACACTGTAAACAATAATTTGTAGATATAGCCTTCAGAATCACAAATCTTAGAGTTTTATGCCATACTTTAAACTTTTTCCAGGGATATACTGAAAAAAATCAGGTGTTCTTGAAATTTTACCATTGCTTCATCGAGTACTAAAAACTCATCTGGTTTCATTAACGTGGAAAAATTCTTGAAAATATTTTCAATCAGGAGTCTAATTTTATAAATTCTGTTTCCTGATCTGCTGCTTCATTATTATTGAAGTGCATCGTTCTGAGTAATGTTTTGAATATATTTTTTTGCATGACTTTGGAATTATATGATTTTTATAAAGTGGTTTTGTTGGCCAGAAATCTGAAATTTCAGGAAGCTTTACTCGTCCCATATAGCATATTATTCCTAGAAACTTTGTAATCTCATCAACATTTCTGTTTTTCCATTTGTCTCCTTTCTTTTGTCTTGTACTATATATTCTAAAATACTATCATCAACTAATTTTCTGTAAACTTCTATAGGCATTGCTCCAGGGAACAGGTTTATTGATGGTGTACCAATGAAAGTAAATTCATGCAATCTATCTCCAGTTACATTTTTCCATGTTGAATTTGAAGGAATTTTAGGTGGGGTTTGATTTTGAAAATTATCATCATCTTCAATTTGAGAGTCCTGATCATTTAATTTAAAATATATGGACTTACTATCTAATAATTCTGATTCAGTTTCTGAAATTTTGAACTCACTATCTGAATCTT
The DNA here is from genome assembly GCA_963680785.1 of Diplosoma virens. Classification (NCBI taxonomy): domain Eukaryota; kingdom Metazoa; phylum Chordata; class Ascidiacea; order Aplousobranchia; family Didemnidae; genus Diplosoma; species Diplosoma virens. The sequence goes on from OY796883.1 coordinate 27,455,222, forward strand.
CAAAATCTGAACAACTAGCTTTACTATCAACACTTTGTTGCTTCTGTGCATAAAAAATCTTCTTGGAAAAAGCCATGTAGGGTTCACATTTATAATTCTATAATTAATCTAAAAAAGTTTAATCATGATTTAGGAAATTGAAAAGCATATAGTCAGTTATATATGGGTATACAATATAAAAAAGTTCAAATACCTAAAATATTGTGTAAATGTAAATATGTATACTTACATGTGTATAAATAAAATACATACAGGGGTGTCCATAAATTAAGGCAACAAACGTTTTGGCCTCTACCGAAAATACAAAAAATTAAAACAAGCATTGCTACTCATGACTTAATAGAATAAAGAATAGGCTTTCAAATGATATATACTTTATTCAATATAACTCCCTTTGTTCTTGATTACGGCCTTCAATCTGTCTGGAAACGAGTCGCATGCAGCACGTAGCGTTTTTTGAGGTATAGCGTCCGACTCTTTCATTAGTTTGGCCTTCAGGGACTCCAAGGTTTGATGAGGAGTGGAGCACTCTTTTTTCCAAGATGGACCAGATGGAGTAGTCCAATGGGTTTAGATCTGGGCTTTGCGCTGGCCAATCTTCCTTACTTATGAATGAGGGGATTTTCCTCAGAATCCACGAATAGGTAAATTTTGAACCATGGGAGGGCACTGAATCCTGTTGGAGGGTCCGCGGTTCATCTTTGAAATGTTGCTTGGCCCAGTGGAGCAGACAACCCTCCAGAATGTCTGAGACGTACCACTCAGAGTTTAATTTTACTCCCATTAGAACAAAAAGGAGCGGGGACGGAGATCTCCCGGTTGCGGTCACTGCTGCCCACACCATCACAGACTGCAGATTTTGGCATCTGGTGATAATTCTTCCTTCAGTTGTGGATGAGGACACCCAAACTCTATCGTTTTTCTGGTTAACAGCTTGCTGGATGTCGAATTTCTTCTTATCAGTGAAGACCAAATTGGGCAGCGTGCCTTCTGCAATGTCCTGCAAAAGTTTCCTGTATTTTTCAGCTCTCATGGCCACATGACAATCTGAGAGTTCTTGTCGACGCAGCATCTTAAAGGGTTTAACTCCTAAATCTTCCCTCAACAGTTGGTGCATGGTGGATTTGCCTACACCAGCTGCAGCAGCCAAGTTCCTCCAACTTCAGCAAGAGTTGTGTCGCAGCTTCTCCCTGGTACGAACAGTCCGTTTTTGACCTTGGCCTTTTCGATCTAGGGTAGTTCCAATCTCCTGAAACTTTTTGATGATCTTCCAGACAGTTGTGCGGTTTATTTTGAGCCATTTAGCTATTTCACTATTACTTTCTCCACTTTTGTGGAGTTTTATCACAATATTACGATCAATAGACATGGAAATAATTTTTTTAGAAAACTTTGCTATATCTGAAATGAAAGAACAGAGTTTTAGCTTTAAAATGGTGTATTAGTTGTTTGAGAAAAACCGAATTTAAATGCACTAATTTTACGGAGAAAGTTGGTTGCCTTAATTCATGGACACCCTGTATCTATCATGTTTTATCATAATCTATCATGTTTTATTATAATGTGTACCTAATTTGTACAATACTTTGTCTCATGCAGATGTAAGAGTTGTTTATAAAATGCACAAATGCAAATATACATGCATAGTTATCTCTGCATGTAGGTATATACAACCTATGATCTCAGCTTCTAAAATATGCATTGTGATTCAATGCCCGTAACACCCTAACTATTTTACTCAACTACACAAGGCTAATTGAATTGATTTTCTCAAAGATCTGGCAATTATAGTTACCAAATAACTCATTTACAGTGGGAGTCACCAGTGACTCCCTTGGTATATTTTGAATTCAACATTCATTCTGTACCAAGGGAGTCACCAGTGCTCCCACAATGAAAACCTGTCATAGTGCTTTATTTTCCATCTTACTATGTTGTACACAACTGGTTTTGTCTTAAAATCATTTTTTTAAAAATATGGTCTTGGTACAGAACTTTATATTGCATAAAATGGCTTGGTAGGCAAAATGTGAAATTATTTGTTATTCTCACCTCTGCAGCATTTTGCGCATTAGAATTAGCTGAATATCTCTGGTTATTTTCAGGCAGCGTTAGTTGGCCATTCACCTCTCCTGTAAAGCTTATACTAGTGTAGTTTGGAGCCTACAGAAGGATTTTTTTAAAGAAGATTTGCAAAAAAAGTGTCCTGTAGCAAAATGAATGTTCATAAAGCAATTGCTAGATTTCAAAATTTTGACAAAAAGAGTGGAAGCTCTTATGATGACAACTTGATTCAGCAAATAGATGTTCAGTCTTCACCCAGTTTCTGCAACAAATTGTGCACGGCACTGCTTCTCAAAGGCACAGATGTTTATTGTAAAACTGTTAGTAGGCATCTTTTTCATGATTTCAACCTGTGAAAAGATCTTGCTTAACCCAAAAAGGTTGGCCTTTGCCAAGCAATATAAAGACAGGGATGAAGCAAGGTGGAGTAAAATCCTTTTCTTGGATGAATCCACAATTCAGCAGTTTGCCCAGAGAAAATGGACAATTTATAGGCCAGTTGGAACATGACTTAATGACTGCTATACACAAGCTATGGTAAAACATTCTCCCAGTGTCATGATTTTAGAGGGATATTTCAGTAATGGCATAGCTGGTCTTTTTTTTACCAATTGAAACAACAATAAACAGCATCAGGTACCGCAAAGTGTTGAAGGATCAGCTCAAAATTCACATGGCTATTCATGAATGTAATATGTTCATGCCAAAAGGTGCTTTCTGTCACCGTTTACAGTTAGTGAGTGATTTCCTTAAAAAAAAGAATATCAAAATGTTGGATTGGTTTGGTAACAGCCCAGATTTCAATCCAATTGAGAAATGGGCAACACTGAAAGACAAAGTGGCAGACCAACATGCTACAAGTGATAAAGATATGGAAATGGCAATAAAACAAATATGGATGCAAAAAATTAAAGCTGAATACTGCAAACACCTGTTGTATAACATGCCTTGTTGTTTGCAAGTTGTTATCAAGAACAAAAATGGACATACCAAATAATAGATTCTTACATGAAAACTGGCTAATGTAACTCACTTTTAAGTTGATAAACTTACCTTTTGACATTTAGTGTTATTTTTCATGTATGACTATTTTATTGCAGTACTTTCAATAAACAAACTATAACATAAATAGAACAAAATTGGTTTATTGTATATTTTAGATAAAAAATGCTAGGTGGTCTTAAACTTTTGCACACAACTGTAGAACAGAAAGCACAAAATTGGCTTCTTCCATAGAGATAGAACATGGTGTTTGAAAGAAACGGTTTGCTCAAAAATTACACCAAGAAAGGATGGATTTAGATTAAAGTTTAGTGCAGTGTTGAAAATTGATAGAAAAGGTCAAAGATGAGATTGATTGAAGCATAGGCTGAAAAAAGATTACTAGCATTTGAGGGGGTTAAGAAGTAAACACCACAGAGAGAGGGAAGTTTGGACAGCCGCAATTGCATGCTCAATGTTTGGGGAGGAGGCCCAAATTGTCAGCATAGAGAGATATTTGAACAGTTACAGGAAGAGAGGCACAGAGTTCATTAATAAAACAAAAAAAAAGGACTGGTCCAAGAATTGAACCTTGAGAGACACCTCTTAAAGATGAAAAAGACAACTATGCTAATTATAGATATAGACTTTTGAACAGAGTCGGGTGGGCAGTCAAATGTTTTAGACTGAATCCCCAGCACTAATATGTTCATTTTGTGTGTTGTCCTTATTTTGGTACTTATATTTTTGCTCACTTAAATCGCTTAGTTAGTGTTGCATAAAATAACACTTCTTGTTTGGTTGAGAGGAGGTGGTTAAGAAATGCTATTGCCCAATTAGTTTGGGCATACATATACATAAATACAGTTGGTGGAGAAAGTTTGAAAAGGTGAAAAACTGCTTACATCTCATGTGAACGCTTTCTAAGCATGATTTTACATCCACAGTGTTTTTCATAAAATTTATTGCTGTACGTTATGAAATATATCTGTAAATTATTAATACCTATCAAGAGCAAGTAAAAATGCCACAGATTTTATTGAATATAAGCAATCACAATGAGTGTATGACAAGGACCAAATGAAGAACAAAAATAATTCTCTACTGTTTAATAATAACTACATTAGTTATATCTTAACTGTTTAATAATATATAATTACATATTATACTTGAAAAAAATGAAAATAAAATATCAACGTTGGTTCAAATGTAGCAGTATCCTAATTACCAATACAAGTTTTAAAAAGTTTTAAAAAATTTTACATTAAGTTTCTGGAAATAATCAAAATCTAAAAAAATATTTCCATTACAACACTTAAAAGACGAATCTTTGCTTGGACTGAACAAAATCAATTATTGATTTGCTGAAGGGTTTCTTTTATTAAAAATATATACTTTGATAAAACTATTATGGTGATTTAAATCAATTTAAAAAATATTTTTTTAACACAAAATGCAACAATACATTTCACCATAGTTTTCTACTAACTCAAAGTCCATAAAATTTGACTTTAGGTGTTCAGTGCTATGATATAATACTAAAAAAATATCTCATTGCTTTGAATAATTACGTTAAACAGTACCAGCATCAGCATTGTTGTTTCCATCATCTGTGTGTAAATTCTGAGTGTATATGTCTCCATAGATGTTCGTTCTTGCTCTTTTGGATTTCGTCGATGGTCCTAGCTCCTTATCAAATTGTGATGTAGAATCAGACATTGTTATCAACTAAAGCTTTAAAAATATCAAGCAAAAGTTACTTTTGTTTGCACTCTTGAAGACTTGTTATTGTGCACATCAAGACAAAATATATACAATAGGGTTTAATATTTAATCCTTAAATTTTTTAAATAATTCATAAATAACTTTTATTTTATTTAGAATTTTAGACAATAACATGCACTTGCTCTCTCTTTCTACATACTGTACATTTATGGATAAAAAATTATCTATATCAAAAGTAAGACTACACACAAAATTTAAAGATTCTGAAAAACCACATGAAACTGTTTTGTCAGAAGTGGCACACCAAGTTGTTTATAGTCTTATTGAAACATAATCTATTTATTGTGTATATGAATAAAAGCTATTTAAATTAGAATTTAATTTCTTTTTTTTAGAATAAATCAGGCTATAACCTTCGAATATGTCGCTTCCAACAAAACAGTCACTGTTTGGGTTTGTAAACATCCATAGGTGCCGAGTTTGTGATTTTACTGGGCATGTGCAAACTTTATGACGTCAAAATTAAAACATTACCATTTGATTACTAAAGTTATGCAACAGCAGTTGCATAATTCAAAGATAAAAATACACTTCATACTTCTCCAATGATAAAAGATATGATTGGGCTTGACATTTTAGTTTGGCATCTACATCTGTTGAGTTAGACATGTCACACAGCCAATCCAACAGCTTTTTGTAGTTGCTAAGAAAAGCGTCTAGAGACATCTTTTGTTGGACCCAATGGGCAGGACAAAGTGGACTTACTGAAGTTAAATTTAAATTATCTTCGGTTTCTGACATGCTAAGTTGAAATGTACGAAAGCTCTCCAACCTTTTTGGAGAAGCAGTAACAAATTTTGACACTTTATTAAGGATTTTTCTCCTTCCATAGTATCAATAATGCATTCTTAGACAACCAGATTTAATTGATAACCCATGCAGTAAACATACACAACAGTTTTATTGGATTACTTTATGCATGCTTAAACACCACCAATATTTTCTCTCATCAGCTGCACCATCATAAGCTTGTCCGTGGCAGTTGCTCAAAGATATACTGTATTAAGTGAAAGTAGAGAGGATTTTACAATGGTTGTCAACATTTCTGAATCACATTTCAATGCAACATGCAGTCCCAACACTTCCTTAATAGCCCATGCTGAATCTACGTAACAAACACATACGGACAGTTGCTCCATGGTTGAAATATCCATTGTTTCATCACAAATAATAGAAAAATATTTTGCCGCCTGAACTTCTTTTACAAGACATCTAAGAACTGCATGTGAAGCCATTCCATGAATTAATTATATCATGACTGAGCCATTTGTATGTATTTTGTCTGGTCAACCACACTTGTATATCCCTGTCGTATTTTGCAATTAAATTGATAATTTGTTGAAAGTTGGAGGATTCATCTGTTCAACCTCTTAATGCAAGACCTTGCCTACCACATAAGAGCATAGCATTAAAAATACTTTGTAGAGTTTTTAAGTTTGACACTGCTCTTGCACAATGAGCAGAAATCAATTGATCCAAAACGTTTAAATTGTTGTTGCCCAATAGTGTATATCTTACATTCATGCATTCTTTATGGTGCTGACTGTTTTGATGTTTTGACAAAGCAGCTTTTCCATGTCACCATGCATTAAATCCAGATATCCAAGCTTTAGACTGCCCCTCCAAAGCTAACTCAGTTGCCAGTGAAATTCTGTTGTTTTCTACAGCCCATGAACATACTTCACAGGTAATAACATTTCTGGATACATTGTATTCTATCCAAGGCAAGCTTTCTATGCAATTTGGCTGGAAGCAGGGACCTGCTTGGGTGGAGTGCAAACTGCCTAAGCTTTCGCCTTGTTTATTTTCTGCAGGCCTTACAATTTCAAAATCTGATGAAGACTGTGTACTGGACGATACATTTTGGTCGGAAACATCAGACTCTCTGCTTCTGTTACTAACGCTACTTGCAATAATAAATGCATTTAAGGTCAACTGCCATATTTTTTTGGTAGTTTAGACATTCTAATGCAAATAATTTCTCTACCTGAATAACTTGAAGCAAATTGCACGTGCTGTAAAGACCTAAACTAATGTTTTCGACTTTTAGAAAATATTCATAATAAAATATTTTCCATGTGAAAAGGGAGTTTATTGGTGAATAATTATGATGAAATTAAATACTGTCACAATGACTTAGTTAGTAAGGCTTAGTTTAGCTTGCTTTGTTTTTGCATGCCCATAGTCAGCTCCCCTGTAAACATCTTATGGTGAGTTCATCAGCACACAAGTAAAAATCAATGCTGCTTTTTTTAGAGTCTTGGCCATATCTATAAATAAGAAAACTACAACTCTGATAGTATTTATTTAAATATAGAGGTTTAATGATGGCCAATTTTATGATTAACACAGGTCTACTTCATTTTCTGGTCATCCTGTCTATCCATCTGAGTGTCGATCTCTCTCTGGCATGTTGCTTTTCGGTTAATCATATAATGAAAAAATTTATTTAATGTTTTAAATCTTTTTTCTAATGCTTATCTTTTTTTTAAACAAAAAAGTCACATAATATTAAATCATATGACAGAAAATTTTCTGGTGAAATGAGGGCTATTAAGCTACACAGTAAAAGTGCCAATGACTCCAATTTTACAATCAGCTAAGAAGTATTTTGAAAGGATCAGAAGAACAGTAAAAATAAATATATAAAAATTAGGCTTGGGTAAATATAGATTGCAAGCTAAATATTAAATGTACGATGTAGCCAGCAGGTAAGCTTTGCAAAAAAATTTACAAAACCAATATGACAAATAAAATTTGGCACAATATTTCATGTAACTAGCACGAAAACTGCATATAGAAGATCAGTTTGTTTAATTTAAATTTTAGGTTTTATGTGTTATGTAGGTCACAATAATATATTTATTCTTATAACCTAGACAGCATGTAAAATGTGTACTAAATATAAGCAATGTAAAATGTGTTTATATATTTAAATCTATCTATTATAAATACAAAGATACAACTTAATGATTTCTCCAATGTAATGTAAGTTCAGGATTTCCACCTATACCATTGTTCTCTACATTCTATTCTAAGAATATAGCAATTAGTAAATCACAAAATCATTCTTAACAAAATCCCTACACAATTCTCTAAGCTTTCATTCATAAAAACTCATTCAAATACTCATATTTTTTGTTAAGAATGATTTTTTTAATTAATTTTCCCCATCTATGTGTCTTATAAGGAATCCACCACTCATTGCAAGTTTGGAGCTTATTTAGTTGTGGACAGTTTTGGATTATTTTAGCAATAAATTAAACTGGCAAATATAAATTAATCTGCATAAAACATAAGTGCAAAAAACATTTTCCAACCACTAAGTGGAGATGGAAACCACTGCTATGGCAAACAAGCTTTGACTTTATTTAGTTTGTTTTAATAACAAAGTGGAAGATGAGAATGAAAGCATGAAGAGAATAGCTTATTTCAGGCATTTTATTTGAGTTCGAATTTTAAGATTTTATAATCTGTTAGCTGTGCAATAAAAACTAATTTCTTGCACTTGTTAGACTAGACCAGAGATGTCCGATCTGTGGCCTACTTCATATTTTTATGCATTCCAGTGCTCACTCAAATTTTTTAGTATTTTTCTGCAGTCATGCAGTCGTGGGAAAGTCTAGAAAAACAAAGTAAATACATCAGTTGATTGCTGCATTGAGTGACGTCCAATTTACTGATCTATGAAAACTTTTGTGGGTGGAGTTTGTCATAAGAATGCTTGCTCCAAGCATCATTTGTAGTATTTACATTGTTTTGCTATTGAATTAATATTGATTGTGTTTTTTCCAAGCATGTTTTACAATATCAAGTGATTGTTAGTTAGGCTTACCATACTTCCCAATCTTTAGGGCTTTTTCCTGGCCAATTTGCCAGAAATCCAAGACAGATTTGAAGTGAAGACCTCATTTTTTTATACAGAACCCTACTTTTTAGCAATGAAAACCTCAAAATCCAAGATTGATTTAAGGTGAACACTTTTTTTTAGAGAACACAGTCACTCTACCTACTTAGTACCAGAATAACTACAAGATACTAGAGGCGAACCCTACGTGAATATCGCAGAAAATCACCAGCCTGTTGAAAGGAGCTTATGCAAGTGTTAAACTGGCAGGTCCTAGCAATCTAGAAGGACAGACAAGTATTATAATCTGAATTAATTATATTGAAGAACGGAGACAAAAAGATTAAATGAAAATAAAAACAAATGCCAAAATTATACACGAGATGCTACAATTTACCAATAGATTAAACACATACAAATTACCTAACCGAATTTACAGAGCCACAAAAAAATATTATAAATTTTATAAATTTTCCTGCTAATGCTTAATACCAACTTGCCGTCCCAACAGATACATTCACATACTCAAATATACACAGAATACCTTCATCATCTCAAATCTGCCTTTTATATCAGCATCTACAATTGAATCTTTTAATAATTGTTCTGTATCTTCTCGTTGCCGCCCCGTATATATACACCTTTTTAGCGACCACATGTGAAGGAACGCTCTATACCCGTTCTTTTTCAACAACAAGAACAAAGTCACTTTACCGCGTAAATCTGTAATCAAGACAGCTGTCCAGGGCAACAATGGCAAATAGTCACAAATAACTTTTAAATAATCACGTTAATGTTAATCCAATTTAAACAATTAATTTAAAAAGGTTACAATTTAAATAATTAATCCAAAAAGGTTTTGATTTAAACAATTAATTTAAAAACGTTACGATTTGAATAATTAATCCAAAAAGGTGTCGATTTAAACACTTAATTTAAAAAGGTGCAATGTCTTTATTTAATAAAATTGAAATTGTAGCGTGACAAACACTACTTTTTGGGACAAATTTTTTTCTATTGACAAGTGTCCTGATTTGCCCTTTCGAAAATATTGTATGCCTATTTTTACTTAATGACTATAGTGGGATTAAAGATAGTAACTTTGAACCAATGTGGCATAATTTCAAATGAGATTACAGTAATAGCAGGTTTGCTGCTAGTGATAAAAAAAGGAAACGTGCTGATTTATTAGAAAAGTAGAAAAACAATCTGACATTTTTATAGATTCTAAGTCCAATCTCAGAATTTAATATATGGTCAGTGTCCAGGGATCCACTGTTAGACAAAGATAGTGTCACTCCTAGTCAGCAAAGCTCAGGTGGCTGGATGCCTCAATGCATAGGTTGGTGCGCAGTACTCAGCTATTCAGTAGACCAAAAATAATGCAGTTGTGCACATGTTTTGGCACCAACACCCTATCCTCAGCCTGCAAGTTCCCATAACAGAGTGATGTGCAAAGATAGTTTTTTGTGTAATGCTACTAGATGGCAATGAAAAGTGAGCAATCTGTCGAATTTTAACACAAATAGGGGTTGGACAAAATGGCAAAAGTCTAAGGCTGTTTTAAACATTAGGCTCATGCTGGGCCTGTCAATTATTTAAAACAAAAATTGCTAAATTTACACACATAATAAACCCACAGATAAAAGCAAAAGCTTGAATAGTGACAGGGTTCAATAAATAGCAAATAAACAATGCAATACAGGGATTATTTTTTGATTAAAGTTTTTTTTAAATAAAATTTGTTTCAAACTCGCACCATTCTGTTGTGTCCTTGGGAAAGACACTTTACGGCACTTTCCCCTGCTTGGTGGTCCCAGCAAGCAGTTCTAAATTACAGTCATATCTCTATTAAATTACAAGTGGACAGCAATATCTTGGTATCTTTGGAAGCAGGTCGGGGCCTCCGTCACTTTCCTGCGAGTCAGGAGGATAAATACATGTATAGAGATAAAATAAATAAAACTTTCCATGATTATATTGCAGCAATATTTAAAAAAGGAATAAGGTTGAACTCTGGACATTTCTGCTCTTACTATTCTGTTAATAGATTAAGTTTCAACAAGTTTTATGTTTGTCATGCTTTAACATCAATAATTTTAGCAATCCTCAAAATTTGGAAAAAAAGCAGTGTCAATTCAGTTACAGAAGTGCATTGCTGTAGCTTCAAATTTCAGCATTTTGGACAAGACAATAAAAACCAGTCAGTTAGTAACTGTCAATGTTTTGCATGACTACTGGAAAAAATTACAGTACATTTTAAAATTATAGATAACAGGCTGTAACCAGTGATGGCTTTAGGAAAAGAGGGGGGCACTGTAAATAACATAAAGTTAACCTATTCTGGGCCAAAGCCCACCCACACCCCCAAGCAAACAAACAGCCTTTTAAAACATATAAACTTAAAGACATAACAAATATGCAACAACTTGCTAGCAGTGCCACTTGTGCTATAAACTATATTCTTTTAAGTTAACAGCATTACCTTGTTTTGTGAATCAAGGGACTAAAAGTTCAATTTTTAGTCAATTCAAAGCAGCACATAACACAAAAAACACATTAGCAGCTGTACAAAAAATTAACCAAATACTACTTGTTTAATGCTTTGATTGGTGATGAGTAATAAACAAATAATTTTTATTGATCTGATGATCAAGAAGATGTACTGCTCAATAGTTTTAAAAAATGCACCAAAAAGATTAAAGTAACATTACCTAAAATATAAACATAAGTGAGCAAGATATATTGCACTGCATTAATTTTTACAAAAGCTACTGCATAAAAAACAATGTTGCCTTACTCAAGTGTACTGGCTGGTTATGATTATACATATGTTTAAACTCTACTGGCCTGCTCTGACCACAATGTTATTACAATCTGTGCATAACTCAAAACATAAAGTTGGAATAAAAACTTATACAATCTAAACTTCTTTCCTAATATTTATATATAAATAAGCAAACTCACCAATGGCTTTTTTCTAACTGGTTCATTAAAAACATTTTTGCTGTAACTGTTGCATACTTGTAACTTTTAAGTGCTGCAACAAATTCAAGTTGCGCCATTTTCAAATACTTGCTCATCTTAATATTAATGGTTCCTTTTTTTTAATTTGTCAACTCATTAATGTTAAATGTAACATCTAAACAAATGAAGCAAGAATGAAAAAAATAACAGCAGTTAAAAAGCAAAGAATATGATTAACAACAGTTTTGCATAAATAATGAATAAACAAAAAAATAAAGAAGGTGATCTACTTTTCTTATGCCACAAGATTACTGAAAAGGTATTGCATATAAAGTCAATAACAATCTAGGTCAGCACTAACAATTTTCAAAGAACAATTTTTATATCACAAAAGAAAACTATTAAAACAAATACTGATTCATTGCTAAAAATATCAACAATTGTTTTATGCAAATAATTTGCTTCTTTGTGATTTATTATCTTATAAAGTAATCATATTGTCATAAACTTATGAAGGTTGTCCTGATAATGCTTGTGGATTATGTTTTTATGCTTCTACATTAAGCATATTAATTGTCATATGTTATCTTAAATGCTTTTTAATAATAAATAAGTTATACAAGTTTTAATTCTTTCAAAACATATGCCAATTGATTGTGTCTATAAATTCTTCCATTTAGTGTAGGAATAGAGTTCTTTATGAGGTAGTTTTTTGCTGTATATCAGTCTGTTTACCTTCTTTGTGCTATATTAGTAAATTTTAGTTTAGCCAACTAAAAAACACTGTTTTTCTATAAGCTGCAAGCCATTATAAGTAAAAATCACAAACAATTAAAAAATACTAAGTATTACACCAACTTGTATAATATGGATTTGTATAATATTTTAAAAATATGAAAATATTACACCAACTTTTCATATTTTTAAAATATTATACAAATCCAGTTATAAACTTTTAAAAGTGCATTTGTACTTTTTGGACTACTGCATATACTTGCATGTAGGTCACAGCCCTAGTTTGTGATTGTAAAAGTGGGTGTTTGTGATTGACCCATGTATAGGTCACACCCCTGGTTTGTGATTTTGTGGTGAACCTGTGCATAGATCACACAGTAATTTGGTACTGGTAAGTTACACTGCTCATTCTAACACAAAAATGATTAAATATTTTTCTTTTTAAAAAACTCTAGTTACAAATATCATTCAGTTACAAATACAGGTTAAAGTATGTAACTGGCATTAGTAATAATAACATTTTAATTTAGAATTGGATTAGCAAGACAGAATTGGACATTCCTTGACAAGAAGATTGATGTTTGTTTTAATGTCCGGTGTAAGGTTGCACCTGAAATTTTAGCTCATTTTTTGGTAAAAAAAGTGCGACCTATATGTGAGTATATACAGTACCTGTAAAGAGTAAAGTAATAAATTTATTTGTATAAATTAAAGCATCATTGCTAGTAAATCTTGAAATGTTCTTCTGCTAATAAGCTACTTTAAAATGGTTGAAAATTTAAAAGAATCTTACTTCAACTCATAAGTTACAGCTAGTTATTTAATGAAAAAAATTATTTTCTTTGCATATAGTGAAAAATTGAAAATAGACTGAAGAATAAAAAATTAAAAAATCAATAAAGTTAAAACAGGTTAAAAAATTTCAACTTAATTAGAACTTAATGAATTAAATTTTTTTCAAAATCAATTAATGACAATCTATTAACAATAATGATGACCTAAAATGGTCTGCTTGTGACATGCATGGCAGGCAACACATTTGCTATATATAAAAAAATTTGTTGCTAAAAGTGAAACATAAACATAACATTTTCAAAGTTTCTTGTCAAAATTAAAACTATTGTGTAGCATACAACTTTGCATAATGAAGTTAAAAGTTACATAAAAGTTTGCTTTCTAGCTTTCTGAACAGCAAACTTATTAATAACATCATTAAAGTCAATGTCATTTGAAATTTCTCTTTCTATTGACATTAATGCTAAACCACTCCGGCAATTTCAGGCATTTTAGATTGAAGAAATGTTTTAATTAGCTTCAATTTGGAAAAGGTTTGCTCAGTTGATGCAACTGAAACTGGTATTGTAAGTAAGATTTTCAATGATGTAAATAAATAAGAAAAAGCGTCAACTAGACCATTTTTGGCAATGATTTTTAGTAGATCAATTTTACTGCTAGCATTTTTATTCGGTAGGTTAATAAGGCATAAAAGTTCCTTGTACAAGTCAGCTCCATCAACAGCATTTTCTAAGTCTGAAGATAACTTCATACATTTTAATTTCATTAGCTCTCCTTCACCACCATTAAAACTGTCATCTGTCAACTGATTTATATTTAAAAGTAAACCAAACTCTAGCTTATACTGTTTCAGTAGTTCAAATCTATTTGATATACTTGATATAAACTTGTCTACCGTAGTACTAAAACATTCAATTCCATACTTTTTTTGTGGAGTGTAAGTAACATTGTCATTGCCTGTCTCATTTGCCATTCTTCTGTGAATCTGTATTTGCTGTTGCTTAAAATCCAAGGGTATAGTTATAAAATTTAGCTGACTGTTTACTTCCTTACGAATTTCTTGTGCCTCAGCTATAACATAGTTAAAACCAGAAAGTCAAAAAGTTTAAACAACTTTCCAAAAGAATGATTGCTTGATTGATATTTATTTTGCTAGCTTGAAAAGACTTACTAACAAAGTTGACTTGACTCAACATTTTGTGCCAAATATTGCAAGTTACGAACGATTCAAAGTTTGTTAATTGGTGTAAAAGTCCTTTAATTTCACTACAGTCTTTAGGATCACATACAGTTTCAAGAATTTTATACAAAGTTTTAACCCATTAATGCCCGAGTTTTTTTCTAACCAGGCAAAATTTTTTGGGCAAACAAAAAAAACTGCTACTTTTACATCTACACAATGCACATTACAAAATTAGAAAAATGGAAACTTTATTATTTTGACAGCTACAAGGGTCTTGTCTGCTAATAGATATGTGAAAAGTGCGAGATTAGATTTTAATCTTGTACTATCTAAACATATATTACTGTATTATAAATAGAACGCTAGGAGTTAATGTGGAAATGATACCAACCAAATTAGATGAATTACTTAACACTATTAATCTTACTTTCCCACCTTGCATTTGAAGGATATTTTACCATTAGTTCACACTCCTTTCTTAAAATTTGCCATTGTGAGTTGATGCTGACAATTTTGCATACAACTTTTTAAGTATCTTAAAAAATGAAAGATAAGTGATTGCTTTTTGCACAGTCTGACAAAACTAAATTAATGAAACAAAGCATCCTTGCACATTTAATTCAAGTACTCATTTTTGTACGCCACTCTTTTTTCCAGCCACATTTGCTCCATTATCATATCCTTGTCCTTTACAGTTTTGGATATCAAGGCCCATTTCAGTAAGTCTTTGCAACAGAACTAGAACTTTTTATAACAATAATGCAGAACTAGAACTTTTTATAACAATAAATCTAGTAAAGCGTTCATGAATGACAACATCAAAATTACCAGTAATGTGCACATGTCTAAAAGCCACAGTCATTTGCTCATCATGATTGGCATCTGGGGTGCAATCAAAGATGATTGCATAGTAGCAATCCTGTTTAATTTGAGAAACAATTTCTTCATGAATTTTGTTACCTAAAAGCTGTATGAATTCATTTTGTATGTTTTTTCCCAATAGTGATCTGAATTTTTTCTTAATTTTATTTTGTTCAAATGCTCAGCTAGTACAACATCATAAGTAGAAGTAGCAATCAGTTCTACCAAACTTTAAAAAAAAAATTTTTTTTTTGATCACCCACATACTCATGACCACTTGTACCACGAATTGCTATGTCATGATCAGCAAGATATTTTATAGAAGAAAGCAGTTGAATCAGAACATTTCTCCAATGCTGTACCTTTGCATTATGCTCTTTCAATATAGTACTTTCAAGAAGATATGGAGGAAGCAGAACTATTTCTTTGTATCAAAAACTGATGCATTAAATGGAAATAATCTTGTGACTTTTCATGATTAGAAATATTTCTTGCTAAGTGAATCCAATTAAAGCATCCAGTAATGGCAAATTTAGAAGTAGATGATGAAAATAACTTGCAGGCAAAACAATAGACAGCATTTTTTGAAATTGAATTTACTAAACAACTACAAAAAACTTTTTCTCCATTATTTAAACAACAGTACATTAGATTATTATTAAATTTTCTTTGAGTTTGTGGATTGACTGGATTTGTAACTGGACCATTTTCAATTAAATAATTGGGTCTGGTGCAGGATCGGCTATCATCACTTTTTATGTCTATTTAACTTTTCTTGTTTTCTCATCTCTGGCTTTCCACTTCTCTCTTTATTTCTTTATTATAACTCATTTTTTACTAAGACAACAAACAATGGCATTTATTAAGTTATACAATTTCTTTTTTAATATTTTCAAGTGTCCAAACACTCTTAAAATATAATTTAAAGTCATAAGAATTGATTTTAGTTTTTGTTTAAATATTCAGCAAAACCTAATGTTTTTGTGGGGCCCAATTCTGCACAAGCTATCAATTGCAGATTTGTATTATGAGTTTAACTTTAAAAATCAGCCATTTGCTTCTCAAACACTTCTTAATTATTATTTTCACATGTCTAAACATTATTAAAAAATAGTTTAAAGTCATAAAAATTGATTTTGCTTAAATATTTAACAAAACTTAATGTTTTTGTGGGTGCTGATTTTGCACAAGCTATCATTCGCAGGCTTTAATACTGAATTATTTCAAAAAACACTTCTCAATGATTATACATGTCTTATACATTCTTAAAATATACTTTTTAAGTTGTAGAAATTGATTTTTCTTCAAATTATTTAATGAAACTGAAATATTTTGCAATGGCCAATTCTGCACAAGCTATCATTTCCAGGTTTGTATTATGAATGTAATTTTAAAAATCAGTCATTTGCTTCTCAAACACTTTTTAATTATTATTCTGACATAATTAAAACACTATTAAAATATAGTTTAAACTTGTAAGAATTGATTTTAGGAATGTATAAAAAAGGTATGATCATTAAGAAGTGTTTTTTGAAATAAATTATCTCTAAAATCTGCAAATGTTAGCTTGTGCAAAATCAGCTGCCACAAAAACATTACATTTTGTTGAATATTTAAACAAAATCAATTCTTACAAGTTTAAACTATATTTTAATTGTGCTTTAGTTATGCAAGAATAATAATTAAGAGTTTGAGAAGCAAATGGTTGATTTTTAAAGTTAAATTCATAATACAAACCTGTCATTGATAGCTTGTGCAAAATCAGTCTCCATAAAAACCTTAGATTTTTTTGAATATTTAAACAAAAAATAAAATCAATTGTTGCAACTTTAACCTATATTTTAAGAGTGTTTAGAAATGTGAAAATATTGTAAAAGAAAATTTGTTCAACTTAATAAATGCCATTGTTTGTCATTGTCTTGGTAAAAAATGAGTTATAATAAAGAAACAAAGAGAGGAGCAGAAAACAAGAGATAAGAAAAGTCATAGCAGAGATAAAAAGACGAGGACAGCCAATTCTGCACCAGACCAAAAATAATCTTTGTCAGTTGTTGAAAGATTTTGCCATTGGCCTGGATTATCACTTAGAAGATGCTGTTCAACAACATCAACAAGAAACAAACACTTTACATCTTTAATTTTTCAATTATTTTTTATGATAACTTCATCTTTTTTTCTCTGTTGTAAATTCTATTGAATAAGTTTTTTTTCTTAATAGAAATGTTTTTATGAGTGAAAAAGACTACCATTAGAAAAGTGGCAGAAAAAACAGTTGCAAGCAAAATGAGAAAGTTATACCTCATAAAAAGAAAAATTGAAACCCCCAAAAAATAGATGTTCTAAACTTTAAATCTCTTTTATCAAACACAATCAGCAATTCATCATTTTTTAAAAAGTAGTTTGCTCTGTGTATCAAATTCTACTGGGCATACTGTTTTCTTAACTATTGTATTGGTTGACAAATGTTTTTGTATGATGCATACCAACACTTGGCATATATTGCAAACTTTTATAAATGACAAAAATTGCCCACATCATAAACAATCATGCAAAATCTGGTTTCAGATATTTTAAATTAAAGCAACAATGGTGTAGTGACGATTTCAATACATCTGTAGTAATAATTAAGTTAATGCATTCACATTTATTACTTTTAATAACTGTGTTTTTAAAGAAGTCCCAGCTTTTAGTTGCTTTACATAAAAGTTGACTAAAAGACAATAACAAATGTATTTTAACTTAAAGGATAGTGCCAATAATTAGATGTTTTGATGATTGGCATGCAGCTAAGTTATAACTAAGAAATCCATTCAAAAGCAAGGCAGAACTGCAAAGGAAAAACAGTAGTCATGGACCCCATACTATCAAATAGACTCTCATCTAATGGCAGTGTTTCTCAAACTTTTTCTGTCAAATTCGGTCAGGCACCCCCTTGGTTTCCAGCTCAATTTCCAGTGCCCCCTCGCTTCTTTTTTAAGTGAAAAGAATATTAGATAGAACATATTTATTTCAAAATTTGTGGTTTTGCTATTTTTTTCCCAAAATTGTGGTGATCTCTAAAAAAAAAAAAAAGGTCTTCACTTTGATTTCATCTCTAATTTTGCTATTTCTCTCCCAAAATTGTGGTGATCTCTAAAAAAAAAAAAAAAAAAGTCTTCACCCTGAATCAATCTTGTATTAATCATCCTTCATGTATATTTCTTCTCATTGTTTCCTATCACCCCCTTGTTCTCTTATCACCCCCCCAATCACCCCCTTTCTTCTTACCGCCCCCTAAATTGCGCCAATGCCCCCTGGGGGGCAGTAGCACCCACTTTAAGAACCACTGGTTTAAATAGACCTACAAGCTGAAGAACTAATAGGCATAAAAATATAAATAGATATACAATTTAGTATATGCCAACTGCTAGTTTTAGACCATGATTATAGTTATTGGTTGGATATTAATTATATATAACTATTTTACAGTTCTACTTGGTGAGTTGGCAGTTGACTCGATGATTTTTTAGTCTTTTTAATGTTTCTTTGATAAGTGACAACATTGACACAAATGATTTTACGCAGCATTTTGATTGTATCCTGCTGTTCAATACTTTGTTATTGCTGAAATGAACTGATTGATTAATTATTGACATAGCACTTATGGTATAAAGTTAAAATGGAAATGACTTTTTGATAAAATACCTTAAAGAAAAAGGTATCGTTGTGCAACTAATTAGGGAGCCCAATTTTGATTTACGAGCAGTTTTAGGGGGGGGCAGTGTAACTGCTCCATTCACTCCCTATTAAAAGCATCACTGGCTGTAACTCTGTGAACGCTGTAAAAACAGAAGAATTTGCCAGAGTTTAACAATCTAAAAAAGTCAAGATCTCAAACATTAAGTTTGAGGATTTCCAACTTTTACAAGTTGAAGTTGTATATTCTAGATAAGTTTCCATCAATTTCATTAAAAAAATAATAAAGCAAAGAATTTTTTTCATGTATGCATTTTTTAGGAAAATTTTTTAAAGCACTTGACATCTGCTTCAAGTAGAATTTTAAGAAAAAGCTAAACAACTAATATAAGAATTAGTATACTGACTGCTAAACAAACTTCAACAATTTTCTTGCTTGTCAATATTCAATTGACTTTTAGTTTTAATAAGGGGGCTTAATTTTGAAAATTTTTGAAATTGAAAATGAGGCTCTCAAAATATTATGGTATGATAGTAAAAATTAAGAATAAAATTACTCTTTTCATTTTACTAAAAAAAAAACAAAACAAGTATACCCCCTTCAAAAAAACAACTTTGACAAGATTTTTACATTATATGCAAGTGTATTTACTACTTGATACAGCTTTAATGCACCCAGAAGCTGAATCAAGGGGGCAAAACATTTGACTACCCCCAACATTTAAAAATAAACAACTTTAGTAAAAAGCTTGTAAAAATACTTTTGTAGCCAACTAGATGATTTTGAAATTTCTTTATTTGTCAACTATACTTTTACCTCCATCCAGGAACACTGGAAGCAGAGGGGTAAGGGCAATTGCCATGTCTTTCTATATTGCTTTTGCAGAGTATAGCCATTAGCTTAAGCAGATTTTTTTTAATTTTGAAAGTATATTATTAGAACTAACTTTCATTCATTCATTCATTCACTTATTTATCATTTTTATTTATCCTCTGACTTGCAAGACAATGTTGAAGGTGATAAACTTAAGGCAACCATCAAGCTAGTACCCAGACCTGCTATCAAAAAAAAGATATGGCTCTTTGATTAAAATTTTTTTTAAATTTTTTTAGTTTGTATATAGATATGATTGTAGATCTACAGTAATTTAGAGCTGCTAGTTTCTTTCCTGAGACAACAGAATGACAAAAGGAGGTATTAAACTGCATCTTGTTGATTGTGTTTGCCATCATATGACCTTCCTGCTTTCTTCTTCTTGTAACTTTTCATACAAAATATTTAGGCTACTCTTATAGGAAACGACAGATATACAGGGTGATTCGAAAGTAACTCCCTATTTTAAAATAACTATAATTTATTCAAATGCTGTAATATGTTTCTCAATTTTTGTGTGCATGTTACTTAATGTGTGGCAATTAAATCTATGCTCTTGTTTTCTTTTCTTGTGAAAATCCTTGTGTTACTAGTGAAAAAATGCAGAATCGACCCAAGATAACAGTATGGTGTAGAATGACTTTTGACAGGATTGTGGGTCCCTTCATCCTTCACGATACCATGAACATCGAAAGGTATCTCACTATGCTGAGAGATAAAGTTTGGCCAATTATCAGTGCTTGGGACAATATTGAAGATTTAATTTTCATGCAAGATAGAGCTCCTCCACACTTTGCTCTTGTTGTTCGTGAATGGCTGAATGCCCAATTTTCTGGAAAATGGATGGGTAGTCGTGGTTCGCACGAATAGACAGCCAGAAGCTGGTGGCAAATGATGGTGCCCATATTGAATTTTAAATAAAAGTCCATGCAATATACTTTCTTCTCATATTTATTAATTAGAGAGATTACACTTCAAAAATAAATTATAGTTATTTTAAAATAGGGAGTTACTTTCAAATCACCCTGTATATCACTGTACTATCAAAAATAATGCCACATAACTTTTTGCTTTGTGTTCAATTAACTCCAGTGTGATTTGACAAATTATTTACTTCCTATGGTGTAATAAATGGACCATCATATAATTTTATTTATTGCAAATGTCTGTTTAGACATTAGTCTATCCACATTAATTTGATTTACTTATTTTGGTGACGCTTATTTTTGTCTAATTTGTTTGTGAGGTTTCCTACAAATCTATTTTTTGGCACATCCAAATTGGTTTTGTGATATGTTTTAAACTCCCCTTTTGGCTTTACTTTATTAAATTATGCAACTTGGCTTTTTCATGAACCCTCCTACTAACTTTTCTCCACCAATCTGTAATGAGCTAATTGCATAGTAATTGCATTTTTGGAATCAATTCAAAGCACCATTTTGAACAAAATATTATAAATATTTATCATAATTTGCACACGGCACAGTACACGGCAAGATCCTCCAAAAAAGGTTACTACACTGCACTGCATGGGTGCATACTCTGTGCAGTTGACATCACTAGTCCAGTGTGTGTTTTAATGTGCTCATAAGAATTAAACAACATTTGACATTTTTAATGAAAATAATGACTGCATAATAGTAGGATCAATTAAATCTTTCTATTTTCAAACAACTGGCTAAATTTTTTCTCAAAAATGAATGAAGAAACCTCTTTGTAACACTGGTAGTTAAAGATTTGTGACCAAATTTAAGAAAAAAGTCTGTTTAACTTGTAAGCAGTCAATATACACTGTTATTGTAAAACAGCCTCATGGCTTGTCATTGCATTTACCAAGAAGCTTGAGTAAATTTTATTAAGGTTATTGCTTGTTTCCATGTCAGAGAAAACTTTTGAAACTTTTTTATAAACATTAAACAAATATGTATTGAGAAAGTAAATATTTTGGCATGGGATTTACTTTAAAGTCAATGGCAATGAAGTCATCATAACATCAAATTTTTGGTCTTTAGCAATCTGCATTTGATAAAGAAATTTTCAAAATTAATGCAATAGCAATTGCACTGATAAGACACAGCAATTGCGCTGATAAAACACAGCAATTGCGCTGATAAAATAAACAGCACAGTTGTTTTTTGACAAAGCTAAATTAGTGCAATTATTGCTTATTGAAAATGCTGGTAAACTTGGTATATAAGAAATTATTCATGAATGTATTAATTTATAAATTAGTTTATTTTGATGCTCTGTACCATTTAAAAGTGCTTTGTAGTTTTAAATATAAAAAAATTGCTCTAAATTAAAATTTGTCATTTTTTCGTATTTTGTGTCCCCATTGAAATTTTCAACACCCATTATATGGAAGTTTCTTAAAAAAAAATTTTTTTTAGTAAGAATATGTTTATTTATATAGATACCATATTTTTTAAGGGCCTCATATAAATTTAAATTTTAACCCCCCCTTAGTTTTAGTGAGAAATTAAGATTTTTTTCAACATTGAAAAACCAAAGCCTTGTTCGAAGAATGTTTGCTGAAATACATCATAATGATTCCTATTTATTGATGAAAAGCAGCAAGTCAAACCTTTTAAAACAGCAATTCTCAAACTTTGATTGTCAATGGCCCCCTTTCAAAACTATTGAACACCAGCGGGCCCCCTGGTTAGAATATTGTTTTAAAGGTTAAGTGAAGACCCAAAAAAAGGTTATCACTTTGAAACTGCCTCTGATTTTGTCAACTTTGTCCCAAAAGAAAATTGAGGTTCTATATAAAAATCTTCCCGTGGTTCCCCAGTAAAAGCCTCATGGTTTTCTTGGTGGGATCTATGACTGCTTTGAGAACCCCTGATTTCAAATAATTTTTTGCTTCAGGTTCATGTTCGACAAATTTTATTTTTAATTGTTCAGTTCCAGTTTGGGTTTGGCAAATTTTAATTTTTTAGGTTTAGTTCCGGTTTGAGTTAAAAAAACAAAACAAATAGCGGTTAATACGATTTTCGATTCATATTTGGTTCAATAATAATAATAATAATAATAACAATGTTTTTGTAGACCGCTCTATACCGTGAAATTTTTAAAATCATATGGTCTCAGAGCAGAAAAAGTATCAGTTAAAAAATAAAATACAGTAGCAAAAAATACAAGTAGCATACCAAAAAACAACAACAACAAACAACAAAAACAAAAGACAAGTTGTACACACTATTTTGAAGAAAAAATAATAAAATATCTTAATGTTATACAATATAATGAAATATATGCTTTGCAAATATCAGCTTAAATATGACAAAAAAGGTAAAAATACATCACAAATATCAAAAGAGGTAAGGATTAATTTGTTCACACTTCAAAAGCAGTTGTAAAATAATAAGTCTTTAAATTTTTCTTGAATACATTTAGTTGATTACAAGAACGTAAGTCTATCAGCAGTAAATTCCAAATTACACACATCTTATGAGAAATAGTTTTTTTAATGTGATGTCCAGTATTAATAATTGTATGGTTTTTTTCTGATCTGAGATTTTTACGAAACGGTTTGTACACATAAATCAGGTTGGAAAAATATTCTGGTGCCAAATTATTCAATATTTTGTAGATCATAAGGCATATTTTATAGTCAATGTGATATTTAATAGGAAATATATGGCTGCAAGCATAATATCTGGACAAGTCATAATTTTTTCATGGTATGTTATAGATAAATCAAATACATGCATTTAAGAGTCGTTCCAATTTACGTAATAGATATTGCAAAATATATGCATACAAGCTATTGCAATAATCAAGACGAGAAATAATAAAACTTTTTATTAGCAAAATTTTATGTTTTTGAGATAGGAATAAATGTAAATTGCTAGTTTAAAAAGTTTGAAAAATCCAATTCTACAAGCCTCAGTAACCATATGATCCAGAGTCAAAGATTGATCAAGAAACACCCCTAATAATTTGGCACTTGGCAGCAAGTTAAAATCAATTTGCAAACAATTTTTTAAATTACATATGTTTTTTTGGTGTATGTTTAATAACTTTTTTTTCCACAAACAAGAAGCAGGGTTTTGTTTAAATTAAGTTTTAAGAAATTTTTTGTCATCCATGTGTTAATTTTAATTAAACGAGATTTCAAATTTTCAGACAAAGTGTGAAACTCAGTTGTGGGATTAAAACCAATATACAATGTTGTGTCATCAGCATACGAGTGCATTTTTAAACCAAACTCATATTCTATGTCAGTTAATTCATTTATATATAAAATAAATAGTAAAAGGTCCAAGAATAGATCCTTGAGGAACACCAAAGTTGTTGAATGTTTTTGAACTGTGGACATTGTCAATTACAACTTCTGAGGATTGTCAATTACAATTTCTGAGGATCTATTAGTTAAATATGACATGAGCCATTTTAGAGCATTGACAGTAATTCCAAAGTAATTGTGCAACTTATAAAACAAACAATTATGATCTATAGTGTCAAATGCAGCAGATAAGTCTAGCATTAACATTGCAGCAAGATTGTGATTATGGATTGATTGTTGTATATTATTTATAATAAATAAAAGCGCGGTTTCACAAGAATGATTTTGTTTATAGCCTTCAATCCTTATAATTTTAAAAACTTTTATGTCCATTTTTCCAGGCATATGAGCCAAGAACATAGCTCATAGATGGTGGCTATAGACACACAAGACCGAAGGATTTGGCAAAAGAGGGTGAAATGAATTTCTATAAAAGCCTGAAAATAACAAATAAGCTTATAACTCAACAGAATGCATTAACTTTGTTATGTACCTGAAATCTTTTTGGCACCCAAAAATCAATTTAAAAGTTTTTTGCATTAAAATAATAAATTTTATCTCAAAAACGACAATTGTATGATTGAATCTGGTGTACAACACATTAAAACTAACTATTATTTGGACGTAAAATAACTTTCATTCTTCTGAGAAACATATTTACAGGTGCATTTTATATCTCGAAAAACATATTTATTTCCCGAGAAATAAAATTGTTCTTGAATTTTTATGTTGGTGAACAGCCTGAGATGGCAACAATGCCCCTGTTTTCTCCACTTTGTATGGGTATATCTGTAGCCATATGATATCCCATAGGCATTAACTGGCTGTTTTTTGAAGGATTGTGGCAAACAGTGGCATACTTAAAATTTTTAAAGCAGAGATAGGGAGGCTTATGGTTTTTAAAAAGTTAAACACTAAATCAATTGACCAGCAAGCTGTTTACGTGTAAATTGCAAAAACAACTTTACATAATTTAACAAAGTTGGGTGAATGTATGATGATAATATTGCGAGTCCTAAAAGTGCAAGCGAAAACTTTTTGTAATTTTATTATTAATAATAAGCTTTCTAGCTATTTAACGCCAGTGACAAGCAAGAGCATTGAAATTAAAGAGCCAGGGGGGCCAAATCATCCCTGTTCAATTTTTGTGCCAAGAAAATTTTTTTTTCTCCCTTCATATCCTGCTAAAGTTATTTTGCTATGAGTGCAATTAAATTAAATTTTTTTAGCCTATATTTTGCCTGGAGAAAGTTTCCTAAAGTGCTATTTGAATACGCAATTACATCAACCATCACTATATCAGTGAGCACTAATTCCACAACCACAATCTTGTCTAAAATAGCAGATGCTCATGAGGCATTAGTGAGTTGCCAAAAATTATACTGAAGTCTTAAAACTGCGCATTTGTAGCTATATAGACACTATAGACACATTGATAATGAGGTGAGAGAATGAAGGTCTAGGGGGCTTTGCCCTGAACAACGTTGGGCAGGTGTATCAAACACAGCCCACCAGCTAAAAAGTAGTTCCAACACCACAAATAACAAAGATCTTAAAATTTCTTTATACTGGTGTGTGTATGCATTTATTAGATCTCTTTTAGACTGGCAACTTACCAGCATGATATGACAAATAAGATGTAGCCATAGCAATCATGTAAGTTTTTTTAAACTTTGTATTTCCTTTCTACTCTGCCTGTATAATGTTAAATCTTGGGACCACTAAACACAATAAAAATTTTTTTTTTCATTATTACCTCATGAGACTTACTTAACCTGATAGTTTTGGTTGTTCAGGAGTCTTTTTATTAAGTTTTATAGGTCAAAATAAAGTCAAAATTTTATCTTGTTGATTTTACATACAAATACTCATTTTTTGCTTATTTTTGTAATTTTTCGAGCAGCTCACTTTATAGTAGGCTTAATAATTTTTCGAGCAGCTCACTTTATAGTAGGCTTAGGTATTCTAAAACTTCTGAAAACTGCAACCCCTTAACGTCAATCTTTTTGCATATTTCTTTATAATTTCTCAATAAGCAATATAAGTTTTACAATATTCCACCAACTACAAACCTCTCCTAAAAATTTTAGCACCCCCATCCAAGGTGCGCAATTTTTAGTTTAAAAATCTTTGATCTACTGTATATAATTAAAATGTTTACCAATTTAAAGTTCATTAAAAAAATAAAGTATTATTTTTTTGAAGGTAAAAATACGTGTCTCCAAATGCATGTTTGTTATAAAAAATTCGGCACCGCAACCGAGTAGTTAAAAAGCGCCGAATCGATAGTGAACGTGATCGACACGGTTGCGGTTCAAAATCTCCTTGCATCATTCCGTTACAAATTTAACTTACATTTTTCCTTTTTTCGAGGCAATTATAGCCATACGGTTCACTTTTAATTCAAACAATTGTCTCTGCAATTTCGCTAGCAACTTTAGTGTGACAATAGCTGCTTATGTAGATTGATTTTGCAAGTTTATTTGCGTGCAAATAAGATTAAACAAATCATCAATAGGCCTACAATGTGTTTGAATAAATTAGATTGTTAAAAAATTACGACATTTTATTCCATTACAATCATTAGGAGTAAAAAGCATACTATCAATAAGACTTATTATTTTATACGCATAATACATAATTTTATTTACTTACCATAACTTACTAGCGACCATTAGTTAAAACTAACTCTACAATGTGGCCGAAAACAACAAAAAGTTGTGCATCTTATTTTAAGATACTCGATAAAGTTCAAAATAATCAACATAGTTTTAAGATCTGATTTTTATCTATCATTTAGTTTCGTCATTTTTGGTGCGCCTCTATTTCAAAATTTTTTTCATTTTACCATAGCCGTACCCCCCCAAGTTTCGAAGATTTGGGCAAAATTAAGATTTTTCGGGCAGCGAGAAGAAAATATTTGGGCAAAACCATAGTTTTTCGGGCAGCGATATGAAAAATTTGGGCAAAGTCAGGAAATTTAGAGAGGTGATGATGAGGAACTGCAAGAAATAATAACCCAAATTTAGGTGAAGACCTTTTTTTTTTTTTTTTTAGAGAACACCTTGATTTTGGGAGGAAAATTGAAAATTAGGAGACTGAATTTAAGTGAAGACCTTTTTTTTTTTTAGAGATCACCATGATTTTAGGACAAAATTGGTTTTTCGTCTGAGAATCTCAGACAATTTTTTTGTCATATCCGAAATGTACTATAAAATCATGATTTGGGCAAACGTCACAAAATTTGGGCAAAACTTCATTGCCCCCCCAAAATTTTTTGGGCTGGTACGGCTATGCATTTTACTGCCTTACCATACTGTTAGTAATTGGCTTACCGATTTATTTGTCCCTTTATTTTTTAATAAAGAATTTTATTTGGTTATGGTAAAAACAACTTCAATTTTTTGGTGACGAGATTTTCGGTATAGATATATATTAAGAAGTATAAAATAAAAAATAATAATGCTGATTAATTGATTATTTTTTCTATTTGAATAAGGAAGCACAAAAAACAATGTTTCTATCTTATAAGTTTATTGTATTTGGTACCCCTTGTTGTGGGATGTATATATACATAAACCTGATTAAATTTCTTTAATCAAGAATCAAGATTTTTAATCAAGAAGGTTTGATCGTTTGTTCCTTAATAGAATCAAGAATACAACATTATAGAAACATTGTTTTTTTATTCTTTTTAAATAATAATAAGAAAAAAAAAAGTTTTTATGTCACTTGATCAAGGTACTAGTACTTCTCAGGCTGCTGAAGAAAGTGTTTTGAAAAAAGTGGATGTGCCACTGTCTGAAAGAAATATGAGACAGTTAAATAGAAGCTTCAAAAAGCAGCTTGTGAATTTTCAAAATTGTTATCAAATAAAAAAGATTTTCAAAAAATTAAAGAAGTCTTTATAGAAATAACTAAATGCTTTGAAGAATTGCTTCAATTCATAGAAATCAATGTTGGTAACTTAAATCCTGATGAGGACAATGATAAGATTGAAGATTATTTTGACAAACGAAACTCAGCAGAAGTGCAATACTCAATTATTAAACATCATTATAATGAAGCTGAAGCAGAACAGAAGATTCTGTTTGACAATCTTTTGAATACAAGTAGTAAAGGCACTGCTACAAATTCTAGTAGCATATCTAGCTGCATGTCAAGGAAATCAAAAGGACTGTTGTCATCAATGATAATATGAGGAAATTTGACTCCTAAACAAATTGCCTTGTTAACTGAAAATAATGTCAAAATGGCTGAAGAAGATTTAAGAATACAAAAAATAAAATTCAAGAAAATGCTTGAAGCTGAACTTGCAAACAAACTTGTGGTGAGTGATAACTTAACAAAAACTCGAGAACATGGCTTAAACCGTGATAGTAATTTTGACTATGCTTCTACGTAATGTGTATGCTTCACCAAAAAATTATTGTTCAATGAATGAATTTAAAAAAGTGGGCTCTCATGTAAATGTTGTGCATGGGGGGAGTGCAAATATAAAAACTCTGGCTACAGACACCTGTAATGATGTTGAGCAACAACATATTGTGTTGGAGGCTAATAAAATAAAGTCTGTAGCAGAGCAAGATGTTGATGGTGTATTTGATATTGATGACTTAAATAGTCATAAACTCAATCACACTGCTAATTTAAATTTTGGAATTGGTGACAATTATTTAGCTGGTAAAGTGTTAATGGAAAGCAGGTCGAAGGTGGCCTTTGATGGTGATCCAAAACACTACATTGCTTTTCTGCATGGTATGGAGAGAGTTATCTCCTTATATGGCACACAGTATGGTTTAATATATATGATATTCTTTAGTCACATTGCTCGGGTAAACCTGCTGATGCTATACGTTGTTGTGATAGGATTAGAGATCCTGAAGTTGCATTAAACACTGCCCTCAATAAGCTTCACAAATTTTTTGGTCAATCATCTCTGGTTGTAGAAGCCCATATTTCATATATTACCAGAAATAAACTAGTTTAATGGAACTTAGATTCATTTCAATCATTTATGAATGAATTAGAAGATATAAAAACGCTTTTTGCTGGCACTAATGAAAATTCTAGGCTTGATTTGCCTGGGGTTTTAAAAAAAGTGATTGCTTGTTTACCCAAGCGTACAAAGGATAAATTTACTGAAATTTTATGTAATGCATGTATTGTTATGCCTAGTTTTGATTATTTATTGCGTTTTGTTGAAAAACAGTTAAAGCTAATTTCGCACCCTTTGATGCAAAATAACATAAGTAATGTAAACATAAGTAATGACTTTGACCAAACTAATGCTGAGAAAAAACGTTCTGCTAAACCAGTGGTTCTCAACAGGGGGGGAATTTTGTATTTTCAAGGGGGGAATTATCAGTGGTTCCCAACCGGGGGACCACAGAGTGATTTTTGGGGGTCCATGAGCCTTTTTATGGAAAAAATGAAAGAATATGTCATAGTTAAAGCAGTGGTGGATATTAGGGGAGGCGAATGAGGCAGTTGCCTAGGAAAATAAAAGATCGATTCAAGGTGAAGACCTTTTTTTTTTTTTTTTAGAGATCACCATGTTTTTGGGAGAAAAGAGTGGATTTTATTTCCTTTTTTATTTAAGGGGTCCACGACTTTCAGGAAAATCCTCAAAAGGGTCCATGACATTAAAAAGGTTGGGAACCACTGTGCTAAACAATTTCTTGTTAAAACATATGCTCTAAATTCTAATGTATTTTTGTGTCCTGTACCTGAGTGTGAATTTTAAAATGTGCATGCTTTGTGGAGGTGTGATAAGTTTAAAGAGTTGAATCTGAAAGATAAATGGTCTGTAGCAAAAAAGAGCAAATGTTGCTTTAAATGCCTTAACTCAGGACATTTACAGTCCAAGTGTAGATCTAAATATTGTTGTCATGCTTGCCAGAGTGATGATCATCATTTCTTGCTATGTGTGAATGATAAGTCTAACTGTACTGTGAGAGAAAATAAAGATGATGAGTTGGTGTCTGATGCTGATGGTGTGAATGCCAAGGTGCACAGTGCTATATTAAATAGTGAAAAAAAAATTTTGCCTATTATTCCTGTTATCTTGCACTCTGAAGCTTCAAAACAATCTGTGAAAGTAAATTGTCTGCTAGACACAGGTGTGGATATTACTCTGGCAACTAAAAGGCTGATTAAATTGCTCAAGATACCTGTTAATGCACAGAAGAAGTCCTGCATTAAATTGTCGACAGGTAATGCTTGCACTAGAGAAGATGGTTGTAAAGTTGATCTAATAGTTTTTGGTGTAAATGACGGTCCTTTTAAGTTGAAATATGTGATATGTGTTGAAGAAGTTGCTAGTCACAATAATCCAGGTAAAAAGGAAAACATTGAGCTCAGCAAAATTCCACATCTTAAAGACATTGAAATTCCAATAATCAAGACGAAGAATGTTGATCTTTTGATTGGAAGTAACTATGAAGAGCTCTTAGACGTGACTGAAGTGAGACATGGCAAAGAGTGTAGAGTCACTGCTAAACTCTCCAAATTTGTCTGGCTGCTAGTTGGTCATACTGGTGCGCATGATGGAGGTGATGTTGATGCACCGGTCTATGATAAGTTAAATAGTTGCAGCAATATTCATTGCAACAAGATTTGTATGATGAAACATGACAATGTGTATATGAATGATCAAGCATATCTATGCAATGGTGATGCTGACACTTGTGAGTTGTTACATGCAGAAATTGAAAAATGGATGAATTACGATTTTGAGATTGCTCCAGATGATGAAGATACTACTCCTTCTGCAAATGATGTTATTTGTACAAAGCTGTATGACAAATCAATTACGAAAAAGAATGGCAGATACTTTTTGAGCTTGCCTATTAAAAGTGATTTAAACAAAATGCCTTATACAAAAGGTTTGGCAAAACACCGCTTAATGCAGCAAAAACGTTCATTGAAAAGAGACGAAGCAACTCAAAAATTTTACTGTGATGCTATCCAGAAGTTAATTGACACTGACAAAATTGAATGTGTGGACACGGATGATGATGAGAAAAATGCTAGAGTTTTCTACATACCTCATTTTGTTACAAAACAAGCCAAAAGAAGACTTTTTATGATGGTTCAGCAAAATGTAATAATGTTTGTTTAAATTCATTGCTGCATCAAGGAAAAGATGATTTACAAAGACTTTCTGATGTACTGATTCGATTCAGAAGATTTCCTGTGGCATTTTCTTGTGATATCCAGGAAATGTTCATGCAATGTGGAATAAATGAAAAAGATAGAGATTTATATACTGAGAATTCTATGGTTTAAAAATCATGATTTTGAAGCACCGGTAATCACATACCTATTTAAAAGGCTTCCTTTTGAGCTAAATTGTAGTATGTGTATGGGTGATTACTGTCTTAAGAAGACTGCTACAGATAATGATGTCGGAGCTTCACCGGAAACAGTAAATCTTGTCAAAAACAGTTTCTATGTAGACGATGGTCTGGTTTCATGTAAGAATGTCGAAGAAGGTAAAGCCAGAGCCAGTGAATTAGTTGAGTTATTGAAGTCTGGAGGATTTGAGGTGAGAAAATTTGTATCTGATCATCCCGAAATTCTCGAATGTTTAGAACCTGATAGAAAATTGCTTGTAAAAGATTCGAAAGATCTGACGTCTGAAGATAATTTGAATTGCAAAGTTCTTGGATTACAGTGAAATTCATCAAAGAAGACGTTATCTCCAAAAGTTAACATTCAGGAAAGACCAAAAACTAAACGAGGTCTGTGGAGTACTAGAGCACAAATTTTTGATCCTATTGGAATATGTGCTCCATACATGCTGAAGGGAAGAATACTTTGTGAAGAAGTTGAACTGTGGGATAATCCTGTTCCCACCACCATATGGAAGTCGTGGGAAAAATGGATTGCGGGCTGCCATGCTTAGAAAGACTGACTATATCAAGATGTTATTGGGACATTGAAGCGGACGTTTATGAGCTACACACCCTTTGCGACAGCTCAGAAAAAGGCTTGGGATGTGTATCATATCTGAAAATGACAAAGGATGACTTATGCAATGTTGCATTCGTGATGGGAAAATCAAAAGTTGTTCCTAGAAGAACTACACTCAGTATTCCCAGATTGGAATTAATTGCTGCAGTTATGGGAGCCAACATGCACCGGAATATGAAAGGTTCAATACAGCTTCCTATATCAAAAGGTTATTTACACTCTGATTCTTCAGTTGTGCTTGATTGGATAAAGAATCGTAAGTTAAGGCTGAAGAAATATGTGGCTCGAAAGGTAGCTGAAATCAATCGTCTTACTAGTGACGATACATGGTGTTATGTGGCATTGTGGCAACATCATCAAATGTAGCCGACCTGTACTCTCGTGATATTGACCCAAAAAAGGCTGATCCTAGTTGTGTTTAGTTAAAAGGTCCTGTATTTCTGTATGAACAATCAATGTATAGTGGTTTTGATAAAAAACAAGTAGTGAATGCTTGTCAGGTGGCCGATGATGTTAATGATGAATGCTCAGATATTTGCCTTGAGATTGATAGTGGTGAGAATACTGAGGCGTGTATTAATTCACAAGATGAGAATGAAGAAATGCTGTGTAAAAATGAGATTGATCACAGGATACCTGCGTATTTTTATAATATTGCTAAGCGCTATTCAGATTTGTTTAGTTGCATTAAAATGATTGTATACCGTTATCGGTATGTTGTTAGTAAATTGCATACTAAAAATCTTAAGTTAAACATGTCCGTTGAAGTTGGCTGTATAAAAAGCCAAGAGTTTAAATTGGCCGAATTAGATTTGATAAGAATGGCCCAGGAATCCTATTTCGGATTTGACATTTTATCGATCATTGGGCAGCGTGGTTTTGATGATGCTTTGAAGTCGTGTAGTGGGAGTGTACAAGCCAAGCTGTTGGAAATTAAAAATTTATTGCCGTTTTATGGTCATACCTTGCATGTGCTACGTGTTGGTGGACGTGTTGTAAAGTCTTCGCTTCCTAATGACAGTGTTCACCAATATATTCTACCAAAAGCCAATTTTATAACAGAATGTTCATTAAGCATGAACATATCATGTCAAATCATTTTGGTGCCAATTACGTTTTGTGTAAGTTGTTACAAAGGTTCTGGATTTGCTACGGTTTAAGCACTGTAAAAAAGTATTTACGTAATTGCCACTATTGTAAATTTAGACGTGCTAAAGCTGCACAACAAATAATGGGGGATTTACCCGAATGCCGTATAAACGCACCTAAGTTCCCATTTCAAAATTCTGGGGTCGATCTTTTTGGGCCAATAGCTGTGAAACTTAACCGTAGTATCGTGACGCGTTGGGGGGTGCTGTTTATATGTATGGCAAGTCGAGCCTGCCACATCGAAATTGTACCTGATTTATCTACCGATTCGTTTATTCAATACTTCATGCGTTTTACCGCTCGACGTGGCATGTATTGTCGTAGTTTATTTTCGGATCAAGGCACTAATTTTAAAGGCTGCGATGCAGAATTTAAAAAGTTATTACAACAATACAAAATGCAAAAACCTAAATTTTGTTTTGACGAAATCGATAAAAATTTCGTGTCGCGGTGTATGTCGCGGAAGTGTATTGACGTTGTACGGAAATTCAATGTTCCTGCAAATCCACATGCAGGTGGGAATTGGGAACGAGCAATTCGAACCGTAAAAAATGTTATGGCTGCTATTATATACAATGGCATTACTGGACTAACGGCTTTGAAGGGTAGAACGCCAAGTAATTTTGAATTGTTGACCATAATGCGTGAAGTTGAAGCGACAATGAACTGTAGACCTATTACGAAACTAAGTAACGAGGTCAAAGACTGGCGTGTTTTGACACCTTTATCTATACTGAGCGGTAATCTACATCCTGATTCACCTGTTCATGAGTTTAATAAAGCTGAAATGTATCGCAGCAATTATAAGTTTGTAATTGCAGTCTCTGAACAATTTTGGAAAAGATGGCTGCAAATGTATATGCCGTGGCTGCAAATAAGACATCGATGGCATGGCGTGAAGCCAAATCTCAAGGAAGGCGATATTGCCCTATTCAAAAAAGAGATAGATGTTGGGCGTCGTGATTACCCAAAAGCGGTTGTTATAAAGACCTTTCCTGATGCAAACGGACATGTTCGCAGCATTAAACTTAAACTTGCGGATGGGCGAACCTTTGACAGAGATATCCGCAACGTGGCGCCTCTGGAAGGTTTAAATTAATTACTGATAAACTTGTTTAGAAAATAAATTTTATTGTGTTTGTAAATTTCTCGAAGCTGAATTGCATTCATTTCTCGATATTTAGATTTACAATTTAGAGGGGAGAGTATTAATAATTGGCTTACCGATTTATTTGTCCCTTTATTTTTTTTAATAAAGAATTTTATTTGGTTATGGTAAAAACAACTTCAATTTTTTGGTGACGAGATTTTCGGTATAGATATATATTAAAAAGTATAAAGTATAAAATAATAATGCTGATTAATTGATTAATATTTTTTTTTTGATTAAAGAATAATATTAATTGATTATTTTTTTGTATTTGAATAAGGAAGCACAAAAAACAATGTTTCCATCTTATAAGTTTATTATATTTTGTACCCCTTGTTGTGGCATGTATGTATACATAAACCTGATTAAATTTCTTTAATCAAGACAGAAAGATTTGATCGTTTGTTCCTTAATAGAATCAAGAATACAACGCATACTATCTATTTAAAACTGCATTTTCTTTATTTCGGTCACTTGACCAATGTTTTCCTTTAATCTATCGCCTAGAAAGTTGTTAATGACGTTTCTGTCTTGCCACTCAGCAAGTTAGTGAACAAACAATTGTGGCAACTTCATATATAAAACTGTGATTCATCTAAGCCTAAATTAAGTTAAAATGAGAGCGTCGAACCGGATCCGTTTAAAATAAAGTACCGGTTCAAGTTCAGGTTTGGCAAGTTTTTACAGGTTCAGATCCGCTTCAGGTTCAAAGAAAAATAACGGTTAATACCGATTTACGAATCCGGTTCGGGTTCGGTTCGATGCCCTGATGAAAAGATCCGAAAAGGATTTAAATGATCGACGTAACTGACAAAACGACTCGTTCAAAAAAGACTGTACATTTTAAACAAATACGTAACTATAGCTACTATTTTAAGTTATCGTTAACTTTGCTTTTACAAAAGTAAAAAATATTTTATATTTTTATATCTTTATTTTTGTTAAAACTTAACTATTTTGAATGCACTTTTATATTCTTGTTTCACAACATACATATTCTAAGCAAAAAATTGACTTTAACAAACACTGACAAGTTCCCATCTCTTTAAAGCAAACCTGCTGCTTTTTACTTGCGACTTATTTCATAACTAAGAATGCCGGAAATGCGTGAATTACGCCAAGATCGTGCGCTTGCTGCACGCAGAACTCAACAAGTTGCTGTCTTTTCTTTACTAAACTCATGTAACGAAACAAGAAACTAAAATTAAATCTGAACAACTATACTTTTTAATTGATAAATCAAACAACTATTAGTCTATTGAAATGAATAAACAATGATCGAAAAAAATAGGACGAAAATAACACAAGCAAAGCAAAAAAAGTGTTTACAACAATTAGATGGTTTAATGCCATCTGTTCTATGGAAGTCAACTAGAAACCAAATAATAATAAATATTTTTTCGAATCAGAAGTCAAATCTTCCTTTCTTACAATTTTTGCCACAAGTTAAGATTAAAAAAATGAATGGAGAGACGATGTTTGAGGGCGCACCTTTAATGCAAGCAGCTAATACGGCTATCATTAATTTACAAATTGTCACGAAATATCTCATGTAATAACATCACGCAATCAATCAACATAGTTTTATTTGCGGGAAAAAATGATGCATATAAAGAAAATGAAACAGTAAAATAGAATAAAAAACCTTTCGGTCTTCTAGTCAGCAGCCACCCTTGACAGCAAAACTACAGGTACAACTACTTGTAAAATTTAAGTGTTGCAGAGAAGAGAGTTTTTTTATTTTAAATATAAGGCTTCAATAAGTACTTTTTAAATTCATATTTAAAAACACTGTAAGAAGCATTATGAATTTGAATGGGAATTTCGTTCCATATCTTAACTCCTTGGTATTTTATACTTCTTTGTAATCGTGAAGTTTTATAAAAGGGAATATGCAAAGTTTTTTTGGATTTTTCATTTAATCTAGTGCTTTTTTTCGAGATCTGGCTGGTTAAAATAAAATAATTAGACAAATTTTTCGGAAGCATTTTTTAAAAATTGGCGTGAATAAATTTACCAACTTCTAGTTTATAAAGATCTTTAAGTTTTAGAATCTTAAGGCGTTTGTAATAAGGTAAGGAACTATCACAAGAGTTAGCTGCACATATAAATTTAACGGCTTTATTTTGAAAAGTTATCAATTTTTTAAGATACGTTGGGAAGGTAGATCCCCAGATAATAAGGCCGTATAATAAATGGGAATGTATCTGAGCGTAATAGATTTTTAATAGTGCTATTTCTGGTAGATAGTGTCTAATTTTAGAGATAATTCAACCGTTCTTGATATTTTATATGCTATATTTGAAATATGGAAATCGAAATTTAAATTCATATCAATAGTTAAACCTAAGTATTTAATACTTATGCATTGTGGGATAGAAATATTATTTAAAAAAACTTTAGTTTGTAGAAAAGGTTTATTTAGTTTGGGAGGTATAATTAGGAAGTTGGATTTAGAGGGATTAACCGTGAGTTTATTAGAATCAAACCAAATTGATAAATTTTGAAGTTCTGTATTCATAGTTGTAGGAAGGGAAGCAAGGTTAGGGGCCGTAAAAATTAAGCATGTGTTATCAGCAAAGAGTATTGGCATACAGTTAACCGCTCGAGGCATATCATTAACATATAAGAGAAATAAAAGAGGGCCAAGAATCGAACCCTGAAGAACACCATATTTATTTTGTAACAGCTTAGATTTTGCACCCCTAATGGAAACGAATTGCTTGCGAGATAAAAACGATTTAATTAGTTGATTTGCTGAGCCGCGTATGCCATAATGTTCAAGTTTGAGAAGGAGAATGTCACGGTTTTTTGAATCAAAAGCTTTTGTAAGGACAAGTAAAACTAAATCAGTGTATTGATTAGAATTTATATTGTCGTAGGAGTGTGTGATAACATCAACAAAAGCATGATTGGTTGAGACTTTATTTTGAAAACCATATTGAGAATTTATAATTACATTATGTTTATTTAAAAAATTATACGTTTGTATAAAAGTCCTTCAAAGATTTTTGAGAAAAAAGTAAGAATAGAAATAGGGCGATAATTTGTAGGTTTATCACGTTCTCCTTTTTTAAAAATTAGAACTATCCTTGCAATTGTACAATTTTCGGGAAAAGCGCCTTCTATGAAACAAAACTCAATAAAAACTTGAAGATACGGAATAATAACAAGAGGCGATTCGAAGAAAAAATGCTGGAATGTCGCATGGCCAACTGCTTTATTATTTTTTAGAGAATAAATAGCATTAAAGATTTCTGTGGGGTTGGGTATGTTGAGATAGATAGAAATAGAAACTCGTTTGTTCAGATAGATAGAAAAAGACTTAAAGGACGTATTTGAAAAATTATTTGCTAAATTTGAGCCAATTGAGCAAAAAAATTTATTAAATTCATCAGCTATATTTTGATAATCTGAGGTTGTGCCACGGTCAGTTACTAATGAGTCAGGAGTATCTTGAATTGGTTTAGAGTTTGGAAGCGTAGAACGAATTACATTCCATACTTTACGAGCATCCTTCTGGCATTCATCAAATTTAGAAGTATAATATAATTTTTTAGACAAAGTCTTTAGTTTAGTTAATTTATTAGAGTAAACTTTATAAAATGATTTTTTTTTCTTTACCACTTAAAAAATGAGATTTAAACATCCGTCTCTTTTTCTTAACTGAAGTTAGTAAGCCTTTGGTAATCCAAGGTTTTTGAATGAGTTTTCTCATTCTTCTTGAAATTGGCCTCAAAGGCGCATGGGTGTCAATAGAATGTGATATAATGTGGACAAAATTATTAAATAGTTCATTAAAATTTTCATTAGACAGGGTCCCAGCCAACAATGCTATGCAGGGACAATGCGGGCCCTGTAAGGGCTGCCCGTACGGTACCCGTATCGATTTGGCCGCGGGCGCTGCAGTGGCCCCGCATGGGTTTAACACACAAGTTTCATGTGGTTCAAACTATTAATATTTATACAAATTGTTCCTTTTTAAAAATAATTTAAAATGTTAACTTATTAGCATGTTTTAATTTTTGCTTACGGCTTAAAATTGAAACCCAGATTAAACCCGTACGGTTAGACCATGTGGGGCCACTACAGCGCCAGCGGCCAAATTGGTACGGTTCCCGTACGGGCAACCCTCGCAGGGCCCGCATGGTCCCTGCATAGCATTGTTGGCTGGGGTAGGTCGATGACTAAAATAATTGTCTAAATCAGTTTGAAGGTCTTTACAAAACGATTCTGAACAAAACTTTGTTTTATCACAATAAAACAATTGCTCTATATTTTTTTATTGGTAGTGGAATTTTTATTGATAACACAAAAAATTGGGTAGTGGTCAGTCAAGTCAGATTTAACTATAAAAGATTGCATTTCACGCTTTGAATCATTAGTTATAATATGATCGATTATGGTTGATGAATTATTAGATATTCTTGTTGGCTTAGTAATTAAGAGCAGTGCCGTGTGAGCTTAATCTTGGCCCCCCCAAAATCTCACCGGTGGGCCCCTATTTTGTTTGCCAACTTTTATTTGATAGCAGTTACATGTGATAGTAACTAGACATTTTAATACGAGTTATGGAAGTTGCGATCACCGGTAAGCAGAAAAGACTCTTGGCTCTATTCTCTGTAAAAATCATTATACGAAAAGCAAATAACAATCTATTTTGCATTTTTAAACTTGACAATGTAGCAAATATACACAAACT
Organism: Diplosoma virens; assembly: GCA_963680785.1. Taxonomy (NCBI): domain Eukaryota; kingdom Metazoa; phylum Chordata; class Ascidiacea; order Aplousobranchia; family Didemnidae; genus Diplosoma; species Diplosoma virens. The sequence continues at coordinate 27,494,258 of OY796883.1, forward strand.
TAAGAAATCGCTTAATATAGACACAATAAGTAGGCTAAAGATTTTTACAACAGATTATCTATTTGGCATGAAAATACTAAAACGATTTATTACGAGCTTTTTCCGCCGCAAACACATCAATTACGTGGTTGTAATCTAAGGACCGTGCACAATCACTTTCAATTAAAATAATTGCTAATGATGATAGCCTATCATTTATCATTGTTGATCGATTGAATGTTTTAATCAACTTAAGTTTACTAAAACTTCTTTCAGCCCCGGCTATGGAAAGCGGGCACGTCAACAGTACCCTTAGAGTAATAAATAAGTTAGGATATACTTTCATCAAATGCTTCATGCAAATATAGTTCAAAAAATCTTTGGCTGTTTTTTAAAGTTTTTTGTTTTCTTTTATAAGAAGCGCAAAACACACTAACTCATCTTTCATTTCAAGAGGATCGATATCTCCAAGCTTTTCTTCGAACTTTTGGCAAGCATTGAACGAGTTACATTCACTTTCCTTTAAAAGATTTTGTTGATTTAAAAGGAAATTAAAGATTTCAACCACATCATGCATTTTCGTAAATCGATCTTTTAAAGATTCAATAGCGCGATCTACCAACTGCAGAAAAAAATTCGTCTTGAATTTCATCTCCTCGGAATCATGATCACTTTCATCGTTCTCATAACCAAACAGTTGTTTTTTCTTTCTGTGCTTCTTTTCAGCAAAGGTGCTGTCAATATCCAAATTTTTCGCGATTTGACGACTCTCTATTATTGCAGTACTGTACCCATCATTGCGATATTTTTCCAAGAATGCTAGAGTAGCTTTGATTTCTAGCTCTATAATCTCTAACGAAATGCCGCAGGTTTGCATGATTTTGCTGGTTTTGTTGATATGAAAGAGTAAGTCGTATCAAATGACGACCGACAAAACAAATTTTCATGATGTAATGTGAATTATCAAAGACTGAGCTTCTGTGGCAGTTTTCTCAGCTTTCTTTTCCAAAGAATAGTTGACTAGTTCTTTCAGTGCTGCCATTACATGTGAGTAATGATATAGTAATGGTATGATGCAATTTATTCTGCTCTCCCAACGGGTAGCAGATGGATACTTTAATGACAACTGGACGTGTTTTTTCAGTATAGTCCAACGCTGAGTAGAAGAAGAAAATAATGAGTACAGCTGCGTTAACACACCAAAAAATAACAGAGCTTCGGTGGAAGATTTGGCACTATCTACAACTACTAAATTCAATGAATGATTTGCGCATGGCACAAATAATGCTTTGGGATTAATTTTTAGAATTCTAGCCTGAAGGCCAGCTTCTTTTCCTTTCATGTTCGCACCGTTATCATAGCATTGTCTACGGCAGTCAGATAGATTTAGCTGTAGTTCTGCAGATCGTTTCAAAAATGTCTCGAACAACTCTTTTCCAGAACTGTCTTTTACTCTCAAATAGCCAAAAAATGCTTCTTTTACAATAGCTCCTTGCTCTTCGTCACATTGAACGAAACGCAAGATAACTGTCAGTTGTTCCTCATGACATACATCTGGAGTGCAATCGAAAATCATTGAAAAATACTTGGCCTTTTTCAGTTGCTCTAGAAGATTTTTTTTAACTTCTCTTGCTACGACATGAATTAGTTCATTCTGAATGGTGCTGCTTAAATAGTGCTGCTTGGTTGTGTGCCTGATTACTCTGTTTTTTAATTCACTTAAAACAGAATCCCTCTTTGCCAACAATTCAAATAGTCCTAAAAAATTTCCATTTTGTGGTGATCCCAATATTTCGTTCGAACCTCTAAAAGCCAAATTTCTTTCGGACAAGAAAATGACAATGTCAATAAGTCTCTCCAGTACATTTCTCCAAAATAATCTTTCATTAAGGAATAACTGCATTTCTTGCATGTCAATAGTAGATTGCTTTCGAATTCCCTCTTTCAGTAACATCAATCGACTAAAGCATTTTTTGTGAAAAGTGCTATTTTCATGATCTTTTTGTTTTTTGAAAATTCCCTCCCAAGTATTCATACCAGAACAAAATGGACTAGCCGTGTTATCAAAAAGCTTGCAGCAAAAACAGAAAATTTGATCCGATTGCTGTGAGTATACAAGCCATGACCGATAAATAGTCCACCATTAATCATAGTACGCTCATAATGAACAGATGAAAATCGCCGTTTTGCTGAATTGTATGGAAAAGCTATATTAATTTGCTCAGGACCTCTTTTAATGATATCGCATCGTTGCGCGTCTGAGATAGTAGCAGGCCAGAATACTGGATCGTTAGAGAGGGGGACGAAAGAAGATTGTGGAAGTGATATTGACGTTTCGGGCAAATTTTCGGTGCAATTTTCAAGTGGTTCTGTTTCAGCATTATCAATGCTTGACGTTTCACTCTGATTAATATCATATCTCACACATGTTGATACAGCCGAAAAACAGTGGGTTATTTTGGTTAGTTTTTGGGCAGACTCTTTAGCTAAAGCTGCTTCTTTACGCTTCTGCGCTCCACTTTTATGTTTCTTAATGGCTAAAAATTAGATTGCTGTGCTGCCACAGAAAGTTCAGAAAAAATACAATTGGAAATAATTAACTAGATCTGGACAAAACTAAAAAAATTGCAAAAAATATATTGAGCAAATCAGCAGTTATTATGTGAAAAAAACAAAGACAATACAGTGTGAAGTTGAAATAAAAACATTGTTTCTGACGCTGTAGTTAGCTACAGTCACAAAATACTTGTACTGTGATGCACTGTTTGCTTAGCAACAGCAAATCACTTAGCCTGAACTAACTAGTCCAAATAAGTCAAAATTTAATAAACAAGAAAAGCTAAGTCAAATTAGGCTAAAACGATTAAAGGTTGAGGTTTATTCAGCTTCTTATTGTATTGAAAAGCGTGATAAAAACTTGCACAGTACATTGTTATTGCTAGCTGTTTAAACGCAATATCTTTGCTGACTAACTAATTTCGCAATAACTGAATCACGAGGAGAAAACTTTATTGTATGACGTCATAGTAGATAACGTTACGGTTGTAAAGACATAGTAAAAAGTAGTTAAAACATTAATCGGATCAAACATTTAGACCATTATAATACTTATATTGCAAAATCTGCAAACCATAATTATTTTCAGGAAAATGAGTGGGCCCCTATACGACGCTGCCCCCCCGGCCGGGGGGTTTGGGGGCGCTTAACACAGCCCTGATTAAGGGTATAGCACCGTGACTTAAAATTGAATTAATATATAAGTTAGCACTATTCATACGGTTATCTCTATGTAAATTAATATTAAATCTCCTAGGATATAATAAATTTTTTTTTGTGAGAGAGGTTTGATAAGGAATTTGAAAATTTTTCAATAAATTCAATTGCCTTCGTTTGGTCTGGATGACGGTAAACAGCACCCAGGGTAAGTTCAGTCTTGAAGTTGTTTTCAGAAATATCTAACCATAAGCATTCAGATTTTGAAAAGTTATATTGCGTGATAGATTTCTTTACTTGAAACTTATTTAAAACGTAAATTCCCACACCGCCAGCGTTAGTTGTAGAATCAGTATGAAAAAAAGTATAATTAGGAAGTAAAATGTTTAATAGAGGGTGTAGTTTAATTCGTGTTTCAGTTAAGCATATTACATCAGGTCAAAAATTTAATTCAACTAAAATCATAAAAATTATCAAAATTTATATGCAATGAGCGAATATTTATATGTAAAAGCACCAGGGAACGATTGGGATCAAAAGTAGGTCGTTTTGAGTTTAAATCTAAATAATCACATACTTTTATATTGAAAAAGTTTAAAAGGTTGTCGTACGCTTCTTCAGGAGAATGATCACTTATTCGCAGAGTGGCTGCTTTCGGCTCGAGGAATTCATTTAACTCCTTGTTATTTCCCAAAAGCGCCGTATCTGCTTTTAAATGAACCATTTTTGCTGTTGAAAGATAGGACTAAGCAGTACAATTAGCAAGATAGGTTACTAACACTTTGATAATAATAGTTTTGATTACAACACTATATTGAGTAAAAAGAAATGAAAAGAAATTTTAAAAAAATATTTAAAAAATATTTAGCTTTACAACCAGGGTTGCGGAGTCGGAAGGTTAAGCTCCGACTCCGACTCCTAGAATTTCTGAAATACCGACTCCGACTCCCGACTCCGACTCCGACTCCTAAGTAAGAGGAAGGTATTTATCGTAAATTAGATTTAACTAAGCAAAAATCATTCTTGCGAGTTGACAGTTGCACAAAATAAGTCAGGTTTTTTAAACACATAAAAGGATATTTATTTTTAAAAATAAAGCAAACGAGTGTATATACATATACCGGTATAGCTGCAAAATTGCTGGTGCTCTTTAGACGAGTGCTTGATGACTTTAATAGTCAGAGCCATTATTTCTATCTATCAAAACACAAATATTAAAAAAACATTTTATTAAAGTGGTCCCAACAGACTGTTTCGCCTGTAAGGCTGATCAGGGGACAAAACATCTAGAAAAGCCATATTATTTACATTGAAAAAACCATAATAAGCAAGGATTAAAAGTTAAAATGAATTTTTACGCTTCAGATGCAAACTCGCATTTTAGAAAAATAACGCTCTCAAAAGTTTGGGTTTAAACAATTATTTTACTAAAGTTAGTGATTGATTATCAAATAATTAGTTTTGTTACGAGATATTAAAAGAAAACATGCTATAATGTTGCGCATAGATGTATTTTTAAACTTAGTCAAGCTGCCGAAAAAACAAAAGTGTTTTCAAAAATTTTAATTTAATAATTTGCTCGTAAAAACAAGATTGCTTCTGTAAGTTTCTCCTTCATTGCAGCCCTTTGGTCTGTTCTGATGAGCCTGAGTGATGAAAACAGACGTTCAACACTCGCTTGTGTTGGAGGAAGTGCTGCTGCCAACAGTGCTGACTCTCTTACTATCGCAGGGTATTGCTTTATAGCTTCATGGAATTCCAACTTTGACTTTCGATCAATCAATTCCACTTCTTTTAATGCAGCATAAAATTCAAGCTTAAAACGTTCTACGTGTTTTTCATCTGAAGCTGAAACTTTAGCCGCTTCTTCTAGTTTACGTCTCTTTGACCTTGCTTTATGATCTTGTTGGTCTAAAAACTTTTCAAAATCCTCTTCGTCACAGGTTTCCTCTGAATCTGTAGTTGAATTAGTGTCTGGATTGCCAAAAGATCTTTTTCTATTTAAACCTAAAATTCTCACAGCAAGGTCACAAAGTGCTGATTTTGCTTCATTTTTCTGAATTTCGGTTAGCAACACTCTATTCATTGGGTCTACATACACTCCAGCCAGTAGAATTTTGTTGCTAAGCAATTGCACTTCTCTCTGTTTCATAGACGCACGCAGCGTTTCTGCTGGCAATCCGGTTTTCTTGGTTAAGGAATGCTCCAACATTTTCCACTCTTTCAAGAATATTCAAGGAGTGAGGTACTTTTCTTGAAGTTTTTTTGTCACTTTAAAAGGTAGCCTAAGAAGGTCCTCTAGTTTTCAAGTTTTTTCCATTGCAATTCAGTTAGAGTGACATCTGGATTTGCCATATCAGTAAGAACAGGCCTCAATTTAACAAGACGTTTCACCATATCGTATGTGCTTCCCCATCGAGTAGCCTGATCCATAATAGCCCCTTTTCCTGCTCGCCGTTTGAGGATGGCATCAAGTTTTGGTGTTCTTGCTGCAGTAGAAATTTTTCTTACCTTGGCTAGAAGGTTGCTTGAATGATGTTCTTTAAGAGCATCACGCATAGCAAGTTGGTGAGTATGAACACAACAGCGCTGGTGTTTAATTTCTGTAAAGCAAGCTGCTACTTCAGCAACCTCATCTAAGTCACACGTTTCTTCCCCAAACCCTTCAAAAAATTTCGAGTCTTCTTCCATCTGTATTAATTCATCCCAGTCCATTCGCTGACTACTGTGACTAGACCCTGGTTGTTCTTCCTAAATTTGCGCTTCAAATTCTTTTGTGCTACTGGAGTCTTCTTTTGGCCTTTCATTAATTTTCTTAACCATACTTAGCATGTTGGATGCATTATCGGTAACAATGCATAATACGTGCTTCTTCTGAATGCCATAGTCTTTCAAGACGTTATTTACCAACTGTTTTAAAAAATTACTAGAATGTTGGGCTTCAGTATCTTTTACGGCTAAAGTGTTTGTTATATTTCTCCAATCATCCACATACCTGACATTAATGGCAAAGTAATTAACACGGTGTCGTCTGCATGCATCCATTTTTAAGTACACAAATTTGTTGTAAGGCAAAGTGGGGCGTGTTGTCACAGTTTTAGGATTTTTAACATTGGGCTTTTACTGGTTGATATAGCAATGATTTTGCCACGGTGTTTTATTCTTGCCTATGTACCCTTTGTAACGGCAGCAAAATAATTTCTCAATTCCAAACACCCTTTGACAAAAACAAAGTTAAAAAAAATTTTTTTTTGAGAGCAAGGGGCGTGTTGTCACAAAATATTTCCTGCTTTTTAAGAGACCTAATGAAGGAAAACTGCAATGTTTTAAACGAAATATTATTGAAAACATTAAATGAACCAATCAAAAACAAGCCATAAATTAAATATTCTTGCTGTGAAACAAATTATGTGTATAACAAGCATTTTTGCAAAAATGTTAACCTTTATTCAACGTTATAATGTTGAAGACAAATGTATAAAATTCTTTTTCTTTTTTTATCCATCTCCATCATTTGGCCAATATAAAATTTTTCTGTCGATTTGGTAGTAAATTGGACCAGGATATAATCATCTACCTTTACATCACTTATTTGCAATTGTTCGGAAAATGAAGACATCTCAGAGTTGTCAGATTGCTCGGCACTGACAACTGTGACAACTCGCCCCAACCCATCCATTTTGATAAAATTGCAAATGGCAACTGGTAGAAGCAGGCTATTAGTGCCTAGACTTTCAGCTAAACTCTTAATATACTAAGCTATAAAACTGACATTATACTTCTGTCCACGTTGCTTTTATTTAGACAAAACTCAATTTTCAAACGTTAGCAAAATATACATCACGTGCAAATTTTATGATGATTTTTCAGTTTAGCACTGAAGCTGCGTGATTTTTTTTCAAACAGAAACCTAAAATGAAGATGGTGGGAAAAGATGTTACTACACCAAAAATAGTCTCCAAACAGTTAGTTAAAGTAGGAAAAAACTTGCTGTGACAACACGCCCCATGTGACAACTCGCCCCACTTTGCCTTATAGTTTTTTCTTTATTTGTTCTTTTTGGTTTTCGTATTCCTCAATTATTAATTTCTTTATATTATCTCTGTTTAAAGCCACTCCAAGTTTTCTAGCCAGTTCGCCGATTAATGCTAACACTTCAGGTTCAGAAAAAAATCTTAAAGAAATACCATTGAGAACTGTAATTTTAACAATATTTTTTTTAAACGCATCGGGAGTCATTGATAAAGTCACTTTATCACTAACAAAAAACTTGTCAGAGATGATGAAGCAAGTTTCTTCTCAGGGTTAGTTTTATAATTCAGTGTTGATGTCTCGGAAAAAGCTTTGTCTTTATCTTTTACAAGTTTAAAGATGTCAGAATGACAGCGTTCCAAATGCCTTTTTAGGTTAGAAGCACGTGTAGGAGCATCACCTTTAGGTGAACTACCGCTATAAGCACTAATTTTAGCATGACAAATTGTTTCTTCATTATTTTTGTTTATTGTGCACTGGCACACATAATATTTACGATCACTAGTTAGTGAAAAATGTTCAAATACGGCAGATTTTTGTCTTACAGTCATGCTTAGGCTATACAGTATATGATTTATTTAAAAAATTCTACAAAAAAAAACTGTAAATGATAGAAAAAAGAACACAAAACAATAAATTATAACCGTTAAAGTATGTTGCATAATAGTTGAATAGTGAAAAAAATTGACAACATAACTGAATGACGTATTTTAATGCTTTTCTGTACAAAAACCTTTTTTCTTCGTCTTTTTACACAGAAATAGGTCTTAAACTGTCACTACCAAATTAAAATTCAATTGCAAACTCCTTTTTTGCAGTTTGTATACGTCTACACAATGATGCTTTATGTTTTTAAGATATTTTTCGAAATGAAGCATGGCAAAACAATTTTTTTAATTTCTATGAAGCAGGGCTACCACTTTATATATTTTATAGCTAGATTTAACACTGTATGAAAATCAGTTCTTCTAAAGTGCTCGATAACAAAGTTAGAGCTTGAATTAAAATTAACAACAGCGAAATCACGGAAATAAAAACAAAGCTAAAACCCAACAGACTGTTTCACCCATAAAAGGGATCATCAGGTGTATCTTATTCAAATGGAACAATTATAGCTAGATTTATTGTTCCGGACGGTTAATTCGCAGCATTGTTTATGTGTGATACGATTGTGACGTCAACGCCCTTTTTCTTTCGTGGCTGCTTGGTGATTACCTTCAGTCATTTATTCAGCGCACGTGCTTGGAAAAGCGTGGAAAATTATTGAATTATTTTTTGCACTGTCTTCGTTAACTGTATTAAACCTTAAAAGAGTTACAAGGTAGTGTGAAGTTGAATCTCGCTAGCTAACAACGAGATTCGTTAATACGGACAAGGCTAGCAATTCTGTCAGGTACATAAATAAAAATAATTTAATATTGCTTGTTTCCCCTGATTCGACATAGGTTAATTCTTTAACCTACTGCGTTAAAGTGGCAAAGTTAATAAAGCAGTCTTCCATAGAATTAAGTGCAAGACAAGAAGCTGAAATTGATAGAATAAAGAACATCAACCTTTCAAGCTATCTTAATCGCTACACGTGTGGAACCGACTCGCTTATTGAACTAGTCAAGACGAAGCAAGGAATTACGCAATCGCCTGAAAAGCAACGTCTCATTTCTCGTCTGGTTCTCTCCTTTTACAACCTGTGAAAGAGAAAAAAGAAACCAAAAGAAGAAGGCGCTCTATACTCGTTTGTTCTCTGGCAAGAAGAGATCAAGGTTTGACTTCACTTTCATGAACTTTATTTCTCGTGACGTAAATTTATAGTAATATTTCAGTTAGTTGTAAATTAATAATTGTTTTCTCTTTTTTTTTGTCTTTTTTATGTTTATTGTAATTAATCAGCTAGAATTTAAATTTAAATGGCGGATAGTCACTTGTCGCAACTAAGTAACTCTTGTTCTCTTTCCTTCGCTAAGACAAATCAGTCGGGCACAATTGACGCGCGAGCGCTACGCGCGGAAAAGCGGAGCCTTCAAACGAAAGTTGAGTCATTTATAGATAAATTAAAATCTGGTAGCTACTCCGTACACACGGAAAAGACCCACAATATTTTTCAAGATTTGACGCTTAAAATAGCACAATTAAACCAAAGCGCTGCAAATGTGTTAAGTTTTCAAGAAGCTGCAAATTTATCGCAGAGATTAATACACTTAAACAACGCGCTCACTGTTGGCTTTAAGGAATGGCAAAAGTCACAAACCTTGACTGAGAAAATCACTCTCACACAGGACCACGCATCTCTAGCATCCTGTACTGGTTCGATTGATGTACAACCTTGCGATTCTGCCAGTAACCTCGGGTCTAGAACTAGCTCGATAAGTGTAACCCCATCGGAACTGGCCAGAAAAAGAATTTATATCGAACTCGCTAAAAAGAAACTTGACGCTGAGTTCCATATCCAGAAATTGGAACGACAGCAAGCTCTAGAACAGGTTCGATTAAACCTGCGCAAAGCCGAACTTGAGGCTGAGGGACAGCGACTAGCCGTGTCCAATCCGACCTCGGTGCTTCACAAACGATCTCCAGATCCAATCGGACGGCCGCGATCTTTGCCTGATCTACCGATCATTGCACAAGGCTTAGGCATGTCAATTACTTCAGGTTTAAATCATCAGCAGACGGGGGTTCATCTTGGGGCCGCCGCAAATCTAGCCGAAACTTCTATTTTAGCTTCCAACGAGAAATTAAACACGCAAGGGGTTATCAATCATCTTACTACACAAAACAACCGATTCTCAAACACTCGCATTGTTCAACGCCATTTCTCCCAAGGGCATGGTTCGCCTTACCAACCGTTGTTCACACCCAGCGTGGACCGGCGTAAGGAACCGCAATCACCAGTAGAAGCCGCAGAGTCCCACACTGCGCTAAGTCATAATGGAAATGATATGCAGCATGAACATGCCTTTAGTGCATTTGAAAATGAACCGTGCATTGCACCTGGTTTTCATGACAATCCAGGCTTAAGTAACTTAGAGGGACATCCAGCATCTCTTCCTTATCAGGTAAAACCTCCTTTAAATCTTCCACCGCACTTTAACCCTTATAGAGAAGGATCCAATGGTAGTTTCCCAGGATACCACTTGCTCTTGGAGGAAGCGCGTGAGATTAGATTTACCGGAAGAAAACTGCCTTTCATTTTTATAACCAAATCATGGAATTACTGAATCGATGCCCAGATCCTAGAAAAAAGATGGATCTTCTTCGAGCCTCGTGTCAGGATCAGGCGAGAGAAGCTGTCTCAGCCTTGGTCCCACCTGTTCCTGGTTGGGATGTAAACACCCAAATTAAGCGGGCTTTAGAAGGGCTAAGACTTCGATATGGCTGTTCCAGTTTTCTTTCAGAACCATTGGTAAAAAAAGTACGCTCAGGGCAGAAATTTGCAAAGATGGATGTGCCTGCTCTTGAACAGCTAATTTCTGATTTGAATGACTGTGAGCTGTATGCTTGTGCCTATCAACAAACTAGTTCATTGGGAAGTACGTTTATTCTAGGTAGCAGATCGGCTTCCATTCTATAGTAAGACACGGTATACTGATTTTCTTACTGATCACTGGGGAAATCCAGATGAGCCATCCTTTGAATCCTTTAAACAATTTCTGAACAGAGAGCTAAAGAGGATAAATACCACATTTGCCCAAAAACTTTTAGGTGTTTCACAAGGGAAAAACGATAAACTCATGACCTTGCAAAGAGTCCGGGTCCACCAAACTAAAGTAGGAGTCCTTCCCACTCTGGGACACAAAGAGTTATCTTCCACATCACCTACGCGGCAAAAGCAACCTGTATGTTTCATATGCTCAACACCTACAAAAACGCACCGACACTTATTAAATACATGCCACACTTACAAGAGCATGACTCCGCAAGAACGCAGGGAGAGTATAATAAAGGCAGGCCACTGCATCAACTGCCTTTCAAAACACCATATCAGTGACTGTCACCTTCAGTGTAAATGCAAACACTGTGATAAACACAATCCACAAAGGCATACTACCTCGCTGCACGAATTGTACTTGCAGTCCTCTACAGTTGGGGTCAATGTTGGGGCCGCTGATGGCACCACCGTAGTAGGAAACTCACATAATTGCTCCATACCATCGCTTCCAAAAGAATTGACTAATCATAATGCTACCAACCATGCTTCTATAAAAAAGATTCAAGCACCAGCGACTGGAGTTTTTACACGTATATCGGCTGTGCGCGTTATTAACCCAGGCACTGGAGTCAGCACTCTTGCTTATGCGCAACATGATTCCGGGTCAGAAGTCACTCTCGTCTCTGCCTCTCTAGCAGATGAACTAAGTCTTCGACGTGGAGAAACATCTTTGGTTACTCTACATACGGTATCAGGTAGCACAACTTCAACCTTTTCTCACGTATCTATGAAAGTACAAACTCTTCATAATGGAGATCAGTTTAACATTAACAAAGCATTAGTGATGCCTGCATGGTCGGATGAAAGTTATACTCTGCCCCACCATTATAATCTTTCTTCCTTTTCTCAATTTGACAACGTGGACATGAAAAAATTGCCACATCGTCCCAATGTCGATATCTTGCTGGGATTAGATAATTCTAACTTGATGAGAGTCTTAGAAGAGCGGATAGGCGAGGAAGGAGAGCCTCACGCTATCGAGACTCCTATTGGCTGGGTTGCTTCTGGAGGAAAATTCTCAGAAGATCCCGTCAGTTATCGGTCCAGGAGAATCGCTGTACAAAGAGGAGAAACAAACAAAGATCAAAAAATCTTAGAGTTACAACAAACTGTCAGAGATCTTTCTCTACTTAATGAAGAAACACAACCTTCTATTAACGACAAGAAAGCTGAAGAAGTTGTAAAAGATAACATAAAGGTGGTGGATAGTCACTATGAAATCCCAGTCCCACTAAAGAACAATGTTAATAAATTGCTGAATAACTTCGACCTTGCAGCTAAACGTGCCGAAGGTTTACGTCAAAAAATGATAAAAAATCCAGCACATTTGCAACCCCTTTTAGAGTCAATGGAATTCTTAAAACAAAATCAATATATTGTTCCTGCAGACCAAGACTCAGAGTCTGTTAATTATCTACCGTACTTCTTGACCAACCAATCAAAACCAAGAGTGGTATACGATGGTTCGGCTACCTTTGAAGGACGTTGTGTTAATGACAGCATCTACTCAGGGCCAGATTTATTGAATCTTCTGGCTCATGTGTTAGCAAAGTTTAGAATGGGCGAGTATGCATTGATGGGAGATATCAGCAAATGCTTCTTCCAAATACGCCTGCCTAAGTCACAACAAAATCTTTTTCGCATACTTTGGTTTAAAAACAATATAACCTTAAAACAGGAAAACTAGAGCCATATAAGTTTACTCGTCACGTTTGGAGGGTAGTTAGCTCTTCTTATATTTCATGTTTGGCAATTCGTAAAACTGCTGAGGAAAACCACACCAATGCCAGTGTACTCACTTTAGACACTATTCGAAACTCAATGTACATGGATGACCTTCTCTTCAGCACACACACGCTGGAGGAGGCCCGAACTGTTGCTCTCGAGTCCATTGAGCTCCTAGCTAGCAGAGGCTTCCAATTGGTAAAGTGGACATCAAACAAACAAGCAAAATCTGCTCTGACTGAAATTAGCAAAGACAAACTTGCTGCATCAATACGAACTATAAATCTACGAACTGAGGCCGATACACTTCCTGAATTTAAGGCAATCGGATGTGTATGGGACGCTGAACAAGACCTACTAAAAATCGAATTTTCATTTGATTGCCCCAAGCAATTCACTAGGCGCAATCTACTAAGTCAAATAAATCGGCAATACGATCCCCTCGGATTTTCTGCCCCTCTCCTTTTAAAAGGTCGACTTATCCTTCAACAACTTGCCATTGATGGATTATCCTGGGATGAAGAAGTAGGACCTCAATGCGCAAAAGCTTGGAATGACTGGTTAAACCTGTGCATGAAATGGAAGGACATCTCGCTTCTACGATGGTACTTTGCGAATGCATCAGTATCCGTAAAAGATCCAAAAGAGTGTGAATTTGAATTGCACGTTTTCTCAGATGCTTCCAATCAAGCATACGGAAGCGTAGTGTATTTACGACGTATTGTCAAAGGAATCCCCAGCACTTCCTTTGTCTTCGGAAAAAGTCGCATTATACTTCGGCATCAACAAAACTGGCCTATTGAAAGGAAGGAACTTGTCGCTTCTGTCATGAGCGTGAAGCTCTTAGACGATGCTTTCCAAGCCCTCCGTTTGCCGAAATGCACAAAACATTTTGGAGCGATTCCAAAGTGGTATTGCAGTGGATTCTTAATCCAAACCTTCGTTTGCCAAAATTTATAGCTCGTAGAATTGAGATTATTCATCGCCTTTCCAACCTAAATAACTGGAAGTATTGTGCCACTGATGCTAACCCGGCTAATGTTGCCACCCGTTCTTTGACTAAGTCGTCCTACAACCGTATAGAGTTTTGGTTAAAAGGACCCAAATTTCTTAACCAACCGAACTTCGACCAATCAAACGTTTCGAAAACAGTAGCGGTAAGACAAATCCACTTAGCAAAGCCCCAGGCTGAAACTACGCTCTTACATCTGATTGAAAGCGCACCCAGTTGGTATATTCTCCAAAAACGTGTATCCTACCTATGCGCCTTTAAACAATACATCTGTCAAAAAATAAATAAAATCCCCTTTCAAAAACCTAATTTAGATTGCCATTACTTAAACAAAGCCATGCTACAGATTATTCGGTATGTGCAATGTGAATGCTTTGGGCTCACCGTACATAAATTGTTAAGGGCAACCCCAGATAATCTATATGATATTGTTAAAAACGTAATTCAGCATACAGAAGATCCCTCCTTGAGAAAGAATCTTTCTGATCTGCTTTCGCTTCGCTGCCTACGCCCATGTGTTGATTCAGACGGTATTTTTCGCATTGAAGGAAGGCTAAGCCAGGCTCCACTTCCGACAGATGAAAAATGCCCTATAATCTTGCCCTCTAGGCATCCCTTGACCCGATTGCTTATTATGGACGCCCATGTAGAGTGTGCACATGGTGGCATTCAGTACACTTTGATGTTAACACGCCGACGGTTCTGGGTCATCAAGGGACTCTCTAGTGTCAGACACTACATAAAGAAATGTAATTCGTGTATTATCGCTAAAGCTCATCCAATACGCCAGCTAATGGCAGATTTGCCCACTTCTAGAATGGCCATACATAAGAAGCCCTTTGCGAATACTGGCTGTGACTACATGGGGCCGTTTATCTTCAAAGAAAATAGAAGTGAGAGAAAAGCGTGGGGACTGTTGTTCACATGCATGACAACCAGAGCTATCCACGTAGAGCTGGTAACTTCCTTGGATTTAAGCAGTTTTATTATGGCCTTCTCACGATTTGTCGACTTGAGAGGTCCGGTTTCCAGCTTATACTCAGACAACGGGACTACATTCAAAGCAGCAGCCCAAGTCTTGCCACAACTTTTGCAATCTGATGAACTCCAAGCCTTTTTTAGAAAGAAAAAATTGACATGGGAATTCATACCGCCTTACAGTCCCTCGCAAGGAGGAGCGTGGGAGTCATTAATAAAAGTTTTTAAACGCACGTTGCTTAACACATGTAATTTGACACAACGCAAACCAACTTTAATAGAATTACAGACTTACGTTTCAAACGCTACACGTATCGTAAATGATAGACCCCTGACCTCACTGTCAGACGACCCTTTAGATTATAATGCTATTTCACCAGCCTCCATATTAACACCTTCGCTCGACCCAGTCTTGCCTATCGGACATCCACACAGCATGGACCACTTACGACGTGATTTTCGGTATAATATGGCCCTTGCTCAGAGATTCTGGGAGCGCTGGATTAAATTTTACTTGCCACAGTTGCAGCGCCGTAAAAAATGGCTCAAAATCGTGGACAACATTAAAGTAGGGCAATTGGTTTTGGTCGCCGGGCCTGGCGATTTTAACACGCGAGGAAAATATCGCCTAGGTCGCATTTCTAGAGTACTTCCTCAAATTCGGAAAGGTAAAGCAATTGTTCGGCGTGCCATCGTTAAAGTCTCCACAATTAATGATACCACGGGGGAACCCCAAGTAACTGAAATAGAACGTGATTTGTCTAAACTGGCACCACTCGAATTCAGTGAATAAATTGTAGGTTCCTGTATCAAACGTGTTGTGTTGTATTTTTCTTTGCTTCACTTGTGTTGTTTGTTTTCGCCAATCACATAAAAGCCTACATATCTTTATTAGAAATTGTGTATTCATTGTTTATATTGTGCTTAAATCGTCCTTCACCCCTTTTTATTTCGTTTGCATTATGACTACGCTGGCGCGATTACTCATAATGGGGGCCGCTATGTTCCGGACGGTTAATTCGCAGCATTGTTTATGTGTGATACGATTGTGACGTCAACGCCCTTTTTCTTTCGTGGCTGCTTGGTGATTACCTTCAGTCATTTATTCAGCGCACGTGCTTGGAAAAGCGTGGAAAATTATTGAATTATTTTTTGCACTGTCTTCGTTAACTGTATTAAACCTTAAAAGAGTTACAAGGTAGTGTGAAGTTGAATCTCGCTAGCTAACAACGAGATTCGTTAATACGGACAAGGCTAGCAATTCTGTCAGGTCCATTTATATAGACAATTTTGTTTAAATCTAGACGTAAAATTTGTGATGTGGATAACAGCTATAAAATCTAGATAGTTTTTTCAACCTGCTATATATTGTCTAGCGGGGATTTCAATCAAGCGATGTATATGATAAATATATCATTGTACATTAGTATTAAAAATTAGATATAACTTTGAATAACTTAGTCTTATTCTATTCGTTAATCATCCTTAAACAAACTGTTTAAATTGCGAATGAAACACGTTCAGAAAGTGTTACTTCAGCTGCAGCAGAATTGTAACAAGACAACACGACATCGCTGACTCGGTACGCACTGCGCAACATTGTTGTCGATTTAGCGCGAAAGGGGCTAAATTTAGCGCGTGTAGCGTTTACTTACTAATCACACTATCTGACTTCGCGTTATGGTAGTAGCAGATAATGTGATGGGTGGAGGGATTAGGTTTGGGTTTGTGTTTTGGTTGTAAGTTCTTAAGATGTCTGGGGCTTAACGCCGATACCGAGTTGAAAGGGAGTAACTCGTTAGCTTCGATAATACGGTCTGCAGCTAAAGCTAATTCCTGTAGATTTGGAAATTCTTGGGCCGCTAGAATTGCACGAACCTGTGAAGGAAGTTGTGCTAAAAAAAATGCTCGCCGAAGGGTGTCGGCGTCATTGTTGAGGGACTCGAGATAGCGTAGAAATGCGGAGGGCTTCTTGTCCCCAAGCCCTGAAATATTAATAAGCTCAGCGTCTTTTTGTAGTTGAGATTTACCAAACGCGTTGAGTAAAGCTGTTTTTAAAGCATTATATTTTCCTTGCTCCGTTGGGTTTAGAAGAATTGCTTTAACTTCTGCGGCTGCCCGATTGTCTAATGCTGTAATTATGTAGTCGAATTTAGTCTGATCAATAATTATAGATTTAGATCTAAATTGTGCTTCGGCTCGAAGAAACCAAATCTCTGGGTCGTCTGTCCAAAACTCTGGGAGTTTAACTGCTACTGCTTGAATCTTAGTCGTTGACAAGGCGTTGTTTGTTAACTTGCTGACTGCTTCAGTTAACTGCGTTAAAATTTCACTGTCTGCTGACATATCAATATTTAACAAAGTTAATCCAGTAATTTCAGCTTATTTTCTGCTATTAGAAAATTTTGGGCGTATTCGACTTCCGGGGTCACCAATGTAGCGTTTACTTACTAATCACACTATCTGACTTCGTGATACATGACCCGTTTCTAACAATGCACTTTTAATAATAATAATAACTCGAACAAAGAACGCGCGTACAAAATCATAGAAAGCGTTTTCACGCATGCTTGCGCACCGACGTCTCTTGTCACATGAGTCTTTCGCGCGCGCCAGC
Organism: Diplosoma virens; assembly: GCA_963680785.1. NCBI lineage: Eukaryota > Metazoa > Chordata > Ascidiacea > Aplousobranchia > Didemnidae > Diplosoma > Diplosoma virens. The sequence goes on from OY796883.1 coordinate 27,511,517, forward strand.
TGATTGGTCGCCACACGCGTTTGTTTCGATTTTTATCCTGTCAATTTTCAAATTTGGCCATAGCAAGTTTTTTAGCCGCACTAAGAAAACGTTAGCTCCATTTTAGTCCGTCATGCAATTTTTCATAAAAATGAATGGTAACTTGTCAATTCAAATCCAATGAAATGAAAAATACAATAGGGCTACATAAGGTAACTGTAACGCCTTTGATACGAGTTAGGACGCGTTACAGCTTACAGGTTTCAGATTTTAGCAGCTGGCAAACATTCATATGTGCTATTAACTAATTTATTATTAAATTGAATTATTTTTTGTTTAGATGTATTTTTGGATGTTTTATTTTTCAATTTAGATGATTCTAGATATTTTCTGAAATCAAACTAAATTGTTTTAGTCAAACAAAAGTGGCAGCCCTGCTATAAACATATTTTGTACAAACCCAAATTTAAAATTGACAACTTTTCAATCAATTAAACTAACCTTGTCAGGTTTTAACTTTTTTTGTAATATATTAAGATTTTATATAACTTTGCTCACGCTGACAATAATAAATATAGAACTATTTAATGTTAAATGAAATCATTTAGCATAAACATAGCTTTTAAAAGTTTAGTTATTGAAACATCACCAGCGTGACTTTAAAACACTCATTTAAAAGATATTTACGACAGAATATTTTCAGCTAAAGTTCAAAAACACAAAAAAATAAAAAAATATCTATAAGTTATTAAATTATTTATTGAAATTTAATTAACTATTAATGGTAAACAACTTCAATTCTACATTCAAAAAAAATTTTAAACTTATTTTATTCTAATTTTATTATCTGCTTCTTTCATATTGTTTAAACTTGTATTTCCTACATAAAAAAAGTATTGGCATTTAAAGTTTGGGCGCTTTTTTACTAAGTAAATCAGTGTTTCTCAACCAATGAGTGATTTCCAAGTTAAGGATCATTGCTCGCAGAAGAAAAATAAACATTACATTATATAATAAAAATGAACTCTACATTTTACTCGCAGTGCTCATACTCGCCTTATTAAAAAGCTTAATGACGATGCCTTATACAAAGTGACCGGACCTGCATCCCAAGACCAACGGATAATCTTTTTATCTTATCAAACATTCAACCAACTGAGCTTTGCTGTCAAAAAGCCGTACCATCTTTAACTCGCTGCACTCAGGAGCCAGAACACCTCTTATTGCGGCGAAATTGACTTGTCGCAATATGTGTAGTTGGGATGAAAATACGCGCACCTTGGATGGATTCCATTTTTAACTAAAATCCGCTTCACAATCTCCAAACAAGAATGACGTTTGCGTTTGATTTAAAAATGGCCAACGAGGGTCCGACTATTTATACTAAGATAACACGTGCAGAGAGACGGGGCGGGAAAGCAACTTTAAATGATGTGATTATCGGCACGAATTACGTAATGCCATAATAAATAAAATAACTTTTGGTTTACGAAGATCGGCGGGAAAAACTAACTTCCGATGATGTTATTGTCAAAAACAATTACGTAAGGCCAAAAAATAAAACAACTTATGATCTAAGAGATATTGGCGGGAAAAGACAATTTTAGAGATGTAACCAGCGACAACAATTACGTAAGGCAACGAAAATAAAGCAACTTTTGATTTAGATACATTGGCGGGAAAGTCAATTTTAGTTAAAAAGTCTAACCTCGACTGAACTCGAGTCTGCATTAACACCTCTTACATTTTTAAGTACAAGACTGTTTTAAGGTTGTTAGGTAGATTGTTACATTACAATTAATAATTTGCGATGCTAAAATCTGATTTGAATAAAGGCTCGCTTCCACTACGAGCGTGGAATGGAACTTTCTTTTTTTGTTAAGTTGATATTTTTTTTCTTTCCGCGCTTAAGCGCTGAGAGAAGAAAAAAATTCAATAAAGGAAACAAAGAATACGCCATTCTACGCTTGTGGAAACGAGCAGTAAACGGTTTTTTATTCTATCAAATAATGCGATTAAGCTAAGACAAAACTACAATATTTTTTATAATCTTCTGAAAGCAAACTGTGTTACAAAAGATGGTATGATATCATAACAAAAACTACAATGAACTAGATATTTCAAACATAAAATTACCCACTTACGCCATTCTGTTGTGTCCTTGGGAAAGACACTTTACGGCACTTTACCCTGCTTGGTGGTCTTGACAAGCAGTACTAAATTGCAGTAATATCTCTACTAACTTACTAGCGGACAGCAATATCTTGGCATCTCCGGAAGCAGGTCGGGGTAATTGCTTACCCTATGTATAGCGCCTCCGTCGCTTTCCTGCGAGTCAGGAGGATAAATATAGAGATTAAAATAAAAATAAAAAAAAAAAAAAATTCTATATAAAATGTTTGTTGCCCGCGCCTCAACAATAGGTATGGAGTGGCCACATCCGGTGTGCAAGCAGGAAATTTTATAAAAGCTCCAGGACTCCGACTCTCAGTACTCTTATCAATCCGACTCCGACTCCTTCCTAAAACCTCCGACTCCGACCGACTCCGACTCCGCAACCCTGTTTACAACACTACGCTGTGTAGTTAATGAAGGACAAACCTGAAACATAAAGCATCATCTTAACATAATGTTTGTTCAATCAATAGACATAAAATGTTTTAACTAAAATATAGCACTAGCAATTTTGATAAAAAAGTAGCACAATATTATTGGACCATTTTGTAAGCTATCTCAATTTTGCGCAACTTAAGATAGAAAAAATTAGATGACTACTCCGATGAGGTTCAAAGTTTGTTCTATTTTGAATCGTTTAATTAAGGTATTTATACTATAAAAAACGAGGTGATGTTTTTTTTATTTTTAGGTTTCAATTTAAAATTCAATTTAAAATTTCAATTTAAAAGCAGCGTTTGAATAAACTGCAAAAGACAATTTAGGAAATTACGAATTACCATTGCAAAATTAAAAAAGGAAACAATTTAGTAACTCATTTCCTGTATCAAAAGAATAGCACAATTTAAAAAATAAATGAAGTGAGAAAAGCAGCAAAGCACATTGGCAATGTAGGCAATAAGTAATTGAATGAATTATTATCAATAGAGAATTTACATTCATTTATGTCATCAAATCAACTTGTTTATTATCTATGAAAAGAGTATAATTACCATCAAGTGCTTTCCACATGGTTTTCTTTTTATTCTTCTTAGCTTCTTTATAATACGGTAATAGAAGTTTTTGCTGTTCTTGAAACTTAGCAGGCAGATGATCAGTAATGTAAGTATCTAGATTGGTGCTTCCACTTTCTTTACGCATAGCGTTATATGGTCCAAAATTTTTTGCTGATCTAAAAATTAAATTTTTATCATGAATTATAACTAACTTAACAATTATTGGTCGATGAACTGGTATACCATTCTTTGTAATCGGTTGTTGAGGAAGTCGAAGAATATCTGAGAGCTTGATTTCATTTGGATTAATTTTTAAACCATTCTTTAAAAAATCTTGAAATTTTTCAATAGTTTTTTCTCTTTTCTCCCAAACATTATTATTGTCTTCTTGGATACCATGAATTAAGATATTTAATCTTTTATCATAAGATTCTTTCATTAAAAGTGCCTTTTCATAGTTTGACTAAAATTTTTCAAACGATATAATTTTTTGGTTTAACTGTTTAATTAAGTCAATATCAGCTTTGGTATCTAATATAGTATCAACTTCTTTACTTCTACTGTATTTTCAAACTTTACTTCTAATAAATTTAATCTTTCACTGACAGCATCGATTTTGGAGTCAAATGTTTGAAATTTTTTCTTCAATTTTATTTAATCTTTTTATAATTTCATCAAGTTTCTTTTCCAAGTTCATTATTTTATGCTATTTAATCTTTTAAAAAATAATTGACTAGCACTAGATTAAGTATTTTATCAAAATCTGCTTCAGCCACTATCTGTTCACTTTAGCAAATCAAGTTTGATGTTGCCTCTACCATGACAAAACAAACAACTGCACAAAATATTGTCATGCTACTAGCAACTGAAGTTGATAGCTTCATCATCATTACCAGGGCTTTTTAATATTTGACGTTTGTTGTAAAGATTAAAAAATACTGTACAACTGAATCACATTATACTCTTTTCGTTATATTCGTATAATGCCGAAGAATGTGACAAGTTTCCGTGTCCAGCTTCGGGCAACTCAGCTATTTTTTTTTGCAAAGCTGACAAGTCGTTGTAGCAAGTACGGAGAGATTTGGCTGAATTCAAAATGAAAATCCAATTTTTCAAGTTGGTTTCAGAAATGATAATCAACTGCAAACTACTACAATATATGTTATTATTATTTTGTCATCGTGTTGATAAGTAGAACAATCCAAAAATAGTAAATTTTTGTTTGTTTTAAAATTGATTAAAAAAAGGTTCAATCGGTATAATTTCAAATGAAAGTATGTTGTCCACATATGATAGGATAGGACAAAATACCACGCCAAGAGAAATTGGCAATATTTCAATTTAAAGAAAAATAATAATAAAACGGCAATATCCGTGATTAAAGTTTTCTATCAACACCTTAATTGCAGTGGAAATGTAAATTTTAAGATAGCTTTTTAAACTAAAATAAAAAAAATTGAAAAAGTAAAATAATAAAATTGGAGTAACAGCATACTTGCTCACACTCTGTGCAAACAATCTCATTAGCGAGCTGAAGGATGCGAGTTCGATGCTTAGTCCACAAAAGTGATTTTCGTTGCTTCCCTGGTAACCATTTTTCATGATAATTTCCCCAATTGAGTTAGAGTTGCTTACCTACAGTATAATGGTGAATCTTATAACAAAAGCAATCAAATCAACATAGCCAAATAAAGAAGAAGCAGATAAATGAGCAAAGTCAAATTGTGAAATAATTTAATAAAGTTAAACACAAACATTTATTACACTACAGGCCTACGAGTGCTCTGCAACCTTTCTTCACTTGCGATATACTTACAAAACTTTCAAAATTCTGCGGCACAAGTCGACAAAAAATGTAATAAAATCTATTTAATTCAAATACTAAATACACTTTGCTGCGCTGGTTGTTTGAGTATGATTGCTGTAAGTTAGGCTTGATCTTTGAAATAGCAAAGCGAGAAAGTTTTGTAAAAACTTTAATTTATTTGAAACGTCACAAAAACATCTAAATTAAATCTTCCGCGTTCACGTCAGAAATGATAATTATTATTAATACCATATCCCTGGTTGGTATTAATAATAATTATCATTTCTGACGTCTACAACTAGAACTAGATATTCACATCTAGAACTAGACATCCCTGATACCAACATAGGAAATAGTTGTATTTTGTGGTCATGTTAAATTGTAGAGCAGTGGTTCTCAAGAGTTTTTGGCAGATTTTTTTCTTTAGTACCCATTTTGTCAAAAATTAAACTTAAGAATATTAAACTTTAAAATATAAATATAAATTATTTCAATAATAGTGAAGACTTTTTTGGTTTTCACATATGTTTGTGATCCAAATTCTGGATCAAAATACATGAAGTTAATCAATAAAATGCACATCTATGTTACAGTAAAGATGAAAAATAAATAAATAAATAAAGATCTTCACTTTATTGGAGCAACTTTTGTTAGCTGTCATGATTCAACTGTGAAGAACATATTGATTATTTTGGATCAACTTGCATTGTACTCAGATTCTCAAATTTCTCTCTAATTTCTTCCTCAGCAATTTTTCTTCTCTAACGAATTCGAATTCCTTCTTGGAGAGCCAATCATGGGTTCTAGGTAAATTCCACCTCGGCAGATTCCACCCGGTCACGTACATTCCAAAGTTCAATCGAAAATTATAGAGTTTCTCTTTGTCGACAAAAACAACGACGCTAACCCTAACCGTATGTCTAACTCTAACCCAATCTTTTTTATCAGGTGGAATTGACCGTAGTGGAATATACCGGTCAGCTCTTTGAAAAACATTGTCGTAGAACAATCCAAAATTAGGCAGTTTACTCATTCAATTTTGATTTTTTGCATGTTTTCAGGGACAGCAACTGCTGTAATGGACAGATATCAGCGTTCTACTGTATTTTACACTACAGTTACTATTTTCGAAGATTACTTATAATAATATCATAATTTTTAGCGAAAAGTAACTATCTATGAAATATGCTGTTCGTTTAAATATAAACGCTTTTTTCTTGTAAGTGAACCATTCCACCAACTATATCGACTATAATTTCATTACCTGAATTTTGCAAAATCTTAATTCAACGAAATAAAAGACGCTTTTTTTATCCTGACCAATTTTTAAGGACGAAACAAAAATTGAAGAAAACTTAAGAGAAAAAAGATTAACAGTTATTTTGGGAGCCGCGGAGTTAGCAAAATTTTCGTTAGCATTGCATCTACGCTTTATTTGTCCTGTTAATTTTTTCTTCATTTCTTCGTGTCTACTAAACCCAGGTTTGTTATGAAAGCACACTGATGAAAAGTGACCTTGTTTGCGACATATTGAGCACTATATATCTTTTGCGGGACAGTGGGTTTGACCTTTTGGTGGGCAGGTCTTTTAGCACATTTTGTACACGGCTTTTTATTGCGCTCTTTAGATTTACAGAAATTTCGACGAAATTTGCTTTGGTGCGCTCTTCTCTCATTTAGTTGTCGGCTTATTCGTGCGTCGTCTAGTTTTGCTGACTCTTCCGATCTGCATAGATCAGTGACCGTCTGAAGATCGGGTAATGGGGATATGGCAAGGAGCTTCGTTCGAGTCTCTTTGTTATATACAGGGTGTCTCAAAAAAATTTATACATACTTTAAATAATTATACATTAGGTTTTATTATTATTTGTTTAATTTTAAACATATCAAAGAATTTATAAACATCATTCTATCATTTTGTCACTTTTAGTTCTTAAACTGATTTCCGTTCAATTGATTCCGTTAAAAATTAAATAATAATAATAAACACCTGGTTTACCATTATTTAAAGTGTCTTTACATTTTTTTGGGACACCCTGTATTTCCGACATTATTTTTGTGACTAAACGACGATTTAAACATTCATTGCACAAGTCTGCGTCTCTCGGCAAACTTTTAATCGCGATTAAAAACGAATCGAAATTTTTGCCAGCCGCTTGCTTTCTCTCTTCGAACGCGACGCAGTCTAACGCTATATTTTTTTGACTTCGGATGTAATTTTTTGATTTTATCTAACACTTCATCTGGTTTAAGTGTCGTATCATCCGGGATAAGAAGTAGCCTGCGTATTCTACGGCTTCTCGCATTTCCATCGAAAAAAAACGCGAAGCAATGCCAACTGACTGCTCAATGGCAGCTCTGCTGCCAGAGAGACCGTAGCATAATCGTTGTACGATTTGCGCCATTTTGAAAATTCACCTAACGAATTTCCTACCTGCAATGTGGAAGGCTTTTGTGCGTCCGCTTTAGTTCGTCTTGCCTCATTATTAAAACTATTGACGTGAACTGTTTGCTCACGTAATTCGCTTCTCTCGCTGTCCGCGCTTTGAGGCAGCTGCTGTTGCGAAAATTGTTCGATTACTTGTTGCATTTGTCGCTGACTTTCAGACTGTGCCTCTAAAAAAGTTTTTAACCAAGAAGGAAGTTCATCATTATTAATATTACTATTCGCGTTTTGTTTAGATTGAGATAATTCGGTTATACGTTTGTTTTCTGCTTCTAAATCTGCTTGCAGCTCTCGTTTATTTTTCGCCATTTTTCTTTTATCATCAATCTTTTACAAAATCTCCTATCACTAACTTGCAGTATGCTTCTATAATGGTTCGTAAGCTTATTTTCTTCAAACAACTTAATAAGCTGACTGTCGACGACGCCATATTATAAGTTTCACTATATAGTATCAGAAGTTAGCTCTTTTATTTATACGGAGTTACATGATAGTTATACAACTGAATCTTATTCATTTTAATACTAACAACTAGTAGTTTATACATAAGAATGCATGTTTATGACGCAGTTAACCATGCTTATCAAACCAAGAGAAGAAGGCAGTAAAGCCGGCCACTATGACATCACATAATATAACAGTTCTTGGAGGTCGTGTATGTTTCTATGTAATGGTTAAACCACAGTTGTGGACTTGGAGAAATTATTTTTCGTCTCTGCCAATTTAAAATTGTCTAACTTCGACTCCACGAGATCTAATAATACGACTCCAATTTCAGCATATGTAAAACTGGAGTCTGACCCCACCTTAAAATGTGTGCCTCCGGCAACTCCGACTTAACAAGATAGTTATAAGCATAGGTGGGCAGTACCGTGTACAAAAGTACCGCGGTACTTTTTTAGTACGGGTTTCGTCGGTACTTGGTACCGAGTACCGGTACCGCGGTACTTTTTTTATAAAGTACCGCGGTACTCCGTCTAATTTTAGGGTCATTGAAAGCTTTCTTTGCAAGCATTGCGACATGTTTTTGTTTTTCGTATCGATTGCAGCTTCAAAGTAGTTTCTTGATTTACAGTAGTATTATCACAAATTGACATTTGTCAAACTGAAGTGTTTACAAGTACTTTCCCCATCCTTCCGGTAGTAGTTACTAGTTAATTTTAAGAAAGGTCAGGTTTAGGAATGTTTCACGCACTTCATAGCCAGTAGCCCTTTTGCAGCTTTTTATTTAGGCTAAGCTTACTCAGGCTAGTAGGGTAGTCTGGGTAGACTAGCATTTTGACATTTCGCGACTAGCATCATTTTATGTTTCAAATAAAAACAAAAAAATAAATTAAAAATTCCAATCCACTACAATATTTTGGCATATCTGAAAGCAATTATCTGCTAGATCTTCTGGTTGCTTACGGACCTGTATATATAGCATTAAATAAGCAGGTACGGTATTGCTTAAAAGTTGCCCTTAGTATAACGTTTTTGTACGAGTCTGAAGAATAGATGGAGTTGAAATAGGATAAAAATCAATAAAAATTTTAAATCTTGAAAACGAATGATGGGTTTGTGGATAAAGCTTATTTTGTCTTATATTTTTCCATCAATCTTAATCATGTTGTTAATGTGCATAGAAAAAGAAACAATTTTAAAATTGGTTGAAAAAATATTGTTTTAACTTATCCGTTTAAATATCAGGTTTTGTTTTGACTAAATTGAAGAAAGATGATTAATTGCTTATGCGCTTGAAGTTTTACATTATATACGCAATTAATTGTATCATTTTTTTATACGCCAGCGTCAGTCTATGTCATTCGACACTGTGTTTTTCTTGAAACTTTATTTAAACTCCATTTTTTTGACCAATTTTAACAGAATAAAAAGAGGTTACTGAAATGAAATCAACCAATAAAATTCTAATTACCACAAAAAAATGGCACAATCATTTTTCAGTGTTAATATTGAACTTAACGAAAAACGCACCAACACAGGTTATTTGACTTGTTTTTTTTCAAGCAGCACAGTTAAAAGATCCCTGCTCCAGTTTTTTTCTTATATTTTTGTTTGCAACAAGAACAGGCAGTGGAAAATATTTTACAACACTACGCATCGGTATTAAAGTTTAGCATAAATGACTTGGCGTAAATAGCTATTTTATTTTTATATGTTACTTTCTGTACAGTACAATATCTAGATAGGTGTGCGTTCGTTTTTCCTCCTTGTAAGTTTATGTTTGAAATAACTTTGAATAGAATAGGCTACTTTTCTTTGTTGCACTGAGCGTTTGATGAAAATAACCAAAAGATCGAACTATATAGATTCATTTAAAAGTGAAGTTTTAAGAAATATTTGTCGCGGTTTGCTTGAGGTAATCGAAAATTATCAAAGGACTTCCGCCCTACTTTTAAATTATTCTGGGAACTGTATCGAACATTTACGTAAACAAAGTCAAAAGACATTCAAATAGCATACATATTGTGTTTCGCTTGAGTGCAATATCATTAATTGGTTGCATAGGCGTACCAGCCAAAAAAATATGGGGGGCAATGAAGTTTTTCCCAAATTTTGTGACGTTTGCCCAAATCATTATTTTCTAGCACATTACGGATAGAACAAAAAATTGTCTGAGATTCGTAAACCAAGAACAAATTTTGTCCTAAAATCATGGTGATCTCTAAAAAAAAAGAAAAGTCTTCACTTGAATTCAGTCTCATATTTTTTAATTTTGACCCAAAAACAAGGTGTTCTCTACAAAAAAAAAGTCTTCGCCTAAATTTGGTAACTATCTTTTGCAGTTTGATCATTGTCACTGTCCTAAAATTTTTGACTTTGCCCAAATATTTTCTTGTCACTGCCTGAAAAATTTCAATTTTGCCCAAATCTTAGAAACTTGGGTGAGCATTTGCCCTCTCTGCCCCCCCCGGCAGGTACCACTATGATTGGTTGTACCGATGTTATGATACCGATATTCTAATGTCAAAATTCGTACTATAAATTAAATAATTCTAAAAGAAACAATGTCGGTGTCGTAAGTTGTGACCAAATCAATATTAAAATCCCAAATTACTCTCGGTAGAAATTCATTTTGATGATAATGACTGTTTTAGAAAATGCTAGGTTGTTTTATACTCTGACGCAGGGATGCTCAATCTTTTAACCATTATGGTTCAACTTTTGTCGAAAAATTTATTGCGAGTCGCAATTGATGCAGAAATCAAAGTATCCTCTTTTTTGTTTTTACTTATTTTTAATGTGTTATTTTTTAATGAACCTCCTTGATAACAAGAATTCGGACTACAAATTTAGTTAAAGACCAAACAAAAAAGGTCACCAGTTTGATATATCTACGTGTTTTATTCTTATATAAAGCGAAAAATCTCTAGTGGGACGAAAATTAGCCTATTTATTCCGATTTTTCTACAAGTCATTGGATTGATTCAAAGCATTACAATAATTTGATTGATTATGTAATTACAAATTCTTTAGTAGGCTTTAACAATAGACTTTGCGGGTCTCGGGTTGGGCAGCCCTGCTCTGACGAAATATATTAATAAATAATTCAATAAATGGTAAATTTAAAATCAAAAAATATACGCCGGAGCATTAGCCAAGTTCAACTATAAAATACTCTACTATATAAGCTAGACTAACCTACTAAAAAAGAAAAAAGCTTGCAAAAATCCAAAAAAATTTATTTCACCAAAGTAATCAATCCTAATTAAATTTTTTAAATTAGGCTTATTATAACATTTTGCAATAATTATAAAAAAGTACGACGTGACACTTAAAATTTCAATTTTTTTCTCAGAATGAATTGTATTTCTTTTTATTATATGAAAAGTTCATTTCCAAAATTGTTTAAAAAGTCCAGTGAATTTTGAAAACATTCGTTGTTGGTAAGATCGAAGCATTTTAATAATGAAATCAGATTTTGCTGAAATAGAGTTTCTTCTTCTGTGAACTGCAGTAACCTCCCTAATGGGATTCCAACTGTGAAAGAATTTTACTTTTAATCATACGATCAATTAAACCCCCGAAGTCGTTAACTTTCTGAAAGCAATTTTTGCTTTTCGGCCAATTTACGAAAGTTGACTACATTTCAAAAAAACTTGCTTTTTCAATCCGTAGTAATATTTTATTACAACATTTAAGTACCGGTATCTCTATCCAAAAAGTATAAAACTTTTTTCTATGCAATCTTAAATACGTAACACTTTTGTTGACGCCAGCTGATTTTAGCTGGAGTCAACAACAAGCTGTAGTGTCCTGATGAGTCCTAACGAGGACAAAACAGGTCTGTCGGCAATTGCTTGTTGATTGACTTGATCATTCTTACTTAATGTTAGCAATGGAACTGCAGGGTTTAGCTTGACTTTACCCGATTCGTGTTAGCTGACTCGATGTGGTCAGCATATCGAAATCACCGTCAGTATGCCCTTGCGGCTTAGCCGTGCTTATCGTAGTTACGCTGGTAGTGCATTGTTTTCATAAAACTATATACGTTATAACATGTACAAAAAAATTGTGCATGGTCACCGCACCAGTTCGGCAAAAAAAAAGTGATTATCGTGTTTAATGTGCATATAGTAATTATTGTGCAAAAAAGACATTGTAGCTTTGGAAAAAGTAGCATTTTTGCGTGCAATTATGTCAAATCTTTAGCGCTTTCGGCGCTAAATATGGTATATCAGAAATTATAGGACTCAATCTTAGTGTAGTAAATATTTTCTGAAGGTATTGCATTTGCAAGGAACATTCTAGTTGGCTAATTATAAAAATGAAAATATTTTGCATAAAATCAAAAATCTACTAAACACCAGATTTCATATTCATACCAATGCAAAAGGGATTTAATGAAATTTTAATTTTGTTGTTTTGCAAGCAAAAATATAAAAAATTATCATAACATTTAACGGCCAGCGAAGGTTGAGTAATTTTACTAAATTACCAAAACCAGAGTTTCCCAAAATGAGGTCTGTGATGAGCGCACAAGGGGTCCGCGACGATATGACAAAATTTGTCAATATATATACCTGGTAAAGTAATCCATACCATGAAATCCGAGACAGATTCAAAGTGAAGACCTTTTTTTTAGATAACACTTTTTTTAGGGACGAATTTTTGTCTATAAACGAGCGTCCCGGTTTGCCCCTACGGAAATATAATAGCCTGTTTATAAACATTTATTTTTTAACGGATTTCGTGTTATTTATTTTTGGGTTTGTTTTATCTTTTTTCGTTGGTTGGGCAGAAAATTGATGTGACATAAAATTGGGGTCCATGATAAAAAAAGATTTGCAAATAGAGGTTCGTGACCCAAAAAGTTTGAGAATAACTTTGACTAAATCACTGTAATAGGTTACATGAAAATTAGTACGATTTTTGACAAAATTTTTTAATATAAAATACAAAGCAGAAGACAACGTATTCATTAGGCTTTTCATATATCCGAGGCATATTTTATGCGAAAAATCAAGTTAAAAACATATTCACGCATGTTTTTACATCCAAAGCATAATTGATTTTTGAAAGTGAACAGTTGGATACGTACGATATTGTTTTCGCTTTGTTAAATACAATTTTTAAATGTCAAATGAAATCCAATGTATGACAAAGTTTTATTTATTACCATTAATTCGTATTATTTAAAAGTACCGAGTACCGGTACTGCGGTACTTTCAAAAAGTACCGTGCCCACCTATGGTTATAAGTAACCTAGTGTAGGGCTGTGAAGTCGGAGTCGCCGGAACCTCATGTTTTACAGTCTGCGACAAACGTTGAGGAACACTTCTCCAAAAACCGCAACATGTAGCTTTAAATGCGTAATGTTAGTGCAAGAGAACTACAAGTAAAAGCAAATATTCCCACTTTTGATGCACTACAGAGAAAACTTATTTATCGATTTATAGAACGATGCTTCCTTTCTAGTTATGTATATGTTAACTATACAATTTCTTCTACCAGAGTGACTATTATAAACATTGTCTTCAATTGTTGATGTAATTCAAATGTTCTATTTTTCTTTCTGGCTTGTTTTCTTTTTTTGTTGTTGTTGTTGTTGTGAGTGTTTTTTCTCTTTTCTATGGACTTTGTGTCTGACTCAAATAAATAAATAAAAACAAATAAAAAAAATGCTTATATTTCGATGAGTAAGCGGTATTATTGTGCCATAACGCATAATTATGTTATTGTGCTAATATATAGTAGGCTATAGTCTCTGTATGACATTGTTTTTTTATTTCTTGCTCAATAAATTGTTTGCAAGAGTGCGTTTAAGCTAAAATCAGTTAAATTTATTGGTTGAAAAAATGGGCAAATAAACTTGGTCTCAAATCGTAACTTTAAGCAATTTGAAGTTTTTTGTACGTCAAATCGCGAAGAAGATGAAGGTTTTAAATGAACCAAATGTTTTTGGCTATATCTGTGGCGAATACACGTAAGAGCATAACAAGAAAACAATTAGTGATTTTGTAAAGCGTGCCAATCTTGCCTACTTCAAAGTGATGCTAAGTGATCAAGACAAGCCTTCAGCACCCCACATTGTGTGTAAACCTTGTGTAAAACATTTACGGCAATGGACAAACAAAGGTAGAAAAAGCTTAGGGTTTGTTATTCCAATGGTGTGGCGAGAGCCAAACGATCACTGCAACGACTGCTATTTTTGTGCAGTGAACACTAAAGGCATCAATAGGAAGAAAAGGAACTCCTTGACATATCCAAACTTAGACTCTGCAATCAGGCCAGTTCTACACAGTGAAGAACTTCCTATTTCAGTTTTTGAAGGCTTGCCACAACTAGAATCTTCTCTTTCCAGTGAAGAGGAGGATGTTTTAATTGACAGTGATAACACCCTAGCAGATAGCGATTTTCTCCCTTCTCTTTTATCCCCGAAACTCTTTTTTCAAGGAGAGCTGCATGCCTTGGCAAAAGATTTGAATCTTTCTAAAGAGTCTTCTGAGCTGCTGGCTTCAAGGCTTAAAGAAAAAATTCTTTTAAAACCGTGTACTCTCATCACCTTTTACCGGAAACGTCATAACGAATTCTTTCCATCACCCAAAAAATGAGATTGTGTACTGAAACAACGTTGAAAGTATTCTAAAAAAGCTCGGAGTCTTTGAATATAATCCTAATGATTGGCGACTTTTCATTGATAGCTGTAAAAGAAGTTTGAAATGATAACGCTTTTGGATCTATTCCTCTTGGGCATTCAACAACTTATAAAAATTTAGCAAATTAAATTTGTACTGGAAAAAATTTCATACTACGAACACAACTAGATCATTTGTGTTGATTTAAAAATGGTTGGATTTCTACTTGGTTTGCAGTGTGGTTATACAAATTTCCCATGCTTTCAATGCTTCTGGGACAGCATAGCTAGAGGCCAGCTCTGGATAAAACAAGATTGGCCTGGAAGAGAAAAATTGGTGCCTGGTGAGAAAAATACTCAAGCTCACCCTCTGGTGGAAAGATCTAAAATCATTTTACCTCCTCTTCATATCAAGTTGGGTATCATGAAACAATTGTAAAAGCACTCAACAAGGATGGTGACTGTTTCGAATATATTTGCACTAAATTTTCGGGATCAACAATAGAAAAATTAAAAGCTGGTATTTTTGATGGCCCTCAGATAAGCACACCAATAAATGCTTGTAACTTTCCAAATTCCATGACTGAAAAAGAATCCTGTGCATGGAGTGCCTTTGTGGAAGGTGTCAAGAATTTTTTGGGAAATAGAAAAGCAGTCAAGTACAAAGGGATTGTGGCCAAGTTACAAAGCAGTTTACAAGATATGGTTGCTAACATGAGTGTAATCTCGTTCCTTCAAGCACTTATGAAGTTTCGAGTGATTCTATTCGAAAAGACTTAGGGAGAATTTCAACACCTAATCTTCAAGCAATCACAGAATTTTAATTAAATACTGGATTTAATTTTATTTCGTCAGAAAGCAATTACAAGATTTTGAGGCGTTAAATTCGAATATTCCTTTGTCTAAAATATACAAATAAACCAAAAGTTATTTACAATTTACAATTACCACATTCTACAGTTTACGTTAATTTAGTTTGCATATATTAAAATTTCTCGCCTGCTTAACACGCAATACTTCGTCGCTCCTAGCCATGACCAAAGCAAGGTACTGGTTTCAATTCTGGCCTATATAGCAAAGAGTCACATGAGGTCCCATGATTTTAGATCATGTGTGCCTCGTGCGATCTTGTGACCAATACGCGATCCCGTGACAGAGACGTAAATTAAATTATAAGATTGGTCGCACCAATTTTTAAAAGCCAATCACATTGCCAGTTTACGTAACAATGAGTATCAAGCTTCACTTCCTATACACCCATCTTGACCGCTTTCCCGAAAATCTTGATAATCTGAGTGATGAGCAAAGGGAGCGGTTTTATCAGGATATGAGTGAATTGGAAGTAAGGTATCAAGGGAGGTGGGATGCTGCAATGCTTGCTGACTACTGTTGGTCAATTAAACGTGACGATGCTTCAATTCATTCTCGGAGATCTTTAAAACGCAAATTTATGGCTAATATTTGACCATTTTAAAGGATACCATTGTCGGTATGTTTGCTTAAACTCATTGATTTGGCTTGTTATTGATAGATTCAAAAAAATTAAATATGCAATTAAGTTTATACAATACTGTGGGAACCTCTACTATTTTATAAGTTTAATACATTAGGTTTTTTTAAACTCAAAAACAACATATTCTGCAAATAACAAAATAAGAAAACAATATTAAATTAGTTATTACTTTACACTAATTATATTGATAAGTTAAAGCTTTCAAGTTGTCTCAAACTATGCGGCTGACTACTGTGTTGAATGATACACGTAACAACGCGTAGGCAATAAACTCAAACTGGCGTGCAAGGTAAGGGCGATAGCTTTGGGAAACGAGTCCATCAGACAATTACTGCAAAGTAAAGTGAACAGAGTAAAGTAAATGAAAATCTTTACAAATACCATTTTATTATTTTGTAGTAAACACCGCCTAAGCCAGCGGTTCCCAAACTGTGGGCCATGGTTCACTAGTAGGCCACACAGCTATTTGGAATTAAACATATATATATCATACTGTTTTTGTAATAGATAGACATTTTACGCTTTGTATCAAAAAATGATTGTTAATAATTTCTAGATTTTTACCCGCAAAGTTTTGACTGGGCTAAAACCTGTCTTGCCCTAAAGAAGGGATTGTTACGTAACAATTGATTTTAACCCTTCTACGTGTGAGAAATGGTGGTCAAAAAAGTGGCATTTTTTGATGTCATTGCTAGTTAGTTAAACGGTTTTTAGCAAAAAAAGCTTGAATGCAAGTTTACGAAATAATAACTGCAAAGGTTCAATGGCTAATAAAAGAAAATATGATAATAGCTACATTAAATTTGGGTTTACTTTGTTAAATGATTATGTAGTGGAAAAGGGGCAGTGCGTAGTATGCTACCGCGTCTTTAGCAATGAGTCATTGGGACCAAGTAAATTGGGTAATCACTTGAAAAAAAATCATCCTGAGTTAAAGAGTAAAAGCATCGAGTATTTTAGACGACTGAAATCTAGCTGTAAACGTCAACGACTTGACAAAACTGGAAACTTTCAACAAACTGATCAGAAACTTACAGAAGCATCTTTCGTTGTTAGCCAAATAATAGCTAAGCAGAAAAAAACTCGCAATATTGCTGAAACTGTTATTAAACCATCTGCACTGGCCATGACAAGAATTGTGCTGGGTCATAAACATGAGAAAAGCCTCAAAGCTATCCCTTTATCTAACAACACAGTAAAGAGACGAATTGCACAATGTCAGAAGACATTAAGGAACAAGTAATAACTGAAATAAACAAATCTGTTTTTGGTCTATTTTCAATCCAGCTAGATAAGTCTGTTGATGTATCCTCAGTTTCTCAACTCATGGTTTTTGTTCGCTATGCAATTGGCACATCTGTAAAGGAAGAACTACTCTTTTGCAGTGCTTTGAACACTAGTACAAAGGCATCAGATTTATTGGAAAAAGTTGATCATTTTTTCAATGAAAACGAAATACCATGGAACAATCTTTGTGGCGTGTGCACTGACGGTGCCCCTGCGATGCTTGGGTCCAAAAGTAGATTTCGGGCACTTGTGTAAAGTAAGGCTACTGGCGTTATATTTACACATTGCTTCATTCACGGGGAAGCTCTGGCTTCCAAAACTTTACCTCGTGGTCTGCAAGATGTGCTTAAGGTTACTATTAAAATAGTAAATTTTGTGAAAAGCAGCTCTTTGATACATTCGTCTATTTATAAAACTTTTCGAAGACATGGAATCTGAACATAAAAACCTTTTGTATTACACAAAAGTTCGATGGCTATTTAAAGGGAACGTTTTATCCAGAGTTTTTGAGCTCCGTAATGAGCTGAAAATCTATTTAAATAATACAAAACCTGAGTTAGCATTTCATTTTAATAATGCAAAATTTATTGCTTGTTTGGCATACGTGGTAGATATTTTTTATTCTTTAAACACTCTTAACCTGAAAATGCAGGGAAAAGAAAAAAAAATTATTTAGAATATGGACTCGATCAGTGCGTTTGTTGAAAAATTGGCAAACTGGAGACGAAAAGCTCAAAATGGCAATGTTTATTTTGCAATGTTGCAATTTTGCAATGTTTAACAACCTGTCTGATATTTCCGAGATAAACGATGAACTGAAGACCAATGTTGTTCAACATCTCAAAGAACTGGAAAGCGAATTCAAACACTATTTTCCTAAAGTTAGTGGAGATAACCTATCACTTGCTAGAAATCCGTTTCGGCTTTCCCCTGAAAATGTGGAAGATGAATTGCAAGACCAATTGATTGACTTGAAAAACTACTCCAGCTGCCGAGATCTGTTCGAAACTTTGCCAGTCACGGAATTCTAGCAAAGTGTGGCATCGTCATATCCAGAAATAAGCAAAATTGCTCTAAAATGTTATTGGCTTTCAGCTCTACATGGCTATGTGAATCTGCATTTTCAGCGCTAGTATGTATAAAGTCCAAGCAACGCAATCGCCTTGACGTTGAACATGATTCATTGTGCTCTTTCGACAACAGAGCCAAGAATTTCAAAGCTTGTTGCTAAAGCGCAAGAGCATCCTTCTCATTGAAAAATAAATTGTAAAAAGCCATTTTGTGTATTTTTGTGTTAAATTTTTGTAGTTTTACTTTAATGGGACCTATAAAAATTGCTAGTGCGCATAAACAAGTGTATAAAATATTTAAAAAAGGGGTGGGCCACAAACTGTTTTTAAATCAAAATTTGGGCCACGCAGCAAAAAAGTTTGGAAGCCACTGGCCTAAGCTCATATTGTCACTATAGTGGGTGCTTCATAGCAGAAAAACTAGACCTGAAAGAGAAAAACTGACTGCGTTTTTGAATTCGGCGCCCCAAAATTAGGTAAAAACAATTGAAACATCTTTGGCACCAAGAAAAAAAATTTTTTGTCGGCCAGTGAGGTAAATTTTACATGATGTATTTGTCGGCTCTCCATAGAATTAATCCCCGATCACACTGGCGCAAACGATTCCAGCACTTGTCAATTAACTGAAACACTCAACTGACTCTTCGATTGGAATGACTGCGGAATAAAGTGAAAACAAAATGCACGCTTATCTAAGATCTCGTCACGTAATGTTGTTGTTGTCGTCGTCGTCGTCGTTTGGAGAAGTATCCACTCCAGGTCAGACACAAACAGAACTGGGGCCGAGGGTTTATCCTTTTACTACCCCAGGCTGCTGTACTGACTAGATCAGATGCTGGCAGTGATGTTATTAACCCAGCATCGGGTTTCGTCATCTAAAACCGTCAGACCTCGTGCTCCATATGGTGCCCGATGTATGGGGCACGCTGTTAGAACATGGTCTGCGGTTTGTTCTGAGGCGCCACACTCGCAATTCGATGAAGGAGCGTGACCTTATCTGTGCATGGACGAATGGAATCGCCCAACACCAGTCCGCAGGCGGTTGAGCTTTACCCAAGCTGCTCGGGGTAAGCCCATCCCAACAGGCCTGGCATCGGTCCCGGGCACAAAAGCACGGAGCCTGGAAGCATTTTCACAGTACTCTGCGTTCCATTTGTGATTTGTCCATTCAGAGGCGCGGATAACAAGTCTGGCAAGGTTGTCCAAAAGATTCCGCGCAGCTGGCACAAATGGGCGTCTGGATCTTTGGATCTTTGTGATCCCTGAGGAACGCCGTTTTTAAGACGGCGTAGCGTGCTTCGCTTGCTGTCACTGATAGTAAGGGTGAAACTTCGATTTCGGACAAGCTCCATAATCATTTTGACCATGTGCTTATCCAGAAGAAGCCTCAGCAGCTTGCAGGTAAGGCCACGGTGCCAGACAGTGTCATAAGCAGCTGTCAGATTGACAAATACGCCACCGGCCTTCTTTTTAGCCTCAAAAAAATCCTCGATGTTCTGGGTTAGCAGAACAACTTGATCTACGGTTGACTTAAACCGTTTCACTTTAAATATTTTTTATCTTAATAATGATCTTCCTGCCTTATCGGAAAGTGCCAAAGGCGCTATAGCAGCTATACTTAGAGTGATGTCAGGGAATTACCCCGACCAGGGCCGATCTGCTTCCGGAGATACTAAGAAAGTAGTTTTCTGTCCAGTTGAAATTTTTTATTTGTTATTTTAGTTTTTATTTTGAGATGAGATACGATTGGAATTTAGAGCTGCTTGCTAAGACCGTCAAGCAGAGAAAAGTGCCGTAACGTGTCTTTCCGAGAGGCATAACAGAATGACGTGAGTAGGTTTAGAAGCGCGACTGTGTCGTTTGCATGCACCATCAGCATGGCACTGTTAATTGCTTTGCCACACAGCCGACTGATGTTAAAAGTAGCCACGGTCGCTAAAGTAGGCAGTTAGATTAACGGTTAAGAAAAACGATATGTAAAAAAGCTTAAATTGAAATTAGATTTCGGTGAAGGCTAAGTTATGTTATTTTGTAGATTAACAAGAAAGTTAAAAATGGCTCCAAACATACAATTTTTAGCGTTAAAATATGCCGGTCTACTTTTTAAGCAGTCATAATTTTTCGTTGACATCTAGTGCGAAGCAAAAATGTGTAGTTACTTCCACTACCCGCTTTCAACCGTAAATCGTTACATCGAGATCTTAACGAAAAGAAATAAATCGCAAAATTAAATTTAAACGAGCACTTATTTTTACTGTTAATGCGATAAGATGTAAAAGAATGAAATCTTTTTAATTGGTACGTTTATTATGCAAAGCCTACAAACTACACCACAGAGCTAGTCAACATTGGCTAAATTTCGTCCCATAAAATATTATCATTAAAAATATCAAGAGAATGATTCGAACTTGACCATTGGACTTAGTGAAAAATTTAACCAAAAAGGTTAAGAACCACTTATCTATAGACTCATGTTTTTTAAAACGTTTCGCGGCACACTTAAAAATCTCTCACGGCGCACTAGTGTGCCGCGGCACACAGTTTGAGAATCACTGGTCTAGGCCATAAGTTAAAGCAAAAAATTGATTATGTAATAACAGTGATAATAGTCAAAACAGTGATAAGCATGAAACAAAATTACTTAAAAATATTCTGAACCAAAATAATTTTACTCAATTGATCACTTTTCCAACCCATAAAGCTAAAGGAACCATTGATTTATGTATAATTAATAACAGTGCTTCAAAATACATCAGTAATCTAAACAGAAATAACGACTTTTTAAATGACTTGTCAGATCATTATCCAATCTGTTTTAAATTGAATGCACATACCAAGATTAAACCTTCTAAAATTACTATTAAATTCAGAAACCTTGAAGTTTTTGATATAGAGCAGAGCAATACAAACAATAAATAAAAAAGTCTCTTAGTCATGATAAATTAAAGGTATTCTCTGTTTCTTCTTATATAGATATCTATAACACAACAATGCAAAACTCTTTAGATATGATAGCTCCAGTAGTGGATAAAACCGTTCAACATAGGCCACTTCAATCATGGTTTAATCTGAAGTTAAGAAATTTGAAAAAGAAAAAGCGTCAAGTTGAAAGAAGATACAAAAAGTTTCCCAATAAATACAATTTACAAGAATATAAGAAATAACAAATGACTTACTACTCAAATATTAGGCAAGTCAGGGTAGATTATTATTCCAGAATCTTACAGAATAGCGAAAAAAACACAAAATTGCTGTATACCATGATTCAAAAATTGTCTGGAGACACCATACAAAGAGTATTGCCATCTGGGTATGCTACTAAAGCATTAGTTGAAATGTTTTCAAATTATTTTTATGAAAAGGTAACTACTATTCGTTCAACCATAAAAGTAAAATCTTCTGAAATAAATTTTGCCACAAATGTTAACACTAATAAAGATACCCAACTGTATGAAATGTCTGAATTTTCCCCTCTCTCTATTGCAGAACTTGCTAGTATAATCTCCTGCATCAATAATAAAAGCTGTCACTATGATCCTTCTCCTGTAAACTTAATCAAGCAGTGCTCAGACATTACTTTTCCAATATTGCAATTGATTGTAAATAAATCTTTCAAAGAAACAAAAGTGCCACATCAATTAAAGAGAGCAAATGTTAGTCCCACAATTAAAAATAAAGACCCTGATCCTGAAAATCTAAAAAATTATCGTCCGATAAGTAATATACCTTTTGTAGCAAAAGTACTGGAAAAAGCTGTTTTCTATCAAGTAAATAAACATCTCCAAAAACATGGTCTTTAGGGGAGACTGGGGCAAATCGGGACATGGGGTAAGTTGGTCCAACCTATGTACTGCTTATACTGTTGGTTGAAATAATCTGTTGCGTTAACATTGGCTACATCTTGCTGTAGCAACAATACTAGTTATGCGATACGGTCGTTAGCAAGTACTTATTTAAGCTGATAAGAAAAAATTCAATTTTTTGCAAAAAAAGTTAATCTTAAAAAAGCAGGTATGTTGCTTACTATTTCTGTATGTATATAGTTTAATGCCACAATGATAACAATGCTGATTGTGATAGAATAATGTAGTAATTTAAAATTTATAGCTGGTCTAGATCTTGAAGTAAAGTAAAGATACAACACTTAGTTTCAAAATGGCGCCTTTGGGGTAAGTTGGGACATTGTCATGGGGGCAAGTGGGACCACTGTCCCAACTTACCCCATTACACTTATAACTTAACTTCCAAGTGGTAAGCATTTGTAATGTCAGCTGCGTAATGCAGAAAAATATTAAATAACCTTGAGCTATTTACATGTAAGTTTATGTGATAATAAAACCTTTTAATCTAGCTAATCAGAAAGTTCACGTGTTCAAATCTTATTAAAAGCAAGAAATATAACCTACCGGTAAAAATCTATTAATTATGATGTTATCTACAAGTAGAACCAAAACAAATAATAAAAATATTGCTCACTTTAAATTGCTTATATGGTCTTTTTTAAGTGGAAGAGTAATAGCCTATGCCTCAAAAATATACAAAAAAGACCAACAGAGGACAGACTTCAATAGATGTCTGGAAAAGGGCAGCAGGTGCCTTACGGCAAAGTGGTAAGCTGCAGCAGTCTGCTCGAAAGTTTAACGTGAGTAAAACCACACTGAAGCGCTTTGTCGATCAGATGTTAATTGATGAGGATATACAGCAAAAAAGTCAGGCTGCAAGTGTGTGGGTGACAGGCATCGCATTTTTTCTACAAAAATGGAAGAAGACCTCGCAAACCATATTAAATCATTAAGTAACATGTTTTATGGACTCTTAACAAACAAATGTCGCCGACTAGCTTTTGAATTCGCAATACAAAATAATATCAGGATACCCGACAACCGGGAAAAAAAGATAGCAGGAATTGACTATAGTTCTTACCATTTATATTTAAATATGGACTATCTGTGCGAAAGCATGAAGCAACATCTCTGGCACGTGCAACAGCGTTCAATCGCCACACTATTGGCAAATTTTTTAATCAATTAGGCGATTTGTATGATCGCTACAAATTTGAAATGCACGATATTTACAACTTAAACGGAACGGGTTGCACAACTGCGCAACAACCGGGGGGTGTGGTTGCACCCACAGGAAAATTGGGTCAGTGACTAGTGCTGAACATGGAGAACTGGTCATTATCTTATACGCTGTGGGAGTATCTGGAGTTGTAGTGCCACCAATGTTTCTCTTTCCCAGGGTTAATTTTTGGAATAATTATTATTGGTGGGCCATTAAGATATATAGGAGGTGCTAACAAGTCGGGCTGGATGAATGAAGACTTGTATGTCAACTTCATTAAAAAAGTGCCTCAAGTTGTAGAACATGTGCCAGTGTTTTTAATAAACAAAACTGACATCGCCGCATTTCAACGGAATGATGTGATTGCAAAGTTACCGGAACCAGTAAAGAACACTGGAAGCACCAGAAAATGTAATCAATTGGTGTTTCCTGTTGATATAACACATTGGTTGAATTAAATTTTAGCTGAAAATTGGTCACTGGGAAAAAGATGTGTTGTTCCTGTTGTCCGCAATGCACAGTTGCATGTATGTATAGTAGTAGCCTACAGTTGATTGCTTTTAAATTCTTCTTTTTCTAATAAAATTGCCTTTATGCGTGTGTGTGTGATAAATGTTGTAGCTGTCCCAATTTGCCCCATAACTTGTCCCGACTTGCCCCATGTATGGGGTAAGTCAGGACGTTTGACTGCGTCATTTTAAACCCTGTTTTTGGCTGTTTCCCAATTTTGAAAACAAATGGTACTGCTCATGTTAATTTATTAGTTTTTGAAGTTTTCTATCCAAAGTTTTATTTTAAAATATCTCATGTAGTTTCCGATTTATGGTTCAAAAACTGAAATTTGTCCCGATTTACCCCAGTCTCCCCTACAGTTTAAATTAGTTTGGGTATAGAGAAAACCACTCTTGTGAAACCACTTTGATGAAAATAGTTGATGACATGCAAAAAACACTTCACATTGACAATCTCTCGGCAGTTTTGATGTTGGACTTGTCAGCATTTGATACTGTAGATCATGAATGTTTACTGTTTAAATTGAAAACTCTTTTTAAAATTACAGAAAATGCTTTGAAATGGTTTATTTCATATCTAACAAATCGTACATCTACTGTAGTAATTAATGGTGTTTATAGTAGTTATAGGTCTCCAATTTTTGGTGTTCCACAAGGTTCTATCTTGGGACTATTGTTATTTATTTTGTACATAAATGAACTTGCAAGTCTAGGAGAAGAATTTGGCATAACAATTCATTCTTATGCAGATGATACAATTTTGTATATTGGTTTGAATCCCAAACTAGAATTTTACACTGTGGTGGAAAAGTTAAAAAATGTTTGCATAAAATCAATTTATGGATGTCTAAAAATTTTTTAAAGCTTAATGTAAACAAAACACAACTTCTTGTCTATGGAAAAAAACGATTACCAGACACTTATCAACCACATATTCTTAATCTAAAAAACTCACTAAATATAGATACCGATTTATTACCCAAAGCAAAATTGTTAGGTGTAGTATTGGATCAATCTTTATCTCTGGACCATATGATAACTGAGACCTTTGGAATTTGCTATTTTAAACTCACTAAACTCTGCAATCTACGATCATTTTTAGCTTATGATCATAAAATTATGTTGGTAAAAAACTTTTATTATTTCTCGTATTGACTACTGCAATAGCCTTTATACCTGTTTACCCCATTATTTATTGCGTAGATTGGAAAGACTATTAAATGCTTGCATAAGATTTATTTTTAATATTTCGATTTTTAATCATAATCTGCTTTCATATTCTTTTAATTCTCACATATTGCCTATTGAATATCTTATTAAGTACAAATTGTGTCTAACAGTACATAAAATGCTGAATAATTTATCGCCAAAGTATTTAACAAATCTCGTTATTGTGTATAAGCCTTCGTAGGAAAATCTTTGATCAGGCAAAGATAATTGGATTATTAACACCATACATTATATTTTAAAAACAATTTCTCACCAAATGTATTTAATATGAAATTTTTTGCCAAAATCTTTAAGATCTTGCAACCAAAAAAATGTTTTTAAAAAGGAGTTAAGAACTTATTTCTTTAATGAAGCTTTTAGAGACCTTAAGTAGGCTAATCAAAATTTCACTCGTAATTACTTTATCTAGATGATCGCTTTTTCTTTTTAAGTTAGAAAATTACGTCCTGTCATTTCGTACTATATAAATTTTATTCCTGTTTTGTAAGTCTAACTTGTGTAAATATTTGATCTTTAATTTTAGTCTTTATATTAAATAAATGCATTTAAATTTACAGCTAACCTGGGCTTTTCTTTTTTCTTTGTTTTTTCTGTTGTTTTTATTGTTGTAGTTATGATGTTTGTTTTTTTTTTCTGTTGTTTTTGTTGTTGTAGTTGTCATGTTTATTATTATGCTCAACCTATACGACCCATTTTAAGTATAGAGCGGTATATTAATGCACAGTGGCGGGCAGTACCGCGGTACTTTTTTAGTACCGTTACCGGTACCATCGGTACGTGGTACCGAGTACCGGTACCGCGGTACTTTTTTTATGAAGTACCCCGGTACTCCGTCTAATTCTAAGGTCATTGAAAGTTTTTTGCAAGCATTGCGACATGTTTTTATTTTTCGTATCGATTGCAGCTTCAAAGGAGTTTCTTGATTTACAATAGCCTATTATTATCACAAATTGACATTTGTCATAGTTAAGTGTTGACCAGTACTTTCCATCTTTCCGGTACTATTTACTAGTTAATTTTAAGTAAGGTCAGGTTTAGGATCGCTTTACACACTTCATAGCCAGTAGTCCTTTTGCAACTTTTTGTTTAGGCTTAGCTTACTCAGGCTAGTAGGGTAGTCTGGGTAGACTAGCATTTTAGTTACGTCTCAAATAAAAACTTAAAAGTAAGTTAAAAATTCCAATCCATTACAATATCTTGACATCTCTGAAAGTAATTATCTGCTATATCTTCTGGTTGCTTGCGGGCCCACATACAGTATATAAGATTAAATAAGCAGATAAGGTATCGCTTAAAAGTTGCCCTTGGTATAACGCCTTCAACGTTTTTGTACGAGTCTGGAGGATAAATAAAGTTGAAATACAATAAAAATTAATAAAAATTTTAAATCTTGAAAACGAGTGATGAATTTCTGTATGAAGCTTATTTTGTCTTATTTTTTTCCATCAATCTTAATCATGTTTAAATATGCATAGAAAAAGAAACAAATTTAAAATTGGTTGAAAAAATATTGTTTTAACTTATCGGTTTAAATATCAGGTTTTGTTTGATTAAATTGAAGAAACCTCGTTAATTACTTATGCGCTTCAAGTTTTACATTATATAATTAATTGTATCATTTTTTTATACGCCAGCGTCAGTCTATCTCATTCGACCTTTACATACTGTACAAGTGTACATATCCAATATCTGTGTTTTTCTTGAAACTTTATTTAAACTCCAATTTTTGACCAATTTTAACAGAATAAAAAGAGGTTTCTGAAGTGAAATCAACCAATAAAATTCTAATTACCACAAAAAATAACACAATCATTTTTAAGTTTTAATAAGGAACTTAACCGAAAACGCACCAACAGAGGTTATTTGACTTGTTTTGTTTAAGCAGGTTGAAAACAGAGAGAGAAAAATTTGTGACACAGACAGACAGTCGAATTGAAAGATATAAGAGACACAGAAACTCGCTAGATCTTTCTCTCTCTCTCTGGTCCTATTTGAACACCGACCGTGAGGGTATGGAGCCAGCTAAACTTCTCTCGCACAGAAGAGGTTACCCGACACAGTTTATATCAATATTGTAATTTAATAATGTTATCGTAACTGGTCCGGAGGTTTTAGACTAATACTTCACAGTCTGAAACAAGTACAATATAATAATAAAATATAAAGTTAATATAGCAAATAAAACATTGGTATTATCTTCCAAATTAATAGATTAGAATTGATACATAAAGAACACAAGCATATCTCAGCTAGCACCTCGCCATGTGCTTAATTCAGTTGAGACAAAGAAGAATTACGCCACCGTGTTGCCAACTAAAAACATAGGTGACAAATTAAAAGTTTAAGGGCCAAATAACACGTATATCGACAATATAGGTGACACATCAAATGTAGCAGAGTTAAAAGATCCCTGCTCCAGCTTTTTTTTATGTTTTTGCTTGCAACAAGAACAAGCAGTGGAAAATATTTTACAACAGTACACATCGGTATTAAAATTTAGCATAAATGACTTAGCGTGAATAACTATTTCATTTTTATATCATATTTTCTGTACAGTACAATATCTAGATAGGCGTGCGTTCGTTTTTCCTCCCTGTAAGTTCATGTTAGAAATAACTCTAAATAGAATAGCCTACTTTTCTTTGTTGCACTGAGCGTGTCATGAAAATGACCAAAAAATTAAACTATATAGATTCATTGAAAAAGCAAAATTTTGAGAAATATTTGTAGCAGTTTGCTTGAGGTGAACGAATATTATCAAAGGATTTCCGTCCTACTTTTGAATTGTGCTGGGGACTGTATCAAACATTTATGCAAACAAGATCAAAAGACATTCGAATAGAATATATATTGTGCTTTGCTTGAGTACCATCCTATCATTAATTGGTTGTACCGATGTATTATCTTTTTATTCTAATGTCAAAATTCGTACTATAAATTAAATAATTCTGAAAAAAAAATGTCGGTGTCGTAAGTTATGACCAAATCAATATTAAAATCCAAAATTACTCTCGGTAGAAATTCATTTCGATGATAATGACTGTTTTGGAAAATGTTAGGCTAGTTTATACTCTGATGCAGGAATGCTCGATCTTTTAACCATTATGGTCCAACTTTTGGAGAAAAGTTTATTGCGGGTGGCAATCGGTGCAGAAATCACAGTATCTTCTTTTTTGTCTTTACTTAATTTTAATGTTTATTTTTTGAATGAACCTCCTCTATAACAGGAATTTGGACCACAAATTTAGTTAAAGACCAAACAAAAAAGGTCACCATTTTAATATACCTACATGTTTTATTCTTATAAAGCGAAAAATCTTTACTAAGACGAAAATTATACATTTCGAGTTTTCTGCGACTCATTAAATTGATTCAAAGCATTACAATAATTTTATCGATTAAGCAATCACAAATTCTTTGGCGGGGTTCAACAATAGACTTTGCGGGCATAGGATTGGGCATTGGGCAGCCCTACTCTGACGAAATGTAAATAATTCAATGTACAGTAAATTTAAAATCAAAAAATAGGTACGTTAGAGCATCAGTCAAGTTTGACTATAAAATATTATACGATGTAGGCTAGACTAACTTACTAAAAAAGAAAAAAGCTTGCAAAAATTGAAAAAAATTAGTTTTATCAAAGTAATCAATCCTAACTTAATTTTTTAAATTAGGCTTATTATAACATTTTGCAATAATTATAAAAAAGTACAAGGTGACACTTAAAATTTCAATTTTTTCTTGGAATGAATTGCATTTCTTTTTATTGTATGATAAGTTCATTTTCAAAATTGTTTAAAAAGTCCAGGGAATTTTGAAAACCTTCGTTGTGGCGAAGATCGAAGTATTTTAATAATGAAATCAGATTTTGCTCAAATAGAGTTTCTTCTTCTGTGAACTGCAGTAACCTCCCTAAGAGGATTCCAACTGTGAAATAATTTTACTTTTAATCATAAAATCAATCAAACGGCCGAAGTCGTTAACTTTCTGAAACCACTCTCTGCTTTTCGGCCAATTTACGAAAGTTGACTACCTTTCAAAAACTCGCTTTTTCAATCCGAAATAATATTTTATTACAGCTTTTACAGTACGTATCTCTATCGAAAGAGTATAAAATTATTTTTCTATACAACCTTGAATGACACTTTTAGGGCTACTAATTCTCGAAATATAAGCAAACAAAGAGCGCGGGCATTTTTCGCCTCGCCTCCCCTTCCAGTGATACAAGTTTTCTTAAAATCCCCGTCAGAATAGAGTTAACGCTCACTATGGGAGCATTTTATGACTAGAGCATTTTTATATGCTAACCCAGGGATGTCCAACCTTTGTTGATCCGAGGGCCATTTTGGCTCATTAATAGCTTGTAAAACACTGATTCATTTGGCGCTTGTGACGTAATAGATGTCACAAGCTGGCCACGTTTAATTCTAAGTTCATAGCATTTTTCAGTGTAACAATCTTTTCAATGCGTTCTTTTCGAATAAGCAACCTTAGAAATTTATTGGTTCAACTTTGACTAAAAAGAAAAATAATTGAACAGTTGGTTGTTGAACAGTTGGTTGTTGTATTGGAGTCGAATTGTAAAAATTAATAGACATAATTGAAGAAATTGGACTGGTTATATTAGAAATTAATTCAAATAGTCAGACTGAACTAATTGGCTGTTTCTTTTGTTCAGTACAGCTGTTTTCCAAGAATTTAGTTTCTGTGGCTGTCGCAGACTCCACGTGCGTGAGGAACAATTACTACAATCGATTAGTTGATAGATTAAAGCCCTGCGTGTAAGGATACCTTTGTGGATTCCACGTTAAATTTTAAAACGTTATTAGAGTGTTATGAACAAACAAGACGTTTTTTAATTAAGTTGAGTCTGGGATGATTTTAATTAACCGTCACAATGGACGTCACTTGCGCACAAACGGTTAAGTGATTCGAATTTTACAACTAATAGTGATTCAGGTAATATAAAAATGATGTTGGTGTAACCAATGACATACACTCCATGATTGGAAACTCACATCACGTGACCTGATTTTGTATCGCCCGTTGAACGCTTGAATGCACAAACCTAAATTCAGTCTGATCCAGTTTAGCCAAACAGCTTTATACACTTTTTGAATTAATAATTTAATAAATTAATGAAATAAAAAATAAAAAAATATAAAATGTGAGGATTTATTAATAAACTAAAATATTAACAAAAAAATTTAATAAAAATAAAGAGTTATTAATAAGCTAATTGACTATATTTATTCAATTGAATTCATTTGTAATCTTTTTACCTTTAATTTGATACATTTTTTAAAAATAACTTTGATAAAAACTTTAAGTCTAAATAGCTGTTCTGCATTCTCATTATACTAAATAAATAACTTGCTTTTTTTTTATATTACTGTATTTTTTCTTGGTTTAATTTATTTAAAGTTTGTTAAATTTATTTATTTAAAGTTAATTGTTAAAAGTTTTTGTGTAATAATCTAAAGCAGTTTTATTTAAATTTTGTAATGAGCCACCGACTTGTCGCCACCAAATTTTTATGGTATCGGGAGAAATATTTTCATACTTGGAAAAAAATTATTATAATCGGTTCCAGTTTGTGACATGTTGTAAACTAATGCAAGCAAATAAACATTAGCTTTATTCAACTGAAAAACGCTGCATCTACCAACTGTGATAACAACAACTGAAAACATAGAAATTTTACCACGCGCGTAACTGCCAAGGCAGCGGCAAGCACACCACGAATTATGCAGGCAAATGACGTGTGATTACTACAGTACGCGCACGCATAATGTGGGTTCAATTACACGACATGACACTATTTCTTCCTTGTTTTCAAACAAATCATCGAATTCTTTCAAGTTATTCAGATTGATGCAAATAGCCCATCGATTAGATTCCATTTAGATTTATTTAAAAAAATTTAAATCTCACTAATTTATTTAGCCAACGTTGCCTATGTTCAATCAACGGTTTAATCAATCAATCAAGCAAGATTTTATTTTTTTCGTCCACTACACAGCAGATATTTATATTAAAACTTACATATGTGGTTGACAGTGGCGTGCGATGACCTCTGAGACTGGTCATGCAATTGCCATGCCAAAATCTGATCATGCAATCGGGTATTTTATGGGTAGTTAGTGAGTAAGACATGCAATATTTTACGGGTACGAAAAAATTCTGTGCGAGATTCTAATTTTTAGTCTTAAGATCGTGGCGTTGTAGACCAAGACATGCAATATTTTACGGGTAGGAAAAAATTGTTTGTGAAATTCAAATTTTTAGTCCTAATATCATGGTGTTCTAAACCAATTTTCGTCCCAAAATTGTAGCGTTCCCTAAAAAAAAAAGATCTTCACTTTCAATTATTCTCAAATTTTATACTTTTCACCCTGAAATTCTATCAGTTAAAGTCTATTATGAGGGAAATTAAATTTTAGAAACCCATGTTTAGGGAGGTTCATAGGTGCTACACCTTTCTCAAGGGTGACCTGGAAGAAGTTGTGATAGGGTATACTCATTCCTCCTAACATATCGAAGATAAGCTCACAACCGGATGTAGTTTATTCTTACATCCACAGAATGTTGAAATGTTTTGACATATAATAGACGTAAATGGTTATGTAAACATAGCCTATAAATAATTAACATAAACATAGCATATAATAATCATAGCCATACCAAGCTAGAGGGCAAGTGCGGCAATTGGTACACCGAGACGCATCATTGGCAATTTCACAATTTTTCCCAGCATTGAGCATGCGTTATTTGGGATGAAAGAAGTTTTTTTTGTACGTATTTTTTGAGTAGCATTACTTTCATTTTATTGTGAAAAAACCGATTTAGTTTTTAAAAAAGTGGAAGCCTATAATTTTGGTTTTTGGGCACTCGTCGCATAAAATTCCAGCAAAGATTGTTTCGCCCCCCAATTTTTTTATTCTGGGAGCGGCAAACCAGGACACTAGTTAATAGAAAAAAATTCGTCCCTAAGTGTTCTCTAAAAGAAAAAAGTCTTCACTTCGTATCAGTTTCCGATTTCTTGGTTTTCATCCGAAGAACTTTTAATTAATTTCGGATTACTTGATTTTCATCACAAAACTAAAATATTCTCTTAAAAAAAAACTCTCCCTATAACACAGTACTTCTCAACCCCTGGGTCGCCGTTTAGTTTGATTGGGTCTCCGACAAGTGTAGGCTAGTTGTGCAACAATTAAACCATTTTCGTTCTTTTGTGTTAATTTGAACCTACTTTTGGGTCGCGACCTAGGGTTGACCCAAAATTTTTACTTTATAAAGAACGAAAATTTGGGACAAAAAATGAGAAATCCGAGACTATTCAAGTGACGACTTTTTTTTTGGAGAACACTATGATTTTGGGACGAAAAATCAGAAATCCGAGACTGAATTCAAAAAAAGACCTTTTTTTAGAAAACACCTTGATTTGGGGACAAAAATTGGTCCACGTCTTAGAACCCCACACAATTTTTTGTCCTACCCACAAAGTATTGCATGTCAATTGCATGACCAGCCTCAGAGATCATAAGTTTAGTTCCCTTTATACGAGCAAGTCAACTGCTCGTAGGACTCTATAAGAATAAGTGATAGGTGGGGCAAAAAATGTGCACTAAAGTAGCCTACTAGCTCTCCTTACACACACCAGCCACCTGATCCACCAGGGAGAAAAATATAATTTGAAACAAAAGGCAGTAAAATCACAGAATTAAATTATATACAGTACACAAATTACTCCAAGTTACAAAAGGCTACTAAAGTAGCGATTTAATAAAAAGGTTAACCGATCTATTCAAATAGAAAGCAAAAGTTAAATTATCGATTACCTTAGATTACCAGGTGATCCTGTCACAAGCATGACTACTTCCAAAATACAGCAACCAGTCACGGACGCTGATTGAATTAGGTACGTAACCCGGATGTAACAATTCTATTGGAATAAAAAAGGGACCACCAAATAAGCGGATTAGCCGTAACACCCTTATTATGCTTGCAATAGCGTTTATAAAAAATATTGGGTCACCAAAACTTTACTCTCGATTTCCGCTTAACATTTGGGTCGCCACAAAAAAAGGTTGAGAAGCACTGCTATAACATCTGAAGTACGGTAGTGAAAATCAGATGATTTAAACTTTTTATTTGCCTCAATCTTACGTCATAAACTTATCTAATTAAAATAATTTTATATTAAGGATATATATTATATTTTATATTAAAAATATATATTAAGTATATAAATATTATATTCAGGATATATATTATATATAAATTACACAAAATAAAATTATTTAATAAAAAAAAGTTTATTAAAACGTTTCGGAATTATTACTCATTCCATTATCAACTACGTAAAATTCTTTATAATTTTACGTGGTCGTTCTTCTTTATAACTTTTCATGGTCGTAATCGTACGTCCTTATATATTGGCTATAGTTTTTATTCTAAAATTTATTCAAAACTTACTCTCTATCACATCTGATAATTTAATTTATAAAGTTTGTTACTTTTCAAAAATAGCTACATCAACAATCTGACCAATTTTTGTTCACGCTTTTGCAAAAACAAAACAAACTTTTATGTAGTTCAATTTAATTTCACTAACTTGGCATAACTATTAATTTATTAAGCTAAAATTTAATGAAAACTTACACTCTATCACGCCTTACAATTTAATTTAAAAAGTTTGTTATTTTCAACAATTGCATCATTAAAAATCTGACCAATTTTTGTTGACGCTTTTGCAAAAACAAACCAAAATTTTATGTAGTTCAATATATAAATCAATGTATTTTTTGACGACTCAGTCGTTCAAAGGAGCATGCAGTCAAGCATACGAGTGCCGACGCTCCTGTAGGCGTTCTCTTAATAAAGAAACAAACTGAGAGAAAAGAGTTTCTCATCATGGTATGTATGTCGTTGGTGTAACTAACTCTTTTAATGCTCGTTGTTGTAATTCACGTCTCTTAACTAATAAGTCAATTAAAATTAAAAAGTTTTAATCACGCCGCCTAATCGAAATCAAACAACTGCACCAACGACAAGCCACCTCAACGTGGTGGTGCAGTCCCCTTCCCTGCACTGGGGAGGGTCAAAATGGCTTGTCAATTCCCCGAGGGTCTCATCCTCGGGTGATTCTCTCTTGGAAAATTCTTCTCATTTTTTTATCCCTGCTGTCCAATGCGCGGTCACATATGGACAGCATTCTTAAACCCAATTGACCGGCCCCCTATCTCTTCTACTTTCATTCGGACAACTCTTCTTAGTCCCTCCTACCACCCCAAACCTCTTCATTACTTATCCCACCCACCGCTAATACTTATCTTTATGCTTCTTCTCATCAGTGGTGGTATTCACCCCAACCCTGGCCCTATAGACCCCTGCTCTGTCTGCTCTCGTAGAGTCACTTGGGGAAACAGATTGGTACAATGTACCAACTGTTCTCTCTGGGTACACCTCTCTTGCTCTGATCTTTCTCTCGCTGACTTTCGTACAATCTCTCTGGGACACTCTTGGATTTGCCCAATGTGCCCATCCTCTTCTCAACCCCTCCCTTCCCTATCACACCCTAATCCTATATCTTCATCCTTTTCTGTATCTCCATCCATTCACACTCCAAATCCTTCACACTCACTCACAAAAACCCACAAAACCATATCTTCAAAAATGAACCCTCACCCCAAAACAACCACGAATAACCCCACCCATCCTCCTAATCACCCCCAACTAATTTTTACTTACCCTCCCTCAGCATCATCTATACCTCCTCCTCAAACACAACATACCATCTCTCCTCTCACACAATCCTCTTTCCATCCTTCCTCTCCTTCTCGAAACAACTTCCGAATCCTACAGTGGAATGCTAATGGGATTCGGCCTCGTCGTACTGAACTTATACAATTCCTCTCTCATAATCAGTTCGATCTCATCTTCATACAAGAGTCACACCTCTTCTCTGACTCCACTTTCCGCATACCCGGCTACAAAACCCTCCAAAAGAACCGTTCTATGATAAGGAGAGGAACCACCAACTCTACGGGAAACCTAGGAGGTGGCGTGCTCATATTTGTTAAAAACGGTCTAACCTACACTTCACTCTCCACACAATCCCTTTCCTCCCTCGAGCTCAGCTCTGATTATTTAGCTATCGCAGTTAAAATAAAAGGAGCCTCACCTATACTTCTTTTCAACGTCTATGTCCCTCCTATACGCTCCTCTTCTTCCGACTCTCGCCCAAAATCCTTCTCACCCTTTTTCTTACCATCATCCCCTACCACTTGCATCTTTGGCGACTTTAACAGCCATCATTCATCCTGGGACTTCCACTCATTGGAAGACCAATCTGGCAAAGAGCTATTCCATTGGCTCCTCTCTTCTGATCTTTTACCTCTTAAAAACCCCGAACACCGTGCCACCGGAAACCGCTCTTCCCCTGATCTCTCCCTAGTTCCTGCCCGAATAGCCTCTAAATGCACATGGCAGACCCTTCCGTACCTCGGCTCAGATCATCTTCCTATCTCTATCACTATTCCCACTTCCCCTTTAATTAACTCTATCCACCGCCCCCCCTCATTTAACTACAATGAAGCCCGCTGGCACGATTGCCTTACTTATATTGATACCCATTGCCCTCCTCCCTCTAACTATATAACACTTTCTCTTTCTGAAGCTACCCACACCTTTACCAAACTCCTCAATGATGCTGCCACTTCTGCCATTCCTTTTGGCAGCATCAACCGCCCTGCTAAAGCCTGGTGATCTTCTGAAGTCGCAGATGCCGTCGCGAAACGCCGAAAGGCATTTGAAAAGGCACACTGTTTCGAAGAAGACCGCCAGCACTATATCGCCACTTCCAGATATACCTCCACTGTGATTTCTAAGGCTAAAGCTAAGTCATGGCAGAACACTTGCTCTAGCCTCTCTCTTAAAACCCGTCCCAGTAAAGTCTTTTCTCTACTTCGATCCATCTCTGGCTATTTCTAACCTCCTTAACTTCCCAAATTGCCATACCCCTGTAGATTGTGCCAACCATCTCTCCTCACATCTACAGTCCCATTTCTCTACCCAAACCCCAAAACCTTTTTGTAGCACCGAGAAACCTCAGATGAATCTTATCCACAACACCCTGCATTCCACTTTCTGTTCACCATTCTCCTCCATTGAACTCTCCACAGCTATCTCTCCACTCTCAACCTCAACCTCTTCAGGCCCTGATCAAATTACATACCCTCTTCTAACCCACCTCCCACAATCTTCGTTAGATTTTCTTCTATATATCTTCAACCTTTCTTGGTCAACACACACCTTTCCGTCTACCTGGAAGCAATCAACAATCATCCCCATTCTCAAACCGGGAAAAAACTCTGACTCACCTTCTTCATATAGACCAAGGGTCTCAAACACGCGGCCCCTATACACATTTTTTGCGGCCCGCCACGCACTTTATATTTTCAAATAAATACAGTATTGTTTTTTCACTATCTCATATTTTTATCTGTTAGTGGGTGACATTGGTAACAAATGTTATTGATCGTTATTTAACATGTAGTTTTCTTTCTCAGAACTTACTGACAGTTGGAGGCCGCATCTACACTGTATTTTTTTCCAGCTTGTGCCGCTGCACCATTAGTTTGTTTTGTTTTGTTTGATCTTGCACAGTCTCACGCAGAGGGAGTCTGGATTGTC
This sequence comes from Diplosoma virens, assembly GCA_963680785.1. Lineage (NCBI taxonomy): Eukaryota > Metazoa > Chordata > Ascidiacea > Aplousobranchia > Didemnidae > Diplosoma > Diplosoma virens. The sequence goes on from OY796883.1 coordinate 27,548,370, forward strand.
TTTGTTATCCCTTCTTTCAGTATGTTTGTAGATTTTCTAGATAGGTTTCGCTTTGAATGTCGGCCAGTTTTTTACACTATCAGCATTTTTTGACCAATTGCTTTGTCGAAATTTAGAAGTATGATTTGTTTCTTGTAAAACCAAAGCCACTGAGGCAATTTAAGTAAATTAGAAGTAAATACCTAAAAAACTTAAAATTTAAAATTCTACTTTGTAAAAACGTCTTCAGTTTTGAGAAAAAGAAAAATTGCAGATGAAAGAAGAGTTTTTCAAGAAAAGTGGGAGGATTTGTACTTTTTCACCGCAGTCAGTGATATAAGTCATTGTCTTATTTCTCAAAAAACAGATCGCTGTAATGAAGGAGTATAACTTGCGTCGACGTTGCAAAGCAATGACCAAGATAAATATGATGGGTACAAAGGTAATGCTAGAAAAGAAAAAGTAAAGCAATTGAAATTATCATTATGCAAACAAAGAAGTTTCTTTGCCAATGTTAATCAGTCGAAAGAAAATTCGGTAAGACCGAGTTTTGCTATAAGTGAAATTATATCCAAGTCATCGCGGTTTTTTACAGAAGGTATATTCATAAAAGAATGTCTTTTAAAGGCAAGCGAGATTTTATGTCCTAACCAAAAGAAACTGTTTGAAGGCATCAGCTTGTCGCAAATATAGTTGCAAGCAGGGTTACAGATTTAGATGCCAATGTAGAGAAACAACTACTTGCAACGGCAAAGGACTTTAAAACATTTTCAATTGCTCTAGACAAAAAGCACAGATTCGTCGGATACGGCACAATGTGATGTTTTTATCAGGAGTGTGGATTGCCAACTAAATGTAGCGGAAGAATTCCTGGATTTTATACCACTGAAGGGTATTGCAACTGGACATGATTTATTTTAAGCCCTGGAAAATTGTATTCAAAAATATGGCTTGCCGTGGGAAAGACTTGTATGTTTGGCCACTGGCAGTGCACCGGCAATGTGTTCCGCAATGCACCAACAATGTGCACCCGCAAAGGTGATGAACATTTAAAAGCAACATTGAGATTGGTTTCTTCTGATGAATTCAAACCTAATATTGAGGACCTTGTTGATACAAAACGCTTGTGTTTTTATATGTTTTCTTGATTCTTGACCTTTTATGAATTGCGGCCCTTGGGTTAATTAAAACTTTTTGTTTGACCCTCAGAGCAGTTTGAGTTTGAGACCCCTGATATAGACCCATTTCTCTTACTTCCTGTACCTCCAAACTTTTCGAAAGAATGGACTTAGAACGACTAACTTATTTTCTCGAACAACAAGACATTCTCTCACCCGTGCAAGCTGGTTTTAGACTTGGTAGATCGACTGTAGATCAGGTGTTCCTTCTCTCACAGTCAATCGCAGATTCCTTCCACCAATCTAAGCCAGGCGCACGTACAGTCCTTGCCACTATGGGTTTTGCGAAAGCTTTTGACTCAGTTTGGCACTCTACCCTTCTCTCTAAACTCCTCTCTTTAGATCTTCCTCTTTGCTTTGTTGAATGGATACCTTTCAGATCGCCGTTCGAAAGTCCGTATCTGTAATTCATACAGTCGTCCTTTCCGTCTCCGAAGAGGAGTTCCCCAAGGTTCAGTTCTTGGACCAGTTCTCTTCTCTTTATATATCAATAACCTTCCCACTTTCCTTCCGACATCTGTTAAGACCTCTCTCTATGCAGATGACCTTGCCATCTGGGCCTCCTCCCCAAGTGTTAAGTGTGCAACTTCCATAGTACAAGCTGCCCTCAACAGACTGGTAGAATGGTCCTCAAAATGGCGCCTTCCTCTCAACCCCCTCAAATGTGAAACATCCTTCTTCAGCTTAGACCCTTACCAATCACGTACGCAGCCCTCTCTGTACATTCTTAACACCCCACTTAAATTTAACCCTCATCCAACCTTTTTCGGTGTAACCTTTGATCGCACTCTCTCTTTCAAACATCATGTCCTATCCTTACGGAAAAAGTTTCACAGCCGATTCCGTACTTTCCGCTCCATCGCCTCTGTGTCCTGGGGTCCATCAAAAGAATCCTTATGTACCTTATATAAAGCCTTCATTCGCCCCATCCTCACCTATGCCTCCCCAGGCTGGTTTTCCTTCTCATCTCCTACTCACATCACCTCCGTGGATAGGATGCATAGATCTTCCTGTAGAGTAATCACAGGTTGTCTATCGTCCACTCCCAATCCCATCCCTCTATTTCATATAGAAGCACTTCTACCTCCACTACAAGTCACCCTCACCCACCAATCCCTCTCCTTCTTTGAACGAGCCCTCCGTCTACCTCCAACCTTTCCCATAGTCTTTCTTGCGAATCCTAACCCCCGTACACGTCTCAAGAAGAGCTCATGGAGATCCTTCTCCAGATCACATAACCTTACCCCTAACCTACATCTTGCCCGTAAACCTCTAATCCTCTGCCCTCCTAAACCCCCCTGGTCTACCCCCTCTGCTTACACTATTTCACTCCATCTCTCATCCCCATGCTCTCGCAAAGCCCCCCTCCCTTCGCAACACCACAGCTATCTCCCATCTTTCCTCCCTATCTCACAGCGATATCTCTGCCTGGACTGACGGTTTGGTGCCTGGCGGGCTGGGGCAGGGATACACATCAAGTGTACAAAGTGTGTCACTGCTACCTCGCTCTCCTTCTCAACTGGTCTATGGGCTACCAGTTATAGTGCCGAAAACTTCGCTATCCTACATGCTCTTGAGTGGTTTATCTCTCACTCCAAGACATGCAATTTTGAATCTATCACCCTTTTTTCCGATTATCTGTCCTATCAACCCTCTCTGCCCCCTTACCATATTTAACCCCCAAATCCCTTTCCAATACACGATCCCTTCAAAATTCTCTATCCCAATCCAAGGTAGTCCATCTGCAATGGATACCGGGTCACTCTTCCCTCCCAGGTAACGACTTAGCTGACTCTTTAGCTAAAGCCGGAGCCTCTCTTGATCCCTCCAACGTATCTGTGTCCCTCGCACCCCTTATGCCTCTTAAGTGTCCAATCTGGTTTCTTTTAACACCAAATCCCTACAGTATCTCCCGAGGAGCTTACTCTCCCTCGCCCCGCTCGCTGTACTCTCTCTCCCTTTTACGCTGTAACGGGCACAGCACTCTCCTTAACTCTTATCTCCACAGGGTTGGTCGAGCCGAGACTCCTTCATGCAGCAACTGTGGTTCTGAATCACAGGATCTTTTACATCTCGTACTTGACTGCCCTGTACTGGATCATCTGCGTCGGGCCATATTCGGCCATACCCTCTCCCTTCTGGACCTCCGGTCCCGTCCGTGAGGAGTCACCCAATTACTGGGACTCTGCGGAGTTGATCAGCGCCCCCATCCCCAAGAATGGGTCGGGTAAATTTACCACCACCATCAGATCAAATATCGACAGCCCAAACAAATTGATGATTATGAAATGTATTAACTGAGTAAAAACGTTCATGTTCCGGACGTGTATAATACTTCAAATTAAAATGAATCTGCGCGTTATAGACAAGATACGCGTACATCTGTTTGTTTTGAACATTGTAAATAATTATTCTGGCGTTAAATCACATTGTCACATGAGAAAAACGTTTTTTTGCTTTTGTGAAAATAAAGTCAAGAATATAACAAAAATATTTTAATGTTACACAATTAATTTTTATTTTATTAAAAAGAAAAAAAATTATTCTAATCGTTAAACATATTTACATATTTTAATTTGATAATCATAGATTTCAATTTGACATCGTTAGGTAGGTGTTTATATAGGCGTTCAAGACATTTTTGTTGTGCGTTCTTGAAGTACAGATATGTACTTAGGTAATTTTAAAAGTTCTTTTTTCATTTATTTATTTATTTATTTCAGACGTTGAAGTATCAAGTCCATATCATACAAATAACAACAACAACAACAACAAACAAAAAATACACACAATTAAAAGTAAAGAAGTTAAATCAACATCTGTACTATAATTACAGACCAAATAAATTGTTAAAGTCAGTTTGCGGCAATGTAAGGCAATGTGTGAAAATTAAATAAAAAGCTTCTGTAGATAATGATCGTGATACTTTGATTTATACCAGACATCAGATGACATAAGCGATGATATAAAAATGTTTTCTGATTTCAAGCATCTACTAATAAAGGAAAAGATGTATTTTCTAATTAAAGCATCAAACGTTAAAATATTAGATTGAACTTGATGTGCACGAGCGCTAGATGAGCGAGGCAAGTTATGCAAAATTCTATATGAGTCATTATAGGCTACACGCAAACGATTCATACTGAAGTTGCGGTATTCACACCACAAATGACTACCATAAAATGTGGGACAATAATGTTGAAACAAATACTTTTTTACTTTGATGTTGCAATGATTAAAGTTATATTTCAGTTTATTTGCAATGCAGTAAAGAGATCGAGTTTGCCTAAGAATGTCATCGTCATCATTCAGATTGTCATTAATAATAAGACCAAGATAATTAACTTGTTGTGTAAAATTAATAGTGGAATTTCCCAATAATAATTTAGGAGACAAAGAAAGAGTAAAAGACTTCAGAGCAATTGTCATACCAAAGGATTTTCTGTGATTAAAGTCGATATGATGGGACATAGCATACGTGTGACAGACATTTAAAAGATCTTGGACACCCAATAAACTGGGACTAAAAACACAAATATCATCAGCAAACATAATATGATTTAAACACACATTACCAATATAACATCCAGCTCTAACTGTATTTAATTTTTGTGATAAGTCTTCCAGATATATCGAAAAAAGATAAGGACTTAAAATGCCACCCTGACGAACTCCATTAGATACAGAAAACGATTCAGAAAAGGTCTTACCCCATTTAACTTTCATTGTTTGGGTTTTATACCAATAACACAATAATCTAACAAAATGCATTGGCACATTGCGGACCATAAGCTTTTTAAACAAGATATCATGACGAACTTTGTCAAATGCTTTAGACGCATCTAAAAAAACAGCAAAAACTGGAGTTTTATGACTAACGTAAGAAGAGACTGCTTGTTTAAAAAGAAAAACACTCATGTCAGTGCTGTGATTGGATTTAAAACCAAACTGATTATCACTAGTTTTTATAAAATCTTTAATTAAATGCAATATAAATAATTCGAATAACTTAGAAATAACGGTGGCTACAGCAATTGGCCTATAGTTACTAACATCCTGAATATTGTTGTTTGGATTTTTAATTATCGGAACTATAATTGTTTCAAGACAGGGTTTCGGTAAAAAGCCATGAATAAGGCACATATTAAACAAAATACTTAAAGACAATGAAATACTGTTATCGCAGTAATGAAAGTGTTCAGCAGTGATGCCATCGGCACCAGCTGCACATCCACATTTTAATTTGTACAACAATGGACTAATCATATCACTGGAAGATAAAAACAAAGACAAATTATTGTAAGAGTCCATCAAATTTAATTTTTCATTAATGTAACTTTGCTCTGTTGAGGCACCACTAGAATTCAGAATTGATGAAAAATGTTGCTTCCACATATCAGTAATTTTCTCAACACCATTAACATTATTTATGGATGATGGCAAAGTGTGAGATTTCTTTGATGCTTTAATTTTTTTCCAAAAAACTTTTGTAGATTTGGTCAATAAGCTGGTAGCTAGGGCATTTGCTTTATGACTAACATTATTTTTTCTACATTTTCTGAGAGCATACTTAAAAGATTTTCTTGTTGATTTCATCATTTCATACAGCTTTCCATGTCTAGTCTTTCCATATTTTATCCAATTTAAATAAGCAAGCCTAGCAGACTTATGTGCTTTTTTGACATCATGGTTCCACCCTGTAATATACTTCTTTTTGCTCTTTTTAGAAAGACCAAATTTTAGCGTTTGATTTGAGGCATATTTTAAGGCTTCAACTATTTGGTTGTAAAAATTTGCAATACTGTCTATGTGTATAGGATTTTTGCATAAAGGATCTTTGCAATCAAGAATGTCATCTGCAATATGTATTTGTGATAACAGTTCTTTACACAGCAAGCTATATTCATATTTTTGGTTTGAACTAACTTTGTCCCAATTAACTTTGTCATTAGGAATTTCAACAGAATGATCTTCTAGTTGTGGAAGATTAGGTGTATGTAAAGTAAAAGCGAGTGGTCTATGGTCTGAAGTAAAAAAATCCTGTAATATATCCATTTCAGTAATAGCTTGATGAAATGAAGAAGATGATAAGCAATGGTCAATCCAACTAGTTGATCCATGACAGTCACTAACATATGTAAATGTATCTTGTGGTAAAAAAATTTCATCAGAAACAATCAAGTTATTGTTTTTACAAAAATTACTTAGTAAAACACCAAAGCCATTTTTCTTGCATGCATTAAAATCTCCCAAAATACACAAGTTTGGGTTATTTATATTTTCAAAAAGATTGTAAATTTTGCTTAAGTAATTTATGTAATTATCAGTATTTGCTGGAGAACAATATGGAAGGTATACATTAATAAAAAATAGTGCAGAGTTAGACATTTTTAAATCAAGGCCAATTATAGAAGAATCATCATTGTAAACTGGAGCTGCATGCAACAATTTGTTCCATAATATTGCTGTACCCCCATGTAATCTCCCTAGCAACAGACCAGAGTTATAATCAACTGAAGATGTACCAATTGCATAATGAGTATCGACTATGTTAGATAAGGAACTAAGATTTTGTTTGGGTAGCCATGTTTCTTGAAGAAAAACAATGTCATTTTGCTGACATAAAGCTTGAACATCTGATAGTGAACTTTTTAGTCCTCTACAATTATATGATACTATTTTAAGATTGAATGCTATTATCTAAATTGCTACCAGTATCATCTGTCAAGCTTACTTTAGGAGTGTAAAACCTTTTAACAAACACACCTTTTGGCCAGTTATCTTCTTTAAATAATTCATTTAAAGGAATGCCTTCAATTGTTAGCTTAAAAGATGAGTATGTATCATATTTTGTTTTAAGTTTGGTAACTTCAATAAAATTTAGTTGAGAAAATTTGTCCTTTGCATATAACTCAATTTCATTCTGGGTAGTTTCCGGATGAAATCTAGAAATAAATAAATTTGTGGGTTTATGATATTTCTTGACAACCTTAAGAGAACTGTTTTCATTTTTTCCAATTTTTGGCTTTGATTTAGATTTCTTTATTTCAATCAGTTTCCATTCAGTATCATTTGCTTTATATAAGTTAATGGGATCACAATTTTTTGCATTAGTGGCAGATGGACTTTTGTTTACAGGCAAATTTTGTGAAGCTACAACACCAGCATAGGTAGGTGGTGTTTTGTGGGTTTTCAGGCCCAATTTATCATTGGCTACTTGGGAAGGCTTATTTAAGTCAAGTAGTGAGTGAATGTCACGTAAGGACATTTTAATCTCATCTAGAACAATCTTATCTGAAAGTTTGTCAGCTTTTAGGGTAGCAACTTCTTCCTTTAATTCATTGATGTCAGAAGACATTGTTACAGCATCCACATTAGATAAATCTAGTGAAGGAAAATTACAGTCAGCAGTAACAAAAACTGGTGGGGTAAAGTTATTTGTTACCGACATTTCATGTAAAACATCAATCATATCCTTTACCGTGTAGTCTAGCTTATGAGCTCCTTGTCGAGATTTCTTTCTTAAATTTTTTGGCCTGGCATCTTCAGGAAAATTTTTAAATAGTAATTCTTTAGCATTATCAATATCCATCGAAGAATAATGTTTGACAACCATTTTGCATATCATATCAATATGAAGTTGCTTCATCCTTTGTACTAAGTACCACAGCAATGAGTTTACTACATAGTTAGCCATTGCAGACTCCAGAACAAATTACAATTATTATTATACTACTATTATAACAAATATTATACTATTTTCAAACCTTATTCAAATAGAATCTTGCAAACAACTTTAATACATCATTTGATAACTACAATAAACAAAAAGCCAAAAATAAAAGTTTTTTTCGAACAAAAATTTTTTCGATGAATACGCTTTTTTAATTAAAATTTTTTTGCGAAGCAAATGCAAATTTGATAACATTTATTTAAGCGCTTATAATAAGCAATTTAAAAAAATCATTCTTTGCTAATCGTTACATGTTTATTTTCAAGCGCAACACGTAACGTTTCAAAAACAGGTTTTGAAATGTCCCGATTTCGAAGCGACAGTTCTCCGTCATTGCTAATACATTTCTCAATGAAATGAGCAAAATCTTCACCAATAACGATACCCGAAAATTGCATTTTCTTGATCTGCATAAAAAACTAATTTTTAAAAAACCATTAAGCTTTTTTACCTGAAGCGAATAAAAAATAAAACTGAGAAAACACACAAAATATTTTTTCAACATTGCACGATCAGACTTGTAATCGGGTCCAATTTTAGACACGAACCAGAAATTTTTTTCAAGCCCGAATTGGGCCCGAATTTAATTTTAGGTTTAATATTTAGCCAATAAATTAGTTAACAAACAGGCTAAATGATTATCTTTGGAAAATCTCATCTGACTAAGAGCAATTCTGCATTTTTAATTCCGAGTTTTTCTGATTTTTTTTTAGTTTTAATACTTTCTTGTTAAAATGGAAAGAAAGCAATAGCTGTTTGTAATTGCTTGATGGCTTAGAATTTTCAGCGTGGCTCTTTATATGGGAAGAGCCAGTCGCTTTAGAATCATACTTCAAAAACAATTTGCAAGAGCTGCAAATTCGGTTGACTGGTAATTTGTTTTGTCGGTACCTTCGGACTGAGTACAGTACACCGAGCGACGGTATCTATTTTTTCGAAAACTCAGAACGACCAGGAGCCGGCAAGAAGAGAAATCTTTCTGGATGATTTTGCGATTCTTTGGTTAAATGTCTATACATCTTCACTTGTTAATTTACAGTTAATTTACTGAGTTATTTCGACTAAGATTACTGCACAATGTTGATCTGCAAACAAACGAAGACTACAAACTAATCATATTTGATATATGCTATGACTATTAAAATGCTCTATGCTCAAAAAAGTTTAAAATTTCAACATTTTGACAATCTAAAATACAATCAGTCGTTAACAGGAAAGCAAATTCGAAATATGAGCCAAATAAGGAAGTCTTAATTTATTTTTCATGGTCACACTTTTTAAATTTTATTATGAATAACAATGGATTATGCCTCGCTGATAAGCACAAATAAGTTTGTTGCTTCCAAAATTTTATAGTTCATATTTTCAATTTTTTTTTCTTCTCTACTAGTGTTTACTTGCACTATTTTAAAACGAACAAATAAGTTTTACGTATGGATTTATTTTCCTAATTTTAAACAGCATTATCATAGCGATTTCAATGCTGCCAGACGTTGCAAAACTTTTGATTGTTGTAAAAGAGCAATTTTGACTTAGTTTTTGAGCTTAATGTTCTTTTTACTATAAAATTGCATTCCGTACTGCACAAATTTGATCAATAAACAATACTTTCTTCTCTCCATTTAGTACTGTAAGAGTTATCGCGTTAAAAACGTGAGAAAATCTTAAATCAGCAGATTTGTCTTAATGCAATCAAAAGTTTCTAATGTAGACTATAGACTGTAAGAGAAAATCTAAATTTTATTGCTTCCAGCAGCTGCGTGTAAACAAGTCCGTCTTCACTCCTTTCTTTTTTAATATTAAAACTATCAAATGCAAAACAAAGTGTGTTTTTTATTGTTTCAATTTCACACAGGAAGATGCAAACAAGTCTTCGTTTAAGAAATGACGTCACTTACATCCTGCTGCTCCAAAAGGTCTAAATCAGGGATGTCAAGACCGCATGCGGCCCTCGAGCATCCATCAATAATTGTCATATTTTGTAAGGATTTTCAATTTTTCAATATCATTATCAATAATTGTCATAATGAAATGCAAAAAATTGGCATGTAAATGTCATTTAATATTAAAAAAAAAACAACACCTCGTCCGGCTCATAAATTACGTCGCAATATATGTCGCAAATTACACTTAACTAAAAAATATGCTATAAAAATAGATCGAAAATTGCATGCGGCCCTCGGCACAATTCCCGACATGCAATGTGGCCCCCGGAAGCCCGTGAGTTTGACATCCCTGGTCTAAATAGTAATTTGATTTCTACAGGATGGTTTTAACTACTCAATGAGAGCTTGAATAATAATAATACAATGCAAACTAAGGCGCAAAATAGGACCAAAGTTTCTTAATAACGTATGCCTAAACTTGGCCCGATTTACAACTCTGTACACAATTGCTCTTAGTATAACGATTCCCATAACTAAAAGATGCGTCAGCAAATTCCTAAAGCAGTAATACTTATCGAACTTGAGTTAACAAATTGCTAAAACAGTAATACTTATACAACTTGCGATAACAATCTAAGAGAAGATCTTTTTAGTTCTTTTCTTAATTTGAGATAAAGATTAAAGATTTCCGTTTCTAAAGTGTTTGATTAAAAAATATCACACAGTAACTAAAATAAAAAGCAAAAAAAGTCATTATTAGGGATTTATATTTTTTCCTATTTTTTACGATTGCTTTTTTTCACTTTAATTACGTGATATTTTACATCTAACCTCCTTAGAAACTAATTGGTAACACACAATTAAGATGGGTTTTTGCTTTTATTATAAAGCTAATTAAGCTTGCAAATAATCAAAAAGCAACACTGCGCATTGCCCAAAATGCGCACCTTAAAAAAGACACCATTGAAAACAATTTAATTTACATAAAACAACTTTTATATAAAGCTGCCAAAAAAAGTTTCCAACGAACATAATGTTGTTAGCAATTTTGACTTGTTTTCTATTAAAATTGATATTTCGGGAAAACGATGCAGATTTGAAACAGTTCTTGACAACTTTTTGTTTAAAATACAAAAAAGTTACTTAGTGCACGGGCATTGAATGACTTTCTTTATTTTCAATACAGTTTATCAAAATAAATGATTGCAAAAAGAGTTTTTAACAGTTTGTTTAAAAACATTATTAGCTAATCCTTACATGTTTGTCTCCCAGTGCAACACATAATGTTTCAAATGCAGGTTTTGTCATCTTGCAAGAATCAAGTGACAGTTCTCCATTATTGCTGATACATTTTCCAATGAAATGAGTGCAATCCTCATCAATGTTGATTCTACTAAACGATATTTTCCTAATCTGCAGAATAAAACATGATGTTGTAAAACAACATATTTTTTTAAAACTGAACCAAATGAAAACTCTGAAATCAACAATGAAACTTATGTGTTTAACTAATGCACTTCAAAGACAATTATATTTTAAATTTATTGAATTTTATCCATTGCATTCTTGATACCTTGCTACTTGCAACAAAATGATTATTGAAAATATTACAATGAAAAAAAAAACTAATTGATTTACTTAGATTTAACAAAAAAATCAATTTATTTTTCACCAAAACCGCTTGTCGTACTTTCAAACCTGTTTGTAAGAAATATTCATTAAGATGAAAACTGTAAATGTTTTTTCAAAAACAATTCATGATTTATTATTTGGGGAGAGTGTAGAGTTTTTTCCATCCATAACACAAGTACACTTAAAAAGACCAACATTTCGGCATACGTCAGCCTTTCTCCACATATAAATTAATAAAAAAGTGCAATCAAATTAATATTAAAAACATCAGCCCTCATTATACAAATAAGATGAAAAAGATTGCCATCAAATTACAATGAAAAACAGAGGTCAATGAACTTGTTTCGTAAATCGTTTACCAAAATTATTTTCACGAGACTTTTCGAAAGGAATTAATTAAACCAAGTGATTAAGAATTTCATAGGCACGAACTTACTAAAAAAACATTCAACGAAAAAAATTTAAATATCAAGGTCTAAAAGATTAAAACATATTCAAAACGACCGTTTATTTTTATTCAGTGATGAATTGTTGTTTGATTTTGTTAGATTTGATTTTCGACGCCGATTTATGGTATTTATCATTGCATGTACTTGTTTTACACAGCTTTTATGTTTTCTCATCAAAGTTTTAGGTTTTAAAAATGTTTTAATTTATCATTAAGTCCTTTTTCTAAGTTTGTGGTTTCCAACCATGTATCTACGGATCTCTTGGGATTATTAGGCATAGTCAGTCTTAAAAATGTAAGGATCTACATGGTTGATAATTCTTTAAAAGGAATCCTTGACTCAAAAAAAGTTGAAAACTAACGTTCTAAATAAAAAAAAAACAAAAAAACAACAAATTAAATGTTTCCATCAAACAAAATGTTGTTAATTGTTTCCACACGTTCTTTAATGAAAAAATTAGTTTAACACTGATGTTTGTAGGTATAAAATATTTTTTATTTTAAATACAAAACCATTACTTTTTTGGCAATGAATATGTTGTATCTTTGCACGAATACACAGGTTTATTAAATAACAATAATAAATATTCACAAAAGTACTTTCGTTTACTGTAGTAGCTTGATGACTTTGAACTGACTGATGAACCGAAATAGATTCGCAAATTTAACTTGTTACAATTATGCTTGGAGATACGCGCGTCCAATAATTGATCTAGCAGAAGGCGCTGATTAAGATTAAGCGTTTAAGAAAACACTACGTCATCGATTGCACAATATCACAACACCTCCCCAAATAAACTATGACAAAAAATATATATATACGTATTAACAACAATATTTTTTTGGAAGTCTTTTGGTCCTTGCTGATTGTCGTGGATTGTGTCGCCCGTACTCGTCTCCGGTTGGTAATCTCGGATTGTTGCGTTGGTCCGAAGAAGAACTAGATGCGTGGTCAGTCCCGGCTGGAAGTGTTTTTGTAGACAAAAAGCTCGTTGGGATCTCACAGGGATCATCATCTTGATCCGAACCGTATCGAGGTCGAAGTTGATCAAGACGTCTTCTCCAAGTTGGTCCTCGAGGAATGACTCGTACGTTGACACTTCGTGCACCATGGACCTTCGTAACTATCGCAAGCACCCATCGTGGGTCACGATCTCTTCTAGGGCCGAAGTATAGTGCGTAACAAGGGTCTCCTAGTGTATAATGATGTTCGACTTTCGAAACCACTTCCGAGTCTTCAGCATTTGATTGCTTGCTCGATTGTCTTGACTGTCTTCCCTGCAGGAAATGCGGAATGGATGGAACCAAAGTGTCAATTTTGGTGCGAATTCTTCTTCCATTCAACAATTCGCTTGGTGACAGTCCCTATGCAAAAGGAATCCTTCTATATTGCATTAGAAACTCTTGCAAAGCTTCCTTTGGAGGTAACGAGGATTTTCTCAATGCCTATTTGAAGGATTGTATCAAACGCTCGGCAGCACCGTTTGTTGCTGGATGATAAGGTGCTCCGGTGAGATTTACAATGCCTCGTTGTTTGCACCAAGCTTTGAACTCTTGAGACATGAATGTTGTGGCATTATCGGTCACCAACGTGTGGGGATATCCGAAATGAGCAAATTCTTGTTCAAGTATAGCAGTAGTACTATTCGAAGACGTTGCGGTTGTTAGGTGAATGCAAGGATATTTTGAATAAGCGTCTACAAGGACTAACCAGTTTCTTCCCAGAAAGTTGATCGCATGGTCCAAGTGGAGTCTTGACCATGGTTTTTCTGGCATCATCCACGGATGGATTGAAGGTTTAGCCGACTTATTTTGAAATTGGCCACAGGAAGTGCATTTGTGACATAAATCCTCGATGTCAAAGTCAATTCTTGGCCAATAGACAGTTGACCTGGCAAGTTGTTTCATCTGTTGCATGCCGAAATGTCCAAGGTGTAATAATTTAAGAATATGATTACGTAGAGTTGAAGGAATTATTACCCGTAAGCCGTAAAAAACGCAACCATTCTCTGTTGACAACGAATTTTCCAACTTTTTGAAGTCTTTAAGCTTTTCCGAAAATGCATGCGGCCATCCCTCCTTCACAAATCGCATTACTTGGGCAAGAATTGGATCCTTGGCAGTCTCTCTGACCACAAGCAATGGATTGTCAGGATTGATTTGACGACTGATTGTTCGAACTAAACAAACGCTATCGACATCTTCTTCCATCTCCTCCCCATCAAAACTTGTGTCATTTGAAAATGGCAAGCGACTAAGAGCATAGGCATTACCATGGTCTTTGCTTCTACGGTATTCCACCGTGTAGTCGTATTGATGACTAGTAATGCCCATCGTGCAACCCATCGATTCGCGGCCATTGCAGGAGTACCTTTATCAGGGGCAAACAAGGTCACTAAAGGTTTGTGATCGGTAACCACAATGAACTTACGACCGTACAGAAACTGATGAAATTTCTTCAAAGCATACACTAAAAATAGTGCTTCTTTCTGTCATTTGGCTGTAGCGTCTTTGCGTCGGCGATAAGATTTTAGAAATATTGAGAATCGGACGTTCGCTTCCGTCTGCAAAGCGATGAAATAGTACCGCTCCAATTCCGCATTCCGAGGCGTCACAAGATAAACCCAACGGAAGAGATGGGGTCATAGTGAGGAAGTACTGTCTCTGTGCATAGTAACCGTTTGATCTTTTTGAAAGATGTCGCTTCTTCTTCACCCCACTTCCACTGTTGTCCTTTGCGTGTAAGCTTATACAACGGCTCGGTGATTTCCGAAAAATATGGAGGTAAGAATTTAGAATAAAACTGCACAGATGCTAAAAAGGATTTTAACGTAGAAATGTTCTTGGGTGTAGGCATTTCTAGTATGGCATCAACTTTGGACCCTTTTGCAATTCCTCGACTTGATAAAGTGACCCAGGTAATCAATTGATACTTGGGCGAAAACACATTTTTCACGGTTGCAGCGAAGACCTTTTTCTTCAAGTCTTTTGAACAAAGCTCGCAGGTTCATCAAATGATCTTTTGCGTTGCCACCACTTACCAAAATATCATCGAAATACACGGCAACTCCTGGCAAATTTTGCGTTAACTGTTCCATGATTTCTTGGAAATACCCTGGTGCGGATTTAATTCCGAAAGGAAGTCTTTTCTGAAGTAAAACTCCTTTGTGAGTGCTTCTTCTGGCTGTCAGGAGAAAGGCAGATTTGATTATATGCATTAGCTAGATCAATCTTACTAAAGCAGTAACCACGTCCTACCTTGCGCATAAGATCTTCTGGGAGAGGGATTGGTTGACGATGGTCTTCCAGTTGCGAGTTCACAGTCACCGAATAATCTCCACAAACTCGAATGCTTGCTTTTGCTTGACCTGGCAAAGGAGACTTTCGAATAGGAACCACGGGGGTGCTGTACGAGTTAAAATCTGTAAGCTCCCATACACCTCTCTTAATTCCTGCTTCGTATGCTTCATTTAAATCTTGTAGGATTGAGAACGGAACAGGTCTTGGCTTTTTGAAAATAGGTTTAGCTTCAGGTTTAAACCGTATGTCCAGTGAAAAATCTTTTAGACAACCCAATGTTGATTCAAATAAAGTAGGAAACTCTCCACACAATTGAATACATGCCGCATGTAAAGAGTTTTCTGGACCAGTTGTAGTGACGTGCTCTATTGTTGCAGTAGATTCAGCACAACTTAGGTTTTCTCTGAAGTGATCAGTTAAGTTTGTGAGTTTCAACTTCATCATCGCCAGACGACCTAGTAAATTTAGATTGGGCACCTTAGTGACAATTACAGGAAAGGTCACGTCAGGTGATTTTCCATCAATACTTGCGGTTGATTGGAATTGTCCCACGATGGGTAGCGGGCTACCTTCAGCAACTTGATATTGAACTGCTACAGGTTGTAGAGTGGGTTTACCCAGCGTTTGCCACGTCGCTTCACAGCAAAATGTGTCACTGGCTCCGCTATCAATTTCAAATTTCAGCAATAGCTTTAATGTGAGGACAAGCTCACATTAAAGCTATTGCTGAAATGTCCAGAATTTCCACACCTGAAGCAGGCGGTTTTCTTTTCTTGCGTTTTGGAAGTTTTGGACTTTGCATGTTTCTGCATTGACGTAGAAGGTTGACCGTGTACGGTTTCCTTTGCTACCTTGGCCGCTTCTTCCACTTCTTAAGCCACTCTGATGGCGTTGCTAAACTTCAGTTCATCGTCCTTGAGCTTGAAGAGTGTCTTCAAAACTGCTTTGTTGTCGACTGAACAAATGAATTTAGTTCGCAAGGCTTCAACTAAAGGATCTTTAATGGATTGAAAATCACATGTAGCTGCATCTTGTCGTGTTCTGCTTGCCAGTTCAGAAATAGTTTCCCCAGGTTTGCGTTTCATGTCAGACCAAAACTTGAAACGTTCTCTGACAACAAACCGTTTTGGATCAAACTGCTCTGCCATAAACGTCTAAATATCATTCATCGTTAGCTCATGTATGCTTTTGACAGGTTGTTGCTGAGCCGCTAGGTTACTAAGCATTTTGTAAACGGAGTTAGATTGGTTGGTAAGAATAAATTTGTGCTTGCTTGTTGTCAAGAATAGAGTTAGCAGTGACGAATGTTCGGAACCTTGCCAAATAATCAGTCCATAACTCAGATGTAGAATCGAATGGTTGAAAACTTGCCATTGGTGTTGGAACATTTTCTTGCGAATTGTTCTTTGTAAAATTTTTTGCTTTGTAAAATTTTTAGCTGCTCTTGAAGCATTGTCATTTGCTCTTGGTGTTGCTTATTTAACAACAAAATTAGTTCAGAAATTTCACTCATTTTGACAATTCAAGCTGTTAATGCATATTCAACAAATTTTCTTTTTTTCTTGATGCAGATGAGTTACTTGAATCCTCGTCACCACTTTTGCCTGTTGTATCTTTGCACAAATACACAGGTTTATTAAATAACAATAATAAATATTCATAAAAAAAGTACTTAGCCAAAAAACAACCGTATTGAAATAGAATGCTTTTAGTTCGTTTACTGTAGTAGCTTGATGACTTTGAACTGACTGATGAACCGAAATAGATTTGCAAATTTAACTTGTTACAATTATGCTTGGAGATATGCGCGTCCAATAATTGATCTAGCAGAAGGCGCTGATTAAGATTAAGCGTTTAAGAAAATACTACGTCATCGACTGCACAATATCACAACAGAATAACTTTCATTAGATTTAATTCACTATATCAAAGATAAAGTGTTTAAGCAGTTTCTGAAATCATTATGAGCCATTTCTATACTGTACATGTTTGTATCCCAGTACAACACATAAAGTTTCAATTCCAGGTTTTGTAATCTTACACCTATTAACCAACAGTTATCCATCTTTACTGGTAAAGTTTAAAATTGAATTAGTGAAGTCCTCACTAACATCAGTTCCTTTCTACTTTATCAATTTAACTAACCAAAATTAAAACAAATGTTTTAAGAAACCAAAACCTTATATTATAGAACCAAACAATAAAATTAACAAACAAAAACAGTTGTTTTAAAAACAAACTTCAAAGCCAGAAATAACTGAAACTTGTCATTTTATATCTCTGTCATCCGTCAGTTTCTACGAAATGTTTAATTAAATAGATTGATTTAAGTTTATTTTATCAAATAAAAAGAAAAATACGAGAAACCTAAAGGATTTGCTAAAACCATCGTAAATGATCATTACGTTTTCGTCTCCGAGTACAGCACACAATGCTTCAAATTCAGGTTTTGTAATCTTGCACCGGGCAACGTACAAACTCTGATCATCTTTGGTAAAAAATCCAATCGAATGAGCGAAATCGTCACCAATGTCTATTTTCATATCTCCGTCTTCAATTCTTATGTCTTCAAAATCTATTTTCTTAATCTGCAGAACAAAATATCTTATTGCAAAAAAACAAAACTTTTTGTGAATGTGAACCAAATGAAAAACTGAGAAATGAAACTGCGTTTTAAATAAAACATTTAAAAGTCAGATATAATTAAAATTTGTTGCTTTTTATTGATTTCATTGTCGAAGCTTTGTTAGTTGGAACGAAATGATTTTTGAAAATATTAAATTGAATAACAAACAATTGATCAGCTAGACCAGGGTGGCCAACTTCTGCACTCTTGTGGGCCACTTTTCAAAATTATTTGAGTTTGCGGGCCTCAACTGGCTAAAAACACTTATTTTGTCCCAAACTCAGGGTGTTCTCTAAAAAAAAAAGGGCTTCAATTGGAATCGATCTCCGAAATTCCTATTTTCGTCCCAAAATCATAGCGTTCTCTGAAAAAAAAGGTTTAGTTTAGGTTAGATAGCTTTTTCTCAAAAACAAAAAAAAACTTTTCCATTGAACATAATGCTATCAGTAATTTTGACACGTTTTCAATTGAAAATAATATTATGGGAAAATGACTGCTTATTTGAAACAGTTCTTGACAACGTTTTGTTTAAAATACAAAAAAGTTATTTACTGCATGGGCAATGAATAACTTTCTTTATTTTGAATACAGTTTATCACAAGGATTGATAGCAAAAAGAGTTTTAAACAGTTTGTTTAATACTAGAATTACTGGTGTGGCCATTTTGACTGTTTTTGGTTTTTAATCGCTCATCTCTCTGCTTTGGTAAGTGTTAGAATATTGAAACTTTCTGACTTTTTCTAAGTCTTTGTCAATTTTTAGTATTTTAATTTTTATTGCATTACAATAAGCACAGTGGATGTTGGGGAGCGATTTACCTTAAATTACTACCAACGGTCATTTTGACCAAAAGCAACTTGTAATTTTTCTAGGATTAAAATTGCCTTTATGATAAAGCCTTTTGTTGTGTTATTGTTTGAAAACTATTATGCAATAATCACTGAGGTATCTGGCAACAATTAGTTACTAGCTCGTCCATAATGTTGAGCCATTTGTAGAATGCCGACACCAGATCGAATTAGTAGTATTCAAGGTCAAGCTTGGCTGAACATGATTGCAGAGTATGATTCAGGGGGATGGAAGCAAAGGTAAAAATGTTTTTGAAGGCTTAAATGAGGAGTTGGCAAATTTAAAAAAAGTTTGATCTGCATGGGAAGTGATTTCTTCAGATGGATCAGATTTAGAGACTGATATTGATGACTTGGAGCAAACTAATTCTGCATCATGTCAAATTGTCAGTTTTAACAACAGCAGCAATAATACAAGTACTTCAGCACAAGTGCAGGGTGATGGGTTATTCCAAACACCTCGGAAATTGGATTGGTTGCTGAGGACGGAACAAAGTAGGAATACATAGAATTTTCTTTAGAATTAAGGGGTAGGCTACAAGCTCAGAATGTGCTAACAGAAAATGAAGTTCTAACGTGATATGCCAATTGCATGTTAGATAGTCCGCTGAGTGCGTTTGAGCAACTCATCGATAATTCAATGCTCACCCATGTTCAACAATGTACAGAAGCTGAAACCCATAGAGTGAAAAACAGTGATGAGTGGAAACTATCACTAAGCAAACTAACTAAAAGCTTTTCTTTCCTTGCTGTATGTACAAGGAGCATTATGTGGAAAGAATCAACCGATTCTTAAGTTTTGGGTTTAAATTGGGGAGTACCTTTTTTCCAAAAACTATGAGTAGAAATCACCTTTGCAAAATCATGAGGTTTCTTCAATTTGATATGCAGTGTACAAGACTATCTCTACTTCAAACGGATAAATTTGCCTTGATTTCTGCCATCTGGGATAAGTTTATTGAAAACTGTATTGTTTGCTATAAACTAGGAGAACATATTACAGTGGACAAACAATTATTCTTAACTAAACCCTGCTGCACATTTACACAATATGTGGCCAACAGACAAGACAAATTCAGTATCAAATTTTGGCTAGCTGTTGGTGCGGAATCTAAATATATACTGAAGGCCATACCATATCTTGGCAAAGATGAAGCTAGACTAGCTACACAAAGACTTTCTGAGAGTGTGGTAATAAAGATAGTGGAGTTATATTTGGGCAAAGAAAGGAACATCACAACTGACAATTTTTTTACTTTGACTCATCTTACCACGCAGCTCTGGAAAAAAAAAAGATGACACTTGTCAGGAAATTTGAACAAAATCTAAAAGAAAGTTCCACCACTGGTAAAGGCTTTACAGCAGAGCAGATATTCCAGCAAACTCTTGCAAACAAAAAGCGACAACAATCAAGCCACAACCTTGACAGTTTTTCAAACAAAACAAGAACGTTTGCATTCTTACCACACTCCACACAATTCTTATCGTCAATACAACAACAAAAAACAAATTGGAAACAGTTACATTCTACAATAAAACTAACTGTGGTGTTGATATTGCTGACCAGATGACACAACAATACATGATGAAGGCAGGTACATGGTGGTGGTGGTCAGTGGCTGTCTTTTACATTATTTTGGATCTTGCTTGCATTAATGCCTATGTGTTTTACAAGAAAACTAAAGATGCTATCTCAAGAAGAAATTTTATGTTTCAACTGGCCATTGAACTGAGAGAAACTCTTGTTCAAGAAAACACAGCTCCACTAGCTGCAGTTTTGCTTCTACTTTTCACTAATTCTTATCAAAATTCGATCATTGACTTAAGCAGAAAGCGAAAACAATGCCAAGTCAGTGTGAACTGTGAACAACACAAAATTTCAAGATTCGGTTGTGCATACTGTAGATCAGTTTGCTGAAAGTGTACAGGTTGTGTAAAAGTTGAATATGTAGACTGTGTAAAGCACAGCAATTTTCTTTGCTTTTGTATGCTTTTGAATAGGTGCTTGTGATCTATGTGAACAGCAGCATGCTGAAAAATAATCATTTGATATTGTGAGCTCATTTTAAGATAAATGAGTTTTCATATAATTTCAGTGTTCATGCTTGTAAAGACAATGTAAACTTTGGGAAAATTTCAATCACCCAGCTAAAAGCAGGTTGAAGGGCTTCAAATGTAATTCAGAGATCAGGGCTATGCAGTATATTCCAGAACATGGTAATAAAAAGGAGCCTACAATGCACCAAACTCGCACCTAAAAAGATTCAAGTCATTACTAGGCATACCACAAAAGTTAAAAATACTTATAAAATAAAGTAAAACTAAATTATTTTGCAATTTGTTTTTTATTGGACAAACGGTCATGATAACGTGATAATGTCAAAAACGTGATAATTCTAGTGCTAAAAACATTATTAGCTAATCCTTACATGTTTGTCTCCCAGTGCAACACATAATGTTTCAAATGCAGGTTTAGTAATTATGCAAAACTTTAGCAACAGTTCTCCATTGTTGATGATACATTTTCCAATGAAATGCGCGCAATCCTCATCAATGTTGATTCCACTAAACAATATTTTCTTAATCTGCAGAATCAAAAATCATGTTGTAAGATACCATACTATCTTAAACTGCAAACAAAATTAAAACGCCTAAAACAATAATGTTAAAATATATTTAAAAGAAACAATCTATTTTTTTTATGCAGTACTAAATTGTTGTTTGACATCAATAGGCTGTGAGTTCAATGCACATTTATGCCACTTGTCGTTGTGAAATCTAAATGTACAAGTTTTTAGCTATTTTCTCAAAAAGAAGTCATGAGTTACAAGTTTTTCAAAAAAACTGCCAAAAAACCTTTTCCAAGGAACACAAAGCTGTTAGTAATTTTGACATGTTTTCAATTGAAATTAATATTATGGGGAAACAACTGCTCATTTGAAACAGTTCTTGACAACGTTTTGATTAAAATACAAAAAAGTTACTTAGTTTATCACAAGGATTGATTGAAAAAAGAGTTTTAAACAGTTTGTTTTAAAACATTATTAGCTAATTCTTACATGTTTGTCTCCCAGTGCAACACATAATGTTTCAAATGCAGGCTTTATAATTGTGCAAAACTTAAGTAACAGTTCTCCATTATTTCTGATATATTTTCCAATGAAATTAGCAAAATCATCATCAATGTTGATTTCGCCAAATGATATTTCCTTGAACTGCAGAATAAAACATAATGTTGTAAAATACTGTACTTTTTTAAAACTGAACCAAATAAAACTTTAAAATTCAACAATGAAACTATGTTTAATCAATGCACCTCAATGTCAGATATGTTTCAAATTTATTGTTTTTTATCCATTGCATTGTCAATGCCTTGTTAGTTGCAACAAAATGATTACTGAAAATATTACAATGAAAAAACAAACAATTCAGTCACAAAAATTTTTTAAAAATCGATATACTTCTCAGCAACACCAATTGTTGTACTTTCAAACTTGTTTGTAAGAAACTTTCATTAAAATGAAAAATGTAAATGTTTTCTCAAAAACAATTTATGATTAATTATTTGGAGAGAGTGTACAATCTTTTTTGTTTATAACACAAATACACTTAACTTTTTATGGACAAATGGGACAGATCTGGCATGTTTCAAAAAAACAGTACTTACTGAACCTTTTTGGAATTTTTTTTAAATAAGCAACTCCTTAGATTGTCATACCTAGTTGGTGTAGTTTTGAGTTGAAAAACCTAAAACTTCAACCAGTGTGAAAGTAATGGTCAGTTCTTTACTTGTTTGCAAGGTTAGTGAAAAGTGCTGATACTTTCTATTTTGTATTAAGTAGTTCTTGATAAGCAACCAAATTTTTTGACTAAATAAAATTTTTTTGTATTTAGTAAAATTAGTTCTATCATATCAATACTAAATTTTTAATGTTTGCTCATTATGATAAATGTGGTATCAATCTGTCCACCTCGTCCATAAAGTTTGATTTATATGCTGAAGATCTAAATATAATTTGAGTGTTATATTGCAGTTTTTTTGAATATTTTGAGAAAATAGAGTGTAATAACAAATTAATTATAAATGTTCGAAAATTTTATAGCATAAAGAATTGGGCAGCTATTGCTGGGGGTGAAAATGGGGAGAGTGAAGTTGAATTTCTAGGAGAAAGTGACTCTGATGATGAATATGTTTATTGTGAATCCAGTTACAACAACCCTCAAAGTGAAGAAAATATCCAGCTTACAGAGAAAAAAAGAGTCAATTTCAAACTGCCTGCATACACAAGCAAAACCTACATTTTTTGCATAAAATGCGAAACATTTCTTTGTCTGAATAAAAATAAAACTACTTTAAAACATTTCAAAAAACTAAAAGTATTCAAATTGTAATGTAAAATTAATTGTGTACTTGTTTTTGACTTTTATGGTTCTGTTATTACATGATATATAATGTTTGATTTTTTACTATGGATGAGTGGGACAGATCTGGCATGTTTAAAAATATCAAAAATACATAAAATTTTTAATATTTTGTCAAATATTGTATAATAGAAAGTTACTGTCACCATAAAACAGTTAAAATAACTTTTATTTTGCACAAAATTAAATCTGTCCACATAGGGTTAACACACCACTCATCTATTCATGCCGAAAACACCAAATAAAAAAAAACAATAAACTAATGTATGCATTTTATGCCTTCATCAGCTCTTATCAAATGAACAAAATAAAAAATAATGGCTGTCAAACTAAAAGAAAAAAACAAAACCATAGGCCAAAGACTTTGTTATAAAGACTGTTTTCCTAAATATTTTCATAGGATTATTCAAATTGAAAATTAAGTAAACCAAATGATTCAAAACTTTATAGGTGCAAAACTATGAAAAAAATCAATAAACAAACAAAATTAAAATGCTAAAACAATAATATTACAATATATTAAAATAAAATGACTATTGATTTTTATTTATTTATTTTTTATGCAGTAATAAATGGTTGTTTGACATGGATAGCTGTGAGTTTAACATGCATTTATGCTGTTTGTCCTTGTGAAATCTAAATGTACAAGGTTTTTAATATTTTCTCAAGAAGTCATGAATTACAAACAAGTTTTTAAAAAAAACTGCCAAAAAACATTTCCAACAAACACAAAGCTGTTAGTAAATTTAACATGTATTTAACTGAAATTAATATTATGGGAAAACGACTGCTTATTTAAAACAGTTCATAACAACGTTTTGATTAAAACGCAAAAAATTTAGGTACTGCTCAGACAATCAATGACTTTCTTTATTTTCAATACAGTTTATCAAAATAAATGATTGCAAAAAGAGTTTTAAACAGTTTGTTTTAAAACATTATTAGCTAATCCTTACATGTTTGTCTCCCAGTGCAATACATAATGTTTCAAATGCAGGTTTAGTCATTTTGCAAGATGCAAGTGACAGTTCTCCATTATTTCTGATGCATTTTCCAATGAAATGAATGCAATCCTCATCAATGCTGATATAGCCAAACAATATTTTCGTAATCTGCAGAATAAAACATCATCTTGTAAGATCTTTCTTAAATCCATATTTTCTTAAAACTGAACCAAATAAAAATTTTTAAATCAACAATGAAACTATGTGTTTAATCAATGCACTTTAATGTCAGATATATTTCAAATTTATTGTTTTTTTTATCTATTGCATTGTTGCGTCTTGTTAGTTGCAACAAAATGATTACTGGTATCACAACCATGAAAAAAACAATCAATTTACTTAAATTTAACAAAAAAATCAATTTATTTTTCAGCAAAACCGGTTGTGGTACTTTCAAACTTGCTTGTAAGAAACTTTCATTAAAATGAAAAATGTAAATGTTTTCAAACTTGGTTGTAAGAAACTTCATTAAAATAAAAAATGTAAATGTTTTCTCAAAAACAATTTATGATTTACTATTTGTGGAGAGTGTGGAATCTTTTTCATTTATAACACAAATACACTAAACACACACTCATCTATTCATACCAAAAACACCAAAAAAAAAACAAACAATAAACTAACGTACTCATTTTATGCCTATATTAGTTCTTATCAAATCAAAAAATAAAAAAGATTTCTGTCAAACTAAAAGAAAAAAACAAAACCATGGACCAAAGACTTAATTGCAAAAACTGTTTTCCTAAATATTTTCATAGGATTTTTCCAATTGAAAATTAAGTAAACCAAAAAATTCAAAAAGTTATGAGTGCAAAACTACAAAAAAAATCAATAAAGCAAACAAAATTAAAATGCTCAAAACAATAACGTTAAAATATATTTTAAAAAAATGACCATTTACAGTATTTTTTTATGCAGTAATAAATTGTTGTTTGACATTGGTAGCATATGTGTTCAAAGTGCATTTATGCCGCTTGTTGTTGTGAATTTTTAACATACAAAATTATTTGATATTTACTTGAATAGGTTTTAGAAATTACAAATAAATTTTTAAAAAAACTGCCAAAAAATATTTCCAATGAACACAAAGCTGTCAGTAAATTTGACATGTTTTCAATTGAAATTAATATTATGGGGAAACAACTGCTCATTTAAACAGTTTTGATGTTATCATTAAAATACAAAACAGTTACTGCTCAGAATATCAATGACTTTCTTTATTTTCAATATAATTTATCACAAGGATTGATTGCAAAAAGAGTTTTAACAGTTTGTTTAAAACATTATCAGCTTATCCTTACATGTTTGTCTTCCAGTGCACCACATAGTGTTTCAAATGCAGGTTTAGTTATTTTGCATGATTCAAGCAACAGTTCACCATCATTGCTGATACATTTTCCAATAAAATGAGCACAATCCTCACCTATGTTGATATCGCTAAACGATGTTTTCCTAATCTGTAGAATAAAGCATCTTGTTGTAAGATACTGTACTTTCTTAAAACTGAACCAAATAAAAACTTTAAAATTCAACAATAAAACTGTGTGTTTAACAAATGCACTTTCATGTCAGATATATTTCAAAATTATTGTTTCTTATCCATTGAATTGTCGATGCTTTGTTAGTAGCAACAAAATGATTACTGGTATTACAACAATGAACATTTAATAAAAAAAATCAATTTATTTTCGACCAAAACCAGTTGTTGTACTTTCAATCCAGTTTGTAAGAAACTTTCATTAAGATAAAAAATGTAAATATTTTCTCAAAAACAATTCATGATCTATTATTTGGGGAGAGTGTAGAGTCTTTTTCATTTATAACACAAATACATTTTAACACACCACTCATCTTTTCATGCTGAAAACACCAAATAAAAAAAAACAATAAACTAATGTACACGTTTTATGCCTACATCAGCTCTTATCAAATGACCAAAAAATAATAGCTGTCAAACTAAAAGAAAAAAACAAAACCACAAGCCAAAAACTTCATTACGAAGACTGTTTTCCTAAATATTTTCATAAGATTTTTCAAATTGAAAATTAAGTAAACCAAATGATTCAAAACTTTATAGGCGTAAAACTAGAAAAAAAAATCAATGAAGCAAATAAAATTAAAATGCCTAAAACAATAACGTTAAAATATATTTAAAATAAACAACCATTGATTTTTATTTATTTATTTTTTATGCAGTAATAAATTTTTGTTTGACATCAGTAGGCTGTGAGTTCAACACGCATTTATGCTGCTTGTCATTGGGAAATCTAAATTTATTTATTTATTTATTTTATCTCTATATTTATTCTCCTGACTTGCAGGAAAGCAACAGAGGCAGTAATACATAGGGTATAGGCAATTACCCCGACCTGCTTCCAAAAGATACCAAGATATTGCTGTCTGCTTGTAATTTTTAATAGAGATATGACTTTAATTTAGAACTGCTTGGTAGGACCACCAAACAAGGGAATGTGCTGTAAAGTGTCTTTCCCAAGGGCACAACAAAATGGTTTGAGTAGTATTTTTGTATATTGTCTCAAAAAGAAGTCATGAATTACAAACAAGTTTTTAAAAAAACTGCCAAAAAATGTTTCCAACAAACACAAAGCTGTTGGTAATTTTGACACATGTTCAATTGAAATCAATATTATGTGAAAACGATTGCTCTTTTTTGAAATAGTTTGTGACAACGTTTTGTTTAAAATACAAAAAAGTTACATACTGCTCAGACAATCAATGACTTTCTTTATTTTCAATACAGTTTATCACAAGAAATGATTGCAAAAAGAGTTTTAAACAGTGTGATAAAAACATTATCAGCTAATCCTTACATGTTTGTCTCCCAGTGCAACACATAATGTTTCAAATGCA
Organism: Diplosoma virens; assembly: GCA_963680785.1. Taxonomy (NCBI): domain Eukaryota; kingdom Metazoa; phylum Chordata; class Ascidiacea; order Aplousobranchia; family Didemnidae; genus Diplosoma; species Diplosoma virens. The sequence goes on from OY796883.1 coordinate 27,575,297, forward strand.
GGTTTAGTCATTTTGCAAGAATCAAGTGACAGTTCTCCATTATTTCTGATACATTTTCCAATGAAATGAGCACAATCCTCATCAATGTTGATTTTGCCAAACGATATTTCCTTACACTGCAGAATAAAACATCATGTTGTAAGATACTGTACTTTATTAAAACTGAAACGAATAAAAACTTTACAATTTAACAATAAAACTATGTGTTTAACCAATGCACTTCAATGTCAGATATGTTTCAAATTTATTGTTTTTTATCCAGTGCATATACATTTGTTTTTTATCCAGTATTTTTATCTGATGCCTTGTTAGTTGCAACAAAATGATTACTGAAAATATTACATTGAAGAATAAACCAACCAATTTACATAAATTTAGGGAAAAAAAATTTTCTTTCAAGCAAAATCGGTTGTTGTACTTTCAAACTTGTTTGTAAGAAACTTTCATTAAAATAAAAAATGCAAATGTTTTCTCAAAAACAATTCATGATTTATTATTTGGGGAGAGTGTAAAGTCTTTTTCATTTATAACACAAATACACCTAACACACTACTCATTTATTCATACCGAAAACACTGAATAAAAAAAACAATAAACTAAAGTACTCATTTTATGCCTACATCAGCTCTTATCAAATGAACAAAATAAAAAATAATAGTTGTCAAATTAAAAAAAAAAAAAACCACAGGCCAAAAACTTTATTTTCATACAATTTTTCAAATTGAAAATTAAGTAAACCAAATGATTCAAAACTTTATAGGTGCAAAACTATGAAAAAATATCAATAAAGCAAACAAAATTACAATGCCTAAAACAATAATGTTAAAATATATTTAAATAAAATGACCATTGATTTTTATTCATTTATTTTTAATCTCAAAATAAATGGTTTGACATCAATAGCTGTGCGTTTAACATGCATTTATGCCACTTGTCACTGTGAAATCTAAATGTACAAGCTTTTTGATATTTTCTCAAAAAGAAATCATGAATTACAAACAAGTATTTCAAAAAACTGCCAAATAACATCTCCAACAAACACAAAACTATTAGTAAATTTGACACATATTAAATTGAAATTAATATTATGTATTACATGTTACATATTAATACAAATACGTATTTAAAATACAAAATACTGTATTTTGTATTTGTATTTAAATGCTTTTTACTACAAGTATTTTGTATTTTCAGAAATTTTTAAATACATATTAAATACATTTGTTACCACACAATCTTTGCGTGCTTTGACTTTGATCAAGAAAAAAAGTTTTGGTTTTTTTTTGTGACAATTTATAAGAAATGGCAAGCTTAAAGTTTATTTTAGCTTGTTCAGCGAAGTAATATTGTTTTTTGTCACTCAATAAATCCTTATGTAACAAATTTTGAACAACAGATGTATTTTTGCTAAAGCATAAAATTACTCCGGTATTATGTTTCAGCAAAATATTCTCAATTGGGTTATTTATATTTTTTCATTTTAGCAAATAAAAATGTATCGCACAGTTTTTTTATGCATTTCATGTTATAAGCAATAAAAATTTTAACAAACACAAGTTCATATCAATATGGCACAGCAGTAAATTCTTTTTTTTTTTTTATTTATCCTTCTTAAAAAAAAGCGTTGGAGGCGCTCTAAATACAGCTACTGTCAAGCAATTACCTAGACTTGCTTGTGAAAATGACTAAATATTACTGTCCACTTTAAATTTTATATGTATGTATATTTGTAGCTTTTTTATTATAGGCATAGCAAAAATCTACAGCTGCCTGCTAAATTCACCACACAGCAGAAAGTACTGTAAATTTACTTTTTCAAGGACATAATTTTTTAAGATTTGTGGCTTTATTACATTGAACAACTTATCTCTATTCTGTTTGTTACAGGCTTTCAGATGTGTTTTGCTGATTAAAAATTCTGATTTCAAAGCAACGCACAGCTGTATATAAAGGACTTGCGCATTTGCTGGAGCATTGTTAAGTAAAGCAGAAACATCAAAGGGTGTTTCAGGAAGTTTAGCCAAAAGAATTTGCCAAGTTTGTTTTTCTGCTTGAGAGCTTTGAGTCCTTGACAAGGTGTTCAGACTGTTTTGACAGGGTGCATGCATGCAGCAGGATAAGAGTTGAGACAGTTTAAAGGAGAAATAGCATAATTTGTCTAAACTGCCAGCATAAAATGACTTCAAAAACACCTTTAATCCTGAATGAAAAACTATTTTAAGTGACTGAAGAAAGTTCTGATGGTAAAATAAAAGCTAAATGTTGTGCCTGCCCTAATAGCAAGCCACCCTTATCAGGATCAAAAAAAGCAACTTCAAATTTTTTGTTGCATTTGAAACGAAAGCATCCAGCAGAAGCTATAGAATTTGAAAAATCAAACAAAGCACGTCAGGATGATTCTCAGAAAGAGAAAACACCCAAAACTATGCAAACAACTATATTTCAATTTTGCAAGTCAAAAAAGGTTACCCAAGATGCTGCTTCAAAAGCAATTGTTAATTTAGTAGTTAACATTAAAAAATGATCAACATTAAAAAATGCTTTTTTCAAAGGATTATGTTTGTACAACAGCTGACATTTTGTCACAGTGAAAAGCTTCCTTGGCATGACTGCTCATGTTGTTGATCCAGAAACACTGCAGAGAGAGTCCTTTGCAATTGCTTGCAAAAGGTTTTCAGGGACACACTCATTTGATTCAATTGCTGAAAAAATTCAAGAAGTTCATGATAAAATTGGTCTTGATTACAAAAAAATTACTCATACCATAACAGACAATGCCAGTAATTTTGCAAAAGCTTTTCATGAGTTTGGCTTCAAAGAGCAAAATGAAAATGATGATCAGGAGAGCAGTGATGATGAAGTAAATTTTGAAAGCATCAATGGCATTGTTACAGCAAGTTTTAAACCTGGCTTACTTTCGACTTTCATTTCAGTTAATTTCACATTTTTTGTTATCTAACATTTAATAAGAGCGACTATAAACTTGATTTGCCTCTCACCACTGCACCTGAAGTGTTTTGTCTTATAAATTTAAGTTTAATTATTGGATAGCTAGAGTGGATTTGTTAGCTCAGTAAAAGCTTTTGAATTTATCAATTACTGTTCGAACGCCTGTAGACTAGAATACTGTTTGAAATTGTTACTGTATCTGTGTATTGTTTTCTTGTGTTTCTGTGAAGGTTTTGGCGTAGAGTCCAAATTAGTTAAAAATCGTCAATCATTTCACAAAAACTTATAATTTTATAGCTCAATCATACAATTATTATATTTCAAGTTATACAATTTCTGTCTTCATTTGTTCCTTGTATCGTTTGTTTAATTTGTTTAAAAATTAATACATTCATTTTTTAATTTAATGATGCATTGTTTAACAAATTGCTTATGAGGTCAGAGCCACAGTAACAGGCATGGTCACATTCACTGACGAAAATGATGAAGAGCTTTTTGTTCTGCTCATACACTCAGTTTAATAGCGACTACAGATAACAAGAAAACCTCTTACCCAGCATTGCACAAAAAAAATTTTATGTCATCATTAGAAAAAGCCACTACAATTTGGAAAAGTGCAATCTTTCTAAGTCAGCTCAAATCATTTTCAATATTTGCAAGCAGAACCTAGTTACACCATGCATTACAAGATGGAATTCTCTTTTTGACAGCTTACAATGTCTGCTAAAATTTGAGCAGTGTACATTGAAAGACTTATGTCAAAAACTTTATTTGCCAGAGTTAAGTGAAAGTAAAGTGGAATTCTTGCATGAATATTGCACTGTGCTTGAACCTATCCCCATGGCTATTGACAAGGTTCAAGGAGAGCAATTTTCGTTTTATGGCTATGCAATCCCCATGCTGTGACAGACAGAAACTTCACTCAAAACAATTCAAGATCTTTAAAGTACAATGCTGCACTTGTTCAAACTGCTTTGAGAGGAATGCAAAAAAGATTCCAGCTGTATCTGCAACAAGATTTTATGGTGGTAAAAGATGCCCTTTTAGCCACAATATCACATCCTTATTTTAAGTTAAAACCTATTTTGAAAGAAAAAGACATGCACTCAAGCAAGAACTGATTGTCACAGCTAACAAACTAAGTTCAAATGTTTCATAAAGCTTTAAATGCAGCAAAGAAGTGATACCTTTTTTCACTGATCAGACAACAAAGAAGAAACTCCACAAACACAGAAAAATCTAACTTCCATTGAAGTACTTCAATTTTAGGAAGACCCAAATAAGAATCTGAAATCACTGCATCACATCCAAAAATCAAAAACATGTTTTGGAAATTCAACACATCACTAACATCATACCATTAAGTGTCTCTTCTCATTTGCTTCTATCATTTCACAAGGACGCAGGAGAAGGCTGACTGATAAGAACTTTGAAAAGTTAACCTTACTGAAAGCAAACAAATGTGAAACTGTTGATATGCATTAGTGGAAAATAAACAGATAAAGCATTTCTTTTGTACAATCACGAATTTCTGAAGCTATTTTACTATATCTCAATGCTGCATTACCAGATTATGTAGAGACGAAACTTGCTGCATGTTTTGTATAGTGGTGGTGTCTATTTTGTACATATCCTGTGTTCTTAGAATTTTGTCTTCAGGCTTGCTAGTTGCTATAATTGATTCAACCGTAAACCAATTTATCTTTATTTGTTTAATGTAAAACAAAAAGTGATTGTAAAATAACCAAGCTAAGAGATACAATAATTTACAGTTTGAGTCAATTTGATGGACACCCACTTATTTACTATGTTTCCATTTACACGATTCATTAAATTATTCTTTTTTTTATTTTACAGTCATATTTTTTTCTATTACAAACAAATTAAAATGCAATGATTGTTTCAATAAAAACATAAAAATCGATAACCATTTTGCCATTGTCTCAACTGCATTTGCTTTTTTTTTTTTTTATTCATAGAGTGGATGACTTTTTTTGAAAAAGAATTTGAAAGTATTTTCAAATGTATTTAAATGCATTGTTACAGTATTCATATTTTGTACAGTATATACCAGCATTACCACAAAGTATTTTGTATTTGTATTTAATTACTTTATAACAGGGGTGGGCAATTGTTTTAAGCTAACTGAGGGCTGCATTTGGATGTTGAATTCGTTTGCGGGTCGCAAATTACACTATTTTTCTCCCAAAATCATAGTGACCTCTAAAAAAAAAGGTTTTCACTTACATTCAATCTGTGATTCACTATTTCTCTCCCAAAATCTTGGTGTGTTCTCTAAAAGCATTAAAACATAAGAAACTATAACTGGGGTATTCCCAACATAATTTTATGCAACTGTGGCTCAAAGTGAGGGTATGCATTTTTTAAAAAGAGGTCTGCGGGCTGCACAAAACGTTGTCAGGGGCTGCAGTTTGCCCACCCCTGCTTTATAACCACTGTATTTTGTATTTGTATTTAAATACCTTTAGTGAGTATTTTTTCCAAGTCTGGATTGATTGCAAAAAGAGTTTTAACAGTTTGTTTTAAAACATTATTAGCTAATCCTTACATGTTTGTCTCCCAGTGCAACACATAATGTTTCAAATGCAGGTTTAGTAATCTTGCAAGTCACAAGCGACAGCTCTCCATCATTGCTGATACATTTTCCGATGAAATGAGCACAATCCTTATCAATGTTGATATTGCTAAATGATATTTTCCTAATCTGCAGAATAAAACATCATGTTGTAAGATACCGTACTTTTTTAAAAATGAACCGAATGAAAACTTTAAAATCAACAATGAAACAATGTGTTTAACCAATGCACTTCAATGTCAGCCACAGATATATTTCAAATTTATTGTTTTTTATCCATTGCATTGTCAATGCCTTGTTAGTTGCAACAAAATGATTACTGAAAATATTACAATGAAAAAACAAATGACCAATTTACTTGAATTTAACAAAAAAATCAATTTTATTTCCAGCAAAACTGAATGTCGTACTTTTAAACCTGTTTGTAAGAAACTTTCATTAAAATAAAAAATGTAAATGTTTTCTCAAAAACAATTTACGATTTATTATTTGGGGAGAGTGCAGTCTTTTTTGTTTATAACACAAATACACGTAACACATAACTCATTTATTCATACCGAAAACACCAAAACAACAATAAACTAAAGTACTCATTTATGCCTACATCAGTTCTTATCAAATGAACAAAATAAAAAATAGTGGCTGTCAAACTAAAAAAAAACAAAACCACAGGCCAAAGACTTAATTATAAAGACTGTTTTCCTAAGTATTTTCATAAGATCTTTCAAATTAGAAATTAAGTAAACCAAAGAATTCAAAACTTTATAGGGCACAAAACTTTGAAAGAAAATCAATAAAGCAAACAAAATTAAAATGCCTAAAACAAGAATGTTAAAATATATAAAAGAAACGACCATTTATTTATTTTTTATGCAGTAATAAATGGTTGTTTGACATTGGTAGCCTGTGTGTTCAATGCACACTTATGCTGCTTGTTGTTGTGAATTCTTAATGTACAAAATTTTTTTGATATTTTCTCAAAAAGTCATAAATTACAAACAAGTATTTCAAAAAAACTGCCAAAAAACATTTCCAACAAACACAAAGTAATTTTGACACGTATTCAATTAAAATTAATATTATGTGGAAACAACTGCTCATTTGAAACAGTTCTTAACAACTTTTTGTTTACAGTACAAAAAAGTTACTTACTGCTAGGACAATCAATGACTTTCTTTATTTTCAATATAGTTTATCATAAGGATTGATTGAAAAAAGAGTTTTAACAGTTTGTTTGAAAACATTATTAGCTAATCCTTACATGTTTGTCTCCCAGTGCAACACATAATGTTTCAAATGCAGGCTTTATAATTGTGCAAAACTCAAGTAACAGTTCTCCATTATTGCTGATACATTTTCCAATGAAATGAGCACAATCCTCATCAATGCTGATTTCACCAAACGATATTTCCTTAAACTGCAGAATAAAACATCATGTTGTAAGATACCATACTGTCTTAAAACTGAACCAAATGAAAACTTTAAAATCAACAATGAAACTACATGTTTAATCAATGCACTTCAATGTCAAATACGAGGTCTGTTCAAAAAGTATCCGACTTTTTTGTATAAAGCACACAACACAATAAATTTTGCAAGTTTTATTCAATCTCCTTCAAAATATTCCCCTTGGTGGTTCTCACACTTATCCCAGCGCTTCTGCCACTTCTCAAAACACTTCATAAACTCCTCCCCCGGAATGCTCTGAAGCTCCTCCGTCGCTTTTTTCATAATGTCTTCTCTTGACTGAAATCGCCTCCCTTTCAGAGTTGTTTTTAGCTTAGGGAACAGCCAGAAATCACACGGTGCTAAGTCGGGAGAGTAAGGAGCCTGTCTAATAAGTGGCATGCTGTTTTTGGCTAGAAAAGGTTGGACCACATGTGCAGAATGAGCGGGAGCATTGTCGTGGTGAAGCTGAAAATTCTTTGCTGCCCACATGTTTGGCCGCTTTCTTCGCACAGCATCACGAAGGCGACCTAGAATCTCCAGGTAGTACTCTTTGTTGATTGTTTGACCTTCTGGTGCGTATTCATGATGCACGATGCCACGGGAATCAAAAAAACAGGTCAGCATAACTTTCACATTGCTGCGGACTTGCCGAGCTTTTTTTGGGCGTGGTGATTCCGGATGCTTCCATTGTGATGATTGAAACTTGGTTTCTGGGTCATAACCATAAACCCAGGTCTCATCACCAGTGATGATTGTCTTGATAAATTCTGGGTCATGATTTGCAACATCCAGCATGTCCTCCGAAATTTCCTTACGGAGTTCCTTCTGTTGCTCCGTCAGCAGCTTGGGGACAAATTTAGCCGACACTCTCCGCAGGTTCAAATCCTCAGTTAGGATTGAATGAACTGAGCCTGTGCTTATTCCCATTTCTGCAGCAATCTCTCGTACTGTTAAACGACGATCCTCCAACACTTTTTCACGAACCTGATCCATCGCCTCCTCGTTTCGGCTTGTGGATGGCCTTCCTGAGCGAGGATCACTTTCCACTGATGCACGGCCATCTTTAAAGCGTTTAAACCATTGCTTTATCTGAGTTGGGCTTAAGGCCTCATTTTCAAAAGCTTGTTGAATCTTTCGAATTGTTTCAACTTGAGTATCACCAAGTTTTTGACAAAACTTGATGCAATACCTCTGTTCGATGCGTTCTGTCATTGAAATAAAATTTTCTGAAAATCAAAAAACCGATGAACACGTACTACACGCCTGCACTAAATGCTTTACACAGAGAGATACGAATGACGAATCGGCCTGAAACGCTTCACGATTACGCGTGAATGTGTGTGTGTGCAGCCACGCTTTGCACGGGCAGTTTGCTCATACCTTATTGGCGAGAGGGAAAAAGGTCGGATACTTTTTGAACAGACCTCGTATATTTCAAATTTATTCTTTTTTATCCATTGCATTTTCGATGCTTTGTTAGTTGCAACAAAATATTACTGAAAATATTACAATGAAAAAAAAACAATCCAGTTACAAAAATTTAACAAAAAAATTAATTTATTTTCCAGCAAAACCGGTTGTTGTACTTTCAAACCTGTTTGTAAGAAACTTGCATTAACATGAAAAATATAATAGTTTTTTTAAAAATAATACTTGATTTATTATTTGGGGAGAGTGTAGAGTCTTTTTCAGTTATAACACAAATAAACTCAACGCACCACTCATCTATTCATACCAAAAAACAACAATAAACAAACATTTTTCCTATATCAGCCTTTATCAAACAAATGAAATAATAAAAAATTACAGTCAAATTAACATTAAAAACAAAGTTCAATGACCTTGTTTTGTAAACTGTTTACCAAAATAAATTTCATAAGACTTTTTGAAAGGAATTAATTAAACCAATTGATTAAAAATGTAATAGGCGCAAACTTACTAAAAAACATTCAACCAAACAAAATTAAAATACTAAGATCTAAAAATTAAAACATATATAAAAAAAAACGACTAATTATTTTTATTCAGTGATGAATTGTTGTTTTTTTTTGTTACATTTGATTTTCAGTACTCATTTATGTACTTATTGCTGCATGTGCTTGTTTTACACAACTTTTATGTTTTCTCATTGAAGTTTCATGTTTTAAAACTGTTTTAATTTATTATTAAGTCATTTTTCTAAGTCAGTGGTTTCAACTAGGTGTCTACGAATGTCTTGAAATTATCAGTCTATGGATTATTGTCTGCAGACATATTATTAGTCAGAGTAATCCTTTACTCAAAAAAAGTCGAAAACCAATGTTCTAAACAAAAGAAATAAAAAAACAGCAATAAATTAAATGTTTCCATCAAACACAATGATGTTAATTTTTTCCACACAATCTATAATAGAAAAATTATAATGTAAGTTTTAAAACTTTGCTAGTATAACCCTGAAGTTTATAGGTATAAAAATGCTTTTTTATTTTAAAACACAATAACTTTCATTACATTTAATTCACTATATCAAAGATAACAAAAGTGTTTCAGCAGTTTCTAAAATCATTTTAAGCCATTCATGACTGTACATGTTTGTATCCCATTCATTACTGTACATGTTTGTATCCATGTTGTATCCCACCACATAAGGTTTCAATTGCAGGTTTTGTTATCTTATGCCTATTAACCAACAGTTATCCATCTTTGCTGGTAAAGTTTGAAATTGACTCAGAAAAATACTCACAAACATCAGTTCCTTTCTACTTTATCAATTTAACTAACAAAATTAAAACAAATTGTGGATCAAATCCCTTTTTTCCCATGTGGGAAAAAAGGGACTTGTTCCATGTAGGTAGACAACCAGAACATGAGATCTGTGGAAAAAAAGGATTTGAAAAAAGAATGGGGAAAAAAAGGAACATGATCCCAAATTTTTTAAGAAACCAAAACTTTATATTATATAACCAAACAATAAAATTAACAAACAAAAACATTTGTTTTAAAAACAAACTTCAAAGCCAGAAATAACTGAAACTTGTCATTTTATATCTCTGTCATCCATCAGTTTCTACAAAATGTTTAGTTAAATTGATTGACTTAAGTTAATTTTATTAAATAAAAAGAAAAATACGAGAAACCTAAAGGATTTGCTAAAACCATCGTAAATGATCATTACATTTTTGTCTCCAAATGCAATACATAATGCTTCAAATTCAGGTTTTGTAATCTCACACTGAGCAAGGTACAAACTTTGATCTTTGGTAAAAAATTTAATTGAATGAGCAAAATCGTCACCAATGTTGATTGCTTCAAAATCTATTTTCTTAATCTGCAGAACAAAACATCATATTGCAAAAAAAACAAAACTTTTTGTGAAACTGAACCAAACGAAAAAACTTAGAAATAAAACTGTGTTTTTTACCAAAACATTTAAAAGTCAGATATAGTTAAAATTTGTTGTTTTTTATTGATTTCATTGTCAAAGCTTTGTTAGTTCAAATGAAATGCTTTTGAAAATATTAAATTAAATAACAAACAATTGATCAGCTAGACCAGCTGTTGTAATCAACTCCATTACAAACAAATTTTCATAAAAAGTTCTTTTTTTTTTTTTTTTAAAAACTCTATACTTGAAAATATTCATTATTTTTTATATTTAGCGATTAATTGCTATTTGATATCCAAAGGTTGAGTGTTTGACATGAATTTATAGTGCTTGAGTTTTTAATGTGCAAGAGTTTTGTAATTTTCTCAAAAACATTTCATGATTTTCAGTACAAACAATTTAGTTTAAGCTTTTCTCAAAAACAAAAGCAAAAAAAAAAAAAACTTTCATTGCAGATAATGCTGTTACTAATTTTGACACATATTTAATTGAAATTAATATAATGAGAAAACGACTGCTTATTTGAAAGTTTTTGACAACGTTTTGTTTAAAATACAAAAAAGTTACTTGACTTAATTACATGACTTAATTACATAACTTTCTTTATTTTCAATACAGTTTATAACATGGATTGATAGCAAAAAGAGTTATAAACAGTTTGTTTAAAAACATTATCAGCTAATCCTTACATGTTTGTCACCCAGTGCAACACATAATGTTTCAAATGCAGGTTTAGTCATTTTGCAAGATGCAAGTGACAGTTCTCCATTAATGCTGATATGTTTTCCAATGAAATGAGCGCAATCTTCATCAATGTTGATTTCATTAAATGATATTTCCATAATCTGTAGAATAAAACATCATGTCATAAGATACCATACTGTCTTAAAACTGAACCAAATAAAAACTTGAAAATCAACAATGAAACAATGTGTTTAACCAAAGCACTTCAATGTCAGCCACAGATATATTTCATATTTATTGTTTTTTATCCATTGCATTGCCGATGCCTTGTTAGTTGCAACAAAATGATTACAGAAAATATTACAATGAAAAAGAAAACTGATTAATTAACAGTTATGCATCTTTGCTGGTAAAGTTTGAAATTGAACCAGTGAAATCCTCACTAATACCACTTCTTTCTACTTTATCAATTTAACTAACAAAATTGAAACAAATGTTTTAAGAAACCAAGACTTTATATTATATAACCAAACAATAAAATTAACAAACAAAAACATTTGTTTCAAAACTGAACTTCAAAGCCAGAAATAACTGAAACTTGTCATTTTATATCTCTGTCATCCATCAGTTTCTACAAAATGTTTAGTTAAATTGATTGACTTAATTTCATTTTATTAAATAAAAAGAAAAATACAAAAAACCTAAAGGATTTGCTAAAAATATTATAAATGATCATTACGTTTTTGTCTCTGAATGCAATACATAATGCTTCAAATTCAGGTTTTGTAATCTCGCACTGGTCAAGATACAAACTCCAATCATCTTTGGTACAAAAAGTTATTGAAAGATCCAAATCGTCACCAATGTTGATTTCATGAAAATCAATTTTCTTAATCTGCAGAACAAAACTTTTTGTGAAACTGAATTGAATGAAAAACTTAGAAATAAAACTGTCTTTTTTACCAAAACATTTAAAAGTCAGATTTCATTAAAATTTGTTGTTTTTTATTGGTTTTATTGTCAAAGCTTTGTTAGTTGGAACGAAATGATTTTTAAATATAAATTGAATAACAAACCATTGATCAGCTAGACTAACAGCTGTGATCAACTCCATTACAAACAAATTTTCGTAAAATAAATTTTTATTTTATTGAAAAAAACACTCTATACCAGCGAAACTATTCATTATTTTTTTATTCAGTGATTAATTGCTATTTGATATCCGAAGGTTGAGCATTTGAAGTGGATTTATGGTGCTTGTCATGAGTTTTTAATGTGCAAGAGTTTTGTAATTTTCTCAAAACCATTTTATGATTTTTAGTACAAACAATTTAGTTTAGGTTAGATAGCTTTTCTCAAAAAACAAAAAAAAACTTTTCCATTAAAAATAATGCTGTTGAGTAATTTTGACATATTTTCAATTGAAATTAATATTATGGGAAAACGACTGCTTATTTGAAACAGTTTTTGAGAACGTTTTGTTTAAAATACAAAAAATGTTACTTAGCACACAGGCAATGAATGGCTTTCTTTACTTTCAATGTAGTTTATCACAAAAAATGAATGCAAAGAGTTTTTAACAGTTTATTTAAAAACATTATTAGCTAATTCTTACATGTTTGTCTCCCAGTCCAACACATATTGTTTCAAATGCAGGTTTAGTCATTTTACAAGAATCAAGTGACAGTTCTCCATTATTGCTGATGCATTTTCCAAGAAAATGAGCACAATCCTCATCAATATTAATTCTGCCGAATGATATTTCCTTAATCTGTAAAACATCATGCTGTAAGATACTGTACTTTCTTAAAACTGAACTGAATAACAACTTTAAAATCAACAATGAAGCTATGTGTTTAACCAATGCACTTCACTGTCAGATATGTTTCAAATTCATTGTTTTTTATCCAGTGCATTATCAATGCTTTGATAATTGCATGAAATAATTACTGTTAATACTACAATGAAAAACAATAATTGATTTACATAAATTTAACAAAAATATTAATTTTCTTTCCAGTAAAACCAGTTGTCATACTTTCAAACTTGTTTGTAAGAAATTTTCAATAAAATGAAAAATGTAAATGTTTTCTCAAAAACAATTCATAATTTATTATTTGGGGATAGTGTAGAGTTTTTTTTTTGTTTATAACACAAATACATTTAACACCCACTCATCTATTTATACCAAAAAACATCAATAAAAAAAAACAATAAATTAACATACATGTTTTTGGCCTACATCAGGTCTTATCAAATAAAGAAAATAAAAAAGCGGCTGTCAAATTAAAAACAAAAAAATCCTTACGTGTTTGTCTCCCAGTGCAACACATAATGTTTTAAATGCAGGTTCTGTAATCTCACAATCCACAAGCAACAGTTCTCCATCATTGCTGATACATTTTCCAATCACATGAGTGCAATACTTATCGATGTTGATTTCAATACATGATATTTTCTTAACCTGCAGAATAAAACATCATGTTGTAAGATACCTTACGCCAACTTTCTTGAAATTAAATCAAACAAAAACTTAAAAATCAACAATGATACAAAATCTTTAATCAATGCACTTTAATGTGAGATATATTTCAAATATATTGTTTCTTATCCATTGAATTGTCAATGTCTTGTTAGTTGCAACAAAAATGATTACTGGTAATACTCAATGAAAACAATGATGGATTTACTTAAATTAAAAAAAAAAATTAATTTATTTTCCAGGAAGAGTGGTTGTTTTAGTTTCAAACCTGTAAGAAACATCCATTAAGATAAAAAATATAATAGTTTTCTTGAAAACAATGCTGGATTTATTATTTGAGGATAGTATAGAGTCTTTTTTGTTTATGACACAAATACATTTAATACAACACTCATCCATTCATACAAAAAAAAAAAAAAACAATAAAGCAACATTTTGGATTATATCAGCCTTTATCAAACATATAAATTAATAAAAAATGCAATCAAATTGATACTAAAAATATTAGCATTCACTAGACAAATAAAATAAAAAAAGATTACCAGAAATTATTATGAAAAACAGAGATCCATGCATGATCATGATTTTCTCAAAATTTTTTGAAAGGAATTAATTGAACCAAATTATTAAGAATTTCAAAGCCACATGCTTACAAAAAAACATTAAGCAAATGAAATTAAAATACCAAGATCTAAGATATTGAAATATATTTAAAAGAAACAACCATTTCTTTTATTTTTGTTCTTTTATTTAGTGATAATTTGTTGTTCAATTTTGTTAGATTTGATGTTCAATGTTCATTGATGGTACTTAATTATTGTTGCATAAAAGTTAAAGTCAGATGTAATTAAAATTTGTTGTTTTTCATTATCTCTTATCAATGCCTTGTTTGTTGCAACAAAATGATTACTGAAAATACTATAATAAAAAAACAATTGATTTACTTCAGTTTATTTGCCAGCAAAACCAGCTGTTGTGATCAACTCTCTTGGAAACAAACTTTGATAAGATTTTTATTGAATAAAGTTAATTTCTATTTCATACAGAAAAACACTTCTATATATACAAAATTATATTATTTTTCATTCATTGATTGTTAATTGTTAATTGATATCAGAAAGTTGAGTGTTTGACATGAATTTATGGCGGTTGATGTTGTGAGTTCTTAACGTACAAAGTTTTTGTATTAATAATTTTCTCAAAAACATTTCATGATGTTTTGTACAATCAATTTAGTTTAGGTTAGATAACTTTCTTCAAAAAACAAAGAACAGAAAATAATTTTTTCATTGAACATAATGCTATTAGAAATTTTGACATGTTTTCAATTGAAATCAATATTGTGGAAAACGACTGCTAATTTGAAAAAGTTATTGACAACTTTTTGTTTAAAATACAAAAAAGTTACTTGGTGCATGGACAATGAATGACTATCTTTCTTTTCAATGCCATTTATCAAAAGGATTGATTGCAAAAAGTTTTAAACAGTTTGTTTAAAAACTTTATTAGCTAATCCTTACATGTTTGTCTCCCAGTGCAACACATAATGTTTCAAATGCAGGCTTTATAATTGTGCAAAACTCAAGTAACAGTTCTCCATTATTGCTGATACATTTTCCAATGAAATGAGCACAATCCTCATCAATGTTGATATCGCTAAACGATATTTCCTTAATCTGCAGAATAAAACATCATGTTGTAAGATACCATACTTTCTTAAAACTGAACTGAATGAAAACTTAAAAATCAACAGTGAAACTACATGTTTAACCAATGCACTTCAATGTCAGATATATTTCAAATTTATTCTTTTTTATCCCTTATCCATATCTTTTTTTTTATCTATTGAATTGTCAATGCCTTGCTAGTTGCAAGAAAATGATTACTGAAAATACTACAAAAAAAAAAGATTCAGTTACAAAAATTTAACAAAAAAATCAATTTATTTTCCAGCAAAACCGGGTGTCATACTTTTAAACCTGTTTGTAAGAAATTTTCATTAAAATGAAAACTGCAAATGTTTTCTCAAAAACAATTCATGATTTGTTATTTGAGAAGAGTGTAAAGTTTTTTTGTTCATAACACAAATACACTTAACACACCACTCATCCATTCATACCAAAAAAAAAAAGCAACAATAAACAAACATTTCGACCTATATCTGCCTTTATCAAACAACATAAGAAAAAAATCAAATCAAATTAACATTAGAAACAGAGTTCAATGACTTTGTTTTGTAAACTGTTTACTCAAATGATTTTCATGAGACTTTTCCAAAGTAATTAATTAAACAAAATGTTTTAAGAATTTCATAGACACAAACTTACTAAGCAATATTCAACTAAACAAAATTAAAATACCATGATATAAAATATCTAAACATATTTAAAAGAAATAGCTGATTATTCTTATTCAGTGATGAATTGTTGTTTGATTTTGTTAGATTTTATGTTTGATTTTCATTTATGGTACTTATCGTTGCATTATTTGTTTTACACAGCTTTTATGTTTTGAAAATGTTTTGATTTATTATTAAATCATTATTTTAATCATTGGTTTTTAACTGGATTGGTAGAATTGTGGATGAGGTCCTTGAGTGCACTAAAAGTCAGACAGATTTTTTTAAATATTTTAAAATTATTAGTCATAACCAGTCTTAAAAATGTAAGAGTGTAAATTGGTTAATAATTTTTTAAAAGGAGTCCTTGACTTAAAAAAATCAAAAACCAATGTTCTAAATAAAAAAATAAAAGAATAAATTAAATGTTTGCATCAAACAAAATGTTGTTAATTGTTTCCACATACTGTTTAATAGAAAAATTTTAATGTAAGTCTTGAAGAAGGGCGACTTGTCCATAGGGGCTGCACTTACCCTCCAAAAATTTTCCCAGCCCTGTAGCTATTTTAATCTTTTTTGTAATTGAAAGAGCAATGTTCAGATCCTTCCAAGTTAAATAAAAGTTTGTTTTTTGTGTGTTTGTATTTATATGTTTAAATGGAAAACCTGTTGGTCTGCAATTTCATGCAGCCCTGGATCTGGTTGGTTTTTTCTTTGTTTGAAGCACTGCACGAATTCCCATGGCAAAAGTAATAGCAAGTTTTTGTAATGGAAATTTTGCTGTGCCCAGGGTTGCATTCACTGCAGCCCAGCACAGCAAATTATCCATTGCAGACACAGCGATCTTGTAGTATGTTAGATGACAAAGACTAAGAATTTCTCAGTTTGTTAGTGTTTAAATTTTCAAAACAAGAACAGTATTTAAAATTGAAAATAAATAATTCAATAGAAGTTAGTTTAGCTTAGTTTTGTATTTCATAAACTTTTGTAAAAAAATATTGTAAATTTTTCAAATTAATTTTTTTATAAATACTATAAATTCCTTTAAGTATTATTTTAGAAAAAAGATTTATTAAATGTAAATTTGTATTGTTCAAACTTAGAGTATTTCTTTAAACTTTTTAAATTATAGAAAAAAGTGTTGTCAGCTTTGCTGATTATTGCTCACAACAATTAAAAAATTTAGTAATGATAAAAATGATAAAATCTAATATAAAATAGATGTATTGAAATTAATTAAGTATCAATAACAAGTGCCAAGTGTTGTTTTAAAAAAAAGTGGTTTATTTTTAAAAAAATATAATTACATAATGACTAAAAAATCAATTTTGGTTAATCTCATTTAAATAATTGCAAAACAGCATACTTAAAAATCATTATTATTGTGTGATTTTTTTACACAAAAATAATTTCGACAAAAACTATGTGTAAATGCTGGACATTTTTTTTTTAAAACTAAAACTATCATATAAAATTATCTTTGTACATTCTTGGTGTTTGAATTGAGTATATGTTTTTGTAAACAATAATTGCATGCATTTTTATAAAAATTATTTAGCATGATTGGTTTTGTTGTTGTTTATCGTCGTTTGGAAAAGCATCCACTCCAGGTCAGACACAAACAGGACTGGGGCTGACAGTTTATCCTTTTACTACCACAGGCTGCTGTACCGCCTGGAACAGATGCTGGCAGTGATGTTGTTAAGCCAGCGTCGAGTTTTATCATCAAAAGCTGTCAGACCTAGGTTTAAGTCTTATGTTATTAGACATTTATTTCTTCGAAATCTGCTTACATTTATTTTCTAAAAAAAATTACTTCTGTCATTTAGAAATAACTGTTATATTTATGCATGTACTGCTTTGTGTATTTTTTAAGAAATGATTTTACTTGACTTCATAACAACTATCTTGACTATAGTTACAGTTTTTTCATTTATAGCTAATTGTTTGTACAAATTCAAAATATCTTCTAATGATCCATAGAATTATTTAGAATAATTAGATCCCACATGGTTAGTGGTTAACAACACTTATTAACAAGGATTTTGATAAAAATTTAAGCATCTATAAACATTTATATACTTATTCATTTTTTTCTTGATTTTTGGTATAAATTATTTAAAAGAATATTCATAAGAGTTTTAATATTTTAGTTAAGATTTCTTGGGAAATTAAGTGATTAAAAAGTGTCAATTATGTTTTTTGGTTGTATACAAATACGCTTTTTTATTATTGCAGCTTAATTCTGTAAAAAATTGCTATGCTTTATCATTATGCAGAAAAAATGTTGTGTGTTGGCTTGCCATACAAATTATCAAAGTGAACAGAGCAAAGCAATTATAAAGTTGTTTGTTTATAAATTTCCTAATAATTCAGGAGAAAAAAAATAGATACAAGCAATTCTTAACCCAATCACACTGTATGTATATAAGTGTCTACATTAATTTTGCAGTCAGTTTTGAAACTTATGTATATAAGAATTAAGATGTATTTTTCATTCAACCTTGTTTGTAGCTTCACAACTGTCATAAAAGAGTCTACATTGGCTCTGCTTCATCAGTATGTCACCAGTAGCAAAGGGAGAATGTTGCAAAACTTAGCTTGTGAAAAATTTTTTATGATCCATATGACCCATGCATGTGTTTGTTTCAGTAAAAGATAATGCATATGCTTTTTCACAAATATTTTTGCTTTTATGTAGTTATATAGTGACTAAAGGCATTAGAAATTTGTTTTTAGTCTATTTGTGAGTATAACGACTTCATAAAATAAGGCTAACTTTCATGTATACATGTGGCAACATCTGGCAGAAAGCTATGCTTTTTGTGATATTTTTAGAAAATTAGATTTGAGTATGATCAATCATTTTGGTTCTATTATTTTATTTATTGGTCTTTAATTTTTGTACTTTGCCATAACACACAAATTTGCATCACATTTGTACTAAATTTATCTACAGATTAGGTTTTTTCAAAACAATCTACAAATCACTAATAACAAATTGCCCTGCATAAATTTCTAAAAACTTTGTTGAATATAATGGAGTAACACAGAAATGTTTCACTTGTGAGTGGTTGAGTTAAACATTTCTTCTTTATATTTATACCTAATATCTAAAAATGTCTGTGTGAGTGTCTGTTGCAAATAAAAAAAAGTTTGACGTACCTGGAAAAAAGTGAAGAATCAAATTTTGATGTTATATTTATGTTATTATTGATGGATTTTTTTTCATTTTTACAGAAATGATGGCTAGTTCTGCAAATTCTGACAAGGTACAACCTTCAACTTCAGCAGGTTCTACAGAATATGAACAAGTAATTCAAAAGATAAAGAAATGTCATAAGACTATACATGTTTCAGAGGCATTGAAATTCATTCTTTGTCCAGCTGATGGAAGCTTGTCAGAGAATGAAAGTGAATTTACTGATGAGGAAACTGAACTTGAAGAAGCAATTTTGCTATGTGAGAGTGAGGAAGAGGTTGTAAAGACTATTCAGCAAATGACAGATGTTGAGATTGAAAATCCATCCAATAATGATGATGATGACATTTCACAGAGCAGCCTGATAAATGATAGGTCTTTAGACACAGATCTCATGAAATCAAATTATAAGTGGCGCAGAGTTGAATTTTAAACATCAAATGAAACAGATTGGAAAGATATTTTGTCAGTAGATGAGTCATGGTATGAACAACCACCTTCATATTTTTTCAGCCTAATTTTTGATAATGATCTGATTAAGCACATTACTGAACAAACTTCTATTTATGCCATGCAGAAAGATGGAAAAAAGCTGAAAGTTACTGAAAATAAAATGAAGTCATTTTTAGGGGTTTTATTATGCACTGGTATTATAAAACTTCCTAGCTGTAGTCATTATTGAAAAGCATCACTCAGAATAGAACCTATTGCTAGTGCTATTTGGGTCATTCCATGCTTAATAGAACAGAAAAATAGCAAATGTTCACCCACCCTTTCAAAATTTGCTAAAATTAGTTTCATTTGAAAGATTTTTAAAAACAATGCCAAACAAATAAAATTGTAAGAAAATTCTTCAAGCAATTGAGAAATGACGGGCATTTCAAGTTTTTTAATAATTGCTATTCTTCAGTCACGCTTGAGTGATTTTATTGCTCTGTAGTCTTTCCCACAAGGTAAAGTGACAATTTTTTTTTTAATTGTATATTTTTTTTAATGCTGATTTCAAATAACACACTTTTATAACATTGTATTATGTTTTCAATGAGAAAAATTCAATTTTTTATTTTCACATTTGCTAGTCACTCATGCGTAGCACACCCCATCAATTATAATACTAAGGTTGCCAAGTTGTATTTTAAAACATCTAGCTTTGAACAAACCTAGTGCCAATGGCGTTAGCTTTGAAAGCAGTCTGTTAGATACCAGCAAAGTTGCACAAAATATTCTGTTTTAGCTTCAGTTGTTTTGAGCTATCAATGCATGTGTTTAACATGATTTATATAGCTATCTTGCCTTTTTATCATATTGTATTATATTAAAAAATTTTTAAGCAAATCTAAGCAAGTATATTTGCCTAGCCAACTAAAAAATATCATCCGCAAAAAAGGTAGAATAGTAAGAAGATTAATGACGAAGTCTTTAATGTTGATGCCAACACAAATAAACCAAGTAGAAATGCACAAAACATTAATTTCATATTAAAAACAATATCTTAACTTAGATAATGTCTAAATTATCCACAAAAATTGCAAAAAATTGTCATAAAAAATAAAACGGCTGAGTTGCAGTGTATTAATAGAAAGAACACAGAAACAATATCAGCCCAACAAATAAAAATTGAATTCCATTGGAAGAATTTGGTTTCACATATATAACATAGAAAAAATTTAACTGAATTTATAGCAACATTAATTGCATGAAAGATTACATAGATTGCAAAAACTTATTATTAACGTCTGCCATGATATCTGGGGAAAGTGTACAAGTACGACCTTGTCCATGCATTTTTGGACAGGGTATTTTACAAATTATATCAGGATAAGGAATGTTGCAAATATCTTCAAAAGTTGGCCATATAAAAGATGCTGATGGACCAGGTGGTTTCATAAATTTGATTTCAGCATCTTTATGTACATCATTAATACTTTATGTACAATTCCAATCCACCAATGTTTATTATAAATGCAAGCAACAAACTCCATTGGATGTATAGCTATATACTTTGGAATCAAAGAAAAAAAATCCATTTTTCCAGCGTAGTCTTTGTCACATGCAACTTGTTTATAACCAATCACACTCTTAGACAGAGGCTCAAAAAAGTGATAGGAGCGCGTACCAGGTATTGTGTTTCCCAGTTCAAATCTTTTCTCTAATATATCTCTTACATCTTGGAGTGCAACAGACAACAAGTGTTCAAATATTATGCTATCAATGTTGCTTCTGCAATATCTTATTAGATCAAATACAGTTAAGATTGATGGTCGTTTTTGTAGACTGGCACGCTTTACTAATCGTTTTACAGTTCCTCCTACACCATCACATGGTGACTTACCATGGCTGGTAGCAAAAAATGCCCATTTCGCAGCAATCCCAAAATCATCGCCATGACATAAAAAATTAATAAAATTTTTGTAGTTTTTATACTGTTGTGCACAGTCATCTGAAAAATAGGTTATTGTGTCAATATGACTCAAATGTATTTGAATCCAAGTAGTGATGATTCTTTGCACCTCATGTACAAAAGATACATCATGTAGTAAATCTTCTGAAACTATGCAAAAGCTTTTAGAGCAGATTTTTTTAGTAGAATCAAGAAAATAAATAATTACTGGGTGTAGTGAACATTGAGAATTGTTCCAATGAAAACTTTGGACTTCATCTTGTATGACATAACTATAGTTCTCTGCAAAGTCCAACAAAGAAACTACTTTATTACCCAAGAGGTTGCGTTTTATGTCTTTCAAGAAGCTTGCTTGGCTTTTTGCAATATAGGCATGTTTTTTTAATTTTAGCAAAGATGAAGAAAACACATTAATAAAATCATCTACTGGTTTGATAATTTTTTCAATTTCACATTTGTCTATTAAAATCCATTGTTGATATGTTATTTCTTCTATAGCATCCTTTTCACACCATTCTTTTAAACACTGCTTCAGAGTTTCAGGACCAGGACAAAGTAAACAACATCCAAGCATACAATCTTTGTTTGCATCATCACATACCATCATTCTAATAAAGTCTTTATAAGTTTTTTGTTCAAGTTGACTTGTAAATGTATGCAAAAGACCCTCAACTATTAGCTTGGCATTCTGGTGTATAGTGCACACACACATGTTGTGTGCCCCATATGCTGATACAGTAATGCACTGCTTTGGTCTAAGACTATAAAAAGTGGACTTACCAACCTTTTTGTCTGGATAGGACTGGCAATACAAAGAATAAAGTTCATCAATATTACACAAAAGCAATCTTTTTTGTGCATGGATATTTTTCGATAAGCTGACATAATCTTTTTGGTCTGGCATTATTCATACAAGCTCAAAAGAGCTTTCATCACCAAGATAAAATTGTTGAATTTGTTTTTTTAATTCCTCTGATAGGTAGCATTTCGCTCCTACTTTGTCAACTGATGGAAGAATACCTTTGTTTTTTTTAGGATCATGGCTTTACGAACCATGTACTTTGAAACACCAAAATATTTAGCTGTTTGATTAATTGCCCATTACTCTGGCTTTAAACTCAAAATTTTAATTTTTTCTTCCCGGGTTATACTGCTTGATTCCATTTTTTCTTTTAATTGAAACATCAATGTAGCTAAGTCGTTGGCCTGCTTTTGTAATTTCTTAATTTTTTCATTTTGTTCTGCTGATTTTGGTGACTCAAAAAGACTTTCTTGGCTTGGAAGGTCAAGAGTTGAACAAATTTCTTGATTTAATTTGTGTACTGTGCTTGTCACCTTTTCCCGACCATAAGCAAGCCTTTGTCGTTTGGAAAGCGAATGCAGTTTCATTGGTGATTTTCCAGCAGCTAACAAAATTTTGTTTGTTTTTTTTCTTGACTGTTCTACCCCTATTAATTCTTCATGCTTGTCAGAGGATCTTGTATCAGTGGAGAGCATGGAGCCATCTGATAAAGATTTTTCGCTGTCATTAGAACTAACATCTATGTCCAATTGTTTCATTTGTTTGTTAGCAATGCAAAAACATTTTGGACAAAGCTTTTGTCCAGGTATGGCATTTTTCCAAATATTACTTTTCCTTAGATATTGAGCCATTTTAAAAGAAATAATACGAACTTCTTTTGCAGGTTTTTTATTGTGATATTTATAAATATTTGCACAACATCTTTTGGTGTTAACATACTTCATTCCAAATTTGTTTTCATGATTGCAACAAATTGTTGCATCTTCTTTTAACACTGATTCATTTAAGCCTGCATGCCAAATATAAATTTTCTTCTCTTCTTCATTCATGTCAGAGAGTAAGAGAAGTGCCTGCTTTCCTTTGACTTTTATAGATCTATGACAATCTTTTAATTTTAACAACTCCCCAAAAGTACATGGGGGAAGATCACACATATTTTTAACTAACTTAATATTTTTATTTACAAATCAACTAAAATGACTAAAAATTGCTAAACTTACAATTGTCTTACTTCTGCAATAAATAAGCAAATGTTTTAAAACAATCAAGGAACTGAGCTGTGCAATGCTTACACAATTTTCTGACTTCAACAAAGACTAGGTGCTTAAAACTGAACTCTGAAAACAGTAAGTCCATTACTAAAGAATATTACTAAAAAGTCAGAGCAACAAGAATAGTTAAAGCAAGCATTTATTTTAAGATTTTCATTCTCAGCAAAACAATTTGCCTCTTAAAAATTTTACTTTCTCCTTATGTAATATCAAAAGTATGTGGATTTAAATAACAATAAATGCAGGCAATTTACAACTGCTCAAAGTGTTAATGGAAAGAGAATTTTATGACATGGGAGTAAAAAACTTTCAATTTTAAAGTCTCATAAATAGCACTAAGGCAGCTGATAACACTAATCAACTTAAACTAATGATAACAAAGTAATTCTAGAAACTATCAAGCTCAGCCATTTAAGCAGAAATAGAAAGATCTACAAATAATGCTTAGTAGATTAAATAGTTTCTTGCACACAAGGCTTAACTGACTTTGATATCAAAATCAAAATTTACTTCCAATTAACTACTTGTATGATTACTTGAAGAAATATGTAGACTGGCATTGATTAACATGGAAGATGTGCAATCAAAATAAGTAATAGAAAGTAGTATTTAATTAAAAACTTCTTGACAGAAGTGGAATGCTGTCTGATAATTATGCCATTTAGCTGATAAAAAGTTCAATATGTGGTTGAAAATAAAAGTGCCAAATTTTGATGTCTTTTAACAGAAGGCTTTCAAAGCTAACACCCTTGGCACTAAGTTTCTCTAACACTAGACACTTTCAGAAACAATTTGGTAACTCTAATATGATAAATGGTGGGGTGTGCAACGCATGAGTGATCACCGAAACTGAACACACTAAATTAAATTTTCTGTATTATACCATAATTGCACAGTGATAGAATTGCAATATTTAAAATCACCACCCATAAGAACATATGATTAAAAAAAAATTCTTTCTGTTTAGTTTATGGAAAAGTTTGATTAGAGCTAAAATCACTCAAGCATGACTAAAAAAAACAAAATAGTAAAAAATTTAAATGCTTATCAATTCGTAACCGCTTGACCGATTTTTTTCCAATTTTTTTTGTTTTGCATTATTTTTAATATTCTTTTAAATAAATGTAATTTTATTTAAATCTGAGATGGTGGGTGAACCATGGTGTTCCATTAAGCCTGGAATTACCCATTCGTCATGATCGTTTTGTTAAAATAAAACGATACCAACATTTTGATGATAACAATACTCAAAAACCCAATGATCATCCACAACATAATAAACTCCATAAGGAAGACCAGTTTTAGATGCCATTCAAATTAATTGCAAAAACACACCTCAAGAAGAACACCAATGTGTTGATGAACAATTCATACCAACAAAAGTATGCATTGCTTTGAAGCAATATAATCCCAAAAAAGCTCACAAATGGGGCTATAAAGTTATTTCAAGGGCAGGGGCAAGTGGGTATGTATTTATGATTTTGAAGTATATACTGACAAAACAGGAGCAAAACTGATAACTTTGGTTTGGGTGTATCATCAAGCTTTGTAATGAGATTAAAAGAAGATATATGCAGATTTCGAAATTACAGACTTTTTTAAGACAACTGGTTTTCCTCAATTGGTCTAGCAAAAAAGTTCAAAGATGAGGAAATTCATAGCTTATCAACTGTTAGACAAAACAGATTGAAAGGCTGTATCTTATCAACTGTTAGACAAAACAGATTGAAAGGTTGTAAATTGAAAAAAATCAGCTGAAAAATGAAGGCAGTATGAGTTATGATTACAGAGTGGAAACAAAAGAAAACATTATGGTCCTGCAGTGGTTTGACAATAAATCAGTTCATATTCTATCAATATATTAGAGCTGTTTTTACTTGAAAAAGCAAAAAGGTGGGATTATAAGAAAAAAGACTATATAAAGGTCCAAATGCCACATGCTATTGCTGAATATACAAGGGTAAGTCAAAAAGTTCTCTGCTACATCACTGTACACTAAACAAAAAAAAGCAAACAACATGTGTCACTTTGTGATTTTAAACATGACATTGCTACATGGCTTTTGTCTAGCAAAAAATATACTCCAAAAAGAGGAAAACCCAGTCAACAAGATAACCCTCCCACAAAAAGAAGGAAATCTGTCCATCCAGCAGAATATGTTAGACAGGATAGTAGAGGTCACTTACCAAGCTGTGTGAAGACCAAACAAAGGTGTAAGCAATGTGTGCACAAATTCAAAAGGGTTAGATGCACCAAATGCAACGTTGAATTATGTTTACTAAATGATAGAAATTGCTATATAACATACCATGAGAAATAGTTTGCTATATACAGATATGTGGTGACTGTCTTTATTTTAAGAATTTTATTTGAATGTATTCAAAGACAAGTTTTAGTAAAATTTATTGAAAAATATTTTTACTGCATTTTTTATCAATATCTGCCTGATGTAACCATATGGCAACATTTTGTATTTTTTATACAAAAATTAAAAAGATAATTTCAAAGGTGTTTTGTCATTTAAAACCTAAGTACTAATAAAAAAAAAAGCAAACAAAAATTTTTCATAAGCATTCTCATAATTCAGGCATGAAAGGGTTAATGCCAATCTCACTGTTACCAATAACTTTGTTACCTGTGAGTTGCATTAGCCAGAAAATTTTTAGACTGTTAATGTATGTGGGTGTAAATTATATCCCAAAAACCCTTCTTCTGTTTGGCCAGGGATACCTTTATTTCAAATTCCTTCCATATCAGCACCTGATCATATCACTTAACCTGTTAAGCATCACACTTTATAAAATACGATTCCAAGTAGTTAATGCTAAACGGCATATGCCATTGGTGACACTTAACAGGTTAAAGAGCTTTTAGTGCTGCAAAATATATTTAAGCTGATCAACTAGCATTGTTTCTAGCTACTAATAAAATATCATATCCAACTTTAAAGAAAGAATTACTTGAAAGAAAACAACAATTTCAATATCCTGTTATATCATATTTGGTTGATGATATTGTACAAATTCAATCCCTTAAACTACGTCATGGCATACCCTTATTTGTTATTACAGTATTGCAAGATCATTGTTTTGAAGCATTTCACTTGGGGATTGGATGTTCTATTTCCACTTTGTCAAAAAATTCAAGAAAGTGCACCAAGGAAATAGTTTAGTACAACTGTTAGCATTGCTAAACTCTGGTGTTTTGTTTGTTTGTGTTTGTTCAACATTTTCTAAAGTAGTGAAACTTATAAAAATCCTTATCACTACACCAATAACTGCAGCTGAAACAGAACGCAACTTTTCAACCCTGATAAGCATCAAAACCTTTTTGTGAAGTACTATGACTACAGAGAGATTGTCAGCATTGGCCATGATTTCTATTGAAAATGAAATGATATCTGGTATTACAGATTTTAATGAAAGTATAATCGATCATTTTGCAAGAACTAAAAGCTGCAAAACAAAATTTATTTTTTATTATATATTTTTTCAGCTTTTGTTAGATTCCAAGCTGATATAGTTTTTGCTATATCACAGAATTACATAATTGCTTTAATTGTCATGATATGCTTCTTCAAATTGTTGTTGTATAAGATTCTTCCAGACGTATTAATTTTTACTGTAAAATATGATGGCCGTCTAATAAGTTCGTAGCCCAATTATGAAGGTGTTAAATTAAAATATCCATTACTTTCTCTACATAATCCCCATCCAAGGCAACACATTCTTTGATCTCTTCTTTAGGGCTTTCACACCTTCTTTGAAAAAGTCTGCTGGAAATACCTTCAGAACTTTTCTCACAGCATGTAGTAAATTGATTAAACATATCTTGATTAAACCAATTTTGCATAATAATGATAGCTTCTAGAGATCCCACCAAAATCTACTTGAGGAGCTTACAGCACTTTTAGGACCCCTTATTAAAAAAACTGCATTTCCCCCATCTGGAATAGTCATGAGCTCAGATCCTATGATCTGATCTGAGCTCTGTCAGATCAGATGCTATCATCTGAGCTCAGGCCCAGATGGTAGGTGCTTTCACGCAGCCTGGGCCGTGAGTAAGTCTGCTCATTGATTTTAAAATGACAGACCGAAACTGAACCTACCAAAACGGAAGGGTATCCACCCATTCCGATGTTCAGTGTGGGTCTGCTAATCGGCAAACGTCCTTTTCAGGACAGGGCAATGCTAGGATAAAACTGCCTTTTTCAGGGCACATTGCCAACAAGTTCCGAAGACCCAATATTCTTCAGCTGAACATCGAAGGCCTCACTGCAAACAAGATGAACATTCTTCATCATCTCGCTATGCAGTCTGAGGCACTCGTCATCCTATTGCAGAAGACCCACTGCACTGATGCAGAGAAGTTGGTACTACCAAACTACCAACTAGCTGGCTCTTCTTTAAGCAGGAAGCATGGCCTTGCCACGTTTGTCCACGAGCGACTGAGATACACGCTTTTGGACCAAACTCCACCGACATCGGAGATCAAGTGGTTGTGTGTGGACGTTTATGGCTATAAAATAGTCAATGTCTACAAACCACCGCCAATGCGATTGTGAACCCTGGATCTCCCAGTGTTTCCTCACCCCTGTCTGTACGCTGGCGATTTTAACTGTCGTCATACTGACTGGGGTTACGACGACAACAGTCCGGATGGTGAGTGCTTGGCTGGCTGGGCAAGTGTTAATTGTCTTGCTCTCCTATATAATGCCAAGGACACTGCCAGTTTTTATTCCGGCTGCTGGAACACTGGTACCAATCCGGATCTAGCTTTCGCTAGCATAGGTCCAAACAGTCGCTTACCGGATAGACGTATCCTTGACAAGTTCCCCAGGTCACAACATCGACCTTTGCTTATTACACCACCAAGGTTTGCTCTGTCAGTGCCAAGCATGCCTGTTAAGCGATGGAATTTCTGCAAGGCCAAATGGAGTCACTATATTGCTTTGACGAATAAATTCGCAAAGACTTTGTTGCTGCCTGATACACTTGATGTGGATGCGGCTTACCAGGACTTCTGTAACACCATTAAGAAAGCAGCCAAAAAGACTATCCCACGAGGGTATCGAAATACCTACATTCCATGCTGGAATGCAGAGTGTGAATCCTTCTATAAAACCTTTTTGCAGTCTCCTCAGGGAGACGACTCAAGCTTGGCTGCTACAGCTCTGCTTGCCAAGCTTGACAGGAAGCAGAGGGATCGATGGTCTGAAGCAGTTTGGAGCATTGACTTCTCACACTCTAGTCGAAAAGCATGGAGTATTTTGAACAATCTTACTGGTAGGTCACGACACTCTCCTTGTCACTGTCCCATTTCAGCCGATGCTATTGCATCTCAGCTGGTTAGAAATGGGAAATACAACGCTGTTGACCGCAAGTCATCTCGACTTGTCTTTCAAGAAGTGTCTGACCTTTGGAGGGCCACAACACCAGACGCAGTAAATATCTCTGACAATTTCTCACAGAGAGAATTTGCTGCTGCCCTTCAACATTTAAAACCAGGTAAAGCTCCGGGACCTGATTCCATCTACCCTGAGCTTATACTCCATGCCAGAGCTGCTTTGAAGTCCTGGTTACGTGACTTCATTTCTTCCTGTTTGCACCGACTCAAAATTCCCAAGATCTGGAGAAGAGCGCTTGTGGTCGCGATCCCAAAACCAGGAAAGCCCGTGGGGGACCCAAAGAGTTATCAACCGATATCTCTGCTCTGTGTCTCCTACAAGATCCTCGAGAGGCTTATCTACGCCTGCGTTGAACCATTAATCGATCCACTGCTCCCTAAAGAGCAGGCTGGGTTCCAATGCGGGAAGTCAACTGTAGATCAATTTGTTCTGCTAACCCAGAACATCGAGGATTCTTTTGAGGCTAAAAAAAAGGCCGGTGCCGTATTTATTGATCTGACAGCTGCTTATGACACTGTCTGGCACTGTGGCCTTACCTGCAAGCTGCTGAGACTACTTCCAGATAAGCACATGGTCAAAATGATTATGGAGCTTGTCCGAAATCGAAGTTTTACCCTTACCACCGGCGACAGCAAGCAAAGCAGGCTACGCCGTCTTAAAAACGGCGTTCCTCAGGGATCGGTCTTGGCTCCCCTCCTATTTAACATCTATATGTACAATCTTCCTTCCATGATTTCCAGAAAGTTTGTTTATACTGATGATCTAGCATTGTTGCATTCTTCTGGAAACTGGAAGGACTTGGAGGGGACATTAAGCCAAGACATGTCCACACTGTCAGCGTATCTCCAGACTTGGAGGTTGAAGCTAAGTCACACTAAGACGGTGACGACAGCCTTTCATTTAAACAACCGAGAGGCCAAACGTGAGCTAAAGGTCTACAACAACGGTAGACTTTTACCGTTCTGTCCAACCCCTACTTATCTTGGGGTAAAACTGGACAGATCGCTCACGTTTCGTCACCATTTAGTGGCATTGCGCAAAAAACTATCCTCGCGCATCACACTGCTGAGGCGACTCGTGGGCTCAGGATGGGGTGCTGGTGCTAAAACACTACCCATAGCCACCTTGTCTCTAGTCTACTCAACAGCTGAATACTGTGTGCCAGTCTGGTGTCACAGTGCTCACACTCGTCTCATTGACAGTGTCTTAAATGACGCCTTGCACATAGTTACTGGATGCCTGCGTCCCACTTTAACGGACCACCTACCTATACTTTCAGGCATCCAGCCAGCTGAGCTTTGCCGAATGGGAGCGACACTCTCCTTGGCTTACTGTGGATCTCTGGACCCCAATCATATCTTGCATGGTCTGTTAAGTGGGTCCTCAGATACTTGCCAAGTGAGACTAAGATCCAGACACCTGTTTGTGCCAGCTGTGTGGAATCTCTTGGACAACCTTGCCAGACTTGGCATCCGCACCTCTGAATGGACAAATCTTAAATGGAACGCGGAGTACTGTGAAAATGCTTCCAGGCTCCGTGCTTTTGTGCCCCAGACCAGTGCCAGGCCTGTTGGGATGGGCTTACCCCAAGCAGCTTGGGTTAAGCTCAACCGCCTGCGGACTGGTGTTGGGCAATTCCATTCATCCATGTACAAATGGGGTCTTGCTCCTTCACCGAATTGCAAGTGTGGCGCCTCTGAGCAAACCGCAGACCATGTACTAACAGCGTGCCCTATACATCAGGCACCACATGGAGCATGAGGTCTGACAGTTTTGGACGACGAAACTCGATGCTGGCTTAATGACATCACTGCCAGCATCTGATCCAGGCAGTGCAGCAGTCTGGGGTAGTAAAAGGATAAACCCTCAGCCCCAGTCCTGTTTGTGTCTGACCTGGAGTGGATACCTCTTCAAACGACGACGACGACGATCTGAGCTCAGCTCAGCTCAACAGTTATCCATCTTTGCTGGTAAATTTTAAAATTGAATCAGTGAAGTCCTCACTAATATCAGTTCCATTAAACTTTATCAATTTAACTAAGAAAATTAAAACAAATGTTTCAACCACTTTGAGATGATATTTTTCTGTTTGTAATTTTCTTGCAGAAGGTTTTATTTTTATAATTGTTTGAAATTAGTAGTGTAAAAAGCATGCTGTCAACAAATCAGTAAGTAGTTGTTTATCAGGCTACATTTGACTACAATTTTTTTTGCTTTGCTTAGTGCTCACTTCAATTTTGCTCTGTTCCACACTCGTAGTGGGGTCATTCCATTATATTTCAGTAAATTTTAAGATATCGAAACACCATGACCTCTTGGATTTTTTTCTTATCTGCATATGTGATAGTCATCTGAAAATGATTTGTATAGTATTTGAAATTTTTAAAAAATCTTTTACGGTTTTAGAGATATTGCCCTTTAAAGTTTTGCATTTTTGCCACTAGTGGCACTGTTGTGCAAGTGTAAAAAATTTTTTTAATGTCTAAAATTGCCATTTCTAATTCAAAATTGCTGAACAAAGGGTCTATTTATATGTTTTAAGGAGTGAGGAATTCAAAATTTTGTTAAAATAACAAAATAAGCACTATAAAAAAAGTTATCAGCAGTTTTGCTTTATTTTTGACTCCTAATTTGAACCACCTGCCCCACCTCCATGATTGATTAGTTTTTTTTCTGATTTATTACTTGAAGTAGAGTAGTTCTTCAACTTTTAGAATATAAAATTATCTAACTTGAAACTTTTTTTAAACTAAAGTTATTCAAAAATTTGCAACCTTACTATTTTTGATTAATTGCTTTAATTCTATAATTACATGCTTTTTAAATGTCTTTCATTTCACAACAATTGCACTATTATCTGTATAAATACCATTATTTGTTAAACAATACATTCATTTCAAAACAAAATTCAAATGTTTATTGGAAACTTATATTATTGGTATAGCTAGGAAGGTAAGAAATTCCTGTCAAGCTTAAAATTTGAATCCTCAGTTAATTTTTAGTAATGTTGCAAATTTTTTACACTATAGATAGTAAGGCAATAACTGAATCTAAGTATTAAAATAAATAGTGATAGCCATCAGCCAAAAAATATCATTTTAAACCATAAACTGCACTGTTAGAAAATGACTGACAATTGCCTGTTTTAAATTAAATTAAAATTGCTATATACACCGGTACAGTATCTGATCTATGACAATTGAAATTATATTTTTATAAGTTTTTTTCAAGTATTATGACAGAACTTACTTTATTCAAATATTACTAAAAAGCCATTTGCTTAAAATTTGGTTTTAATTTGATGTATTAAAATCTCATAATAAGTACTTGTAATTAAATTGTAGTTTTGCAAGAAATTACAATCATGGAGCAGGCTGAAGGCATTTGTGAAATTGGAAAGCTAGTGTCTGAAGGTTCTTGTCATAAAGCATGGTACAAGAAAGAAAAGGGATATAAGCAGCTAAGTGAACTTTCTAAGGATGAGATTTTTAATTTGTTTTGGAGAGCTGGATTCAAGTCTTGTTTGGAAGATGGATCCTTAGTTATAAATAATTGTACCAAAGTTTGCTATCATCACTACTGTATGTACTTGACTTGCTTTGATAAAAAGCAAAAAAATTGCAATAACCCTTTTGACATTCATGCAAAGTCAAGAAAAAGAAAACAATGATGTGGAACACATTTAGTGAGCTTACAAATGGCTAAACAATTGGAAGGAAAGTTTTGTTTGATTCCAGGAGAAAAACTGTGTAGAGAATGTTGGATGTATACAAAAAATATTTTGGATGGTTAAACTCCCCATCAGAAGATGCAAGTATGCAAAAATTAAGTTTATCCGAAGATGCACAAGAATCCTCAGAGTCATCATCTGCTGAAAATTATTCAACTTTGTTAGATGACTCCCTTGCTGCATGTAAAGTATCACCTTTTAAAAGCACAGGAAACTCAAAGCGCCAAAAGCTTTTTCATGCAAGCCAAAAAATAGAAAAGGTAACAAATAAGCTTGAGAAGGCTTTTTCTACAAAAGGAGTAGATATAGCCATCCGTTGCACACCATCAATTACAAGAAGCACTGATGAAAAAGATTTTGATCAGCTTATGTTTGAGTTGAAGACTAAATTCCAACAAACAACTTCCCTAAATGAAAAAATTCAAATTTTAACACTTAAGCCAAAATCTTGGACAATAGAACAAACTGTGAAGTTTTTTAATGCTACTACTTACCAAGTCAGAACAGCAATGACTCTAAAGAAAAATGAAGGTGTGTTATCAAAACCTAAAAGGTCAGTAAGAAAAGGAATTGATCAAGACAGCATAAACAATGTGATTTCATTTTATTTGGATGATGAGTTTTCAAGGGAGATGCCTGGGGCCAAAGAATATGTGAGCATTGGATACAAGCAGCATAAACAGAAAAGATTATTATTAGGCAACCTATCAGAACTGTATGCTGCATTTAAGGAGAAATTTCAAGACTCTAAAATTGGATTTTCGAAATTTTGTGCTCTTCGTCCAAAGTGGTGCAAGACAATTGGTTCTTCTGGAACTCATTCTGTATGTGTGTGTGCCATCCATCAGAATACAATCCCTGCATGCCATTCATTAAACTTAAATTATAAAGATCTCATTAGGAAAGTAGTTTGTGATAATACAAATAGGCTGTGTATGATTCATTGTTGTCCAAATTGTCCAGGAAAGAATAATCTTATAGAATATCTTTATCAAATTATTCCAGATAATACAGAGGAAGAAATAAATTTTCAACAATGGGAATCTACTGATAGAACAACTATTGTCAATATGGTAATGCAAAAATTTGAATTTATAGAGTTTTTGGCCAAAAAGATTGATCTATTAACAGCACACTCATACATTGCCAAATCACAAGCAAAGTATCTATCAATACTAAAAGAAAATCTTTTTTATCTTCAACCTGCATAGTGTTGGCAGATTTTGCTGAAAATTATTCTATGGTGGTTCAGGATGCAGTTCAAAGATGGCACTGGACTAAGTAACAATGCACCATACATCCAATCATAATTTATTACAAGGATTCTCAAGAAAAGGTAGCAGTTCAGTCAATGGCTTTTTTTTCAAATGATTTGGAACATGACACTGGATTTGTGTATCAAGTACAGAAATTACTTTGTAATTACCTTCAATTATTATACCCTAGTATCACTAACATTCAGTATTTTTCAGATGGTTGTTCAGCTCAATATAAAAACTACAAAAATTTGTTAAACTTGACATTTCATAAACAGGACTTTGGATTTGATGCTGTGTGGAACTTCTTTGCTACTAGCCATGGAAAATCACCTTGTGATGGGCTTGGAGGAACCATAAAAAGAAAGTTAACTATTGAAAGTTTGTCAAGAACAAAAACCAATCCCATCTTTACTGCATTGCAAGCATATGAATTTTGCAAAAATACTATGAATACTGTAGAATTATTTTACATATCCAAAGATGATTTAACCAAAGTATGTACAAAATTGAAAACCAGATATGAACTTGGACATACTGTGCCAGGAACTCGCTGTTATCATGTCTTTATTCCTCAAAATATAGGAATAATTTCTTTTAAAAGAATTGGTGAAAATAAAGAGATGGACAGCATAATTTTTTTCAATTCCAACAAACTTCAACCATCCCAAATAATCAAGACTATGTTGCAGTTACGTACGACCATCATTGGTGGATTGGTTTGGTTGTTGCTGTTGGAAGTCTTTCAATGGAAGCAAAAATCAAGTTTATATCTCCACATGGTCCAACAAAAAACTTCTTTTGGCCACAAAGAGATAACATTTGCTGGGTTTCCAATGATAACATTTTGAAACTGCTTTCTCCTCTGTCTTCAACATCTCAATCTGGACGAACATACAAACTTGATAATGCAGACTTTGAAGCTATATGCAAGCTTTTTTCTTGTCATAAGACTGCTCTAAGTACTTAACAATTTAATAAAATCTTTACTCATTCAGGATTTTTCAGTGTCTAGTAAATGCTTACCTAAAAACTCTTTTTTGCCTAAACAAAGAACTAATGTGAAATGAACTTTTGGTTTCATCCGACTAAAAAACTGTCAAAACAGCACTCATTGGAAAATCCTGTTGGAACAGCCAATAGCAATTACTAAAAAATAGATATTGATAATTACTTGATCTTTTCTTTTAAACTTGCATATCCACATACTGAAAATTTGTTGTAATTTATTGTACAAAAATTTATCAGTATATCATGATTAAACTTGTTTGTAACACCATGGCATCCTTAAAGTAAGGTAAAACTAAATTTTATTTAATTTCTGTCTCATATATTATAAAGTTGTTTTTCTTTTTTGTTTGGGAATGTTTATGATTTATTTCAGCAACTGACTAACAAAGCATGCATGTCTCTTTCAATGTTTATCTGAACATCTCGTATGAAAATGTCAGTTCAGTGAAAAATATATCAAAAATAGTAAGGTTGCAAATTTTTGAATAACTTTAGTTTAAAAAAAGTTTCAAGTTAGATAATTTTATTTTCTAAAAGTTGAAGAACTACTCTACTTCAAGTAATAAATCAGAAAAAAAACTAATCAATCATGGAGGTGGGGCAGGCGGTTCAAATTGGGAGTCAAAAATAAAGCAAAACTGCTGATAACTTTTTTTATAGTGCTTATTTTGTTATTTTAACAAAATTTTGAATTCCTCACTCCTTAAAACATATAAATAGACCCTCTGTTTAGCAATTTTGAATTAGAAATGGCAATTTTAGACATTAAAAAAATTTTTTACACTTGCACAACAGTGCCACTAGTGGCAAAAATGCAAAACTTTAAAGGGCAATATCTCTAAAACCGTAAAAGATTTTTTAAAAATTTCAAATACTATACAAATCATTTTCAGATGACTATCACATATGCAGATAAGAAAAAAATCCAAGAGGTCATGGTGTTTCGATATCTTAAAATTTACTGAAATATAATGGAATGACCCAGTGGAAACGAGTCTTTAGACATGCATGATATTATGATTTTACAAATTTTATTACAGAAAAGCAAATGTGAGAGAAATGAACACTATCTTTGTTTCTTTTATTCTAATGTTACCAGCATGTCTTGACAGGCAAGAAATAAATGAAAGAAAGATAACACTCGCTTTGCTTAAATTTTTGCTGTAGTATAAATGGTCCTCAACAACAAATAAAGAAATGCTTTATTTCCATGCTATAACCTAACTTAGCACCTAATAAGAAATCTTCATTTGACCCAAATTCAACTATGAATAACAATTGTAAATTGTTCGATTTCACTATTATTGTTTAGTGAGAAGAGCCGCAAATAAAAGATTGGCAAGCCGCAATTTGTCCACAGTTGCATAGTCCAAACATGTATTGTTTCGGCAGCATGACCTAACAGGCAAAAATGCCATATTGATAGCAAAGCAATTGACACAGTCAAAATTCAAAACCTATTCTCATTATTCTGTAGTCTTGGGTAAAACAGTTTCCTCTGCTTGTCGTTCTTACAAGCAGCCCTAAATTTTAGTCATATCTCTAAATATAAAGTAAAAAACCAAATGAAAATTTTTAATCAATCAGATAATGCAATATCTTGGCATCTACAAAAGTAAATCCAGATGATTACTTAACAATTGTCCTAACTTTAACACCTCCGCTGCTTTTCTGTGAGTTAAAAAGATGAATAAAGATGATACTAATAATAATAATGATACAGTAGACTAAATCGTAACTGGTTAAGATAAATTCTGCCCAAGGACAGAACCCTTGGCCCCCCATAAATCCACCCTTGATTAATGGGAATCTTGAAAGCATAAAACCAAACAAAGACCAATGCCGCAAACATCACACTGATATCTGGTATAGTTTCCAAGATTAATAGCTTTCTTGCAAATCAGTGGTCTACAAAGAACACCAGTAAACAGCTAAAAAAAGTAAATACTCTCAAGGATTTTCTGTGTTGTTAGGCAACAAAGATGCTTTGCCATGACTTGTTCTGCCAAACTTTATTTCAAAAACTCAAAAAAAGCAAAACGTGTATATACAACATTTGTACTTTTGGCCAACCACTGCAATGTACATATATGTCACCCATCCTTAAATGCTAAAATAGTGATGACGTATATATACATTTCCTGTCTCAAAATGGTTAAAAAACCAAAACTTTATATTATAAAACCAAACAATAAAATTAACAAACAAAAACATATTTTAAAAACGAACTTCAAAGCCAGATA
Source organism: Diplosoma virens (assembly GCA_963680785.1). Classification (NCBI taxonomy): domain Eukaryota; kingdom Metazoa; phylum Chordata; class Ascidiacea; order Aplousobranchia; family Didemnidae; genus Diplosoma; species Diplosoma virens. Next base: position 27,612,482 of record OY796883.1, read on the forward strand.
TAACTGAAACTTGTCATTTTATATCTCTGTCATCTGTCCGTTTCTATAAAATGTTTAATTAAATCAATTGACTTAAGTTTATTTTATTAAATGAAAAAAATATAAGAAGCTAAAGGATTTGCTAAAACCATCATAAAGGATTATTACGTTTTCGTCTCCGAATGCAACACATAATGCTTCAAATTCAGGTTTTGTAATCTTGCACTGGTCAAAATACAAACTCCGATCATCTTTGGTACGAAATCTAATTGAATGAGCAAAACCATCACCAATGTTCACTTCCTCAAAATGCATATTCTTAATCTGCAGAACAAAACATCATATTGCAAAAAACAAAACTTTTTGTGAATCTGAACCAAATGAAAAACTTAAAAATGAAACTCCTTAACTAAAATTTCTCATCTTTATGCAGCTTGTTTAAAATGAAACTCCGTTTTTAACCAAAATATTTAAAAGTCAGATATAGTTAAAATTTGTTGTTTTTTTATTGATTTCATTGTTGTTGCTTTGTTAGTTGCAAAAAAAATTACTGAAATACCTACAATGAAAAAACAAAACAAATGATTTACTTCAAGTTAATTTGCTAGCAAAACCAATTGTCATAATCAACTCCATTACCAACTGATTTTGATACAATTTTTATAAAATAAAGTGGACTTATATTTTATTGAAAAAAAAACTTTATATCTACAAAAATCTTCAATGTTTATTTAGTGATTAATTGCTATTTGATGTCAGAAAGTTGAGTGCTTGACATGGAGTTATGACACTTGTTGTGAGTTTTTAATGTGCAAGTGTTTTGTAATTTTCTCAAAAACATTTCATGATTTTTAGTGCAAACAATTTAGTTTAGGTTAATTTTTTTCAAAAACCAAAACAAAACAAAACTTTTCCATTGAGCATAACGTTGTTACTAATTTTTACACATATTCAATTGAAAATAACATTATCAGAAAATGACAGCTTATTTAAAATAGTTCTTGACAACGTTTTGATTAAAATACTAAAAACATTACTTACTGCTCACACAATCAATGACTTTCTTTATTTCCAATACAGTTTATCACAACGACTGATTGCAAAAAGAGTTTTTAACAGTTTATTTAAAAACATTATTAGCTAATCCTTACATGTTTGTCTCCCAGTGCAACACATAATGTTTCAAATGCAGGTTTTGTCATCTTGCAAGACACAAGTGACAGTTCTCCATTATTGCTGATACATTTTCCAATGAAATGAGTGCAATCCTCATTAATGTTGATTCCTCTAAACGATATTGCCTTCATCTACAAAATAAAACATCATGTTGTAAGATACCATACTGTCTTAAAACTGAACCAAATGAAAACTTTAAAATCAGCAGAGAAATTATACGTTTACCAATGCACTTTAATGTTGGTTATATTTCAAATTTATTGTTTCTATCCATTGCATTTTCAATGCCTTGTTAGTTGCAACAAAACGATTACTGAAAATACTACAATAAAAAGTATTCAGTTACAAAAATTTAACAAAAATTCAATTTATTTTCCAGCAAAACTGGTCAACATATTTTCAAACCTGTTTGTAAGAAACTTGCATTAAAATGAAAAATGTAAATGTTTTCTCAAAAACAATTCATTATATATTATTTGGAGAAAGTGTAGAGTTTTTTTCATTCATAACACAAATACATTTAACACACCACTCGTCCATTCATACCAAAAAAACAACAATAAACAAACATTTTGGCCTACATCAACCTTTATCAAAAAAATGAAATAATAAGAAATTACGATCAAAATAAAATTAAAAACAGAGGTCAATAACCTTGTTTTGTAAATGTTTACCAAAATGATTTTCATGAGACTTTTTGAAAGGAATTAATTAAACTAATTAAGAATTTCATAGGTGCAAACTTACTAAAAAAACATTCAACCAAACAAAATTAAAATACTAAGATCTAAAATATTAAAACATATTCAAAACAACTATTTATTTTTATTCAGTGATGAATTGTTGTTTGATTTTCTTGAATTTCATGTTCAACACTCATTTATGGTACTTATCATTGCATGTACTTGTTTTACACAAGCTTTTATGTTTTCTCATTAAAGTTTTAGGTTTTAAACATGTCTTAATTTATTATTAAATCATTTTTCTAAGTCAGTAATTGCAACTGGGTATCTATGGACATCTTGAGATTATTAGACAAAGTCAGACTTAAAAATATAAGGGTTTGAATGGTTGATAATTCCTTAAAAGGAATCCTTAACTCAAAAAAAGTTGAAAACCAATATTCTAAATATAAAAAAACAAAAAAACAACAATAATTTAAATGTTTTCATCAAATAAAATGTTGTTAATTGTTTCCACATGTTCTTTAACTGAAAAATTTTAATGTAAATTTTGAAACTTTGTTAGTTTAACACTGATGTTTGTAGGTATAAAAATATTTTTTTATTTTAAATACAAAACCACTACTGTATTGGCAATGAATAACTTTCATTACATTTAATTCACTATATCAAAGATAACAAAAATGTTTAAGCAGTTTCTAAAATTATTGTTAGCCATTTATTACTGTATATGTTTGTATCCCAGTGCAACACATAAGGTTTTAATTCAAGGTTTTATAATATTATACCTATTAATCAACAGTTATCCATCTTTGCTGGCAAATTTTATAAAATTGAATCAGTGAAGTCCTCACTAATATCAGTTCCATTCAACTTTATCAATTTAACTAACAAAATTAAAACAAATGTTTTAAGAAACCAAAACCTTATATTATAGAACCAAACAATAAAATTAACAAAAACATTTGTTTTAAAAATGAACTTCAAAGCCAGAAATAACTGAAACTTATCATTTTATATCTCTGTCATCTGTCCGTTTCTACAAAATGTTTAATTAAATCAATTGACTTAAGTTCATTTTATCAAATAAAAATAAAAATACAAGAAACCTAAAGGGTTTCCTAAAACCATCATAAAGGATCATTACATTTTCATCTCCAAATGCAATACATAATGCTTCAAATTCAGGTTTTGTAATCTCACACTGGGCAAGGTACAAAATCTGATCATTTCTGCTACAAAATCCAATCGAATAAGCAAAATTGTCACCAATGTTCACTTCCTCAAAACGCATATTCTTAATCTGCAGAACAAAACATCATATTGCAAAAAAACAAAACTTTTTGTGAGTCAGAACCAAATGAAAAACTGAGAAATTGAAACTGCGTTTTAAATAAAACATTTAAAAGTCAGATATAGTTAAAATTTGTTGTTTTTTATTGATTTCATTGTCGAAGCTTTGTTAGTTGGAACGAAATGATTTTTGAAAATATTAAATTGAATAATAAACAATTGATCACCTAGACCAGCAGACATGATCAACTCCATTACAGTTTTGTAATTTTCTCAAAAATATTTCATGATTTTTAGTACAAACAATATAGTTTAGGTTAGATAACTTTCCTCAAAAAAGAAAAACAAAAAAAAAATTTTATTGAACATAATGTTGTTACTAATTTTGACATGTTTTCAATTGCAATTGATAATATGGGGAAACAACTGCTTACTTAAAACAGATCTTAACAACTTTTTTTTTAAATACCAAAAAGTTACTTAGTATTATACATGGGCATTGAATGACTTTCTTTATTTTCAATACAGTTTATAACATGGATTGATTGCAAAAAGAGTTTTAAACAGTTTATTTAAAAACATTAATAGCTAATCCTTACATGCTTGTCTCCCAGTGCAACACATAACGTTTCAAATGCAGGTTTAGTCATTTTGCAAGAATCAAGCAACAGTTCCCCATTATTGCTGATACGTTTTCCAATGAAATGAGCGCAATCCTCATCAATATTGATTTTGCTAAATGATATTTCCTTAATCTGCAGAATAAAACATCATGTTATAAGATACCATACTTTTTTTAAAATTCATATGTTCTTCTGGTAAAATCAGAGGCAAGTAAAACTTCAACAAATATAAAAGGCATAATATTTATTAAAGAAGAACTCAACGACGTTTCATCCATTACATCGGCTGGACTTCATCAGGTAAAAGCAAAACACAACGTCGTTGAGTTCTTCTTTAATAAATATTACACCTTTTATATTTGTTGAAGTTTCACTTGCCTCTGATTTTACCAGAAGAACATATGAATTTTAAAATAAGTAATATCCCTAGTAACAGTGTTTATATTAAATACCATACTTTCTTAAAACTGAACTGAATAACAACTTTAAAATCAACAACGAAATAATGTGTTGAACCAATGCACTTTAATGTCAAATATATTTCAAATTTATTGCTTTTTATCCATTGAATTGTCAATGCCTTGTTAGTTGCAACGAAATGATTAATGAAAATATTACAATGAAAAAAAACAAAAATGATCCTATTACAGTACAAAAATGTAAGAAAAAAATCAATTTATTTTCCAGCAAAACCAGTTGTCATACTTTCAAACCTGTTTGTAAGAAATTTTCATTAAGATAAAAAATGTAAATATTTTTTCAAAAACAATTCATAATTTATTATTTGGGGATAGTGTAGAGTTTTTTTTTGTTTATAACACAAATACATTTAACACCCACTCATCTTTTTATACCAAACAACACCAATAAAAAAAACAATAAATTAACATACATGTTTTTGAGCTACATCAGCTCTTATCAAATAAACAAAATAAAAAAAGCGGCTGTCAAATTAAAAACAAAAAAATCCTTACATGTTTGTCTCCCAGTGCAACACATAATGTCTCAAATGCTGGTTTTGTAATCTTGCAATCCACAAGAAACAGTTCTCCATCATTGCTGATACAGTTTCCAATCACATGAGTGCAATACTTATCAATGTTGATTTCGGTAAATGATATTTTCTTAACCTGCAGAATAAAACATCATGTTGTAAGATACTGTATGCCGAGTTTCTTGAAATTAAATCAAACAAAAACTTAAAAATCAACAATGAAACAACATGTTTAACCAATGCACTTCAATGGGAGATATATTTCAAATATATTGTTTCTTATCCATTGAATTGTCAATGTCTTGTTAGTTGCAACAAAAATGATTACTGGTAATACTCAATGAAAACAATGATTGATTTACTTAAATTTAAAAAAAAATTAATTTATTTTCCAGGAAGAGTGGTTGTTTTACTTTTAAACCTGTTTGTAAGAAATATTCATTAAGATAAAAAATTTAACAGTTTTCTTGAAAACAATACAGGATTTATTATTTGAGGATAGTGCAGAGTCTTTTTTGTTTATGACACTGTACTGAACTCACCACTGCAAACCGTCTTTTATTCATGCTTTTATTTGTTATTGCAGAGTTTTCTGCTAACACATTTTCTCAAGTTGTATTTCGCTTGCTGCACACTCAGCTTGCAGCGGCCTCCCCCTCGCTGCACAATGTTTGTCTACTGCCATGACAACCATCATGTGATAATTTCACATTTCTTTATATTTTGCTTATGTACCGCCTTTCTGTTGTTCCCCCCAGCTAATCGTTGGCTGATTGCGCCATCAAGACCATTTGTGTAAACATTCTTAACATAAAGTTCTCAGAACGTAGCCTGATCATGTGGTTTTATCAATAAATCAGGCAGATGTCACAAAAATATTAATAAAATCTTTTACGACTGCATATACGCACTAGACCGATTCGTCGCCTCAGAACAGAACAGATTAGATTAGAGACTCATATAGCTGCTGAGTAATTTAACTTGAGATTGATCGTTGCGACATCATCAAGCAAAGATTCTGCTTACTGTTTAATTCTGAAGTTTTAGTGTTGTTTTGTCTGTTCATTTCAAATTGTGCCCCTTTTCAATAAAAGGAGTTTGAAGGTTAACTGTGTGCCAAAACCACTCATGCCACAACACAAATACATTTAATACAACACTCATCCATTTATACAAAAAAAAAAAAAACAACTATAAACCAACATTTTGGCTAATATCAGCCTTTATCACACATATAAATTAATAAAAAAAATGCAATCAAATTGATATTAAAAACATCAGCATTTTGAGACAAATAAAATGAAAAACGATTGCCATTAAATTATAATGAAAACAGAGATCCATGCATGATCATATTTAGAAACTTGTTTACCAAAATGATTTCCTCAAAATTTTTTGAAAGGAATTAATTAAACCAAATTATTAAGAATTTCAAAGCCACATGCTTACAAAAAAACATTTAAGCAAATGAAATTAAAATACCAAGATCTAAAATATTAAAATATATTAAAAAGAAACAACCATTTATTTTAATTTTGTTCTTTTATTTTTATTTAGTGATAAATTGTTGTTTAATTTTGTTAGATTTGATGTTTAATGCTCATTAATGGTACTTAATTATTGTTGCATATAATTTAAAGTCAGATGTAATTAAAATTTGTTGTTTTTCATTATCTCTTGTCAATACTTTGTTTGTTGCAACAAAATGATTACTGAGAATACTACAATAAAAAAAATAAAAAATTATTGATTTACTTCAGTTTATTTGCCAGCAAAACCAGCTTTGTAATCAATTCTCTTGAAAACAAACTTTGATAATATTTTTATTAAATAAAGTAATTTTTATTTTATATAAAAAAAACTTCTATATGTGAAAAATTACATTTATTATTTTTCATTCAGTGATTAACTGTTAATTGATATCAAAAAGTTGAGTTTTTGACATGAATTTATAGAAGTTAACATTGTGAGTTCTTAATGTACAAAGTTTTTGGAATTTTCTCAAAAACATTTCATAATGTTTAGTACAAACAATTTAGTTTAAGTTAGATAACTTTTCTCAAAAAACAAAAAAAAATTCATTGAACATAATGCTATTAGTAATTTTGACACGTTTATAACCAAAATTAATGTTATGAGGAAACAATTGCTCATTTAAAACAGTTCTTGACAACATTTGTTTCAAATTACAAAAAATTTGCTTGGTGAATGAACAATGAAGACTTTCTTTATTTTCAATAAAATTTATAACAAGAATTGATAGCAAAAAGAGTTTTAAACAGTTTGTTTAAAAACATTAATAGCTAATCCTTACATGTTTGTCTCCCAGTGCAACACATAATGTTTCAAATGCAGGTTTTATAATCATGCTAGATGCAAGCAACAGTTCTCCATTATTGCTGATACATTTTCCAATGAAATAAGCACAATCCTTATCAATGTTGATATCGCTACATGATATTTTCTTAATCTGTAGAATAAAACATCATGTTGTAAGATATCATACTTTCTTAAAACTAAACCAAATAAAAACTTTAAAATCAACAATGAAACAATGTGTTTAACCAATGCACTTCAATGTCAGCCACAAATATATTTCAAATTTATTGTTTTTTATCCATTGCATTGTCAATGCCTTGTTAGTTGCAACAAAATGATTACTGGTATTATAACAATGAACAAAAACGATCCAGTTACAAAAGTTTAACAAAAAACAATTTATTTTCCAGCAACACCAGTTAGTTGTTGTACTTTCAAACCTGTTTGTAAGAAACTTTCATAAAGATGAAAAATGTAAATGTTTTCTCAAAAACAATTCATGATTAATTATCTGCAGAGGGTGCAGAGACTTTTTCATTTATAACACAAATACACTTAACACACCACGCATCTATTCATTCCTAAAATATCAAATATAAAAAAACAATAAACTAACGTATGCGTTTTATGCCTACATCAATTTTTATCAAATGAACAAAATAAAAAATAATGGCTGTCAAACTAAAAGAAAAAAACAAAACCACAAGCCAAAGACTTTGTTACAAAGACTGTTTTCCTAAATATTTTCATGAGATTTTTCAAATTAAAAATTAAGTAAACTGAAGGATTCAAAACTTTATAGGTGCAAAACTATAAAATAAAATCAATAAAGCAAGCAAAATTAAAATGCCTAAAACAATAGTGTTAAATTATATTTGTTGTGATATTGTGCAATCGATGACATAGTGTTTTCTTAAACGCTTCTAATCTTAATCAGCGCCTTCTGCTCGATCAATTATTGGACACGCGTATCTCCAAGCATAATTGTAACCAGTTAAATCTGCGCATCTATTTCGGTTCTTCAGTCAGTTCAAAGTTATCAACCTACTACAGCAAACGAACTAAAAGCATTCTATTTCAATACGGTTGTTTTTTGGCTAAGTGATTTTTGTGAATTTTAATTATTGTTATTTAATAAACCTGTGTATTCGTGCAAAGATACAACAGGCAAAAATGGCGACGAGGATTCAAGTAACTCATCTGCGTCAAGAATTTTAAAGAAAATTTGTTGAATCTGCATTAAAGCTTGAATTGTCAAAATGAGTAAAATTTGTGAACTGATTTTGTTGTTAAATAAGCAACACCAAGAGCAAATGGCAGTTTTACGTGACGAGCATCGTGAGCAGAACAAGCAACACCAAGAGCAAATGACAATGCTTCAAGAGCAGCTGAAAACTTTACAAAGCAGCTTGAACAACCTGCAAGAAAATGTTCCAACACCGATGGCAAGTTTTCAACCATTCGATTCCACATCTGAGTTATTGACTGATTATTTGGCAAGGTTCCGAACATTTGTCACTGCTAACTCTATTCCCGACAACAAGCAAGCACAAATTTTTCTTACCAACCAATCTAACTCCGTTTACAAAATGCTTAGCAACTTAGCGGCTCAGCAACAACCTGTCAAAAGCATACATGAGCTAACCATGAATGATATTCAGACGTTTATGGCAGAGCAGTTCGACCCAAAACGATTTGTTGTCAGAGAACGTTTCAAGTTTTGGTCTGACATGAAACGCAAACCTGGGGAAACTATTCCTGAACTGGCAAGCAGAATACGACAAGATGCAGCTACATGTGATTTTCAATCCATTAAAGATCCTTTAGATGAAGCCTTGCGAACTAAATTCATCTGTTCAGTAGATAACGAAGCAGTTTTGAAGACACTCTTCAAGCTCAAGGACAATGAACTGAAGTTTAGCAACGCCATCAGAGTGGCTCAACAAGTGGAAGAAGCAGCCAAGGTAGCAAAGGAAACCGTACACGGTCAACCTTCTACGTCGGTGCAGAAAGTTTATCACGCAAAGTCCAAAACGCAAAAACGCAAGAAAAGAAAACCGCCTGCTTCAGGTGTGGAAATTCTGGACATTTTAGCAAAGCTTGTCCCCACATTAAAGCTATTTGCAGCTTCTGCAAGAAAACAGGTCATCTGCAATCTGTATGCATGTCTCAACTAAGAGATAACAGTAAGCTTGTGAAACAACAGGTGAAAATGGTGCACAAAGTCCAATGTTCTGTTTCACCCATCTATCAAACTATTAGACTTAATGACCGCAGAATTAAGTTTGAAATTGATAGCGGAGCCAGTGACACATTTTGCTGTGAAGCGACATGGCAAACGCTGGGTAAACCCACTCTACAACCTGTATCAGTTCAATATCAAGTTGCTGAAGGTAGCCCGCTACCCGTCGTGGGACAATTCCAATCAACTGCAAGTGACCTTTCCTGTAATTGTCACTAAGGTGCCCAATCTAAATTTACTAGGTCGTCTGGCGATGATGAAGTTGAAACTCACAAACTTAACTGATCACTTCAGAGAAAACCTAAGTTGTGCTGAATCTACTGCAACGATAGAGCACGTCACTACAAGTGGTCCAGAAAACTCTTTAGATGCAGCATGTATTCAATTGTGTGGAGAGTTTCCTACTTTATTTGAATCAACATTGGGTTGTCTAAAAGATTTTTCACTGGACATACGGTTTAAACCTGAAGCTAAACCTATTTTCAAAAAGCCAAGACCTGTTCCGTTCTCAATCCTACAAGATTTAAATGAAGCATACGAAGCAGGAATTAAGAGAGGTGTATGGGAGCTTACAGATTTTAACTCGTACAGCACCCCCGTGGTTCCTATTCGAAAGTCTCCTTTGCCAGGTCAAGCAAAAGCAAGCATCCGAGTTTGTGGAGATTATTCGGTGACTGTAAACTCGCAACTGGAAGACCATCGTCAATCAATCCCTCTCCCAGAAGATCTTATGCGCAAGCTAGGACGTGGTTACTGCTTTAGTAAGATTGATCTAGCTAATGCATATAATCAAATCTGTCTTTCTCCTGACAGCCAGAAGAAGCTGGCTCTCAGCACTCACAAAGGAGTTTTACTTCAGAAAAGACTTCCTTTTGGAATTAAATCCGCACCAGGGTATTTCCAAGAAATCATGGAACAGTTAACGCAAAATTTGTGAGGAGTTGCCGTGTATTTCGATGATATTTTGGTAAGTGGTGACAACGCAAAAGATCATTTGATGAACCTGCGAGCTTTGTTCAAAAGACTTGAAGAAAAAGGTCTTCGCTGCAACCGTGAGAAATGTGTTTTCGCCCAAGTATCAATTGATTACCTGGGTCACACTTTATCAAGTCAAGGAATTGCAAAAGGGTCCAAAGTTGATGCCATACTAGAAATGCCTACACCCAAGAACATTTCTACGTTAAAATCCTTTTTAGCATCTGTGCAGTTTTATTCTAAATTCTTACCTCCATATTTTTCGGAAATCACCAAGCCGTTGTATAAGCTTACACGCAAAGGACAACAGTGGAAGTGGGGTGAAGAAGAAGCGACATCTTTTAAAAAAGATCAAACGGTTACTATGCACAGAGACTGTACTTGCGCACTATGACCCATCTCTTCTGTTGGGTTTATCTTGTGACGCCTCAGAATGCGGAATTGGAGCGGTATTATTTCATCGCTTTGCAGACGGAAGCGAGCGTCCGATTCTCAATATTTCTAAAATCTTATCGGTGACACAAAGACGCTACAGCCAAATACAGAAAGAAGCACTATCCTTAGTGTACGCTTTGAAGAAATTTCATCAGTTTCTGTATGGTCGTAAGTTCATTGTGGTTACCGATCACAAACCTTTAGTGACCTTGTTTGCCCCTGATAAAGGTACTCCTACAATGGCCGCGAATCGACTTGCACGATGGGCATTACTAGTCCATCAATATGACTACACGGTGGAATACCGTAGAAGCAAAGACCATGGTAATGCCGATGCTCTTAGTCGCTTGCCATTTTCAAATGACACAAGTTTTGATGGGGAGGAGATGGAAGATGATGTCGATAGTGTTTGTTTAGTTCAAACAATCAGTCGTCAAATCAATCCTGACAATCCATTGCTTGTGGTCAGAGAGACTGCCAAGGATCCAATTCTTGCCCAAGTAATGCGATTTGTGAAGGAGGGATGGCCGCATGCATTTTCGGAAGAGCTTAAAGACTTCAAAAAGTTGGAAAATTTGTTGTCAACAGAGAATGGTTGCGTTTTTTATGGCTTACGGGTAATAATTCCTTCAACCCTACGTAATCATATTCTTAAATTATTACACCTTGGATATTTCGGCATGCAACAGATGAAACAACTTGCCAGGTCAACTGTCTATTGGCCAAGAATTGACTTTGACATTGAGGATTTATGTCACAAATGCACTTCCTGTGGCCAATTTCAAAATAAGCCGGCTAAACCTTCAATCCATCCGTGGATGATGCCAGAAAAACCATGGTCAAGACTCCACTTGGACCATGCGATCAACTTTCTGGGAAGAAACTGGTTAGTCCTTGTAGACGCTTATTCAAAATATCCTTGCATTCATCCAACAACCTCAATGTCTTCGAAAAGTACTACTGCTATACTTGAACAAGAATTTGCTCATTTCAGATATCCCCACACATTGGTGACCGATAATGCCACAACATTCATGTCTCAAGAGTTCAAAGCTTGGTGCAAACAACGAGGCATTGTACATCTCACCGGAGCACCTTATCATCCAGCAACAAACGGTGCTGCCAAGTGTTTGATACAATCCTTCAAACAGGCATTGAGAAAATCCTCGTTACCTCCAAAGGAAGCTTTGCAAGAGTTTCTAATGCAATATAGAAGAATTCCTTTTGCATCGGGACTGTCACCAAGCGAATTGTTGAATGGAAGAAGAATTCGCACCAAAATTGACACTTTGGTTCCATCCATTCCGCATCTCCTGCAGGGAAGACAGTCAAGACAAGCGAGCAAGCATTCAAATGCTGAAGACTCGGAAGTGGTTTCAAAAGTCAAACATCATTACTCACTAGGAGACCCTTGTTACGCACTGTACTTCGGCCCTAGAAGAGATCGTGACCCACGATGGGTGCTTGCGATAGTTACGAAAGTCCATGGTACACGAAGCGTCAATGTACGAGTCATTCCTCGAGGACCAACTTGGAGAAGACGTCTTGATCAACTTCGACCTCGATACGGTTCGGATCAAGATGATGATCCCTGTGAAATCCCAACGAGCGTTTTGTCTACAGAAACACTTCCAGCCGGGACTGACCACGCATCTAGTTCTTCTTCGATGAACCAACGCAACAATCCGAGATTACCAACCGGAGACGAGTACGGGTGATACAATCCACAACAATCAGCGAGAACAAAGAGACCTCCAAAAAAATATTGTTGCTAAAATGTATATATATTTTTTGTCATAGTTTATTTGGGGAGGTGTTGTGATATTGTGCAATCGATGACGTAGTGTTTTCTTAAACGCTTCTAATCTTAATCAGCGCCTTCTGCTCGATCAATTATTGGACACGCGTATCTCCAAGCATAATTGTAACCAGTTAAATCTGCACATCTATTTCGGTTCTTCAGTCAGTTCAAAGTCATCAAGCTACTACAGTAAACGAACTAAAAAGCATTCTATTTCAATACAGTTGTTTTTTGGCTAAGTGATTTTTGTGAATTTTAATTATTGTTATTTAATAAACCTGTGTATTCGTGCAAAGATACAACAATATTTAAAAGAAACAACCATTCGTTTTTATTTGTTTATTTTTTATGCAGTAATAAATTGTTGTTTGACATCAATAAGTTGTGAGTTCAATGCACATATATGCCACTTGTTGTGAAATCTAAATGTACAAGGTTTTTGATATTTTCTTAAAAAGAAGTTATGACTTACAAACAAGTATTTCAAAAAAACTGCCAAAAAAGGTTTCCAATGAACACAAAGCTGTTAGTAATTTTGACATGTTTTCAATTAAAATTAATATTATGGGGAAACAACTGCTCATTTGAAATAGTTCTTGACAATGTTTTGTTTAAAATAGAAAAAATGCTACTTACTGCTTGGACAATCAATGACTTTCTTTATTTCCAATGCAGTTTATCACAAGAATTGATTGCAAAAAAGTTTTAAATAGTGTGATTAAAAACATTATTAGCTAATGCTTACATGTTTGTCTCCCAGTGCAATACATAATGTTTCAAATGCAGGTTTTGTCATCTTGCAAGATGCAAGCAACAGTTCTCCATCATTGCTGATACATTTTCCAATGAAATGAGCGCAATCCTCATCAATGTTGATATCGCTAAACGATATTTCCATAATCTGCAGAATAAAACATCATGTTGTAAGATACCATCCTTTTAAAACTAAACCTAATGAAAATTTAAAAATTAACAATGAAACTACATATTTAACCAATGGACTTCAATGTCATATATATTTTAAATTTATTGGTTCTTATTCATTGCATTGTTGATGCCTTGTTAGTTGCAACAAAATAATTACTGGTATCAACTGCCATGAAAATAACAATCCAGTTACATAAATCTCACAAAGAAATCAATTTATTTTCCAGCAAAACCAGTTGCTGTACAGGGTGTTCATAAAGTCCTGATACAATTTCAAAATTTTTTTATGCAGTCAATTCTTAAAATATCTTATCCAAGTTTGTTTTATTTTAATTAGTGCTGCTTAAAGTTTTTATTTAAAATAAAATTTTGTTTCAGATATAATTTTTGTGTGTTTTATGAATGTGTTAAATAAACCCTTATTAAATGGTTACTCTTTAAGAGAAGGCACAATGTATATCCTGGTTTATTGAAACCAAATCAGACGTTCAGACTCAGCAAAGGTACAGGATTAAGAATGGAAAAGATCCACCATCATGTTCTTCAATTCATCGATAGCACAAGAAATTTATGGAGACAAGGTCAGTGTTGGATGCAGTGAGAAGGCGACCAAGAACATCTGCAGAAAACATCAACCATGTAAGACAAGCGTTTACTTGTTCTCCTTTAAAGTTCATCCATACTGCTGCCAGAGAATTGGAATTACCACCTATAACAGTGCACAAGGTTCTACACAAAAGGTTACGATTGTATGCTTACAAAGTGCAAATGTTACAGAGACTTCAGCCAAATGACAAGCATTTCTAATGCTATTGCCACCATTGACAAAATTATGCTTCAACAAACATGGCAGGAAATCAAGTACCATCTTGATGCGCTTTGCGTAACTAAAGGTGCCCATATAGAAATGTATTAAATGAGATAAAAAAACTTTAAGCAGCATGCATTAAAATAAAACAAACCTGGTTAAGATATTTTAAGAATAAATTTCATAAAAAATTTTGAAATTGTATCAGGACTTTACAAACACCTTGTACTTTCAAACTGGATTGTAGGAAACTTTCATTAAGATGAAAAATGTAAATGTTTTCTCAAAAACAATTCATGATTTATTATTTGCAGAGAGTATAAAGTTTTTTTTGTCCATAACACCATCATACTCAACACGACTCATCCATTCATACCCAAAAAAAAAAAAGAAAAAAACAAACAATAAACAAAATAAACATTTTTGGTTTACATCAGCCTTTTTGAAACAAATAAATTAATAAAAAATGCAATCAAATAAATATTAAAAACAGAGGTCAGTGATCTTGTTTCAAAAATTGTTCATCAAAATTAGTTTTGGAAGATTTTTTAGAAGAAAAATCAAGTGACGGAATTGCATAAAAAAATTCTAGGCACAAAAACTATGTAAGAAAATCATTAAAGCAAACAAAATCAAAATACAAAAAGCAATTATATTATTATATATTTAAAAAAAATAACCATCCCTTTATAATTTTTATTTAGCAGTGAATTGTTATTGACTTTATTGGATTGGATGTTTGATATTTTCTTAACCCTACTCAGACTGGGTGTTTTGGAAACTTTGTATGACTAAGGGACGAAAAGTGCCCACGATTTTTGCTTGCTTATATCTTAAAAATTACTGGCACTAGAATTTTCATTCAAGTTTGTATTGAAAAGAAATTTCATATTCTTTCAATATACAGTAGCAAGCTAAAGATTTGGGACACTTTGCACTAAATTGAAAAATTAATAATAATTTTGTTATTAATGAAATTTTTTTTTTTTAATTTTATTTTGTAATTAATTTTTCAAAATTATTATATTATTATTATGAATTTTTTTCAAATTAGTGCTAAGTGTAGTGTCCCAACTCTTTTGTTCACTACTGTAGATACTTAAAGGTTACAATTAAACAATCTTTTGAAGTGTAAAAGCAAGTTTTCAAAGAGTATCGAATTTTCATACATTGGCTAAAAACGAGAGAGAGATTTGATAGTGTAAACCACTTTGGTTGTTTGTCAAATGTCATTGATTTGTAAAATTAGAAGTTAGAATGGTGACAGATGGAGTCCTTGACTTAAAAAAATCAAAAACCAATGTTCTAAATAAAAAAATAAAAGAATAAATTAAATGTTTGCATCAAACAAAATGTTGTTAATTGTTTCCACATACTGTTTAATAGAAAAATTTTAATGTAAGTCTTGAAGAAGGGCGACTTGTCCATAGGGGCTGCACTCCAAAAATTTTCCCAGCCCTGTAGCTATTTTAATCTTTTTTGTAATTGAAAGAACGATGTTCAGATCCTTCCAAGTTAAATAAAAATTTGTTTTTTGTGTGTTTGTATTTATATGTTTAAATGGGAAACCTGTTGGTCTGCAATTTCATGCAGCCCTGGATCTGGTTGGTTTTTTCTTTGTTTGAAGCACTGCACGAATTCCCATGGCAAAAGTAATAGCAAGTTTTTGTAATGGAAATTTTGCTGTGCCCAGGGCTGCATTCACTGCAGACCAGCACAGCAAATTATCCATCGCAGACACAGCGATCTTGTAGTATGTTAGATGACAAAGACTAAGAATTTCTCAGTTTGTTAGTGTTTAAATTTTCAAAACAAGAACAGTATTTAAAATTGAAAATAAATAATTCAATAGAAGTTAGTTAAGCTTAGTATTGTATTTCATAAACTTTTGTAAAAAAATATTGTAAATTTTTCAAATTAATTTTTTTATAAATACTATAAATTCCTTTAAGTATTATTTTAGAAAAAAGATTTATTAAATGTAAATTTGTATTGTTCAAACTTAGAGTATTTCTTTAAACTTTTTAAATTATAGAAAAAAGTTTTGTCAGCTTTGCTGATTATTGCTCACAACAATTTAAAAATTTAGTAATGATAAAAATGATAAAATCTAATTCAATACTAAATCTAATATAAAATAGATGTATTGAAATTAATTAAGTATCAATAATAAGTGCCAAGTGTTGTTTTAAAAAAAGTGGTTTATTTTTAAAAAAATATAATTACATAATGACTAAAAAATCAATTTTGGTTAATCTCATTTAAATAATTGCAAAACAACATACTTAAAAATCATTATTATTGTGTGATTTTTTACACAAAAATAATTACGACAAAAACTATGTGTAAATGCTGGATATTTTTTTTTAAAACTAAAACTATCATTAATAGAAACCAAACTGCTTAAAATGAGAAGCACCAGACTCGAGTTTCGCTCTTATTAGAGCTCGTCAGTGATGCATATCTCACTGCGAATCGAACTCGCTACGTGTTGTCTTCCAAGCAGGAGACAACACCACTAGACCACGCGAGCTCGACAACAACTCGATCACAAGCAGCTGGAAATAATTCCCGGCTTTGCCGCGCAAGGAATACACAGAAAGATTGCTTTTGGGAAACATAATGGTGACATAATAGCTTTATAATGGCAGCTGCCATATTATTCATAAAATCTTCCACAGCCTCTGTTTGGTCGTCCAGATTGCATTGGTTCACAGTCACCCATTGCTTTTATTTAATTACACTTTTTTTTCCAAAGCTAGCAGTTCTTAAAGAAATTTTAGGACTCCGTTTTTCTCTGGGCATTGTTTGCACTCTCTCATCATACACTCTTTATATGATGACTAGTTTATTCATTACAATGATTTGTAAACAGATATGATGACTTGTTTCTTCTTTCTTCAATGAATGCAAGGAGTCATTAATAGTTAATGAGGGTGTTTTAATTAGAGATTTTAGTGAAAACTATTCCTTGTGCAAGATGCTGTTCAAGATGCTGTACAAGGGTTTCATTGGGATGATTCTCAATGTACTCTTTATCCTTTTGTATTTTACTATGAAAGTGAAAAGGATAGTGTTCTTGGCCATGAAAGCTTTTGCTTCATTTCAGAATGTTTGAGACAAACAACAGCTATGGTTTATACATTTCTTTAGAATCTAATTCAAAATCAATTATCTTCAAGTGAAAAAGATAATTTACTTCGGTGATGGTTGTGCTGGGCAGTATAAAAATCAATACAACTTCATCAATCTCTTGCAACATGAAAAAGACTTTGGTCTCCAGGCTGAATGGAACTTTTTTGCCACTTCTCGTGGCAAAAATGCATGTGATTACCATGGAGGAACACTCAAAAGATCAGTAACAAGGACAAGCTTACAACGTCCAGTAGAAAATCAAATCTTAACTCCTTTAGATTTTTTTTGATTACTGCAACACAAATATGAAAAACATTACATCGACAAAAAAAGTTGAAAATTCAAGGGAATTTCTAACAGTTTGCTAAAACACATACCATTCAAAAAACCCAAAAACATCATCACTTTGTGCCCATCAACAAAGAAAACATGTGAGTTTTTCAAGTGTCAAAGAGTAGATCTGAAAAGAATTCAAGAATAGTGAGACTAGTTTTTAGGAGAAAAAGAAGTTGAAAATGAAATATCTTTGACCACAGATGACCTAGTTGGCTCATATGTTTGTGTTAAAGAACAAGAAAAAGTTTTTGGGTTGCTCATGTTGACTTTTTTTGATAAAGAATTTGAAGATTTTTTTGTTTGCTTTTTACACTTTGTCTGGGATGCAAAAAATGTATTGATTTCCACAAGATAAGAAGCATGAACAATGTTTCAAAACTCATGAACAAATTTTGGGTGTTCTTCTTCATGCCAAACTGATTGGTGGATCTCGTTTACGAAACATGAGATATGTTTGAGGCAAATTCATTAATCACCTTGATGAATTAACTATGGTAGTGTGGGAATTTATGGAAGTTTTTGTTGGAATGTTACAACAATTTTGTTTTTAAGTAAGAATGGTCAAGTAAAACTACCGTCAGTATGCCCTTGCAGCTTAGTGGTGCTTTTGCAGTTATGCTAGTAGTGCATTGTTTTCATTGAATTTTGTTATTATTTTAACTTTGGTTTGGTTGAGTATTGCAATGCTTTAGAATTAAAAATAATTTGATGGCATTCCAGAAGTTGAAATATATGTTTTGATGGTTAAAACATTATAAAAACAATAGCATAAAGTGATTTTGAGGTAAAATTAGTCAATGTGAGATCAATTGCCTAATAAATTCATTGTTTTATAGGTTCATATACATAAATTTTATTTTACAGTATCAAAGCATATGCCCAAATCAATATTTTTAGAAAAAATATTTTTTTAATTTTTTTGGGGCATTTGAGATATTATAAAAAACAAACAAAGAAATTAAATAAATTTTTTTTGTCATAATAAAAAACATCAAGTGATAGTTCAAATGAAAGGTCTGTTAAAGACAAATTAAACAACACTAAAATTAACTAAATCAGACAAGATCTGACAAAGATATCATGGTTTAAAGGTAGTACACTTTTAGAGCATTTTGCGTTTTTTCTAAATTTTGACTACCCATAAAACACCACCTAGTGGTGTCAGGTCCACAAAATTTGATATTTTTAATTCAATTATCAAGGTCTACCTGTAAACCAAATTTCATCAAAATCAGAAAGGGTGAGGTTCCAACCTTGGATGATCTGTCATGGAATTACCCTATACCCTTATATATTCAATATTACTTTACGGTATAATTGCTGGGGTAGCTGCTCAAAAACTGTTTCTAAACCTGTTGAAGTTGTTCATAATCGAATACTAAGATGCATAAATATGGTAGGAAAAAGGCAAATCCATGTAACAGATCTATATGCATTATCTAATGTACTCAAAATACATGACATCTATATTCTTGAAATATGTAAATTTATGTTTCGTTTTAAATATGATCTGCTGCCAAATGTCTTTTCCAAATATTTTTCTAAACACAATTCAATTCATAACTATAACACCAAAAATACTTCTAAAAGTAATTATTTCTCACCAAGAAAGCAAAAGACAGTTGGTCTAAGAACACTACAATATAGAGGTGTTAAATATTGGAATGAATTACCAGATTTAATTAAATCATCATGCCACATTTATGCTTTTTCTAAACAATTAAAAAAATATTTAATTACAAGTTATAAATAATCTCCACAATAATCTTGTCTGTATGGTAGTTTAAAGATATGCGTAATTGTGTATTATTATGTTTGTGTGCTTATTTGGATTTTATGTAAACCTATTACTGTGATTTATGTAAACATTGCTCAATTTATAGTTACTCATTCTAATTCATGCTTGCACTTTTAGTCATTCAACCATTCAAAAATTAAAATTCAATTTGTAATCATTTATTCTTTAATCCTTGATTGATAATAAACAGGGAGCATCTTGACTTGAAAACCTTAGGATTTTTCGATGCTTCCTGGCCTGAATAGTTCTGTGTTGACGTCAATTGTGTGTTTATTTTTGGGCAAAACAATAAATTCTGTTCTGTTCTGTTGTTGCTTCAACACCAGCAAAGGTAAATTATTTATTTTGCCGCCAAATTGGCTCGCCAATGAAGTTGTCCCATCAAATTGTCTCCTGCCAAATTGGTCCCAGCAAATTGTCATGTACCCCTATACCAGTGGTTCTCAACCTTTTTGCTAGCACATACCATCTAGAAATTTTTCTTTACAATACGTACCACAAAGTTCATCAAAAAATTAATTATTTTGATTTTTTTTGTTTTTCTTTAATTTTCCTCCCATAAATTATATGTTTTCTAAAAAAAGATCTTTGCTGAAAATTTCACTCTAGTTTTCTAATTTTTATCCCAAAATTCATATGTTTTCTAAAAAAAAGAAAAGTTCTTCACTAAAAATCTCGCATATCTAAAAAACACGATTTAATCCGAGTGTTGGATTTTCATAGAATCTAAAAACTATTCGCGTACCACCTAAAAAGGTCTCACGTACCACTAGTGGTATGCATACCACAGGTTGAGAACCACTGCCCTATACAATACCTATCAAAAAACCCAAAAACGATAGACCATTTTAAGAAACAGTGATTTTTTATTGGCAGTCTTTTGATCTGCTCCACCCACTTGATAATTGCTTTTTCAAACTAGTATATTGAAAACGAAATCAATGTTTATTTTTTTCAAAAAATTTTTATAAACAAAAAGTTAAAAATTGACGAAAAACTTTGTACAGTTAGTTTTTGTATGTAAAGCATCTAAGGCAAAAAACAAAACTCTCTCTTAATTAAACCATAATCTTTAGTCTTTCACTTTAAATCAAACCTAAACAGTTTTTTGGTAAATAAAATATATGAATAAAGCAGATGAATTTTTTTACCATGTGCATGCAAAAAACTATTGAATTTGCGCAAAACTTTAGATTGTTGTTAGGTCACTTATGGTTATGTCATGTATGTTTAAAAGTGAAGTTATATCACATGCTCTTCAAATGTTTACCTAGGTGCTGATATGTGACTAATTTCAATCACGCCACATAGTTAGGGTTGCCAGATTAGGTGAAAAGTCACTAGTTGAGTGAGCTTGGGAAAGCATCTACAAACCTGTACAAAATTTAAATTTGGTGAGAGTGAGCATAGCCAATAATGGAATTCTTACGCTTTGCAGAAATTGTGTGTCTAAAAAAAGTTTTTTTTACATTAATTGCCATCTCCCTTTAATAATTTCTGGCTGCGCCACTGGTCCCGCTAATATGTGAACAAATAAAGAATAGAATAAATTACTTCTTACCTTTATGTGTGGTGATACGGCAATTATTTGATCCATTTCTCTAAGAAACAATAAATGGGCATTTTTGTAAAAGTTAGAAGCTTTTACAATGTAGATCGCCAAATCAAATTGTCTTTCTCGGATTAAGTCACACAACGGTAATACGTTGTTTGAAAATACATCACCATCCATATCCAAGCAATTTGGTAAACCATTTGAAACCTCCCTTGCTAATTCCTTGTCATTTAATTCATACAACCAAAATGAAAAATTAGAAAGAGAACTGAAATCGATGTCAAATAATTCTGGCAGAGAAGAACGCAGATATTCTTTTAAAAAGCTTACTGTTTCAGTTGGTAAGGTAAATTGGTTTTCATCAATTGTTTCTAAGATTGCTACAGTGTGTTCATTACACAAACCAAACAAGAATTGAGTTACAACCTCAAATTCGGTGTTGCTTAAATTGATTTGTCCTGGATCTGAGCAAGTTTCTATGAATTCTTTAGGGTCTAAATAAAAAACCATGTAGGTTGCTGCAAAAAACTCTTGCCATATTAAATAAGTAAAATGACTGAGATTTTTAGTAATTTTACGTACAACACCTAGTGCATTGGTTCCATCATCAGCATGAAATCTTGTTAAGAAAGTGCTAATGCCAGTTTTCTGCAGTCCAGCCTTCTTAAAATCATCATTACTAAAGTAAAATTTTTTTTTTACCATCCCCTCATAAGCTAACTGTGCCAAAGATTTTAAATTGATCAGGGTATGAGCATGTGTAGTATCAATAAACAAACACAAATTAATGGCTAGTATTTGTGTTATGTTTGTTGGATTACGTTGGTTTGGTTTGTTCAACTTGAAGATTTGATAAATAGTGTAAAAAATTAGAATTGCCATAACAGGCACATGGCAATACGAGTTAAGCTCCGGTTGGTTTTGAACATGATTCCAAACTTTTTCTTTGTAATTGTTACAGATGTCCCCACATATTTGCTCTTGACCTTGGATATTAATGCCAAGAATGCTGACAAGAAAAATAGGTTTTAACTTTGGTGGTAAATGTAACAACTGTCTTGGTCTAGAAGTAATAATTTTTTTGGCTTTTGGCAAAATTTCACCATTTAAAAGACCTAAAGTAAAGTATAGAGGTGATTCTTCAGCATGCATATTGAATTTGATATCTGAATATGAACTTAATTCAGTAAATTCAATTTCATCAAAACCGTCTAAAATCATAACAACCGAATCAGAAACAGAAAGATGTTGCAAAAAATCTTCAGGACAATTGATTTCTTTCATCCAGACAGAAGTTATATTGTTAAAAAGAAAGTGAAGTAAGGTCATTTTTTTATTATCAATAAGGTCTCTCAGTTTAACATAAAAAATGTAATCTGCATTGTATAAGTTTTCTTTTAGAACACGACTAAGCAGATTCATACAAAGAGTCGACTTTCCTACACCAGCGTGACCAATGACACCTACAACATTTCCATGTTTGTTCAAATACTTTTCCTTGGTTTTCCTGTAAGAGCGTGTAAATACTTTTCCTGTAAAAGCAAGTTTATAATCAGATGAGTTTTCAGCCATCTTTTGAGATTCTGTAAAAAAGTTTTCAGGCAAAATATTGCCCATTAATGGTTTTTTAATTAAGCTTTGAATTTCTTTCCTTGTGTGTTGATGGCCACTTTCTGGTGCTGTCATAGTTTCTTGGTAATGAGTCATCTGGAGAGGAACAAAATCGATTTTAGCATCATTTTGTAAATAATCTATCCTTGGTTTTTCACAATTTTTTGTTAAGTTTGAACGAAGGAGTTCTCGAACTATTTCATCTGTAAAAAAAACTCTAAGTGAAACATAAAAAAAAAACAAACTTGTCTTGCACTTAAACAAGCTATTAGTGGAACATAATTTGAAAGTAGCAAAAGTGCAATGTATTCCCAAATCTATTCGTCGAACACTTGTCAATACAAAACATTGGAATAAAAGAAAAACTTTAGAAATTTTATTTTGTAGTATCTAGTAGACATAAAAAAGTCCAGTTGGAGCAAAGACAAAAAATAAAACATAAAGTTTTTGGTGGCAAAGTTCAGGCCTTGAAAGCACAATATTTGTATCCTCTAAAGCACAGATAAATCAAACAAAAACTGGCCTATTGAAAGAATGGAAAATTTTAATTTTGAAAAAAACTAAGAATTGTCAATAAGGCATTTTAAGTCTTTGTCACCAAACACAATTTAATTTGAGAAATCAATAACTAAATAAAGATTATTACAACTTACAGAAAGTCAACTTTATGTACTAATTTTATAGCATGTTGACTTTGCTTTTATTACGTGTTATTTGCTTTGTTTCAAGGCAACATTGTTATTAAAATTTTTTGCAAATATTAGAGTCAGTAAACCCAGCCATCGGAGGTACATTTCTGTGTCTCTTGATACTGATCCCAAGCCTGGGCAAATGGGGAGGGTTGCAGCAGGAAGGGCATCCAGCGTAAAACTTTTTTGCCAAAACAGACAAATGTGTAATCATTATCAATCCATACCGGATCGGTTGCAGCCCAGGTTACCAAAGACCGCCTCAGGTGTCACACAGCAGGGTACCTGTGGAAATTATGCTACTGCTAAACATAATGAAAATAAGAGCAGAAAAAGAGGAGGAAAGCGATTGAAGAAGCAGCAAGTGTGGAAAGGAAGACGCTCACTCATAAGGGTGGGTACTTTAAATATTAGAACAATGACTGGAAGGAGATGAGAGCTGGCAGATATGATGGAGCAAAGGAATGTAGACATATTGTGCCTACAGGAAACACAGTGGAAAGGTAGTAAAGCAAGAAACATTGGCAGTGGATGCAAACTATTTCACAACGGAGCTGATGGAAGAAAAAATGAGATAGGGATAGTGCTGAGAGAGGAGTTGGCTGAAAGTGTCCAGGAGGTGAAGAGGGTGTCAGACAGACTAATGGCCATAAAAGCTAGAGGTAAATGCATCCATCCTAAATATAGTAAGCCCATATGCTCCACAGGTTAACAACAGCATGGAGGAGAAAAATGATTTTTGGGAAGACCTGGATGGGTTGATAGAAAGTATATCAAAAGAAGAGAGGATAGTTCTTGGTGCAGACCTTAATGGACATGTGGGCAAAGGAAACATAGGGGATGAAGAAATAATGGGGAGGTATGGTGCTGGAACAAGAAATAAGGAAGGATCAATAGTTGTGGATTTTGGGAAAAGGATGGATTTTGCAATTGTTAATTACTTATTTCAAGAAGATGAACACAGGATGACGTATAAGAGTGGAGGAAAAAGTACCGAAGTAGATTATGTGATGTACAGAAGGAGGATTTTGAAGGAAATGTGTGATTGTAAGGTAATATTGAATGAGTGTGTCACAAAGCAGCACCGTATGGTGGTATGTAAAATGGTTCTTATGGTGAAAAAGAAAAAAGCAGAGAAAGTAAAGCCAAAGATACAGTGGTGGAAACTGAAGGAGACAAGCTATCAAGAAGCGTTTAGACAAGAGGTGACCAGGATTTTGGGAGATAAGGACAGGTTACCTGACGAGTGGGACAAAACAGCAGAAATGCTAAGAAAAACAGCTGAAACTGTACTAGGAGTAACATTTGGGAAACGAAAAGGAGACAGGAAGGCATGGTGGTGGAATGAGAAAGTTCAGGAGAGCATAAAAGAAAAGAGGCAAAGAAAGCATGGGACAAAACAAGAAAGGAAAATAAACTAAAAAAACATACAAAGAAAAGAAGAGTAAGGCAAAGAAGGCAGTTGCAATGGCAAAGGGATGTGCCTATGACAATTTGTATGCTAGATTGGAAACAAAAGAAGGTGGAAAGGAGTTGTACAGATTGGCTAGGCAGAGAGACAGAGCAGGGAAAGATGTACAGCATGTGAGGGTTATAAAAGATGAAAACGGTAATGTTTTGGTAAATTCGGAAGCAGTGTTAAAGAGATGAAAAGAGTACTTTGAAAAACTGATGAACGAGGAAAATAACAGAGACCCTAGGACAGAGAAAGCAGAAGTGGTTGACAAAGAGGTAAATTGTGTCAGTGGAGAAGAAGTAAAAAACGCACTAAGAAGGATGAAAAAAGGTAAAGCAGCTGGGCCAGATGAGTTGCCAGTAGAAGTTTGGAAGTGCATGAGAAAGATGGGGATAGAGTTTTTGACCAGACTGTTCAACAGACTATTAATGGGTAAACAGATGCCAGAAGAATGGAGAAGGACTGTGCTTATCCCAATCTATAAAAACAAAGGCGACACAAAGTGCTGTGGAAACTACAGAGGAATAAAGCTAATGAGCCACACAATGAAGGTATGGGAAAGAATTATTGAAGCCAGGTTAAGGGATAGAGTGGAGATTAGCAAACAGCAATATGGATTTATGCCAGGAAAGAGAACAACCGATGCCATGTTTGGTCTAAAAATATTGATGAAAAAGTACAGGGAAGGTCAAAGAGAGCTACATTGTGTATTCGTGGACCTAGAGAAGGCTTATGACAGGATTCCGTGGGAAGAGCTGTGGTACTCTATGAGAAAATCAGGAATAGTGGAAAATTATGTACAACTAGTACAGGATATGTATGAGGGAAGCAAAACAGTGGTGAGGTGTGCAGTAGGAACTACAGAAAGCTTTAAGGTTAAGGTTGGACTGCACCAGGGATCAGCGTTAAGTCTGTTCCTGTTTGCAGTGATAATGGACAAGCAAATGAATGAAGTAAGGAGAGAACCACCATGGACGATGTCGTTTGCTGATGATGTTGTGATTTGCAAAGAGACCAGGGAAGAAGTGGAGCGGAGATTAGAATTCTGGAAGTATGCATTGGAAAAAAGAGGGATGAAAGTAAGTAGGTCAAAGACTGAATATCTTTGCATTAATGGAGGAAATGATGACTAAACAATGAAAATGGAGGATGCAAAAGCGCCAAGAGTAAAGGAATTTAAGTATTTGGGATCAACGGTGCAAGAAAGTGCTAGTTGTGAGAGGGAGCTAAAGAAGAGAGTACAGGCAGGATGGAATGGATGGAGAAGAGTATCAGGAGTAATCTGCGACAGGTGGTTACCAGCTAGAGTAAAAGAAAAGTGTACAGTTCAGTGGTAAGACCAGCAATGGTGTATGAACTTGAGACGATGGCAGTCATAAAAAACAAGTAGAAGAGATGGAAGTTGCAGAGATGAAAATGTTGAGGTTTGCTATGGGAGTGATGAGAAAACACAAGATTAGAAACAAGCACATCAGAAGTACCGTTAAGGTAGAACGCTTAGGAATGAAGATGAGGGAGGGCAGACTGAGGTGGTATGGACATGTCATGAGGAAAGACCAAGAGTGTGTAGAAAGAAAGATAATGGAAATGGAGTTACCGGGAAAGAGAAGAGGGAGACCAAAGAAAAGATTTTTATAAGATTTGTGGTTCCTACCGAGTGCAAAACTGCACTGGTAAGAACGGCATTGTGCATCACGCACGCCGTATGACCATATGCTGTAATATATCGAGTTTGGGACAGATGGCACTAGAGAGTACCACCTGTGGCATTGTGCATCACGCACGCCGAACCCGAGCTCACTGCCTGACCATGGTTTCAAGTTTTAAACTCTCATCAGGGACAGTCTGCTTACTCGGGTTTAGTTGCAGAGCTGGTCATATAAGAAAAGCATCTGGTCATACGGTGTGAAGCATCTGATCATACGGTGTGCTTGATGCACAATGCCATTCCTACCAGTGCAGTTTTGCACTCGGTAGGAACCACAAATCTTATATTTACCTTTTCTTATATGACCAGCTCTGCAACTAAACCCGAGTAAGCAGACTGTCCCTGATGAGAGTTTAAAACTCGAAACCATGGTCGGGCAGTGAGCTCGGGTTCGGTGTGCGTGATGCACAATGCCACAGGTGGTACTCTCTTGTGCCATCTGTCCCAAACTCGATATATTACAGCATCTGGTCATACGGCGTGCGTGATGCACAATGCCATTCCTACCAGTGCAGTTTTGCACTCGGTAGGAACCACAAATCTTATATTTACCTTTTCTTATATGACCAGCTCTGCAACTAAACCCGAGTAAGCAGACTGTCCCTGATGAGAGTTTAAAACTCGAAACCATGGTCGGGCAGTGAGCTCGGGCTCGGCGTGTGTGATGCACAATGCCACAGGTGGTACTCTCTTGTGCCATCTGTCCCAAACTCAATATATTACAGCATCTGGTCATACCGCGTGCGTGATGCACAATGCCATTCCTACCAGTGCAGTTTTGCATTCGGTAGGAACCACAAATCTTATATTTACCTTTTCTTATATGACCAGCTCTGCAACTAAACCCGAGTAAGCAGACTGTCCCTGATGAGAGTTTAAAACTGGAAACCATGGTCGGGCAGTGAGCTCGGGCTCGGTATGCGTGATGCACAATGCCACAGGTGGTACTCTCTTGTGCCATCTGTCCCAAACTCGATATATTACAGCATCTGGTCATACCGCGTGCGTGATGCACAATGCCGTTCCTACCATTGCAGTTTTGCACTCAGTAGGAACCACAAATCTTATATTTACCTTTTCTTATATGACCAGCTCTGCAACTAAACCCGAGTAAGCAGACTGTCCCTGATGACAGTTTAAAACTCGAAACCATGGTCGGGCAGTGAGCTCGGGTTTGGCGTGCATGATGCACAATGCCACAGGTGGTACTCTCTAGTGCCATCTGTCCCAAACTCGATAAAAGATTTTTAGATGTAGTGAAAGAAGATATGGGGGAGTTGGTGCAAAGGAGATGGATGTTGAAGACAGAAAGATGTATAAAATGATGATACACTGTGGCCACCCCTGACTAAAGGGAAAGGCCGAAAGGAGAAGAAAAAGAGTCAGTAAGGTTGCTATCACAACAGTTACTAGACAGAATTCCAAGACATATTTAAATTTATTAGAAGCAATTAACTTTTCCTGAGTGATGTATTTTTTCAGGTTGTTAAGTTCCCATATCAAAGTTTGCTTAGTGACTTGGCCTTAAAGGACGACACAAAATCAACAATTTGTAATTGATGCCAAAACTATGACAATGAAAATTTTTGTATTTTTTTAGTTGGTCACTCTTTGTTTTATTTATTTGTTCTGATGATAAGTTTTTAAGTTTTTAAAATTACATACTGGTACATTAAGTTTTCAAACACTGGTCTTTGTCTCCTAAAAGTACCTGTTTAGTATTTACATAAAATTTCTGCTCAAGGTTTACATGCTGCTGCTTCATTAAGATGTCTTTGAACTAATTATGTTTTTTTATCCCAAGTATATAACATAATCTTCAATATTTTTCTTATTTTGTTGTATTTTTCTGATGACTGTTAGATAAAAAACCTCATAAATAAACTGTTTTCATTATTTTGCAAGTAAAAAGCATTGAATTGTAATTAAAATTGGTTATATCCAAAAAAAATGAACAGTGGTAAAGTTTATTTGCAAACAATGATAAAGTTTACTTACAGTTGTCAGGAAACTTTTCATGGGTTGATTTGTTGCGAATTTCTAATTAAAAAGACTACTTTTGAAATATATGGAATTAACAGTTAAACATAATAGTATTCAATGATATTGTAAAAATAATATTATTCTACAAGAATCATCCTAACTAATATTCTAATATTATCCTAACTAATATTACTATACTACACTATAATATTATACTATACTATAATCCTAACTATAGAATAATATTATCCTAACTAATGTTCAGAAAGTAATGCAACTGATTTAATTTCTTGCAACATTCATTTAACTTACTTCTGATTCTTTTACAGATTATAGATTGGTAACTAAGGTTTACAGATTTTCTAAAAAAATAAGGGTTTGAATTACTGCAATCTGCAATTCAAATTTTAAGCAATCCCTTTCTGCCTTCTTGTTAGAAGGTAAAACTGGCATGATTGTCCCAAAGCAATCTCAGCAGAAGCAAAGAGTTGCTATTGAATTTCTATGGTCGGACAGAGAAACAACTCAGAACTTAAGCAAAAGGTTAACGCAAGTGTATGATGACAGTGTGATAGACCAGGGCTTCTCAAACTGTAGGTTGCAAACCCCAAATGGGATCACATAAAAAAATTTTGGGGTTGCAAAATAAATTAGCTTTTTATGCTTTTGAAATTGTTTTTTTAGAATAATATTTATTGACAATCAAAAAATAAAAAAGGTAAAATTTTGTTACACCAATGTTGCATCATAAAGTAGTATGGTAGTGTGATCAAAAGCTAAGTCAAATGGCGTAATAAAGAGAACAGCAAGAAACAAAAGCAATAAAAAATTACTTACTGAGTCTAAAACCAAGATTGATTTTTATAGATGAAGGTGAAAAAATTAAACTACTTATTTTCTTGATAAGGTAGCTGTAAAAGAATATAGAGTAATTTTTCCATTCTATTAAATGTGCTTCATTAAATGATAAAATTAATTAAATGCTTGATTAAGTGAACGATTAAATAAAGTCTGTTTTAGTAATTTTATTAATTCACCTTAAGTTATTATTTCCATTTCTCGTTATTATTAGGTTGAGGAATATGTTTGTAGCGTTTTTATCAAAGATTTTTATTTAAACAAAAATGAAAAGTTATGGCTATAAATTATGTATTCTCTGTTGCTGTTTACAACCTCCTCCCATCTCTCGACCAATTTATCGATGCTGTTTTGCCAAAAATCTCCAGGTCTGGTATCGAAGAATTTGTTGATCCAGTTTTTAAGGTCCTCTTCATTGTCAAAGGTAACAACCCTCATATGGTTCGACAAAGAGCGGAAAAGATAGTAATCTGTGTGTGCAAGGTTCAGAGAATACGACAGATGCTGAAGGACCTCCCATTCGAGCTCTTGGAGTGTGGCTTTAACAACTTGTGCAACATGAGGCCTGGCATTGTCATGAAGAAGTATGGTTTGGCCTTGTTGATGGGGTCTTTTTAGTCAAATAGCCTCATTCACGCGATGTTTTTTTAGTCAAATAGAATATGTAGAGCTCCTTGTTGACTGTGGCATTCCTTTTGAGCATTTCCCAATGCAACATGCCCTCCCAGTCCCACCAAACACAGACCATGGTTTTCCTTGGATGGAGGTCAGGCTTAACTCTCAGCTTTGGCATATCTCCAGGAGCCACCCATTCCTTTCTTTGCTTCATATTTATATATAGGCACCATTTCTCATCTCCTGTGACGATTTGGTACAAAAAGCGCTGTTTGTGACCACGTATTGCTCAATGGCGGATGAGATGTTGAGAAGCAATTTGAAGGCAATTTTCTTTATTGTTTTTGCTAAGCTCATGAGGCACCCAGACTCCCAATTTTTGGGCAAACCTCATTAAATAAAGATGATTGAGAATCATTTTTTGGTCGCAGTTCATTTTTTCGGCCAATTCATGACTTGTTTGGCAACTTTCCTCCTTCAAAGTGCTTTGAGATAATCATTATCAAATTCAGAAGGTCTTCTGCTGCGGGGTGTGTTGTCAATGTCAAAATTGCCATTTTTGAACTTTGCTAACCATTTTCTTGCCATAGATTCACCTATGACACCTTTCCCATATACTATGCTAATGTCCCAGGCTGCTTCAGCAGCTTTTTGGCCTTAATAAAAAGTGAAGAATAGCAGGTGTCAAAAATGTTGCTTTTTACCCCCTGGATATTTCATATGTAAGCCTCACAAATAATAAAATCTCAAAATACTCAAAAAGATGATCAGCACAGTTTTTTACAGTAGAAAGAGCTCTACCGAATGAATATATACATTTTGCCAAGTAGTAAAAAATCAATGTAAAATAAAAGAAAATATAAAAACGCTATGAACATATTCCTCAACCTAATACATGGTTTTTCATGATATGCATCGTTTTCCACAGAAAAAAAGTAACATAAAATTAGCTTACACATATTGGGGTCACACAAAAATTTATTTTTTAAAATGAGGTCACAGAAAAAAAACTTTGAGAAGCCCTGCAATAGACTACAGCACAGTTATGAGGTGGGTGAAGCAAATCAATGATGGACAGAAAGAACCTGCTAAAAGCAATCTTTGCAATAGGCCAAGAAGTGGTAGGCCATCTTCTGCTCACAGTTCTGCTAACATTGATCAGGCAGATGCATTCATTAAGGAAAACAGATGCATCACTATTAATGAGCTTGCTGAGTCATTAGAAGTGCAGGGAGTGCTGTAAAGATCATGAATACCCTGGGGTATTTAAAAGTGTGTGCAAGATGGGTCCCAAGGCAGCTCAAAGAGGCTCACAAACAATCCCGCCCAGAAGCTTGTTCTCAACTTCTGGAGTATTGCCATAGTGACAAAACTTTTTTGCAGCAAATAATGACTGGAGATGAGACTTGGGTTCACCACTTCAAACCAGAGTCAAAGAGAGCATCAATGGAGTGGTACCATCCCATCTTACCATGCTCAAAGAAGTTCAAATCTCAGCAGTCTGCAGGAAAAGTGATGGTGACTGTGTTCTGGGATAGTGTTGGTGTGATAGTGGTACTTCATATCCAAAGGAGCAAAAATTAATTGAGATGTTTACATCAATACATTAAAAAAGTTCATAGCAAGAATACAAAGAGTTTGGCTGTTTTGGAAATGTCTAAGGTTTTATTGCAACATGATAATGCTAGGCCTCACACCAGCCTCAAAACCCATGAGATCATCAGCTCCTTTGGCTGGACAACAATTTCACATTCCTCATATTTGCCAGACCTGGCACCATCTGACTTCCGTTTGTTTGGGCCCCTTAAAGAAAGTTTGAGGAGGCAACATTTCTCGATGTCAAAACTGCTGTTAGGAAGTGGTTAAAAACACAGCCTGTAGAATTTTACAATTAAGAAATATGTTCACTTGTTAAAGGGTGGGAAAAGGCAGTTCAGAAAGTGGTAGATTACATCAAGAAGTAACAATGAAATGCTCATGCTACATACTTGTAATGTATAATTTGCGTACCTTTAAAACTCTAAGTTATGAAAAGAAACCTGGTTGCATTACTTTCTGAACACGCTTATATAATATTAATCATCGGCAGTGTGGTTGAGAGGTTAAAGCACCAGGATTATGATGAACATGGTCTTGGTTGAAAACCCACTTGCATCATTCGGTTGTGTTCTTGAGAAAGATACTTTATGGCACTTTCTCCTGCTGGGTGGTCTTGGCAAGCAGATCTAAATTACAGTAATATCTCCATTAAATTACTAGCAGACAGCAGTATCTTGGCATGTCCAAAAGCAGTGTAATTGTTTTTTTTTGTATTAGCACCTTCGTCACTTTCTTGCAAGTCAGGAGGATAAATATAGGGAGAAAAAAATCTCAAATAACACTATTCACAATGCTATTGAAAAAATAATATTATTCTAATCTGGAAGATAACATAACTCTTATAAATAAAATCAATGTTATTACTCTATGTAATTTTTTTAATTTTTTAGTATATCTTAGTATATTTTAGTATAACTAGTGCTATAGAGTTGAGGTATTTTTAGTGAGTCAGATTTGGAGGCGAGTGTTAGATTGTTGGTGAGTCAAGAAATTTTTTGTGAGTTGGACTTGAAAGTTGATGGATCGATAAGAGGAGAGATTTTGCAAGACAAATAATTTTGTATTTTGATTTTTTACTTTTTAGTTTATTGTGAATTACAATTTAAAAGTTTCAAAGAGAGGGTTTCATATCAAGGATACATTTTAATTTATGACCAAATTATTTTGAGCTGAGGCAATGGAAACTTTTTCGCCTTTAGGATTAAACCACACAACTTTTTTCAAGCTGAAAACTATAATATTATTTTTTGGATTCAAAGTCAGATGGTAACAAAAAAAGACTGGGAAGTCAGAATGGAACAAATATTTTTTTCAGAATTGGAAAAATAGTTTTTCCCCTGGGATGATAGTGATGGGGTTTCCTGAACCATTCCTAGAGATGAGAGCACATATCAACTCTGTAGAGTCCAATAATTGTGTAAAACCCCAGGGGCAAGACCCGAGGTCTAGAATACGAGGTGTGTTTGAAAAGTATCGGGACTGTATGCTTTACACAAACAACACTTGCAACAGTGATAAAAGCTTTGTTTTTTAAGATGGCGCAATGTCTTGTGGTTGTAAAAATGTAGTTTCAGCATTCTGTGACAACCATATGCTTTTTTACAGGCTTTTCTTGAAAGGTGCTTTACTGTAGTTCGTTTTGGGATAATTTATTTAGTAAATATTTTTTTCTTTTCTTCTTTTGTTAACAAATAATGAGCATTGAACAAAGAATCAACTTGAAGTTTCTCATTCGACTTGGAAAAACTCCAACTGAAACATTCAATTTGCTCCAAGAAGTTTACGGAGATGCTACGATGTCAAGAACTTGGATTTTTGAGTGGCACAAGAGGTTCAGAGAGGGAAGAGAGGATGTGGAAGATGATCCTAAGAGTGGAAGGCCAACAACAAGCAGAACAAACGAAAATGTTGAGCATGTGAGAGAAAAAGTGCGCAGTGACCGCCGCCTTACTGTTAGAATGATAGCAGATGAGTTGAGCATGAATAGTGAGAGGGTGTGGAGGATCATTACAGAAGATCTGGGGATGAGGAAGGTTTGTGCGAAAATGGTACCAAGGTTGCTGAATGATGGGCAAAAGGAAAATCGTGTGCAAGTGTGTCAAGACATCCTGAAACAACTTGAAATTACACCAGATCTGCTGAGTAGAGTTGTTACCAGTGATGAGTCGTGGATCTTTGAGTACGATCCACTTACCAAACGGCAGAGCCTTGAATGGAAGAGTGCATCCTCATCAAGACCCAAGAAAGCAAGGCTGTTCAAGTCCAAAATTAAGGTGATGCTGATTGTTTTCTTTGATGTTCATGGAATTATTCATCTAGAATTCTTGCCACAGGGCCAAACCATTAACCAGAATGTTTACAAAGACATCTTGCGACATTTGATGCGTTCGGTAAGGGAGAAAAGAAGAGAATTGTGGGAGACAAAGTCATGGCTGCTTCATCATGACAATGCTCCTGCTCACAATGCCTTAAGCATACGACAATTTCTTGCAGAAAATAACATTGCCGTGCTGGAGCAACCACCCTACTTGCCAGATCTGGCTCCCTGTGATTTTTTCTTGTTTCCTAAGCTCAAGGGAGTCATTAAAGGAACCCATTTTCAAGACTCAAAAGCCATAACAACAGCCGTAACAAAGGAACTATGAGCGATCCCAATGGAATCTTTCCAGAAGTGCATAGAAGCATGGCGGCAGAGATTAGAAATGTGCATTCGAGCTCAAGGAAATTACTTTGAAGGGGACAAGTTGTAATTTTTACGTGGCATTTCAAATAAAATAATTATTTACACAGTCCCGTTACTTTTCAAACGGCCCTCGTAATGAAGGAGTGGTTGAAGATGGCCTCATGTAGAAAATCAAAAGTACAGCTGTCTAGCACAAGATAGAATATGTCCTGTAGTTCAGAACCACATTTGCTGCATGAAGAAGTCTCAACTCAACCAATCCTGTGAAGGTATGTGGAAAGAAGAGTGCCAAGCCTGTTGCAGTGCAAACAAGAGAGATCACAGAGAGTGAATCGAGGGAGAGTATTCTTAGAAGATACAATAAAAATTTAATGTTAAAAGAAACCAAATTGGATTCTGCATCTGAAAGTGGTAAAGAGGGATAGGCGTTGGTAGAAAATAAGAGCTGGGAGGAAGAGTGGTATGATGGAGGGATCACGAGTGGCACCAACTTAAACAAAAATCTGAAAAGTCGTTGCCTGAAAATAAAGAATGACCAGGTATCCATTAACTCTTTTTTTAAAGATTTAAGAAGTGATTGGGTGCCAGTAAGGGATTCAGTATTAAGTATGACAAGGGAACAGAGAGTTGTTAGCAAAAATTGGGAGTTGGAGAAAAAGGTGACGAATTCATAGTTACATGACAGGGAATGAGAAATACACCATTCAACATAAAGAATGGCCTCGGTCTCAACATTCTAGCTGATGGCCCAGCATCTGACCAAGAAAGAGAAAGAGGCGGCAGGATTGGAAAGAGAGGCTAGAGGAAAAGATGAAAGTAGTCTTAAAGCACATTCAAAGAGAGAGAGAGAGATTGATAAATGAGGGTAAAAAGTGGTGGGAAAAAGTGCTTCTAAGTGTAGGCAAGGAATTGGAGTATATGACTAACATCATGTGATGACCATGCAAGAGGATTATGCATTCTCTCCATAAACATAATATGGGTGGGTACGAGAAAGGAAACCAGTCTGGGGAAGCATATAGGTAAAAATGGGGCAAATAAAGGCTTTACATAAAGTACAAAAAGATTCTTTAAAGGGGCCACCAAAAGCAGAGGCAATACAGTCAATGAAAAAAGTTTAAAACCAACTACCAAAAAGTTCCTTTTTTTGGTTTTAAGCATTGTGATGTCATCTGGCTTGTTCAAGATTGCATATCTTATTGTATCAGTCCAGCTAGATTTGTTTAGCAATACAATACTCAGTGCATGCTTGGTTAAAAAATTATTTGGGCTGTTTCTTTGATACTCGTATTTTATAGTTTTTGAGAGTCAAAAGATGGGCAAAAAAGCCAATTTGTCTGAAACTAAGGGAGACAAAATTCTAATTTTGCATAAGGAAAGTATTCTGACCTAGTTTTGTGCTCTAATTTTTAAGCTTCACTGGCTGGACGGTACACATCATCGTAATCCAAACCACATTTTTTCATGGCAAGTATTTCTTTCATTTGGTAAATATGCAAGTTAGAGTACACACAAAAGTTTCTGGCTCATTTGCTCGCTTGTTTCATACAAGAATCCTGCTGCCTTAAATAATTCCATAAGTCATATCTTGTTAGCTTTTTGAATAGTTTTTAATTGATATATAGCTTTTAGAGAACCTGTAAAATTTTTTAGTTGGAAATATTGTGTTAGCATGTGTTTTTTCGTTGCATGGTGTTTGGTGTACTGAACCAAGCAACATAATGCTTCACACTTCTGTGTATTAAATTATTTAGCATGTTGTCTACCATGATAGTCACTGGTGATACCAGGCTGTATACTAAAGGTACCATGGGAGTCACTGGCAACTCCCAACAGTAATGTTTTTCAATTAGCCCTTAGAATCTTGTAATATGTTTTAGATTGCTCAAACTTTGGAAAATGGTAGAGAAAAGATGAAACTTTTTTACGTTTATGTAGTTTTTATTTATGATAATTTAAAGCAAAGTTGTGGTAACAAAACAAAAAAAAATTTGCAACTTTTTATTTAATTTCAAATCATCAATATAAAAGCTTACATTTCTTTGAGTTCAAAAATTTTATACTAATTGGAAATAATGTCATAAATCATCATTTCAATAAAAATTTAGTACCATCTTAAAATGATTTCGCAAATTTTTGACAAAAATATTTTTTGATAAAGAATTTTCAAATAAAAATTAAATGTTTCTGTAAAACAATGCAACCTTTTTA
Source organism: Diplosoma virens (assembly GCA_963680785.1). Taxonomy (NCBI): domain Eukaryota; kingdom Metazoa; phylum Chordata; class Ascidiacea; order Aplousobranchia; family Didemnidae; genus Diplosoma; species Diplosoma virens. The sequence continues at coordinate 27,648,974 of OY796883.1, forward strand.
ATACCTAAGTTAAGTATCTAAAAAATGAGTAGCCAAATGATGGAGTAATTTCTACTGTGATCACTAAAACACTTCAAACACATATAAGGATTAGTTGGGCACATTGAGCAGTATGTAGAGACAAGCTTGCACTTTTTTTTGTGTCTTTGGATGTCATAGATTTTGAAAGGGCAAAGTAATAATTCTCACAGCGCCTTCTCTTTTTTCTGCCATTAGGTAGTTTTTCTGTTGTTTCTTCTGTAGCATGACGTGAAGTAGTAGTAGTTTTTTTTGCTTTTCTAAATTCAAGCCTAGCAATTTTTTGACAAGTTCTTCTCTGAAATTTTTAATCTTCATCTTTCCGTTAGTAAGTTTTGTGTAAACAATAAGAGCATTAACCACACTTGTACTTAAGAGCAATTCAATTGCTACCTTATTATACCATATAACACTTTTCCTTAGTGGACTAAAGTAACTTGACATCTGATCTGAGATATCCACACCTTGCTTGGACTTATTATACTGTATTATTGCATCTGGTTTTTTTACTGCCTTTCCTTTTCTATTGAGTTTCCTGTTTCTTGAATTTCTCCTTTATGTTTTGTTGATAAGAACCCAACCATTGGAGGTACATTTCTGTGTCTCTTGATACTGATCCCAAGCCTGGGCAAATGGGGAGGGTTGCAGCAGGAAGGGCATCCAGCGTAAAACTTTTTTGCCAAAACAGACAAATGTGTAATCATTATCAATCCATACCGGATCGGTTGCAGCCCAGGTTACCAAAGACCGCCTCAGGTGTCACACAGCAGGGTACCTGTGGAAATTATGCTACTGCTAAACATAATGAAAATAAGAGCAGAAAAAGAGGAGGAAAGCAATTGAAGAAGCAGCAAGTGTGGAAAGGAAGACGCTCACTCATAAGGGTGGGTACTTTAAATATTAGAACAATGACTGGAAGGAGATGAGAGCTGGCAGATATGATGGAGCAAAGGAATGTAGACATATTGTGCCTACAGGAAACACAGTGGAAAGGTAGTAAAGCAAGAAACATTGGCAGTGGATGCAAACTATTTCACAACGGAGCTGATGGAAGAAAAAATGAGATAGGGATAGTGCTGAGAGAGGAGTTGGCTGAAAGTGTCCAGGAGGTGAAGAGGGTGTCAGACAGACTAATGGCCATAAAAGCTAGAGGTAAATGCATCCATCCTAAATATAGTAAGCCCATATGCTCCACAGGTTAACAACAGCATGGAGGAGAAAAATGATTTTTGGGAAGACCTGGATGGGTTGATAGAAAGTATATCAAAAGAAGAGAGGATAGTTCTTGGTGCAGTCCTTAATGGACATGTGGGCAAAGGAAACATAGGGGATGAAGAAATAATGGGGAGGTATGGTGCTGGAACAAGAAATAAGGAAGGATCAATAGTTGTGGATTTTGGGAAAAGGATGGATTTTGCAATTGTTAATTACTTATTTCAAGAAGATGAACACAGGATGACGTATAAGAGTGGAGGAAAAAGTACCGAAGTAGATTATGTGATGTACAGAAGGAGGATTTTGAAGGAAATGTGTGATTGTAAGGTAATATTGAATGAGTGTGTCACAAAGCAGCACCGTATGGTGGTATGTAAAATGGTTCTTATGGTGAAAAAGAAAAAAGCAGAGAAAGTAAAACCAAAGATACAGTGGTGGAAACTGAAGGAGACAAGCTATCAAGAAGCGTTTAGACAAGAGGTGACCAGGATTTTGGGAGATAAGGACAGGTTACCTGACGAGTGGGACAAAACAGCAGAAATGCTAAGAAAAACAGCTGAAACTGTACTAGGAGTAACATTTGGGAAACGAAAAGGAGACAGGAAGGCATGGTGGTGGAATGAGAAAGTTCAGGAGAGCATAAAAGAAAAGAGGCAAAGAAAGCATGGGACAAAACAAGAAAGGAAAATAAACTAAAAAACATACAAAGAAAAGAAGAGTAAGGCAAAGAAGGCAGTTGCAATGGCAAAGGGATGTGCCTATGACAATTTGTATGCTAGATTGGAAACAAAAGAAGGTGGAAAGGAGTTGTACAGATTGGCTAGGCAGAGAGACAGAGCAGGGAAAGATGTACAGCATGTGAGGGTTATAAAAGATGAAAACGGTAATGTTTTGGTAAATTCGGAAGCAGTGTTAAAGAGATGAAAAGAGTACTTTGAAAAACTGATGAACGAGGAAAATAACAGAGACCCTAGGACAGAGAAAGCAGAAGTGGTTGAAAGCAGAAGTGGTTGACAAAGAGGTAAATTGTGTCAGTGGAGAAGAAGTAAAAAACGCACTAAGAAGGATGAAAAAAGGTAAAGCAGCTGGGCCAGATGAGTTGCCAGTAGAAGTTTGGAAGTGCATGAGAAAGATGGGGATAGAGTTTTTGACCAGACTGTTCAACAGACTATTAATGGGTAAACAGATGCCAGAAGAATGGAGAAGAAGTGTGCTTATCCCAATCTATAAAAACAAAGGCGACACACAGTGCTGTGGAAACTACAGAGGAATAAAGCTAATGAGCCACACAATGAAGGTATGGGAAAGAATTATTGAAGCCAGGTTAAGGGATAGAGTGGAGATTAGCAAACAGCAATATGGATTTATGCCAGGAAAGAGAACAACCGATGCCATGTTTGGTCTAAAAATATTGATGAAAAAGTACAGGGAAGGTCAAAGAGAGCTACATTGTGTATTCGTGGACCTAGAGAAGGCTTATGACAGGATTCCGTGGGAAGAGCTGTGGTACTCTATGAGAAAATCAGGAATAGTGGAAAATTATGTACAACTACAGGGTGTCAAGAAAGTTCCCGATCCTAAACAAAATTATATAGGGCTAATGACAGAAGGTTAAATCAACAAAAGGTTTATTGTGGTGATAGAACAAAGCTCCATGAACATAAAAAAATCTGGTTTATTCAAAATGACCCCCATCTGTATCAATAACACGTTGGAGCCTCTGTTGGAAATTCTGACAAGCAGCATGAAGGGCATCTTGAGGAATTTTCTCCCATGCTCGTTTCAGGGAAGCTCGAAGATCCTCCAGATTGTTATGGGGTGAAGAACAGGCTTCTTTTTCCAGAATACCCCACACACAGAAATCCATAGGATTGAGATCGGGCGAAGATGGTGGCCACAAATCTTTGGTCCAGAATGAAAGAAAGTGCTCTTCGCACCACTTCTGCATCTTCTTTGATGTGTGAGAAGGCGCGCCGTCTTGTTGGAAGGTGAAGGACTTATTTTTGAACTTTTTCTTCATCGATGCAAGGGCAGGGGTTAAAATATCATTGACATACGAATCTGTATTCACTTTGACCCCCTCTTTAACAAAAATGAGGGGAGATTTCCAAGATTTGGAGATCGCACCCCATACCATCACAGACGAGGGTTTCTGTTGGCGTGAAACGAATTGAAGATGATCAGGGAGGTCCTTGGGCGACTTTCCGAGAATCCTGTCATTCTGGGTGTTGAACTTCGCCTCCACCAAGAAGAGTTTTTCGTCTGAAAAAACGATTTCGCCTTTCTCCGTGCCTCCCTTCAGACAGTTCAGCAGAATTTTGGCCCTCTCCTTTCTTTTTTGCTTCTGGAGGTCAGTTAGGAGTTGTCTTGTCCTGATTTTGTATGGGGACATTTTGAGATCCTGTTCAACAATTGTTCTGACAGACTCATGGCTGATATTCATGTCTTTAGCCGTTTTCCTCAAGGATCGTTTGGGGTTCCTCCGAATTCTCTCCCTGAGGGCCTTGATCTTCACTGGAGTGCGAGCGGATCAAGGTCGTCCACTCCTATCCTGATCCTCCATGGTTCCAAGTTCTTGGAAGCGCAAGATTGTATCGCGAACAGTCGATTTTGGTGCTTTTAGCAACTTCATAATTTTAGAATTTGAATGTCCCACACGATGAAGTTGAATGATTGCAGGTCTTTTACTCATTTTATTATTATTTTAGCCAAAAAAATTTGAAAAGTGTATCTGAAACATTGAAAAGGAGGATTAAGTGGAAAAATGACGTACAGAACTTCTCATAATTCATTGAAGTTTTTGAATTACATTAAATTTAAAAATCGATCGGGAACTTTCTTGACACCCTGTAGTACAGGATATGTATGAGGGAAGCAAAACAGTGGTGAGGTGTGCAGTAGGAACTACAGAAAGCTTCAAGGTTAAGGTTGGACTGCACCAGGGATCAGCGTTAAGTCTGTTCCTGTTTGCAGCGATAATGGACAAGCAAATGAATGAAGTAAGGAGAGAACCACCATGGACGATGTCGTTTGCTGATGATGTTGTGATTTGCAAAGAGACCAGGGAAGAAGTGGAGCGGAGATTAGAATTCTGGAAGTATGCATTGGAAAAAAGAGGGATGAAAGTAAGTAGGTCAAAGACTGAATATCTTTGCATTAATGGAGGAAATGATGACTAAACAATGAAAATGGAGGATGCAAAAGTGCCAAGAGTAAAGGAATTTAAGTATTTGGGATCAACGGTGCAAGAAAGTGCTAGTTGTGAGAGGGAGGTAAAGAAGAGAGTACAGGCAGGATGGAATGGATGGAGAAGAGTATCAGGAGTAATCTGCAACAGGTGGTTACCAGCTAGAGTAAAAGAAAAAGTGTACAGTTCAGTGGTAAGACCAGCAATGGTGTATGGACTTGATATGGTGGCAGTCACAAAGAAACAAGTGGAAGAAATGGAAGTCGCAGAGATGAAAATGTTGAGGTTTGCTATGGGAGTGACGAGAAAACACAAGATTAAAAATGGGTACATCAGGAGTACCGTTAAGGTAGAACGCTTAGGAATGAAGATGAGGGAGGTAAGGCTGAGGTGGTATGGACATGTCATGAGGAAAGACCAAGAGTGTGTAGGAAGAAAGATAATGGAAATGGAGTTACTGGGAAAGAGGAAAAGAGGGAGACCAAAGAAAAGATTTTTAGATGTAGTAAAAGAAGACATGGGGGAAGTTGGTGCAAAGGAGACAGATGTTGAAGACAGAAAGGTTTGGAGAATGATGACACACTGTGGCCACCCCTGACTAAAGGGAAAGGCCAAAAGGAGAAGATGTTTTGTTGATAGGAATCTAACTTCTTGCTTATCCTTCCAACATCCAACTACTACTCCATTCTTTTCCTTGGATGCAATTTCTTCTTTTTTTAAAGTGGGAAAAGGCTGTAGGATTTCTTTAGGAATAGCTTTTGAATTGTTTCTTAGAGTTCCAACTAAATGAGTCTTTTTTTTCCAATAATTTTATTCCTAGATCAATATTGGTATAGTAGTTGTCTACAATTAAAGTTCTTCCTTCATTTAGTTAATCAGAGATGAGATTTATTACTGCTCCATCAGAAACTCTATTACCATTTACAGTTGTATCTCTGTCTTTACCAATGTAAACAATAACTTTGTAGGTGTTAGTTCCGCTACGGAAAATGATTCAAACTTGGAACGAAGAATACTAGTTTATTCCAATATTTATGTAGTTAATTAAGTATACTAAATTAGCTTATAACAAATTTTGTTCTGTTCCGAACCTCTGCCAATAGGCTATTCAATTCCAAAAAGATATAAGAGAAAGTGGCCAGCAGGCTCTCCAACTAACATCCGTCTCAAAAAAAAGAAAAACGACCAAGAACAACTGCCTTATGTGCCAACTATTACACATAAAAGAATCGCCAAAGGTGCAGGCAACCGCAGTGCGCACAAAGCACCAGGTGCCATGTGCAAACTTTAATTAACACATAATCACAGGCTTGGTTCATTGTAACTTGGCTTGGCAACACTACACTCCCCATCAAAATGTTACATTAACATTTTAAACATTCCAAAAGCGTCATCAACTCGGCAGTAACAGTAGTATACAATAAGGTAAATCTAACATAAATACCCATCAAATCAATAAAATGAATAGCAAATGAACTTAGAATAAACAGAAATTTATAAGGCACATAAATTACACAAGTACACATTTAGTAAATTCAACAACGCAATCTTCGTAAACAGGATTACCTAAATAGCAAATAAACGTAATTTCACCCATAATTACCAAGCAGTTTTTTTGATCAGACACAATTTGGTAACAGGTTTAATTAATGTGGAATTGCACGCCTTGACTTGGACTACTCGCACAAGGCCTTCCCTATCAGTTAAGGTTCAAAGTACTCTCCTTACTATCCAATTTGACTTATGTTGCATACCTTCAACCAACAATACTACATTCCCTACTTCAAAATTTCTTTCGCGATTGAACCATTTTTGCCGCTTTAAAAGATTGGGAAGGAATTCTTTGGCCCAACATCCCAGAATTGATTGGCAAGAAACTGTACTTGAGCCCGACGCCTGCATGTGTAACAGCTATTTGTGTCGAACATGCCAGGCAGTAAATTAGGACTGCCTCTTAGCAGTAGCAGATGGTTGGGGGTTAAAGGCTCCTCTTTAGAATCATGGAGCATCAATGGGACCAAAGGTCTGGAATTTAAAATCCCCTCCACCTCAGTCATTAAGGTGACTATACCTTCTTCAGTCAATGTCTGCATCTGAGTTGAAGCATTTAAAATTCTGCACACTGAGTGTATCATTCGCTCCCACATGCCACCCATGTGACTTGCATAGGGAGGGTTAAAGCGCTATTTAATTTTTAACTGAAGGCAGAAATTATTCAATTTTGATTGTTGTAGACTTTGAAGTGATTCATGCAAAACATGTTCAGCACCTACAAAGTTAGTGCCATTGCCACTGAAAATCTCATCAGGTTAACCCTTTCTGGCTATAAATCTTCTCAGTGCATTTATAAAGGAGTCTGTAGATAGGTTGCTAGCCACCTCGATGTGCACTGCTCTTGTTGTTAAGCACAAAAATATGCATCCATATCTTTTAATCTGGCTTCTTTCCTGCTTGGCACCTTTGACAATCCAAAAGCATTGTCATAATGAGGTCCAGGTATGACTGGTGCCTGCATGGCTGAGTTTATCATGATGCTGTCTTATAACTAACTCAGTCAAATGAGAACATTAAAGCATAATCATCAAATGCTTCATGTCTACATCAAAGTCAAGTTGCACGAGCCTGCCACCTACCTGTGCTACCCCATCAAGACAAATGGGGTTAATCTTTCGCAGGCATAAAAGCCATCTATGTGAAGATGTTTTTGTAAACAAATATGGGAAATGCTGCCTCGGGTGTATTTGACGAGTTCAATTTCTGCATTTTGCAAGTCCTTGACAGTAATCTGTTGAATTTTCAAATTACAATCAAAACTGCTGCAATTCTGCAAGAAGAATTTGTATTTCAAAGTCCAAGCTGTCAAACACTTTAGTTTTTGTATAAATCAAAGCAGCGGTTGATGAGCTTATCTATTGAATTTAATTCACCAGTAAAGTGCGATTCCAAGGCAGAATAAACAGTCTGCTCCTTAGCCAAAATAAATTCTTCAGGCAGAGTTAGGTTTGATAATGTATTTGTAGGCCACTTGGCACAGGGCTTTGTCAAAAACTCTGGTCCGTCTAACCATTTTTTAATTTTGCTAGAGTTAGCTCGTGTGCCACGAGAAGCAAGATCAGCAGGATTTAAATTCCACAGCACAACGCTAACAATCAAGCTCAGTATTTTGTTCAATGATTGCTAAACGATTGGCCGCAACACAGGAAAGCATTTGGTATTGTTTTTTATGCAATGAAGTACGGCTGTAGAGTCAGTTCAGAAAATTAAAACTACAGGTAGATCTAACTCCGCCTTCAATAAGCAAGATAAGTGTACAGCTAGGACAGCAGCAGTTAATTCTAATTTAGGTATTGATACCGACTTAATTGAGGCTAATCTATTGGGAGGAATACGTTCATTGCATTTTTATATTTTCTTTTATTTTACAATGATTTTTTACTACTTGGCAAAATGTATATATTCATTCAGTAAAGCTCTTTCTACTGTAAAAAAACTGTGCTGATCGTCTTTTTGAGAATTTTGAGATTTTATTATTTGTGAGGCTTACATATGAAATATCCAGGGGATAAAAAGCAACATTTTTGACACCTTCTATTCTTTGCTTTACATCAAGGCCAAAAAGCTGCTGAAGCAGCCTGGGACATTTGCATGGTATACAGGGAAGGTGTCATAGGCAAATCCAAGTTCAAAAATGGCAAATTTTGACATCGACGACACACCCCGCAGCAGAAGACCTTCTGAATTTGACAAAGACCATCTCAAAGCACTTTTGAAGGAGGAAGTCGCCAAACAAGTCATGAATTGGCCAAGAAATAAACTGCAATCAAAAAACGATTCTCAATCATCTTCATTCAATGGGGTTTGCCCAAAAATTGGGAGTCTGGGTGCCTCATGAGCTTAGCAAAAACAACAAAGAAAAGAGAAGACCTTCTGAATTTGATGAAGACCATCTCAAAGCATTTTTGAAGGAGGAAAGTCGCCAAACAAGTCATGAATTGGCCAAGAAATAAACTGCAATCAAAAAACGATTCTCAATCATCTTCATTTAATAAGGTTTGTCCAAAAATTGGGAGTCTGGGTGCCTCATGAGCTTAGCAAAAACAATAAAGAAAATCGCCTTCAAATTGTTTCTCAACATCTCATCTGCCATTGAGCAACACACAGTCACAAACAGCATTTTTTGTACCGAATTGTCACAGGAGATGAGAAATGGTGCCTATATATAAATATGAAGCAAAGAAAGGAATGGGTGGCTCCTGGAGATATGCCAAAGCTGAGAGTTAAGCCTGACCTCCATCCAAGGAAAACCATGATCTGTGTTTGGTGGGACTGGGAGGGCATGGTGCACTGGGAAATGCTCAAAAGGAATGCCACAGTCAACAAGGAGCTCTACATATTCTATTTGACTAAAAAAACATTGCGTGAATGAGGCTATTTGACTAAAAAGACCCCATCAACAAGGCCAAACCATACTTCTTCATGACAATGCCAGGCCTCATGTTGCACAAGTTGTTAAAGCCGCACTCCAAGAGCTCAAATAGGAGGTCCTTCAGCATCTGCCGTACTCTCTGAACCTTGCACACACGGATTACTATCTTTTCCGCTCTTTGTCGAACCATATGAGGGTTGTTACCTTTGACAATGAAGAGGACCTTAAAAACTGGATCAACAAATTCTTCGATACCAGACCTGGAGATTTTTGGCAAAACAGCATCGATAAATTGGTCGAGAGATGGGAGGAGGTCGTAAACAGCAACAGAGAATACATAATTTATAGCCATAACTTTTCATTTTTGTTTAAATAAAAATCTTTGATAAAAACGCTACAAACATATTCCTCAACCTAATAGATTTTCCCAAAAGAAACGAACAATGGACAAAATTTTTTGTATCAATTATGCAAAGATATGAACATGCACTGTTTGCAAGCAAAGAAGTGTCAGCAAAGCAGTGAATCTCATAGCTCGCAGCTGATACTTGGGTAAAATACCAGGAAATCCTAAGCTCATTCAAATGAGGCAATTCCTCTAGCCAGCGAACCACCTAGCATTTACTTCTTTGCTGATAACGCTATCCCAATTAGCTTTCCATTTGCACAAATCTTGAAGCAATAATTTTGCCTCTAAAATTACTGGTGCTATAAATCCCAGGAGGTCGTAAACACTTGCTGTCATGGAAAGTAACCCTTGTCTTGTAAAAGGTTTTTTGTTGACACACATGTTGAAAGTAAAGTAATGGCCTCTTATATGCAATTGCATACCCAAGACCTTTTTCTTCACACTGTTATCTAACATAAACTTGCCTAAATTTGATCTTTCTAATTCAGAGATAGATTCCAACACCTTGTCATCATTAGAAATCCATTTTGTCAAGTGAAAACTGGCATCTAGCCAAAAGTTCTGTGAGTTTTTGTTGCATCGTGACCGCTTCCTTAACTGTAGAAACTGAAACCAAGCAGTTGTCAACGTAAAAATTATGAAGCATGGCTCCTGATATCATAAATGGATATAAATGACTAAATTCACAAGCGGTCTGCCTCAAACAGAAATTTGCACAACTTGCAGATGAGGTTGCACCAAAGGGGTATACCACCATTTTATAAACTTTTGTTTCTTTATACAGGTCTCCTTTGATCCACCATTAAAGGTGATACAAACAAAGTTTTGATACATTAATGATGTATTGCTAACATATATACAGTATATACTGTGTATAATGAGTTGTCAACTTAAAACGAATTGTAAGTACTTTTAAGTGTACATCTTACACTCACAAGACAGACTTTGCCACATTGTGTAATTTAACTTTCTTTCAAGATCTTACTTTAACTTCTTTTATGCAAACTGACTGTAAAAACATGAAATGCATTTTGCAAAAAAAATTGACATGATGGGCAAAAACAAATGTGATTTTTTATCTCAGCGCCCCAAAATTAGGCAGAATATGTTTTAATTGTTCAGTCAGCAGAAAAATTATTTTTGAATGCAGATCAGTGTAATTAATTATTAATTATATTATTCGTTATATCTTAACTACTTAATAATAAATAATTACATCTTATACTCAAAAAAAATAAAAATATAAAGGTTGGTTCAAATATATCAGAATCATAATTATCAATACAAATTTAAAATAAGTTTAAAAAAATTTTACCCTAAGTTTCTGGAAATAATCAAAATCTAAAGAAATATTTCCATTACAACACTAAAAGACAAATCTTTGCTTGCACTGAACAAAATCAATCATTGATTTGCTTAAATGTTTCTTTTACTAAAAATATATACTTTGATAAAACTATTATGCTGATTTAAATCAATTTAAAAAATATTTTTTAACACACAATGCAACAATACATTTCACCATAATTTTCTAATACCTCAAAGTCCATAAAATGTGACTTTAGGTGTTCAGTGCTATGATATAATACTAAAAAAATATCTCATTGCTTTGAATAATTAAGTTAAATAGTACCAGCATCAGCATTGTTGTTTCCATCACCTATGTGTAGATTCTGAGTGTATATGTCTCCATAAATGTTGGTTCTTGCTCTTTTGGATTTCGTTGATGGTCCTAGCTCCTTATCAAATTGTGATGTAGAATCAGACATTGTTATCAACTAAAGCTTTAAAAATATCAAGCAAATGTTACTCTTGTTTGCACTCTTGAAGACTTGTTATTGTGTACATCAAGACAAAATATATATTATAGGGTTTAATATTAAATCCTTAAATTTTTTTAATAATTCATAAATAACTTTTACCTTATTTAGAATTTTAGACAATAACATTCGCTTGCTCTCTCTTTCAACATATTTAAAGATGAAAAATCATCTATAGTTTTATCAAAAGTAAGACTACATGTAAAATTTAAAGATTCCGAAAAACCACATAAAACTGTTTTGCTAGAAGTGGCACACCAAGTTATTTATAGTTTTATTCAAACATTATCTATTTACTGTATACAGTATATGAATAAAAACTATTAATTTATTTTATTTTTTAGAATATTAGAATTAGAATTTAATTTTTAAAATTAATTTTTTTATTTACAGTAAATCAGGCTATAACCTTTGAATATGTCGCTTCTGGAAAAATAGTCACTGTTGGGGTTTGTAAACATCTTATGGTGAGTTCATCAGCACACAAGTAAAAATCAATGCTATTTTTTTTTAAGAGTCTCGGCCACATCTATAAATAAAGAAAACTACAACTCTGACAGTATTTATTTAAATATAGAAATTCAATGATGGCCAATTTTATGATTAACACAGGTTTACTTCATTCTCTGGTCATCTGTCTATCTCGATCTCTCTCTGGCATGTTGCTTTTCAGTTAATCATATAATGAAAAAATTTATTTAATGTTTTAAATCTTTTTTCTAAATAATGTTTATCTTTTTTTTAAACAAAAAAGTCACATAATATTAAATCACGTGACAAGCAATTTTCTGATGAAATGAGGGCTATTAAGCTACACAGAAAAAGTGGCAGTGACTCCAACTTTACAATCAGCTAACAAGTATTTTAAAAAGATCAAAAAAAGAACAAGAAAAATAAATACATAAAAAATTAAGCTTCAGTAAATATAGATTGCAAGCTAAATATTAAATCAACGATGTAGCCAGTGGTAAGCTCTGCAAACAAAATTACAATATTTCAAGAACATTTGGCAAAGAAAATTTGCCACAATATTTTATGTAATTAGCACAAAAACTGCATATAGAAGATCAGTTTGTTCAATTTAAATTTTAGATTTTATGTGTTGTGTAGGTCACAATAATATATTTATTCTTATGACCTAGACAACATGTAAAATGTGTAGTAAATATAAGCAATGAAAAATGTGTATGTCATAATAGTATATTTATTATCATCGTCTAAAAACAGTTATTTTGAGATTATAGCCTTTGTTTATATATTTCAATCTATCTATTATAAATACAAAGATACAACTTAATGATTTCTCAATATAATGTAAGTTCAGGATTTCCACCTATACCATTGTTCTCTACATTCTATTCTAAGAATATATCAATTAGTAAATTACAAAATCATTCTTAACAAAATCCCACACAATTCTCTAAGCTTTCATTCATAAAAACTCATTCAAATACTCATATTTTTTGTTAAGAATAATTTTTTTAATTAATTTTCCCCATCTATTAGGTGCCCAAAAAGTCTTTGCCAATTTTTATGAAGAAAATTAAAGATTCATAGTTAAATTATCTTCCATCTCTTTCCCAGCTGTTGCAAATGAAGTCTTATGGTTTCATCACTTACATTAAACCTCAAAGCCAGTTCATGACAGGTAGACATGAATCTGACTCTATGGCTTCCTTTAAACTGCCATTTTTTAGAGATATTGGTCGTCCAGCTCAAGGTTCATTTTCAAGGGTTTCATTGCCAGAATGAAACTTTGGAAACCAGTTTGGTGCAGTTCTTTCACTTACTGCACCTTCACCAAACACTGTACATAGCTTACGAGAAGCAAATGAAGCACTTGTGCCAAGTTTAAACTTGTACAACAGACAAGCATAAATTATCAATTTTCTATCAGTCATTTTTAAGGCTCTGATATAAGAAATAACATTAGTCATAAAAAATTATAAAAACTGAAATCATTCAACAATTTACTTGTCAATACAAGTTGGTTCCTGTATAACTATGCTTGTTATTAATGAAAAAGGGGGGCCTAAAATAAGTCAACAAAAATCGGCAAAGACTTTTTTGGGCACCTAATATGTGTCTTATAAAAGATCCACCACTAATTGCAAGTTTGGAGCTTATTTAGTTATAGACAGTTTTGCATTATTTTAGCAATAAATGAAACTGGAAAATATAAATTAATCTATGTAAAACATAAGTGTAAAAACCATTTTCCAGCCACTAAGTGGAGATGGCAACAGCTGCTATGCCAAACAAGCTTTGACTTTATTCAATTTGTTTTAACAGCAAAGTCATGAAGTAGATAGCTTATTTTAGGGATTTTATTAGAGTTTGGACTTTAAGATTTTATAATCTGTTAGCTGTCCAATGAAAACTAATCTCTTGCACTTATCAGACTAGACAAGAGATGTCCAACCTGTGGCCTACTTCATGTTTTTCTGTGTTTTAGTGCTCACTCAATTTTTTTAGTATTTTTTTTGTGGTCATGTGGTCGTGGTAAAGTCTAAGAAAACAAAGTAAATACGTCAGTTGGTTGCTGCATTGAGTGACATCCAAAGTACTGATTTATGAAAACTTTTGTGGGCAGAGTTTCTCATAAGGACGCTTGGTCCAAGCATAGTTTGCAGTATTTATATTCTTTTGCTATTGAATTAATATTGATTGTGTTCTTTCCAAGCACATTTTACAATATCAAGTGATTGTTAGTTACGCTTACCATACTTCCTGATCTTTTCATCTGGTTTTTTCCCAGCTGATTCACCAGAAATCAAAGACAGATTTGAAATAAAGACCTGGTTTTTTTTAGAGAACACTACTTTTTGGGACGAATTTTTTTCTAATAGCAAGCATCCCAATTTGCCCTTTTGAAAATATGGTCTGCCTATTTTTAGTTAATGACCTGAGTGGGATTAAAGATAGTAACTTTGAACCAATGTGGAATAATTTCAAATCAGATTACAGTAGTAGCAGTGATGCTGCTAGTAATAAAAAAAGAAAACATGCTGATTTATTAGAAGAGTGAAAAAAAAGATCCGATATTATTAGAGATTCTAAGTCCAATCTCAGAAATTAATATATGGTCAGGGTCCAAGGATCCACTGTTAGACAAAGATAGTGTCACTCCTAGTCAGCAAAGCTCAGGTGGCTGGATGCCTCAAAGTATAGGTTGGTATGCAGTACTCAGCTGTTCAGTAGGCCAGAAAGCAGCTGTGCACAATGCTTTGGCACCAGAACCCCATCCTCAGCCTTCAAGTTCCCATAACAGTGTGATGCGCAAAAAACTATCTTTTGCAAAATGCTACTAGATGGTGATAAAAAGTGAGCAATCTGTCCAGTTTTACCACAAAATAAATAGAGGTTGGAGAAAATGATAAAAGTCTAAGACTGTTGTAAACATTTGGCTCATGCTGGGCCTATTGATTCTTTAAAACAAAAATTGCTAAATTTACTCACATACTAAACATGCAGATAAAAGCAAAAGCTAGGATAGTGACAGGGTTCAATAAATAGCAAATAAAAAATGCAATACAGGGATTATTTTTTGATCGAAGTTTTTTTTAAATAAGATTTGTTCCAAACTTCTCATGATTACATTACAACTGATAAAAAGAAAAAGTAAGAGAGTTGCAGTCTGGCCATCTCTGTTCTTACTATTCTGTCAATTGACTAAGTTTTAACAAGTTTTATGTTTGTCATGCTTTAACATCAATAGTTTTAGCAATCTTCAAACTTTGGAAAAAAAGCAGTGTCAATTCACTTACAGTAGTGTATTGCTGTAGCTTCAAATTTTGGCATTTTGGACAAGACAATTAAAACCAGTCTTATTAACTGTCGATGTTTTGCATGACTACTGGAGAGAATTACAGTATATTTTGAGATTATAGATAACAGGCTGTAGCCAGTGATGGCTTTAGGAAAAGGGGGGCCTGGTGCAAGAAATATGAGGGGGCCACTGCAAATAACATAAAAATTACCTATTCTGGGGGCAAAGCCCCCCAGACCTCCAAGTAAACAAACAGATCAGCAGCTGTTCAAAAGATTAGCAAATACTACTTGTTTAATGCTTTGATTGGTGATGAGTGGTGAACCAATAATTTTTATTGATCTGATGATCAAGAAGATGTACTGTATCAATAGTTTTAAAAAATGCATTGAAAAAGATTAAAGTAACAGAAGTATGTGAGTTAAAAGTAACATTACCTAAAATATAAACATAAGTGAGCAAGATATATTGCACTACGTCAATTTTTACAAAAACTACTGCATTTTTTGTATCAGTAACAAACAATGTTGCCTTAGCCAAGTGTACTGGCTGGCTATGGTTATACTACATATGTTTCAACTCTACTGCCCTGCTCTGCACACAGTTTCATTATAATCTGTGCATAACTCAAAACATAAATAAACTTTAAATAAAAATTTATGAAATCTAAACTTTTTTCCTAATATTTATATATAGATAAGCAAACTCACTGATAGCTTTTTTCTAACTGGTTTATTGAAAACATTTTTGCTGTAACTGCTGCATACTTGTGACTTTAAAGTGCTGCAACAGATTCAAGCTGCATCATTTTGAAATACTTGCTCATTTTAATATTAATGGTTCCTTTTTTTAATCTGTCAACTCATTAATATTAAATGCAACCTTTAAACAAATGAAGCAAGAATGAAAAAAATAACAATAGTTAAAAAGCAAAGAATATGATTAACAACAGTTTTGCATAAATAATGAATACCGGTAAACAAAAAAATAAAACTGGTGATCTACTTTTCTTAGGCCACTGATGACTGAAAAGTCAATAACCATCTAGGTCAGCACTAGCAATTTTTAAAGAACACTTTTTTTAAAGAATCACAAAAGAATTAAAACAAATACTGATTCATTGCTAAAAAATATCAACAATTGTTTTATGCAAATAATTAGCTTCTTTGTGATTTATTATCTTATAAAGTAATCATATTATCATAAATCTATGAAGGTTGTCCTGATAATGCTTGTGCATATTGTTTTTATGCTTCTACATTAAGCATATTAATTGTTATGTGTCATTTTAAATGTTTTTTATTAAAAAATTAGTTATACAAGTTTTAATTCTCTGAAAACATATGCCAATTGAGTGTGTCTACAAATTTTTCCATTTAATGTAGGAATAGAGTTTTTATGAGGTAGTTTTTTGCTGTATATCAGTCTGTTTACCTTCTTTGTGCTATACCAGTAAATTTTAGTTTAGCCAACTAAAAAACACTGTTGTTCTATAAGCTGCAAGCCATTATAACTAAAAATCACAAACAACTAAAAAACACTAAGTATATAATAAAGAGCTTCTTTGTGGTACAGAATTTTAATATCACTTTAAACAAAGTTGATTTAATCAGAGCCATAAGCTATGGCTCCGATTAAATCGACTTTGCTTAAAGCAATATTAAGTATATAATATATTACACTGACTTTTCATGTTTTTTAAATATAGGGTTTTCCAATCTAATTGTTGTTTTTGCAATCTATTTTGTTTTGCAAAAGCTTTTATATACATATATACCTTTGTATAGGGTCTCCCAATAGGGTCTATATATGTATATATATAATATGGGGTCTCTGTATTAGGTCTCCATAATATATATAGTCTCTATAATTAGATTTCTATAATACAGTCTCCATAATGGATAGGTATATAGACCTATTGAAGACCCTATATGGAGACCCAATATTATGAAACTATATTGTGGAATCCATATTATGGAGACCTAATATCTATTATTGAGACATTATGGAGACCTAATATAGGGTTTGCTGATCAAAATGAGATATACCAATTGAAATAAGATATTCACCAATCAAAATCAGATATTCATCGATCCAATTGAGATATTCACCGATCAATTGAAATGAGGATATTCACCAATCGAAATGAGATATGCACCAATCAAAATGAAACATTCACTGATCAAAATGGAAGAAAAAAAATAAAACAAAAAAGTATATATATGTAATCTCCATATATAGATAGGTATATAGACCTATCGGAGACCCAATATTATGGAGACTATATTATGGAGACCTAATATCTATTACTGAGACTACATTATGGAGACCTAACATTATGAAAACTATACTTTATATATACAAACCTAATTATGGAGACCTAATATTATGGTGACCTAATACAGAGACCCTATATTATCAAATGTACAGACCCCCATATATTATCAAATATATAGATAATATGGGGTCTCTGTATTAGGTCTCCATAATTAGATCTCCATAATATAGAGTCTCCATAATTAGGTCTCCATAATATAGTCTCCACAATGTAGTCTCAATAATCTCAATAATCAATAGTCTCAATAGTCTCAATAATAGATAATAAATATTGGGTTTCCATAGGGTCTCCAATAGGTCTATATACCTATCTACTGTATATATACATTATAGAGACTATATTACAGAAACCTAATTATGGAGACATATATATATACATACATACTATGAAGACCTAATTGTGGAGACCTAATACAGAAACTCTATATTATCTATATATGTACATAGACCCTATTGGGAGACCCTATACAAAGATATACTCGTATATATATATGGTCGGACGTGTAGTAGGATTCCTGGCGTTGTCCAACCCCTTGCTTAATATATGTATATATATACAGGGTGGGGCAAAAGTCCTGTTACAAAATTTTGTGTCAATTTTAGTACTAAATAAATTTAACTAAAAAGCTAACCTAGCATTATTAATTTATTCAAATATATACCTAGTTCTTGTTTTTCAGAAAAGTTTTAAGTATACACTGCGCAATGTTGCTAGAATTGAAAAGAAAATTCATTATTGAGCACCACAAAAAAGGATTTAGCCCCCCCGAAATTTTTAAACTAGGAAAAAAATTAAAATCAACCGAATGCTGATCAAACGAACGATTGATCAAATTGAGGAAATATCCTCAATTACAGACAGACCTCGATCAGGACACCCTCGCAGCTCAAGAGCACCTAATCTGATTAAAAGTGAAAAAAAATCAGGCGTAATCCGAGGAGATCGATGAAAAAAATAGCAAAGGAATCAAAAATATCACCAAGAACTATGCGCAGAATTTGTTACGATGATCTTAAGATGTCATTCTACATTCTACAAGCTGCAAAAGAGACAGGTCATTTCGAGGGCCACAATTGAAAAGAGACTGGCCAGAAGCAAACTATTGTTGAAATGACTCAAAAATGGCACGCTGCAAAATCTTGTCTTAACTGATGAGAAGTTATTCACTGTGCAACAGGCGCACAATCACCAAAATGATCGAGTTTTGGAAAAAACCTTAGATTCAATCCCTACCAATACAAGGAAAGTCTTCAGAACACAGAAACCTGCTTCAGTGATGGTGTGGACAGCAATTTTTGGAAAGGGAAAATCTTTTCTGATTTCTGTACCCTCGGGGGTTAAAATTAACAAAGAACTGTACATAAAGGATATTTTAGAGGGGGCTTCAATACCATGGTGCAAATCTCCATTTGGTGAAGACAATTAGACACTACAACAAGATGGAGCAGCAAGTCACACAGGTTGGGTGACTCAAGCGTGGTGTGAAAACAATTGCCCCGCCTGGATTAGTAAAGAGGAATGGCCTCCTTCTTTACCAGATATCAACCCTCTGGACTATTCTTTATGGTCAATTCTTGAGAGTGAAGCCTGCTCTAAACCCAGTTCTAGTATCGAAGCTCTGAAGTTTAAATTGATAAAAGCATGGGAGAAAATACCCATGAAAATAGTGCGTGCCTCCATCAATGATTTCTCCAGAAGACTCCGCGCTGCAGTAAAGGCTAAAGAAAAGCATTTTGAATAAAGTTTGTGTGAAATTGTTTGTTGGTATGAGTCTTGAATGTTTTCAAAATTTAAATATTGAAATAAAAGCTTTTTTTAAAATATATTAATATTTTATCTTGTAACAGTATTTATGCCCCACCCTGTATATATATATATATATACAGTGATGGCCTTAAAAAAAGGGGGGCCCGGTGCAAGAAAAGCAAGGGGGCCACTATTTAGTGTGCCAAAAAAAGGTAGCCAAAGCAGTTTTAGTATATGAAAGCAAAGTCATCACTAAAAAAGGTCTCCACTTTCCCAATTATTGATTGATCCTCGTAAAACATAAACAGTAGAAACTGGATATTACAACATCGGCTATAATGACAATTCGCTTTTAACAAAGCATTTTTGTTGGTCTTGGCAGAATTCCTATCTTTTATGTACATTTGACTTCGGCTTTAGTGACACCTGCTTTTACGACAATTCGCTTTTAACAACACCACTTTTTCATCCCCGTGAGCAAAATTACCTTATTTTGGGACAGTTATTGCCTTTTGTTTAAATGTGTGATGAGAGTTAGCAGCTCTAATCTTCCTTTAGGTGTCAAGCGTCTGCATCTAAAACAAAAGCAATGGCGTGACAGCGCATATACAAAACCATTGTTGACCTAATAAAAAGTACGTCTTTGCTCTACTGTGTACTGTAATTAAACAAAAAAGTACAGTTCTGAATATACAGTTGCAGAAAGATGTCTAACAAAAGAACATCATTACCATTATGAAAAAAATATGACATCTGAGGTGAACAGGAGAAATGATATGCCAGTGTCAATGCTTACTAAGAAACTTGAAATTTCAAAAACATCCTTAATCACAATTTTAAAGAATAAAGAAAAGATAATCGAAGACTTTGAGGCAGGTTGCAGCAGCAAAACAAAACAGAAGCGTAAGCATAATTTTGAAGCGGTGGATGAGCCTTTGGTGAAATGGTTTCATCAAGCAAGAGACGAAAAAATTCCAGTCAGTGGGGAAATGTTGCTGTTGAAAGCTCAAAGAGTATGCAGAAGTTTGTGGTTGTGAATGAAAACCCCAAAAAATTAAATATAAATTGGATGAATCGATGGATGGTGAGAAAGGACATTGTGTACAAAAAATTACACGATGAAGCAGAATCCATTGATTAAAATGGCATAGATAAGTAGCAAACAAACTGTTTTCCTGCTCTTTTAAAACAATTTGAGGCTGAAGACATTTTTAATGCAGACAAAACCGGGCTGTTTTATTGATGCTTACCAGATAGGACTAATGTTTTTAAAAATGATAACTGTGCCGATGGAAAACTTTTGAAGGAAAGATTAACTGTGTTAGTGACAGCAAGCATGGCTGGGGAAAAATTTCCCCTTCTTGTTATTGGCAAATCAGCTAATCCATGTTTCAAAAACATCAAGAAACTGCCTTTGCCATATGAATCAAACAAGAAAGCTTGGATAACTGCAGCAATTTTTGAAATGTGGGTAAAAAAACTAGACTCGCAACTGCAAAAAAGCAACCAAAACATTGCACTGGTGCTTGACAACTGCATAGCTCATCCCAAAGTTAAAAGGCTCACGAATATCAAGCTAATCTTTTTGTCACCTAACACAACAGCAAGAACCCAGCCAATGGATGCTGGGGTTATTCGATGCCTCAAATCACATTATCACAAAATTTAGCGAAAATGCGCTTGGTAGCCTTTAAAGAAAAGAATGACTTTACGATCAATGTTTTAGAAGGCACAAAACTTCTCTGCAATGCCTGGAATGTGGTCAGTGAAGCAACAATAACAAATTGCTTCAAAAAATTCAACTTCATCCAAACAGAAGACAATCAAGTTCAAGAAAAACAAACCAAGGATGATGGTGATGATGAAGTTGTTGGTATATTGAAAGACTTCAAGCGAATGGATTAATTCCTGAAATACTTGGCTTTTCTGATTATGCTACAAGCAACGATGGACTGTTAACACGTGAAACGATTATAGAGACAAGCATTTTGAATGAACTCACAACTGTTGATGTCAAGAAGACAAAGATGATGATGACATCATTTCTGTAGAAGACCTTCAACCTGCCACGATGTCACCATTTGAAGCACTGTCAGCAATCAGACAATTAGATCTCTTCTTCAGAAGTAGAGATAAGAACGAAGACACACTGCATTCGCTTGCACGAATACAGCAACAAGCATTGAACATAGCAGTTACTAAACCAAAACAAAAAAATCAGCAAGTTTTTCGTAGGAATGTAACTGTGTAAGGGATATAAATTATGTTTTTTAAAATTTAATTCATTTTTTAATAGCAGTTTTTCTATATCTAAACTGTACAGTACCGATGTATCCTATTTGTGTGTAAATACACTTATCAATTTATTTTTGACCAACTGATTTGCTTTGTTCTTGCACAGATTAAATGTAGCAAAGACATGCCATAAAGCAGTAATGCTCATTTGGTTACACTTGTAATCCCTGTTACATCTTTAAATTGAATTAAAAACACCTTGTAGGAACAAAATACACCAATCCTGCTATATCGGCAATTCGCTTTTAACAACACTTTTTTTATGGTCCGTTGAGATGTTGTAATAGCCAGATTCTACTGTATTATAATTAAAATTTTATGCATCATATCTGTTGCAGGTAATAACAAGAATTATTTAGAGTGTTGTTGCATATATCTTTATCTCATTGTGATTGGTGCATATCTCATTTCAATCGGTGAATGTCTCATTCTGATCAATGAATATCTGATTTTGATCAGTAAATATCTCGTTTTGATCAACAAACCCCATATTATGGAAATTATATTATAGAAAACTAATTATGGAGACCTAATATTATGGTGACCTAATACAGAGACCCTATATTATCAAATGTACAGATTCTATATTATATATCAAATATATAGATAATATAGGGTCTCTGTATTAGGTCTCCATAATTAGGTCTCCATGATATATACATAGTTTCCATAATTAAGTTTCTATAATATGATTTCCATAATATTAGGTCTCCAAAATTAGGTCTTTATAATGTAGTCTCAATAATATATATTAGGTCTCCATAATATGGTTTCCATAATATCGTCATTGTCGTTTGAAGGGTATCCACTCCAGGTCAGACACAAACAGGACTGGGGCTGAAGGTTTATCCTTTTACTACCCCAGGCTGCTGCACTGCCTGAATCAGATCCATGGTAACCCAAGTGTCACTCCCAGTTAGCAAAGCTTAGCTGGCTGAATGCCTGAGAGTACAGGTAGCTGGTCCTTTGGAGTAGGATGCAGGCATCCAGTAACTATGTGCAAGGCATCGTTCAGGACACTGTCGATGAGGCGAGTGTGAGCACTGCAACACCAGACTGACGCACAGTACTCAGCTGTTGAGTAGACTAGAGACAAGGTGGCTATGCATAGTGTTTTAGCACCAGCACCCCATCCCAAGCCCACAAGTCGTCTCAGCAGTGTGACATGCGAGGATAATTTTTTGTGTAATGCCACTAAGTGGTGACAAAACGTGAGTGATCTGTCCAGTTTTACCCCAAGATAAGTAGGGGTTGGACAGAATGGTAAACGTCTACTGTTGTTGTAGGCCTTTAGCTCACATTTGGCCTCTCAGTTATTTAAGTGAAAGGTTACCATCACCTTCTTAGTGTGACTGAGCTTCAACCTCCAAGTCTGGAGATATGCTGAAAGTGTCAACATGTCTTGGCTTAAAGCCCTCTCCTAAGTCCTTCCAGTTTCCAGAAGAGTGCAACAATGCTAAATCATCAGCATAAGCAAACTTTCTGGAAATCATGGAAGATCATAGGAATAGATGTTAAATAGGAGGGGAGCCAAGACCAATACCTGAGAAACACCGTTTTTAAGACAGTGTAGCCTGCTTTGCTTGCTGTCACTGGTGGTAAGCATGAAACTTCAATTTTGGACAAGCTCCATAATCATTTTGACCATGTGCTTATCCAGAAGTAGTCTCAGTAGCTTGCAGGTAAGGCCATGGAGCCAGACAGTGTCATAAGCAGCTGTCAAATCGACAAATACGGCACTGGCCTTCTTTTTAGCCTCAAAACAATCCTTGATGTTCTGGGTTGACTTCCCATGTTGGAACCCAGCCTGCTCTTTAGGGAGCAGTGGATCAATTAATGGCTCAACACGGGCACAGATAAGCCTCTCGAGGATCTTGTAGGGGACACAGAGCAGAGATATCAATCAAAAACTCTTTGGGTCCCCAACAGACTTTGTTGGTTTTGGGATCGTGATCAGAAGTGCTCTTCTCCAGATCTTGGAAATTTCGAGTCAGCGCAAACAGGAAGAAAGGAAGTCATGTAACCAGGACTTCAAAGCAGCTCCAGCATGGAGTATAAGCTCGGGGCAGATGGAATCAGGTCCTGGAGTTTTACCTAGTTTAAATGTTGGAGGGCAGCAGTAAATTCTCTGTGAAAAATTGTCAGAGGTATTTACTGGATCTGGTGTTGTGGCCCTCCAAAGGTCAGACACTTCTTGAAAGACAAGTCGAGATGACTTGTGATCAACAGTCTCGTATTTCCCATTTCTAACCAGCTGAGATGCAATAGCATTGACTGAAATGAGACAGTGATGAGGAGAGTGTTGTGATCTACCAGTAAGATTGTTCAAAATACTCCATGCTTTTCGACTAGAGTGTGAGAAGTCGATGCTCCAAACTGCCTCGGACCATCGATCCCTCCGCTTCCTGTCAAGCTTGGCAAGCAGAGCTGTAGCAGCCAAACTTGATTCGTCTCCCTGAGAAGATTGCAGAAAGGTTTTATAGAAGGATTCACACTCTGCATCCCAATACGAAATATAGTTATTTTGATACCCACGTGGGATAATCTTTTTGGCTGTTTTCTTAATGGTGTTACAAAAGTCCTGGTAAGCCACATCCACATCAAGTGAATCAGGCAGCAACAAAGTCTTTGTGAACTTATTCGTCAAAGCAATGTAGCGACTCCATTTGGCCTTACGAAAGTTCCATTGCTTAACAGGCATGCTTGACACTGACAGAGCAAACCTTGGTGGTGTAATAAGCGAAGGTCGATGTTGTGACCTGGGGAACTTTTTAAGGACACGTCTCCTCGGCAAGCAACTGTTTGGACCTACACTAGCGAAAGCTAGATCTGGATTGGTGCCAGTGTTCCAGCAGCCAGAATAAAAACTGGCAGCGTCCTTGGCATTATATAGGAGGGCAAGACAATTAATACTTGCCCAGCCACCCAAGCACTCACCGTCTGGACTGTTGTTATCGTAACCCCAGTCAGTATGATGACAGTTAAAATCACCAGTGTAAAGACATGGGTGAGGAAACACTGAGAGAGCCAAGGATCACAATCACATTGGCGGTGGTTTGTAGACATTGACTATTTTATAGCCACCAACATCCACACACAACCACTTGATCTCCGATGTTAGTGGAGATTGGTCCAAAAGCGTGTATCTTAGTCACTCGTGGACAAATGTGGCAAGACCATGCTTCCTGCTTAAAGAAGACCCAGATAGTTGGTAGTTCGAAAGTACCAACTTCTCTGCATCAGTGCAGTGGGTCTCCTGCAGTAGGGTGATGAGTGTCTCAGACTGCATAGCAAGGTGATGAAGACGTTCATCTTGCTTGCAGTGAGGCCTTCAACGTTCAACTGAAGAATAGTGGGTCTTCGGAACTTGTTGGCAATGTGCCCTTCAGTTTTATCCTGGCATTGCCGCATCCTGAAAAGGATGTTTGCCGACTAGCAGACCCACACTGAACATCAGAATGACTGGATACCTTTTCGTTTTGGTAGGTTCAGCTTCGGTCTGTCATTTTTAACACCAATGAACAGACTTCCTCATGGCCCAGGCTGCAAGAAAGCACCTAACATCTGGGCCTTCCGTTATACTGATAGTCCCATAATATTGGGTCTCCATATAGGGTGTCCGATAGGTCTATATACCTATCTATATATATTATGGAGACTATATTATAAAAATCTAATTATGGAGACTATATATATTATGGAGACCTAATTATGGAGACCTAATAAAGAGATCCCATATTATCTACATATGTATATAGACCCAATTGGGAGATCCTATACAAAGATATATATATAAAAGTTTTTGCAAAACGAAATAGATTGCAAAAACAAACGAATTTGATTGCAAAAAGAACAAATTTGATTGCAAAAACAACGAATTAGAAAAAAAACCCTATATTATACAAATCCAGTTATAAACTTTTAAAAGTACATACTTTTTGCACTAAAAGTAATGAATCTATTTGTACACATTAAAGCATCATTGCTAGTAAATGTTGAAATGTTCTTCTGTTAATAAGCTACTTTAAAATGGTTGAAAATTTAAAAGAATTGTACTTCAACTCACAAGTTACAGCTAGTTATTCAATGAAAAAAATTGCTTTCTTTGCATGTAGTGAAAATTGAAAAAACAGAACAAAAAAAGGGTGAACAGAATAAAAAATTAGAAAATAAATAAAGTCAAAATAGGTTAAAAAATTTCAACTTCTTTAGAATTTTTTTCATTCATGAATTAAATTTTTTTCAAAATCAATTAATGACAATCTATCAACAATAATGATGACCTAAAATGGTCTGCTTGTGACATGCATGATAGGCAACACATTTTCTATATAAAGAAAATCTGCTACTAAAAATGAAACATAAACATACATTTTACAAGTTTCTTGTCAAAATTATTAAAACTATTGTGTAGCATACAACTTTGCATAATGAAGTTAAAAGTTACATAAAAGTTTGCTTTCTAGCTTTATGAAAAGCAAACTTATAAATAATATCATTAAAGTCAATGTCATTTGAAATTTCTCTTTCAATTGACATTAATGCTAAACCATTCAAGCAATTTTCAGACATTTTAGATTGGAGAAATGTTTTAATTAACACCATTAAAATTGTCATCTGTGTACTGATTTATAAAAGTAAACCAAACTCTAGCTTATACTGTTTCAGTTGTTCAAATCTATTTGATATACTTGATATAAACTTGTCTACCATAGTACTAAAACATTCAATTGCATATTTTTTTTGTGGAGTGTAAGTAACATTGTCATTGCCTGTCTCATCTGCCATTCTTTTGTGAATCTGTTGGTTAATTGTTTCTTTTGTAAATTCACTGTTGCTTAAAATCCAAGGGTATAGTTATAAAATTTAGCTGACTGTTCATTTCCTTAGCAATTTCTTGTGCCTCAGCTATAATATTGTTAAAACCAGAAAGTCGGAACTGCTTAAGTAAGTTTAAACAACCTTTGAAAAGAATAATTGCTTGATTGATATTCATTTTGCTAGCTTGTAAAGACTTACTAACAAAGTTGACTTGACTCAACATTTTGTGCCAAATACTGCAAGTTACAAGTGATTCAAAGTTTGTTAATTGGTGTAAAAGTCCTTCAATGTCACTACAGTCTTTAGGATCACATACAGTTTCAAGAATTTTATACAAAGTTTTAATGATACCAACCAAATTTAGATGAACCACTTTAACACTATTAATCTTACTTTCCCACCTTGTATTTGAAGGATATTTTACCACAAGCAGACAATCCTTTCTTAAAATTTGCCATCGTGAGATTGACACTGACAATTTTGCATACAACTTTTGAAGTGCCCCAAAAATGAAATATGTACACGATTGCTTTTTGCACTGTTATGACAAAATTAAACTTTTTGCACAGTCTGATAAAACTAACTAAACTAATTGTGCGCAATGTTCCAACGTGTTTTGTTCGTTTATTAGTTTACTGGAAAACTCAACAAAGTATGCAAATTAGATGGGGTTGATGTTATTCTTCGTTACTTTCGGTAACTAATGGTGTTAGACAAGGTAGCATTTAAGTCCATATTTTCTTGCAGTCTACGTACTGTATATGATCTATCGAAAGAACTAAACAAAATGAAAGTAGGATGTTTTGTTGGAAAATCTCTTGTTAACCATTTATTATTTGCTGATGATTTGTGCTGTTTTTGTCCTAGCATTCATGGTCTTCAACGTATCATTGATGTATGCCACTCGTATGGTTCCTCTCATAACATAATATTTAATTGTCAAAAAACACTAGGCTTATCTTTTGCATCTAGCAATTTTAAATTAAATATTATACCCTGCTTTAAAATTAAATAAACAATGTGGTACTTGGTGATTTCAAGATACGATTTGTAAATGAAATTAAATGCCTTGGGGTATTTCTTAACTCCAAGTTACGTGATGATGAAGATATAAATAGACAGGTTCGTTATTTATATGGAACTGCAAATAAGTTAAAAACATGCTTTTATAAGTGTTCGACGAAAATAAAAAATGTATTATTTCGCACATATTGCTCGTCTATGTATGCATGTCAATTATGGAATAACTTTTTGTTCTCTAGTTTAAAAAGAATACGTGTAGCCTACAATAATTCTTTTCGATTTTTACATGGATTGGCTAGGTATGTAAGTGCCCGTGAACAGCAGGTGTTGAATAACATTACAACAATTGATGCAATTCTTAAGAAAAATGTCGTGCTCCTTCGTTTATCGTTGTTACGAATCTAATAATAAATTAATTTTTCTTTAATGATCTCGGAATGTTTTATTAATTCATCATACTATAAACACTACAACGCATTAGTTTATTTGCAATAGATACTTGGTAACCTTTTTTTTGTGGTTTTTTTGTATGTGTATCTTATTCTGTATAGTTTTTGCTGTTTTGTTTTTGTTTGTTTTTCTGTTATGGAACGTGAGTCTGATTCAAATGAATAAATATAAAAAAAATAAATAAATAGGGGTTTTTTTGAAAAAAAAATTTTTTAGTATAAACATGTTTATTTATATGGATACCATATTTTTTTAAGGGCCTCATAAAAATTTAAATTTTAACCCCCCCTAATTTCAATAAAAAATTGAGTTTTTTTCCAACATTAAAAAGCAAGCCTGGTTCGAAGAACCTTTGCTGAAATACGCCATAATGATTACTATTTGTTGATGAAAAGCAGCGAGTCAAACCTTTTGAAACAGCGGTTCTCAAACTTTGGTGGTTCGTAGCCCCCTGTCAAAGACTATTAAACACCGGTAGCCCTGGTTAGAATATTGTTCCAAAGGTTAAGTGAAGACCTAAAAAAAGACTATCACTTTAAAACTGCATGCCGCTGATTTTGTCAATTTTGTCCCAAAAGCAAATTGAGGTTCAAAATAAGAATCTTCTTGTGGCCCCCGGTACAGGTCTCGTGGCCTTCTTGGTGGACCTATGACTGCTTTAACCCTGGTTTAAAATAATTTTTCGCTTTAGGTTCACGTTAGGCAAATTTTAATTTTTCGGGTTTATTTTCGGTTCAGGTTTTGCAATTTTTTTAAAGGTTCGGTTCCGGTTCGGGTCCGGTTTGAGTTAAAGAGAGAGAGAGAGACAAAAATTCTATTTAGCATAACCATAGCACGACATATTAACAACTAACAAACTTTCTAATTAGAACAAAAATCTAATTGATTGAAAATTGTGCATGCAAGTTACACCCTGGAGGTATTTTTTCAAGAAGTAACATGAAGTTAATTTGAAAGGGCAAGAAATACTAGACATGAAATACTGATGTTCATGATAAGAGAAAGAAACAAAAAACAAAACAAAATATAAACAAATAAAAGCAAAGAAAGAAAGCATAGAATTGATACAATAATTCTAAAGTAATACAATTTATTCTAAAAATATGAAACTTTTTCTACATATTCCAACAAGATCGGGTAAAATTTTTGATTTTTTATCCAACATATAACACTTTAATACTCTATTAGTATTTCGATATTAGTGGTTTTTTGTATTCTTTTTTGAAAGAAGTAAAAGAAAGAGATTTAATGGAAGTAGGAATTTTATTCCACACTATTGCTCCTCCATATTGAATTGATTTTTTTCCAGAATTAGTTTGGATTTGTGAGATATGAATAGCGGAGAGTGGGGCCCGGCTAGACAGGGGGTACAGTCAAATATTATAATTTGAAAAAAATTGGAAACTTTGAAACTTCAAATTGCAGACATAAATATATTTCACCACAGAGTATTCACTCGTGTTAGTTTGAAAAAACTAATTATTAAAATAAATGTGGTTGATGAATTTTGGTTTTTAGGGTAGGTAAGTAATTTTGGAAACGGTATACTTGAACCTGTTTTTACCTTAGCTTTAATTTAAATTCTTCTCACTATTGATCATTTTAGAACTTGGTTTATTTGCTATCGTATACCATAAAATAATTTGAAATAACTTTTAACTTTTTGCCACCATCTTGAAAAATAAAAAAAATTCTGGTTGGGGCACAATCGGATATTTTTTTGGGGGAACAGCCAGACACTGTCCGACTGTGCCCTTTGATGATTATATAGATCTATTTTGCACAATAGCCTATTTCGTTTGATTTATCAACAACTAATAATTAGGCTTAACATTATGACTAATGTTATTAAAGTTTATAACTACAATTTTTATGTTACAAATGATCCATAAATTGTAAAAATTTTTTTTAGTTTTCTTAGTTGATAATACTTATTATTTTATAATAATTTATAAAAATTATGGTAAGAAATAGACAAAGGAAGTCTGACATTGGTATGTTTATCGAAGAAAAAGCTATGACTCCAACCAATATCATAGCTGGGTTTAAAAAGACTGGCATATTACCCTTAGATGAACACATTTTTGATGAATGCGATTTTTTACCCAGTCTGGTCACTGATCAACCTAATGATGCATCAACAAGCATCAGACATTTGGAAGAAAACGAAAGCTTCCACAATGTTGATTTTCAGCTGCAAGATTTAGGGTCGCTTAATGACGTTAAGATCCAAAATCTGGAAACATTCCAAAATAATTTTTATCTCCAGAACAAGTAATTGGTTATTCATAAGCTCCCAGAAGAAAAAAAAGACACCAGAGAAGAAAAAAAGGTTGTATCATGATTTTAATTAACACATTCCAAAAAGAGCTTTTAAAAAGTTGTAATAAAGTTCAGAAAACACCAAAACGGAAAGCTAAAAATACTAGAAAACGTCTGTATAGCAACGAAAGTTCAAACGTTGATGAGATACAGATTTTTCTGTCAGATCATTCATCTGACAACGTTTCAGATCTTTGTGATGTTGAAAAAAATCTCCTTGTCCCAGACTGCACTAATGAGCATACAAAAAGTGACTATGTGCTAGTTGAATTTAACATTTCCCAAAAAATATTATGTTGGTCAGATCACAAAAAAGAAGAATTTTGAAGGCGATTATGAAATTTCTTGCATGCGGAAGAAACGCATTGTTACAGAGTTTTTCTTTCCTGGGGTCACTGATTTGGCTTCAGTAAAGGAAAAAGACATTAGGGCTGTGTTGCCTGCACCCAAGGAATGTGGCTCGATTAGTCGTCAAAGATCTTCATTGAAATTCGATTATGACTTTTTTTTTAATGTACATTACCGGTAATAATTAATCAACGTTTTCTGCTCAGCACCTTTCATGCTTGTTACTCAATGTATGTTACTAATGTATAAATTATTTTCAAAGACATCCTAATCTATTTTAATACATAGACACGCTTTTGCATTTTCATTTTCGGCGTACTTTTTTGTTATCTGCTGCTGCAGTAAACTTTTTGGTTGTTTTTTTCATTGTTTGGAGAATGCAAGCACAAACCACGCTGTAATATTTTGTTATTTTTCTTGGGCCTATTTTAATTCTTTTCCTTGTCCGATAGTGCCCTATGCTTAATCCGATTGGGCACAGTTGGACAGAAAAATCATTTTTTAAATGTGCTCGTAAATGTTTTTGTGAGTTTAAACGTGTGAAAATACACTTGCATATGATAGATTTAGTTGCAAAAATTATGCAAAAAAGTTTGGTCAGGATATAACTTGTAAAAAAAGCACCACACAAAAATTGTAAATTTTGTCCGACTGCACCCCACTCTCCCCTACTCTCATTTTTTGCTTGTATTAGTTGAGTGGTTATGAATTTCTCTAAACTTAGTAAATAAAACTCTATTGTGGTGGTTTTCCATTATTGATAATTTTAAACATGAGTTTACAATTACGTATTTACAATACATACAAGTTACCATACAGAACATGAACATAAGTTAAAAAAAAAACAAATAGCGGTTAATACGATTTTCGTATTCGGTTCAATCCTTATAATTTTATTAAAAATTTTTATGTCCACTTTTCCAGGGGTATGAGCCAAGGACATAGCTCGTAGATCGCGGCTATAGACACACCAGACTGAAGGATTTGGCCAAAGAGGGCAAAACAAATATTTCAAAAAAGCCCAAAAGTAACAAGTTTATAACTCAACCGAATGCATTAACTTTGTTATGTACCCAAAATCTTTGTGGCACCCAAAAATCAATTTAAAAGTTTTTTGCGTTAAAATAATAAATTTTATCCCAAAAACGGCAATTGTATGATTGAACCGGTGTACAACACATTAAAAACTAACTTATATTTGGACGTAAAATAACTTTCATTCTTCCGAAAAAAATATTTACAGATACATTTTATGTCTCAAAAAAATGTATTCATTGCCCGAAAAATAAAATTGTTCTTAAATTTTTATGTTTGTGAACAGCCTGATATGGTAACAATGCCCCTATTTTCTCCACTTTGTAAGGGTATATTTGTAGCCGCATGATATCCCACAGGCGTTAACTGGCTCTTTCTTGATAGGTTATGGAAAACAGTGGCATACCTAAAATTTTTAAAGTGGAGGTATTTCTGATAGGCATATAGTTCTTAAAAAGTTAAACACTAAATCAATTGACCAGCAAACTATTTACGTGTAAATTGTAAAAACAACTTTGCATAATTCAACAAAGTTGAGTGAATGTAAGATGAATTTTGCAAGCCCGAAAAGTGCAAGCGAAAACTTTTTGTAATTTTATTATTGAAGTTTTTTTGACTATTTAACGCTAGTGACAAGCAAGAGCGTTGAAATTAGGGAGCCAGGGGGCCGAATCATTCCTCTTAAATTTTTGCCCCAAGAATAATTTCTTTTTCCCTTCTTCTCTCCCTTAAAGTTATTTTGCTACGAGTACAAATAATTCAATTTTTTTATATTTTGCCAGGACAAAGTTTCCTAAAGTGCTTTTCGAATACGCAATTAAATCAAGCATCGCTATATCAGTGGGCGCTAATCCACAGTCTTGTCTAAAAAAGCGGTTGCTCACGAGGCAAAAGCATAACTAGAGTCTTAAAATTGTGCATTTGTAGCTATATCGACACGTTGATAATGAGGCAAGAGAACAAGAGTCTAGAGGGCTTCGCCCCGAACCACGTTGGGCAGGCGTATCAAAGTCAGTCCACCAGCTAAAAAGTAGTTCCAACGCCACAGATAACAAGATCTTAAAATTTCTTTATACTGGTTTGTGTATACATTTATTAGATCTTTTTTAAACTGGCAACTTACCTGCGTGATATGACAAATAAGATGTAGCCATAACAAGTTTATTTTAAACTTTGCATTTCCTTTCTACTTTCTCTGCATGCTATAACGTTATATCTTGGGGCCACTAAACACAATAAGATTTGTTTTGTTTAAGGTCTTTATTACCTCATGAGACTTACTCAACCTGATAGTTTTGGTTGTTCAGGAGTCTATTTATTAAGTTTTATAGGTCAAAATAAAGTCAAAATTTTATCTTGTCGAATTTTACATACAAATATTCATTTTTTGCATGTTTTTGTAATCTTTCGAGCAGCTCATTTTATAGTAGGCTTAGGTATTCTAAAACTTCTGGGGACTGCGACCCCTTAGCGTCAATCTTTTCGCCTTTTTCTTTATAATTTCTCAATTAGCAATATAAGTTTCACAATATTCCACCAACTTCAAACCTCTCCTAAAAATTTTAGCACCCCCATCCTAGGTGTGCAATTTTTAGTTTAAAAATCTTTAATCTATACAGTTAAAATGTTTACCAATTTAAAGTTCATTAAAAAAAATATTATTTTTTGTAAGTAAAAATACGTGTTTCCAAATGCATGTTCGTTATAAAAAATCGGTATTGTAACCGAGTAGTTAAAAAGCGCCAAATCGATAGTGAACGTGATCGACACGGTTGCAGTTCAAATCTACTTGCATCATTCCGTTGCAAATTTTACTTACATTTTTCTCTTTTTCGAGCCAATTATAACCATATTGCTTTGGTTCACTGTTAGTACAAACACCTTGTTTTGGGTTCAAACAAATGACATTTCCTGTTCTGAAGCAATCTAAAATTAGATTTCTAAATAGCTTGACTTGCAAGTGCAACCAATTCGTAACGGTAGATTAACTCTATTCAGTACACAATAGTTTATCATTTATCTGAACTCCTTTCGCCCTTACTAACTTTTCTTTTTATACAACGCACAATGATTTGACACTTATCTGTCCTTTTGGCCCTTATGAACTTTCTCTTTTCTTTTTTTTTAATTTACATATTGATGAACAAAGAGCCCTCAAAATATAAATAGGGCAGGCCAGAGAAAAAACATTTATTTTTATTTAAGTGGTAAAAATACTTTTTAGCCGAAGTGTAACTAATTGCTCTGAACTTCGGAATTGCAATCGTCAACTTAAATTATTTGGCTCGCCACTATCCTAAACTTTTGTAAGTTACTTTTATTTGGTTTTTGTATAAATTTTCGTGGTAGCTATTTTCAGTGATTTGCTCGTATGTTATGTATAGGATTACAAGTACAAAATAGAAAGAAGTATTGTCAATCAAGTTTTTACGTGGAGAGAGAGAGATTCGCGATAAATAATCTAAATCCGAAACACAGCTGTTTATGCAATTTTGTTAGCAACTTTACTGTAACAATAGCTGCTTTTGTGGATTGATTTTGCAAGTTTATTTGCATGTAAATAAGATTAAACAAATCATCAATAGGTCTACAATGTTTTACGATTTGTGTTTGAATAAATTAGATTGTTAAAAAATTATGACATTTTGTTCCATTACAATCGGTAGGAGCAAAAAGCATATTATCAATAAGACTTATTATTTTATACGCCTAATACATAATTTTGTTTACTTACAATAACTTACTAACGACCATTAGTTAAAACTAACTCTATAATGCGCCCCGGAACAACAAAAAGCTGTGCATCTTATTCTAAGATACTTGATAAAATTTTAAATAATCAACATAGTTTTTGTCTATGACTTTGCTTTGTCATTTTTAATGCTCTTCCATTTCAATTTTTTTTTATTTTACTGCTTTAGCATGCAATCTATTTAAAACTGCACTTTCTTTATTTCGGTCGCTTGACCAATGTTTTCCTTTAATGTATCGCCTAGAAAGTCGTTTATGACGTTTCTGTCTTGCCACTCAGCAAGTTAGTGACCAACAATTGTCACAACTTCATATGCAAAATTGTGATTCATCTAGGCCAGTGGTTTTCAACCTTTTCTGTACCGTGGCCTATTTTTCAACCCAAGTTAACTTCACAACCCACTTTGGTCAACAAAATTAAATTCTCATCCCAAAATCATAGTGTTCTCTAAAAAAAAAAAAAAAAAGGTCTTCACTTGGAATTGCTGTCAATTTTCCCTATTTTTGTCCCAAAATCATAGTGTTCTCTAAAAAAAAAAAAAAAAAGGTCTTCACTTGGAATTGCTGTCAATTTTCCCTATTTTTGTCCCAAAATCATAGTGTTCTCTAAAAAAAAAAGGTCTTCATGTGGTTGACTGCACAGGACGCCAGAAAAATGCCTAAAAAATGGGACGGATGGCAAGCCTAATTATACATATATATTATACATATTGCTTTCATTTTGATTTATGCTCCATGGCCCACTAAAAAAACCACTGTGGCCCACTACTGGGCCATGGCCCATAGGTTGAAAACCTCCGATCTAGGCCTAAATAAAGTTAAAATCAGAGATCGAACCGGATCCGTTTAAAATAAAGTTCCGGTTCAAGTTCAGGTTTGGCAAGCTTTATTTTTACAGGTTCAGATCCGCTTCAGGTGCAAAGAAAAATAACGGTTAATACCGGTTTACGGATCCGGTTCGGGTTGGGTTCGATGCCCTGATGAAAAGATCCCAAAAGAATTTAAATGATTGACGTGATTGACAAAACGACTCGTTCAAAGAAGACTTTACTGTACATTTTAAGCAAATACGTGACTGTAGCTTTTCGGATCTTTTGTAGAAAGCCCCCGCCATCTATTGCGAGTAATTTTTTTTGTGAAACTAACCCAAAATTCCCCTACAACACTGGGATGAAATAAAAAGAAACTTGTAGGGAGGATTCCGGGTTAGTTTCACCAAAAAAAATTACTTGCTATAGATGGTGGGGCGATAAAAATTACTCGCAATAAATGGCGGGGGCTTTTTACAAAAGATACAGCTTCTATTTTAAGTTATCATTAACTTTACATTTACAAAAACAAAAAATATTTTTATTTTTTATATCTTTATTTTTGTCAAAGCTTAACTATTTTGAATGCACTTTTATATTCTTGTTTCACAACATTCGTACATATTTTAAGCAGAAAATTGACTTTAACAAACATTGACAAGTTCTCATCTCTTTAAAAGCAAAGCTGCTGCTTTTTACTTGCGACTTATTTCATAACTAAAAATGCCGGAAATACGTGAATTACGCCAAGAACGTGCATTTGCTGCCCGCAGTACTCAACAAGTTACTGTTTTTTTCTTTATTTAACTCACGCAACGAAACAATAAACTAAAATTAAATCTGAACAACTATGCTTTTTAATTGATAAATCAAACAACTATTAGTCTATAGAAATGAATAAATAACGATCAAAAAATGGGATGAAAATAACACAAGCAAAGCAAAAAAAGTATTTACAACAATTAGATAGCTTAATGGCATCAGTTCTGAATTCAAAAGTCAACTAAAACCAGTTCTGAATTCAGAAGTCAACTAAAACCAAATAATAATAAATATCTTTTCGAATCAGAAGTCTAATCTTCCTTCTTTCTTACAATTTTTGCCACAAGTTAAGATTAAAAAAATGAATGGAGAGACGATGTTTGAGGGCGCAGCTTTAATGCAAGCAGCTAATGCGGCTATTTACAAATTGTTACGTTACTGTCACGAAAAAATGTCATGTAATAGCATCATGCACGAAATAGTGTCATGCTACTAGCAACTGAAGTTAATAGCTTCGTCATCATTACCAGGGCTTTTTAATGTTTGACGTTTGTTGTAACGATAAAAAAATTCAACTGAATCACATTGTACTGTACTCTTTTTGTTATATTCGTATAATGCCGAAGAATGTGAGAAGTTTCCGTGCCCAGCTTCGGGCAACTCATCCATTTTTATTTTATTTTTTATTGCAACGCTGATAAGCCGTTGCGGCAAATAGGGGAAGATTTGGCTGAATTCAGAATGAAAACCCGATTTCCCAAGTTGGTGTCAGAAATAATAATCACTGCAAAGTAATGCAATATGTTATTATTATTTTGTCTTCATATTGATCAGTAGAACAATCCAAAATTAGTAAGTTTTTGTTTGTTTTAAAATTGACTAAAATAAGGTTAAATCGGTATAATTCAGATAAAAGTATGTTGTATACATATGATAGGATAGGACAAAACACCATGCCAAGAGAAATCGGCAATATTTCAATTTAAAGAAAAATAATAATAAAAGGGCAATATCCGTGATTAAAGTTTTGTATCAACACCTTGCAGTGGAAATGTAAATTTTAAGATAGCTTTTTAAACAAAAACTAAAGGCCTACCAGTGCTCTGCAACCTTTTTTCACTTGCGACATACTTACAAAACTTTCAAAATTCTGCGGCACATGTCTACGAAAAATGTAGGCTATAAAATCTATTCAATTCAAATACTAAATACACTTTGTTGCGTTTGTTGTTTGAGTATGATTGCTGTAAGTTAGGCTTGATCTTTGAAATACCATAGCAAAGCGAAAAAGTTTTGTAAAAACTTCAATTTATTTGAAACGTCACAAAAAAATCTAAACCAAATCTCCCTCGTTCACGTCAGAAATGATAATTATTATTGATACCAACATAGGAAATGGTTGTATTTTGTGGTTATGTTAAATTGTAGAGCAGTGATTCTCACAGTTTTTGGCAGATTTTTCTCTTTAGTACCCCATTTCCACAAAAATTAGACTTAAGAAAATTAAATTTTAAAATATAAATATAAATTATTTCAATAATAGTGAAGACTTTTTTTGGTTTTCACATATGTTTGTGATTAAAATTCTGGATCAAAATACATGAAGTTAATCAATAAAATGCACATTTATGTTAGAGTAAAGACCAAAAAAAAAAAAGATCTTCGCTTTTGTTAGCTGTCACGATTCAACTGTTGATTTTTTTGGATCAACTTACATTGTACTCAGATTCTCAAATTTTTCTCTAATTTCTTTATCAGCAATTTTTCTTCTCTAACGAATTCGAATTCCTTCTTGGAGAGCCAATCATGGGTTCTAGGTAAATTCCACCTCGGTAGATTCCACCCGGTCACGTACATTCCAAAGTTCAATCGAAAACTGTGGAGTTCTCTTTGTCGACAAAAACCACAACGCTAATCCTAACCGTAAGCTTAACTCTAATTCTATCCCATTTACCTGGTGGAATTGACCGGAGTGGAATATACCGGTCAGCTCTTTGAAAAACATTGTCGTAGAACAATCCAAAATTAGGCAGTTTACTCATTCAATTTTGATTTTTTGCATGTTTTCAGGGACAGCAACTGCTGTAATGAACAGATATCAGCGTTCTATTTTACATTACAGTTACTATTTTCCGAAGATTACTTATAATAAATTTCATAATTTTTAACGAAAAGTAACTATCTATGAAATATGCTGTTCAGATACTGACAAACTTGAGACTCATCTTATTAACGTTATTCTTGAATTCCAGTTTTGAAATTTTAATACTGTTGTCTCTTTATTTGGAATCGTGTCTCTTTTCAATAAAAGGTGTTAAAGTGTACTTGTGTGCCAAAATCGCTCACGCCACACCATCATTGCTCCAAACACTATTTTTTTTTATTAAACTCCTAGTTACTATTTTACTTTGAAGGTGATGGATTGTCAACAAATATTTCTGTTTTTAATGCTTGGAGTCAAAATGAACCTTATGGAATTAAATAGCGGGTAAAACATCCTTTATATGAGTCGAGGTCAGTTACCAAAACTAAATTTTTGAGTTAGATTAATAATTAGGGGAGAGTGGGGTGCAGTCGGAAAAGAAGAAAAAAAGAAAAAAAGCAAAAAGAAGAATTAAAATAGGCCTAAGCAAAATAACAAAATATTACAGCGTGGTTTGTGCTTGCATTCTCCAAATAATGAAAAAAAAACAACCAAAAAGTTTACTGCCGCAGCAGATAACGAAAACGTGCACCGAAAATGAAAATGCAAAAGCGTGTCTATGTATTAAAATAGATTAGGATGTCTTTGAAAATAATTTATACATTAGTAACATACATTGAATAACAAGCATAAAAGGTGCTGAGCAATCGAATTTCAATGAAGATCTTTGACGACTAATCTAGCCACATTCCTTGGGTGCAGGCAACACAGCCCTAATGTCTTTTTCCTTTACTGAAGCCAAATCAGTGACCTCAGGAAAGAAAAACTCTGTAACATTGCGTTTCTTCCGCATGTAAGAAATTTCATAATCGCCTTCAAAATCCTTGTTTTTGGTGATCTTGTGGCGATCGCCACATTTTCACGCTTGACATACCTCGTATTTGTATTTTTTGTTGGTTTACTCATTTTTTCTTTTTGGATAGAAAACGAGAAAGGCTTTGTGAAGCGAAAAGCACATGTCGAAAAGTTGTGAATGGTTGTTGTTTTAAGAAGGATTGTTGGTTTAATCAAGGACCTAGTTTGCTAGAAAATTTTGGGGGGGACAATTTTGTGTGACTACGACATGTTTAATTACTAATAAATTCAGTGCAAGATTAAGCACCCTGGAGCCTATAGGCAGTCAAACTTTTGGGGCCCCGGGCATTTTTCTCTATTTTTCTTCATTCGATTTCACTATTTTTCTCTCAAAATCATGGTGGTCTCTAAAAAAAAAAAAAAAAAGGTCTTCTCTTCACTTTGTCTCCGATTTCACCATTTTTCTCTCAAAATCATGGTGATCTCTAAAAAAAAAAGTCTTCGCTTCAACTCGTCTCCGATTTCATCATTTTTCTCTCAAAATCATGATGATCTCTAAAAAACAAGGTATTCACCTTGAATCGATCTTCTATTTACCACTTTTCGTCCCAACTAAATGATAATCTCTGAAGAAACATCTGCAGCAAACTCAAACAATAAGGACAATGTCCTTGAGTTTGCCATAAATTTGGGGGGGACAAAAGGTATTTTATCCCCCCCTTCCCAGATATTGGGGGGACATGTCCCCCCCGTCCCCCCATAAAATAGGTCTCTGGGTTTAATAATAATAAAAAGATTTGTAAAAAGTTTGTGGAATTTATATGTAGCTAGAGTTATATATAAACCTGTAACCGCTACATAAATGGTGACCCCGACGTGATTTCGTACACAGAAGAAGACGTTTTTATCAACATAACTTCGAAGTTTATTAACAAGTTTTACTCAACGATCAACAGCGATAATAGAAGCGGATTCAGCAAAGCGAGACGAATAAGATTGAATATATAAACTTATAGACAAAAAGATAAGTTTTTTATTGATTTTGCAAGCAAGACATTGTAATAGAATTGTAAGTGCTAATTTTTTGTTCATTTTTTAACTAGTTCTTGGCGGACAGTTTTGCTAATTGTATTAACAACAGGTACAAGTTAAAAAAGCAGTTTTTTTACCTTAAGCTTGATTTTAAAGTGTGACGTCATAATGTATTTCTACTATCTGGTGTTATATGCTTGTTATTGCGCGTGTTATTGAAATAAATGAATGAAAATGGAATGCTTTAGTTACTGCGTTAATCATTTTAAGTTATAGTTTTGTATTCTTGATTTTTTACTATCAATCCAAACGTGGGTTTCACGAAGCAAGTCCTGACATATCGCGGCCTGCCCCAATAACATTCTCCCCTAAGAGAGCTCCCTCTAGTGATAGAACAAACTCTGATATACGTGGTATTAGGGAAAATAATTCTTCGCCCGGAAATAGTTTTGGAAATATACCTTTGCTACCTTTTTGGGAGAATGACGCCAGCGCTTATTTTTCAACTATCGAATTGATGTTTCAAGAAGCCAATATGACAATAGAACGGTACAGATATTTGGCTCTTGTCACGACCTTATCTCGAGACGCCAGTGTATTTAAGTCTGTGGCACATCTACTAAAAACAACTAACGCGGTAACACCTTATTCGACTTTGAAAGTTGCTATTCTCCGGTTATATTCCAATGCAGGCGGTGAGGATTTAGAGACCTTTTTAAACGATTGTGTCCGTGGCGATGACAAAGTTTCAAACTATTTGGCCGGGCTTAGGTCCATATTCGCATCCCGTTATTATGAACCGATTACTCTGCAGGAAGACATACTTAAATCTCGCGTACTGCAGTCGGTGGACACTCCGACCAGGCTTGCGTTGTATTCATACGAACAAAGCACGGTCGACGAATTGGCTGCACATGCCGACCGCCTCCTTTCTCTGGCAAAATCTCAGCCTACTATATACTCCCATGTCAAAGGTAAATATCACATCAACCGAACCGCAATACAAGGTCAATGAGTATTTTGATAAGCAGTTGGGAAATATGTCGGACGCCGTAGACGAATTAAATCGAAAGCTTGAAAAGTTTACCTCCTACCATGCACAATTTCTAAGAATGAGTTATGTTTTTACCACAACCATTATGGCAATCGAGCTCATAAATGCATATCTCCTTGCTCTTGGCATGCAAATGACGCAATGTCTCATTCTCAAAAGAATCATTTAAACTGATAGCTCCGGTAAAGAAAGGCGATTTTACCGGAGGAAATAATGAGTGCACAACTCTTACATCGCAACTACTGTACATAAAATGTTCCATTACTAATTTGAAGTTTTTGATTGACACGGGCAATTCTTGTTCTGTAATTCCTGCGGACCCTAATTCTCGAGATCATCTGCAAGATTATATGTCTGCTGTTAATGGAAGCTCTGTCCCTACGTTTGGTTGCAAAAATATTACTATTGACCTGGGAGGTCCTGTGCCCTTAAAATAGAAATTTGGCATTGCTGAGACGCTAAAACCCATTATAGGAATAGATTTTTTATCGCACTTTGATATCAAGATTGATCCTAGAAAAGGAAGATTGATATTTCCCGAACACATACCGCAATCTGAAAATATTAAATCATTCTGCTGGTTTCATCAACGTTTTGGTCGTCACGTACAAAAGTGTCGTGATCCTTGTTCTTTTTTATCTAATTCAGAACTTAAGCCTAGTTTATGTAATGTCGAACCTCCGGTTTACAACTTAGGAGATTATCAGTTTCTTGAGGCTGAATTTCCGAGGTGATCTCTGTTTCGAACTTAAGGCATCCTCCAAAACATGACATCGTTCACTACATTGAAACAACTGGTCCACCCATCAAACAGCGGCCACGCCGTCTTTCTCCCAAAAAACTTGCAGTTTTACGAAAGGAATTAGGTCAGCTTGAGCAATTGGGGATAATTAGATCCAGTTCCTACCCGTGGGGATCTCCCGTTCATATGGTAAAAAAAATCTAACGGATCTTGGCGAGTACTAAGAGACTATCGGCGTCTAAATCGAGTAACCATCAAGGACTCTTATTCCATTCCTTTCCTTCATGACTTTATCGAAAATATATCCGGTTCCACAATATTTTCCAGCAGCGATTTGTTTAAATCATATCACCAAATTCATATTCACCTAGAACATATTGCCAAAACCGCAATTTGCACACCGGCCGGAAATTGGGAATTTTTAAAGATGTCTATGGGCCTAACTAACGCTGACCAAACATTCCAACGCTTTATGAACTCTCTATTTCAAGACTTGCCATTCGTCTTTGTCGATATAGATGACATTTTAATATTTCGTCCTCTATTGAAGAACACCGAGCCCATCTTCGGCAAATATTTGAGCGTCTACAAAGCAACGGATTAATTATCAATGCAGCTAAGTGCTTATTCGGACAAAATCGGCTACGCTTTTTAGGGCATATCGTTTCGGAAAAAGGTATCGCTCCTGTTGCATGTAAAGTTGATGCCATAAATTCTTTTTCGACCCCACAGAATGCTCAGTCTTTACGGCGATTTTTGGGCATGGTCAATTTTTATAGAAAGTTTATTTCTCAATGCACAAAAATTTTGTCCCCCTTAAATTCTCTCCTCCAGGGGATTCCTGCCGGTCACAATGCAAATCTTTCTTGGAGCGAGGAGGCATCAATTGCGTTCGAGGGCATAAAAGTAGCACTGAGTAATGCAACACCACTAAATTATCCTCAGCACGATAGTCCGACAGCATTGTTTGTAGACGCAAGCGATAAATTCTGTGGTGCTGTACTCAGTCAGATTGACAGTAGTGGTTCGCACAGACAATTGGAGTACTTTTCGGCCGCCTTTTCTGATGCCCAAAAACGGTATAGTACTTTTGATAAAGAATTGCTGGCAGCGTATTTGGCAGTTCATCATTTCACTTACTTCTTGGAGTGCCGTCCGTTTACTCTTTACACGGACCACAAACCATTAGTTGGTGCTATATCTAGAAAAAAACTCCATTAAGTAACAGGCAAGCGCGACACCTATCGTCATCTCAGAATTCACAACTGATGTTAGACATATTGAAGGAAAAAAACAACGTGGTTGCCGATTGCTTGAGCCGTCCTGAAATCACTGCTGCTCTTTCGCCTTCTTGCACAGATTATACCGAGTTGGTTTTGGCACAGAGGGACAATCTATCGATTCGGAGCTCTCTCAATCGATGAGTGCGATTCCTAATTCAGACCATTTGTTACTTGGAGACACTGGTACGGGAAAATTTCGACCCATCATTCCAAATTCATTACGAACCAAAATTTTTGAACGCATGCACAACCTTTCCCAACCAGGCATTAAGGCTACTCAAAAACTCATCGAAGAGCGATTTGTGTGGCCGAATATGAGACGGGACATTGCTGAAAAGTGCCGCACCTGCATTTCTTGCCAACAAACGAAAATTACCCGACATCAAGTTACACCCTTACAGCATTTCAGAACCCCAGATGCCAGATTTT
The DNA here is from genome assembly GCA_963680785.1 of Diplosoma virens. Lineage (NCBI taxonomy): Eukaryota > Metazoa > Chordata > Ascidiacea > Aplousobranchia > Didemnidae > Diplosoma > Diplosoma virens. The sequence continues at coordinate 27,692,056 of OY796883.1, forward strand.
CACATGTACACGTCGATATCGTCGGTCCTCTTCCCGATTCTTCTGGTTACAAATATTTACTAACAGTTGTAGCAGGGGCGTATTCTCCATGCATGCCTAGAAATTTTATAAAAAAATAATCTTGAAAAAAATTCTCAAAGTATAAAAATTTTGATGATATTATGTTGATTATTTTTTTGATATAACAGCATAAATACGTTTTATCGATTGCAACTCGGATCATTCAGTACAGCTTCAGCTAGAGCTTATCACTAAAATACAAAATAAAATTGGAAACACGCATGCAAAATCTAAGTTGCATTTTTTGACTCTGTTGCTAGAAGGAATCACGAGACCTACCGGTAGTTCTAAGAAATATTATAGATGCATATTCCATTGCAGACATTGTTTTATCCGAATATTTCTTTTCTTTTGCGAAATTTTTCTTAAATTAAAATCTAAATCTCCGATTATTCTGCAGTTTGATATCGTATCTATGCATGCAGTTTTGATATTGCATGCACGCCCATGTTTATAGAGCGTGACGTTGTTGAAGAACTGATCTAGTATCGCTTGCTACAAACTGCTTACGTTTACTCTATCAAATATTAAAATTGAGCTAAATTTTGAGACTGATGATGTCATCATTGCATGCCTGATTTGAAAAGTCACGGTACGCCACTGAGTGTAGACAGATTTACGCGTTGGCCGGAGGCTATACCCATGAAGGATATCACTGCGCAATCTTGTGCAGATTCTTTTCTTTTACATTGGGTGGCCCGTTTTGGATCTCCTACAATAATCACTACAGATAGAGGAACCCAATTCCTTTGTACAGTAATATGCCAATTTTTGGGTTCGAAATTATGTCACACAACAGCTTTCCATCCGGCTGCAAATGGACTAAACGAGCGATTCAATCGCAGTCTCAAAGTTGCATAGAAATGTCAATCTTCTCCCGATCTTTGGTATCGAAACTTAAGTCTTGTACTCTTAGGCTTGCGATCGGCCATAAAAGAGGATATGGGGTGTGCTACAGTTGAAATGGCTTTAGGAACTTCTATACGACTCCCCGGGGAACATTTTGAAAATTCGACTCCTGTAGAGTTGTCCGAGGAAAACACAGTCCAACCAACTTTGCAGTATGCTAAAACACTTTGTTCCTTCATGAACTCATTACGTTACACTGTACCACGTCATCCTAAAAAACAAACAACTTATGTCGACCCACTTCTTTTCCGGTGTTCCCAAGTATTCGTTCGCATTTACAGTGTAAAATCTCCGTTGCAACGACCTTATTCGGGACCTCATTTTGTACTTGAAAGACACGATAAATATTTTGTCATCAAAAAAGACGGTCACACTGACACCGCATCAATTGATCGTTAAAACCGGCCCTAGTTGAGCCTATAACTCCCACTGGCTTCTCAGTCGAGGAGGAATCTGCCGAGACTCTATTTTTTTCCTCCACATCTTCGAGTGAGAATGAGGACATTTTTGCGGGAGACTTAGACGAACTCCCCGCTGATCGCGTTTACTCCCGCAGAGGCAGACTAATTACAAAACCTATACGCTATCGCGACTAGTTTTTATTTTTTTATTTTTTTGATGTCTTGTTTGATTCGACGTTTTAATCACGCGTTGTATTTTTGCGCGTTTGCTTGTATATAGTGATTTCTTTTTTGCCTCTGTCAGTGCGTGTAGAATTTTGTTGTATTTTCTATTGCAATCGCTTTTTTTTTTTTTTCAGTGGTATTTTCCTTATTGCGGCCATACCACTTGGGGGGAAGATATGTGGCAATCGCCACATTTTCACGCTTGACATATTTGTATTTTTTGTTCGTTTACTCATTTTTTCTTTTTGGATAGAAAACGAGAGAGTCTTTGTGAAGCGAAAAGCACATGTCGAAAAGTTGTAAATGGTTGTTGTTTTAAGAAGGATTGTTAGTTTAAGAATAATAAAAAGAAGATTTGTAAAAAGTTTGTGGAATTTATATGTAGCTAGAGTTATATATAAACCAGTAACCGCTACAATCTGACCAACATAATATTTTCTGGGAAATGTTTTAAATTCAACTAGCACATAGTCACTTATTGTATGCTCATTAGTGCAGTCTGGGACAAGGAGATTTTTTTCAACATCACAAAGATCTGAAACGTTGTCAGATAAATGATCTGACAGAAAAATCTGTATCTCATCAACGTTTGAACTTTCGTTGCTATACAGACGTTTTCTAGTATTTTTAGCTTTCCATTTTGGTGTTTTCTGAACTTTATTAGGCCTACAACCTTTTTAAAAGCTCTTTTTGGGATGTGTTAATTAAAATCATGATACAACCTTTTTTTCTTCTCTGGTGTCTTTTTTTTCTTCTGGGAGCTTATGGATAACCAATTACTTGTTCTGGAGATAAAAAATTATTTTGGATCTCAACGTCATTCAGCGATCTAAATCTTGCAGCTGAAAATCAACATTGTGGAAGCTTTCGTTTTCTTCCAAATGTCTGATGCTTGTTGATGCATCATTAGGTTGATCAGTGACCAGACTGGGTAAAAAATTGCATTCATCAAAAATGTGTTCATCTAAGGGTAATATGCCAGTCTTTTTAAACCCAGCTATGATATTGGTTGGAGTCATAGCTTTTTCTTCGATAAACATACCAATGTCAGACTTCCTTTGTTTATTTCTTACCATAATTTTTATAAATTATTATAAAATAATAAATATTATCAAAACTAAAAAAAAATTTTTACAATTTATGGATCATATGTAACATAAAAATTGTAGTTATGAATTTTAATAACATTAATCATAATGTTAAGCCTAATTATTAATTGTTGACAAATCAAACGAAATAGGCTATTGTGCAAAATAGATCTATATAATCATCAAAGGGCACAGTCGGACAGTGTCTGGCTGTTCCCCAAAAAAAAATATCCGATTGTGCCCCAACCAGAATTTTTTTATTTTTCAAGATGGTGGCAAAAAGTTAAAAGTTATTTCAAATTATTTTATGGTATACGATAGCAAATAAACCAAGTTCTAAAATGTATTAATAGTGAGAAGAATTTAAATTAAAGCTAAGGTAAAAACAGGTTCAACTATACCGTTTCCAAAATTACTTACCTACCCTAAAAACCAAAATTCATCAACCACATTTATTTTAATAATTAGTTTTTTCAAACTAACACGAGCGAATGCTCTGTGGTGAAATACATATATATTTATGTCTGCAGTTTGAAGTTTCAAAGTTTCCAATTTTTTTCAAATTACAATGTCCGACTGTACCCAGTGTCCAGCCGGGCCCCACTCTCCCCTACAGGCTAGAAAAAAGTTGTTGCGCTTTCTTTATGTTTGTTTAAGGGCAATAGTTCTCTGTGAAAATAATGTAATTTTTATAATCATTATTTCAGATACATATACTTCATACAGGACCCCTCATTTAATTAAAATTACCAGAAACAATCTTATGAATCCTGATAAGCGTATACGGAATAAATCATTTTTTTTCTTAAAATGTGATTCAAAATTTAATCGAAGACGATCTTGCTTTGAGCCAGGGACTTGTGTTTTTTTCCTAAATTAACAACTCAACATTCCAATCCAATATCGTACGAAAAAATGAAGGTTAGCATTGCAGCTCAAACTTTGTCTGTTACTGTGGGTTTAAAAATTAAACGAAAAGGTCATGAAGAATTTGGAAACTTTATACTGATGATGGATCGTTGGTTTGATATGATGAACACGAGCTTTTATCATTTACAAAGACGTGGAAAGCCGGACATGAAGACTTTTGAAGCAAACGATTGTTTTAGCAATAAACGTTTAATTTGGCTAAAAAATATTTTTATACCTTACTTTGAAACATGGAATAAAAGTGTTTTTCAAAGCTACGAAGCTTTAACCAAAGCTGAACGTCGAGCCTTGCTTCTTAGCAAAGCCACTTCAAATGTTTTGTTAATGATAACCAAGGCTGATTTAATTGAAGATTGCTTTAATTGAAGATTCCTTTGGTAATGGTGCCAAGTTTGTCGTGACCCGAAGAATTAACCAACACCTCTTAGAAAGTCATTTTGATCAACAGCCTCAAAGGGGATGACGATGCGATGCTCCAACAATATTAATGTTTGCGCATAATGTACGTAGCGTCAATTGTTTACGCTCTGGTGTAAGGGGAGGTAATGTTATTATTGATGAGAATGACTAACACTCTAGGACATCATCTCAATAAAAGTAGACTATAATTCTATAACTATTACACGTTAAAGTCATATTGTATTCTATATCTGTATTTTGTCAAGTGTATTTCAGTATATGTAGTGTTGTACAATGGCGTCCTTTTAGTTTTGATGACTGCGGTCAATGTAGTCGCGTACGACAATTTAGGTTACTTTCTCTTGATTAGTGTTAAAATTTTTATAATTTGTATTAAATTCAATTTATTTGACATTAAAATTTATAGATAAACTACAAATTGTCATAACATCAATCTAATCATATTAATTACCAAACGAAAAACAGTCAAATAATCTGGCAGAAAGCGGCTCAAATGACGAAATATAAATAAACACAGAATAGGCTCCAAAAGTACAATTTATAAATGAAGTAGTTCTTGCTGTAGAAACCAGTGATGAAGGTCTCGAGACCAATTTTCAGGTTCTCGGTCTCGGTCTCGGCCTTTTGCTGGCGGTCTTGATCTTGGTCTCGTAATAACCTGGTCTTGGTCTCGTACTTTTTAAATTGGTCTCGAGACCGGACATTTTTTGATATTTTTGTTATTTGATGTGGTTATGATGATTTACTGCTTTCTTCACCATAAACAATTCCCCTTGCAAAATGAAACTGAAAGCCTTTTATTGCCTTGTAAAATTTTTGAATAAACATAGTCAATAAATGGTTTAGTTCAGTGGTTCTTAAACGGGGAGGCACGCCTCCCCTGGGGTGCGTACGCAAATTTTCAAGGAGGCGCGATTGTTAACATGTTTTACAACACATTCTTTATTAATTTTGATAATAAAAATGACAGGAAACTTGACCTCAGCAAGAATCGAATTGAACAACGAAATCTAGCAAGCTTTTTTTAATTAGATTTTGCTCTCGCAAACGGTAACTTTGAGTCCCAATTAAAGCCCAAATAAAAACTCATTTATCTGATTAAAAAAAAATTTTTTTAATCCCATAAAATTCTCCTATAGATGAGAAGCAAGAAACATATTACAGTGCGAAATAGGCAACATTTTTGATGAAGCACAAGAAAAGTTTCTCGAGTTAAAATTTAACTCAGCAGCCAAGGACAAATTTAAAGTGCTGGACCTTGAGGCGTTTTGGGCCAAATACCTTCCCGTTTAACATCTTATTTTTGTGAGTCACCGACAATTTCCTGTGAGTCAGGGAGTCAGGAGGATAAAAATAAAGATACATAATAATATCAAGAATAAATAGATAATTTTAATTGTTTTTTTAAGTTAATATTGAAAGTGGCTCCTTTTTTTTGTTGCTTTAAGGTTTCCTTTTGTAAAACATTACGAATTATAGTGATCGTGTTTTCGGCTCTCAACCGTCCCCATAACAAATTTCTGCAAACGCCATTGTATGAATCTAATTGCTTAAAACAAATTACCAAATTGCTAATAAGACGAAGTAGAAAAGAAAAAAATAACTAAAAATTACTTTGATTAACCTACCCAAAGATGGACAAAATAAATAGGGGTAATACAAAAAAACTAGCGAATTGTTAGGCAACTTTTACTGGTTTGAATAATTTGTCCTTATTTCTAATCTTTTTAAGGAGATTAATTAGACCAAATCTATACTGTGTAAATCAAACATAGCCAGCAAATCCAACAAATACAACGCACCAACACAGATAACCAAGCCAATCAAATATTTGAATGAAGTTTTGGTTCTAGGTGTATTTTATTGCGGTAAGTTCCACTACGACACAGTTCATCGCGGCAAATTCCACCGCTGTACTTTATATTTTATCACTGTATATTCCACCACGATATCACACCATGTTGATTGTTCATTTTATTTGTAGATTGTTGTTGATTTATCACGCTATAAGCTGCCAAGACAGAGTACAGTAGTTGACAAGCACATTTATTTTCTTAGCTCTACTAACCCTAACCCCTAATTCTAACTGTAACCCTAACACCTAACCCTAACCCTAACCCTCTAAACCTAACAAATTTCCGTGGCAGAATATACCATGTTAGAATTTAACTATGATGGAGTATACAGGGGTGGAATTTACCGGTCACCCAAGTTTCAACCATTTTCGTGATTAGTGTGCCTTCAGCATTGCTGAAGCTGCTTGAAGTCCTGGTTACGTGACTTCCTCTCTTCCTGTTTGCGCCGACTCAAAATTCCCAAAATCTGGAGAAGAGCGCTTGTGGTCGCGATCCCAAAACCAGGAAAGCCCGTGGGGGACCCAAAGAGTTATCAACCGATATCTCTGCTCTGTGTCTCCTACAAGATCCTGGAGAGGCTTATCTACGCCCGCGTTGAGCCATTAATCGATCCACTGCTCCCTAAAGAGCAGGCTGGGTTCCGACGCGGGAAGTCAATCGTAGATTAAGTTGTTCTGCTAACCCAGAATATCGAGGATTCTTTTGAGGCTAAAAAGAAGACCGGTGCCGTATTTATCGATCTGACAGTTGCTTATGACACTGTCTGGCACTGTGGCCTTACCTGCAAGCTGCTGAGACTACTTCCGGATAAGCACATGGTCAGAATAATTATGGAGCTTGTCCGAAATCGAAGTTCTACCCTTACCACCGGTGACAGCAAGCAACCGGCTACGCTGTCTTAAAAACGGCGTTCCTCAGGGATCGGTCTTGGCTCCCCTCCTACTTAACATCTATACGTACGATCTGCCTTCCATGATTTGTAGAAAGTTTGTTTATGCAGATGATTTAGCATTGTTGCACTCTTGTAGAAACTGGAAGGACTTGGAGGGGACTTTAAGCCAAGACATGTCTACACTTTCAGCGTATCTCCAGACTTGGAGGTTGAAGCTCGGTCACACTAAGACGGTGACGGCAGCCTTTCCCTTAAACAACCGAGAGGCCAAACGTGAGCTAAAAGTCTACAACAACGGTAGACTTTTACCGTTCTGTCCAACTCCTACTTATCTTGGGGTAAAACTGGACAGATTGCTCACGTTTCGTCATCATTTAGTGGCATTGCGCAAAAACTATCCTCGCGCATTACACTGCTGAGGCGACTCGTGGACTCGGGATGGGGTGCTGGCGCTAAAACACTAAGCACAGCCACCTTATCTCTAGTCTACTCAACAGCTGAATACTGTGCGCCAGTCTGGTGTCGCAGTGCTCACACTCGCCTCATCGACAGTGTCTTGAACGACGCCTTGCGCATAGTTACTGGATGCCTGCGTCCCGCTCCAACGTACCACCTACCAATATTTTCAGGCATCGAGCCAGCTGAGCTTCGCCAAATGGGAGCGACACACTCCTTGGCTTACCGTGGATCTCTGGACCCCGATCATATCTTGTATGGTCTTTTAAGTGGATCTTCAGATACTCACCAAGTGAGACTAAGATCCAGATGCCCGTTTGTGTCAGCTGTGTGGAATCTTTTGGACAACCTTGCCAGACTTGGCATCCGCGCTTCTGAATGGACAAATCACAAATGGAAGACGGAGTATTGTAAAAATGCTTTCAGGCTCCGTGCTTTTGTGCCCGGGACCGGTGCCAGGCCTGTTGGGATGGGCTTACCCCGAGCAGCTTGGGTTAAGCTCAACCGCCTGCGGACTGGTGTTGGGCGATTCCATTCGTCCATGTACAAATGGGGTCTCGCTCCTTCACCGAATTCCGAGTGTGGCGCCTCTGAGCAAACCGCAGACCCTGTTCTAACCGCGTGCCCTATACATCGGGCACCACATGGAGCACGAGGTCTGACAGTTTTGGATGACGAAACTCGATACTGGCTTAATAACATCACTTCCAGCATCTGATTCAGGCAGTGCAGCAGCCTGGGGTAGTAAAAGGATAAACCCTCGGCCCCATTATTGTTTGTGTCTGACCTGGAATGGATACCCTTCAAACGACGACGACGAGCATTTTTGAGTTTTGAAAAAAATTTTTAATGATATTTTCTTAAAGTTTTTCAACATTGTTTACCGCCGTGCCTTGTATGTTTCGGCTTTCTTTTGCTCTAGTTGAAAGGGTTTTTAAAGCGGGTTGTTTTATGATGCAATCACACTTGAGCAAAGGTCTTTTCAACATGATTGAAATGCTTGTTTAATTAAAAAGTAATCTTAGATTGCTCTTTAGAAAATAGAAATTATTGGTTTTTGAAATAATTAAACGGACTATATTTTCGTAAAATTTTTCGGTCTCGATCTCGGTCTCGGTCTCAATTATTTCTGGTCTCGTTCTCGAACCTTAGGTCTCGAAATTTTCCGGTCTCGATCTCGGTCTTGGTCTCGGAAAAATTATCGGGTCTCGGTCTTGGTCTCGGTCTCGGTCTCGGTCTCGACGTTTGTGGTTTCGACTACATCACTGGTAGAAACGGCGTGGCTCAACCATACTTAAATAGCTTCTGCGAATTTGATGACTGAAATTTCACGCCGACAAAATTGGAATCAATCGCTTTTAATTAGATTGGTTTCTCAATCATGTTTTCGTTTAACGAAATAATTAGATTTATTTACATATAATGCTAAATATTTTTAAACAGCAGTGACTTTTTGTCAGCAGTTTCAGCAGCCTGAAATTGCTCTGTAATTTAGCACTTAGGCATACATTTTTGAAGTGAAGGTACAGCGATTAATTATTATGCGTTAATTACTAAATAAACCAAAAGCTTTTCCATACACTACTATTTAATAACTTATGTCGTTTCCGGATAGCTTCGGTCTTGCTTCTCCTTTTTCCAAAGCGGTGTTTTTGAGCACATCTGTTAGCCTCAAAATGAGCACGCATACGTGCATATCGTCTCATCAACATGTTCAAGCATTTTCGGTTAGGCTGGTCCATAAAGTCCTCGACATTTACAGCAGCAATTATCTCATCTTTTGGTACCAATTTCATTGTCCTTAATACTCGATATTGTTTTTCTAATTCCACTAAAAGAGAAAAAAAATAGGTTTAATCGCATTATATTTTGTCAATCCCTGATTGCGAATTTTGGTAGTAACTGTGAAGGAGGAAACTGCAACGATTTGCACCAATATCTAGAAAATAAATTTTGGATGCGTTATAAATATAAATAAATCAAATACATCAGTGTGGTCCAATTCTTAACACCTGCTAAAATTTTTTCCAGTATATTTTTAAAAATACTGAGCTAACCAAATTTTTAAAAACTAAAATGCAAAATAAAAACTTTGGAAGTAAAAGTTTAGTGAAAAATTGTCACCTTTTTACTTGAACAAGCTAATCTTTTTTTTTAGCCAACAAGCAAAACTTTCGGCCAAATATTGAATCACATCTTTATCTGTATCACTAATGTCCAAATATTCACTTTCAAAAAATTCCTTAAATGACTGCTTTTTTGCTAAAACACTTGATATTACAAAACCAAGGACATGTTTTAAATCTTGATTGGTAAAAACCAGCAAGTACTGTAATTAAATTCGATTTATTTACTAAGCAAAAAATGTGGACATTTAACTACTATAAGCTCTATAAATGGGTTCGAAAAAACTGACTATCTAAAGATGAAAAAAATCTACAGCTGACTGTTGTAATTTAGCTAAATCTCAAAATAATTTTGAGAAAAGCTGGCCATTTTGAAACTATTTTGAGGCTATATCTGTCGGCACCATAGTTAAGTGGTTAAAGCACCAGGATTGTGATCGACATAGTCTTGGTTCAAAACCTACTTGTGCCATTCTGTTTTGTCATTGGAAAAGATATTTTACGACACTTTTTTTGGCCTAGATCAGTGGTTTTCAACCTGGGGGTCGCGACCCCCAAGTGGGTCGTTTTGCTTTTTTCTGGGGGTCACAATAAGTTTTTTATAAATCAGGGATGTCCAACCCGCGGCACACGTAAGGTTCTGATGCGGCCCTGCGACAATTTCCAGTTTTCTGGCTATAATAAAGGTTACGAAAAAGAGTTCCACGAGAGTTGAAAGACATTTGGGGAGGAAATCGATAAAAAAGAGGAGATTCTAGGAGACATTTTTTTTAGAGGTCACCTGATTTTCGGGGAAAAATACGGAAAAAAGAAATCGATTTGAGGTGAAGACCTTTTTTTTTAGAGGTCACCATGATTTTGGAAGAAAAATAGCGAAATTAGAGATCAAATCAAAGTGTGGATCCCAAGAGTTTAAGTCAAGATTTTTTGGGTCGCGTCAAAAAAGTATTTATGGACCCTTGTTTTAGAGATCACCAGATTTTTTCATTGAAAATTAAATTTTGTTTACCGAAATGGGTCGCTAAGTTACCTTGGGTTGGAAAATGGGCCACAGTATGAAAAAAATTGAAAAGCACTGGCCTAGATGGTAGGTGCTTTCTCACAGCCTGGGCCGTAAGTAAGTCTGCCCATTGGTGTTAAAAATGACAGACCGAAACTAAACCTACCAAAACGGAAGGGTATCCAACCATTCCGATGTTCAGCGTGGGTCTGGTAATTGGCAAACGTCCTTTTCAGGACGGGGCAATGCCTACATAAAACTGCCCTTTTCAGGGCACATTGCCAACAAGTTCCGAAGACCCACTATTCTTCAGCTGAACATCGAAGGCCTCACTGCAAGCAAGATCAACGTTCTTCATGACCTTGCTCTGCAGTCTGAGGCATTCGTCATCCTACTGCAGGAGACCCACTGCACTGATGCAGAGAAGTTGGTACTTTAGAACTACCAACTATCTGGGTCTTCTTTAAGCAGGAAGCATGGCCTTGCCATGTTTGTCCACGAGCGACTGAAATACACACTTTTGGACCAATCTTCATCGACATCGGAGATCGAGTGCGTGTGTGTGGACGTTGATGGCTATAAAATTGTTAACGTCTACAAACCACCGCCAACGCGATAGCGATCCTTGGCTCTCCCAGTGTTTCCTCACCCCTGTCTTTACGCTGGCGATTTTAACTGTCGTCATGCCGACTGGGGTTACGATCATAACAGTGCGGACAGTAAATACTTGAATGCTTGACTGGCGGGGCAAGTATTAATTATTTTGCCCTCCTATATAATGCCAAGGACGCTGCCAGTTTTTACTCCGACTGCTGGAACACTGGCACCAATCCGGATCTATAGCTTTCACTAGCGTAGTTCCAAACAGTCGTTTACCGGATAGACGTGTCCTTAAAAAGTTCCCCAGGTCACAACAGCGACCTTCGCTTATTACACCACCAAGGTTTGCTCTGTCAGTGCCAAGCATGCCTGTTAAGCGATGGAACATTTGCAAGGCCAAATGGAGTCATTACATTGCTTTGACGAATAAATTCGCAAAGACTTTGCTGCCGCCTGATTCACTTGATGTGGATGCGGCTTACCAAACTTCTGTAACACCATTGAAAAAGCAGCCAAAAAGATTATCCCATACGAGTATCAAAATAACTATGTTCCGTGTTGGGATGCAGAGTGTGAATTTCTCTATAGAACTTTCCTGGTACAGCTTTGTTTGCCAAGCTTGACAGGAATTGTAGTTTGGCTCAAGTTTGGCTGCTACAGCTTTGCTTGCCAAGTTTGACAGGAAGTGTAGAGATCACGACACTCTTCTCGTCGCTCTCCCGTTTTAGCTCATGCTATTGCATCTCAGCTGGTTAGAAATGGGAAATACGACGCTGTTGACCGCAAGTCATTTTGATTTGTCTCTCAAGAAGTGTCTGACCTTTGGAGGGCCACAACACCAGACCCAGAAAATATCTCTGACATTTTTTCACAGAGAGAATTTACTGCTGCTCTCCAACATTTAAAACCAGGTAAAGCTCCGGGACCTGATTCCATCTGCCCCGAGCTTATACTCCATGCTGGAGCTGCTTTGAAGTCCTGGTTACGTGACTTCCTCTCTTCCTGTTTGCGCCGACTCAAAATTCCCAAAATCTGGAGAAGAGCGCTTGTGGTCGCGATCCTAAAACCACGAAAGGGACCCAAAGAGTTATTGATCGATATCTCTGCTGTGTGTCCCCTGCAAAATCCTCGAGAGGTTTATCTACGCCCGCGTTGAGCCATTAATCGATCCACTGACTGCTTCCTAAAGAGCAGGCTGGGTTCCGACGCGGGAAGTCAATCGTAGATTAAGTTGTTCTGCTAACCCAGAATATCGAGGATTCTTTTGAGGCTAAAAAGAAGACCGGTGCCGTATTTATCGATCTGACAGTTGCTTATGACACTGTCTGGCACTGTGGCCTTACCTGCAAGCTGCTGAGACTACTTCCGGATAAGCACATGGTCAGAATAATTATGGAGCTTGTCCGAAATCGAAGTTCTACTCTTACCACCGGTGACAGCAAGCAAAGCGGGATACGCCGTCTTAAAAACGGCGTTCCTCAGGGATCGATCTTGGCTCCCCTCCTACTTAACATCTATACGTACGATCTGCCTTCCATGATTTGTAGAAAGTTTGTTTATGCAGATGATTTAGCATTGTTGCACTCTTGTAGAAACTGGAAGGACTTGGAGGGGACTTTAAGCCAAGACATGTCTACACTTTCAGCGTATCTCCAGACTTGGAGGTTGAAGCTCGGTCACACTAAGACGGTGACGGCAGCCTTTCCCTTAAACAACCGAGAGGCCAAACGTGAGCTAAAAGTCTACAACAACGGTAGACTTTTACCGTTCTGTCCAACTCCTACTTATCTTGGGGTAAAACTGGACAAATTGCTCACGTTTCGTCATCATTTAGTGGCATTACGCAAAAACTATCCTCGCGCGTCACACTGCTGAGGCGACTCGTGGACTCGGGATGGGGTGCTGGCGCTAAAACACTAAGCACAGCCACCTTATCTCTAGTCTACTCAACAGCTGAATACTGTGCGCCAGTCTGGTGTCGCAGTGCTCACACTCGCCTCATCGACAGTGTCTTGAACGACGCCTTGCGCATAGTTACTGGATGCCTGCGTCCCGCTCCAACGTACCACCTACCAATATTTTCAGGCATCGAGCCAGCTGAGCTTCGCCAAATGGGAGCGACACACTCCTTGGCTTACCGTGGATCTCTGGACCCCGATCATATCTTGTATGGTCTTTTAAGTGGATCTTCAGATACTCACCAAGTGAGACTAAGATCCAGATGCCCGTTTGTGTCAGCTGTGTGGAATCTTTTGGATAATCTTTCCAGACTTGGCATCCGCGCTTCTGAATGGACAAATCATAAATGGAAGACGGAGTATTGTAAAAATGCTTTCAGGCTCCGTGCTTTTGTGCCCGGGACCGGTGCTAGGCTTGTTGGGATGGGCTTACCCCGAGCAGCTTGGGTTAAGCTCAACCGCCTGCGGACTGGTGTTGGGCGATTCCATTCGTCCATGTACAAATGGGGTCTCGCTCCTTCACCGAATTGCGAGTGTGGCGCCTCTGAGCAAACCGCAGACCATGTACTAACAGCGTGCCCTATACATCGGGCACCACATGGAGCACGAGGTCTGACAGTTTTGGATGACGAAACTCGATATTGGCTTAATAACACCACTGCCAGCATCTGATTCAGGCAGTGCGGCAGCTCGGGGTAATAAAAGGATAAACCCTCGGCTCCAGTCCTGTTTGTGTCTGACCTGGAATGGATACCTCTTCAAACGACGACGACGACAACTTTCTCCTGCTTGGTGGTCTTGGCAAGCAGTTCAAAATTTTAGTCATATCCATATAAACCGAAAACCAAAAAAAATTTCAATCGGATAACAATATCTTAGTATCTCCTGAAGCAGGTTATGGTAATTGCTTGCCCTACGTATTTCTGTCACTTTCCTGCACGTCAGGAGATAAATATAGAAATAAAATGGAATTTCAAAAAATGAGGTGCTTAAAGACATAGTATTTACAAAATGGACCACAATTTACTAATTTTAAATAATGGCACTCTGTATAGTATACAATCATCTAAACTTTAAGTATAAAAGAACATCAGTTAAAGCATCAGATAGAAGATGCAAAACAGGGTAACAAAACACAGCAAATTTTCTTTCTTGTAATTTATATCAAATATGCAACAATTTGGTAGTGTTAACACATTGTTTGTTAACTGTGAAGCTATTCATAATACTTAGTTTACTCTTAATAGCAAAATAATAAATATAAACAACCCAGCTTATTTTTACCACTTTTTAGCACAAATAATATGTGATTCCAATAATTTTCTTTTTAATCATCGTATCTTTAAAGCTCTTTGCCAGAAATTTGGGTCAGATCACGAGGTGTTTTTGTATCATTCAGAAGTGCGTTGGCTTTCCAAAGGCGAAGTTTTAAAACGATTACAGGAGCTCAAACAAGAGGTTTCATTATTTCTGAAAGATAAAAAATGTCCCTTTCTGAAAAATTTGAGTCGAAATCATTTTTCTATGGTCTATTCTACTTGGTAAATATTTTCGGTCATATTAACAACGTTAATCGTGCCATTCAGGGGCCAAGTGCAACAATAATGAATGCAGTTTAAAAACTGAACGCGTTCTTGCTCAAGTTGTGTCTTTGGAAATGTATATTGGAAGTAAGTAATCATGCTAACTTCCCAATGTTAGAAAATCTTATTTGGAAGGATGAAACTCAGAAAGAAAGTGACATTTTTATTTTTATGAGAAAGGAATTTTGTTCACACTTGGATAATCTACAAACCTCCTTTGAAAGCTATTTTAATTTGGATAGCTTTGGAGGCGAGGCATGGATTCGAAATCCTTTTCTCATTGATTTGAACAGTATTGATGACGAAGACCCCAACAAAGATGACCTTATTGATTTCAGAGCAAGCGAACTTTTACGCATTGAATTTAATGGCACCTCTCTGGAAAAATTTTGGTGCTCTCAACAACGTTCCTACCAATCTCTGGCAAAGCAACCAATTAACACTCTGATTTCATTTGCCAGGTTGCATTTTCGGCTCTTGTTACTATAAAAACCAAACACAGAAATCGTTTGGACGTTCAACATGATATGGTGTAGCTTTATCAAAAATCAAACAACAGTTCAGTATTTTGGCGCAAAAAAGACAATAAAAGACTTCTCATTAAATTGCACCTGTATTCATTTCAAGTTATTTTTCTGATAGTTTTTGCATGTAACATGTTATGTTTGAGCAATTTTCTAGTTTAATTCTACATACAATATTGCATATAAAGTTCGCTAGTATTTGTAAATGGTAGCGTAGTTTTCCAAATTATTTGGTCGTCGTCGTCGTCGTTTGATGGGTATCCACTCCAGGTCAGACACAAATAGGACTGGAGCCGAGGGTTTATTCTTTTACTATCCCAGACTGCCGCACTGCTTGAATCAGATGCTGGCAGTGTGTTATTAAGCCAATATCGAGTTTCGTCATCCAAAACTGTCAGACCTCGTGCTCCATATGGTGCCCGATGTATAGGGCACGCTGTTAGTACATGGTCTGCGGTTTGCTCAGAGGCGCCACACTCGCAATTCGGTGAAGGAGCGAGACCCCATTTGTGCATGGACGAATGGAATCGCCCAACACCAGTCCGCAGGCGATCTTAAATTATTTGGTTAGGGTCGGTCTTAAAACTTTTAGAGTCCATAAGCTTGATAATTATTTGAAAGGGGTACGTGACTAAAAAAAGGTTGGGAACCACAGACATAGCGGGTTGATATTGATAACAATCAAAGATCCTTCGCTTTTGCAACATTGTAAACATTTTATAGTACGGCTAAGGGCTTCTTCAAGAAAAATTTTAGTTACCGTACTCTTGAGAAAACTTACTTTCAAATTTTGTCTTTCCAAAAATCTATGATCACATATTACCATAACTTATATAAAGCCGGTTTCTTCTTTTGATCTTTTAAAATTTAAAAAACCGACTGCATTGTTGATAAGATAAAATATTTCGTTTTGCTCTGGTTTTAGAGTTTACAATAAAAAAATTGAGGTTGATGTTTTTTTCAGTTTCGTTCCAAAAAACTTTATAGAAATCAATATCTCTATTACACACTTGCTTATTTTGGTATTTCTTTGCTTAAATATTTCCGATGGTAGTGGTCGCGAGAGAATTAAATTCAAATTTTGGTCGCGAGAGAATTAAATTCAAATTTTGGAGAAGAATAAATTCAAATTTTGGTACAGAGACCAAATAATAAATTCAAATTTTTGTTAGAAACACTACTTATAAATTCAAATTTGTTGATGAGAGAAAGAGATTAAATTCTTGTTAATGAAGGAAAGATTTAATCCGCTCCCCGCCGAAAGGTGCCGGCGTGTCCAACGATAAAAACGGAATTAAATAACTAGAACCGTCCTTGAAATGCTGAGCTTGTCTAAATAAGGTCAGCGAAATCCCTCCAAGTTACAACTACCCTTATTTAAATATGCGTAACTCCATGACGCCCAGTACAGAAAATTATAGTTGCACGAGAGGAAGGACCGAATTTATTCTTTATGTGCGGTTTGCACACACGCAGTCAACACTATACAGCAAAAATTAATAATGCAATGGTCCCCTGACCATTCAGCAAACACGTTCACCGTTCTCTGAGCCAAACTCTAGTTACAGTTTCATAAGAGTGATCTCTCACTCTATTTATAAGAAATCCGAACCGGGCCACGTGGCCGACGACAAAATTAACAGTAAAATTCGATTCCATGCTATTATACAAGTTACTGCCAAAACGAGGTCACACGGGGATTAATTAAATTAGGACGATGTATTTAGGCCATTTTAGAAGGTGCAGTCAATTTAAAATCTATAAATTGATTGATCTGTTAAAGGCGTCAATTTTATCACATTTCCTCGCTGTTGGCAGCTGCGACTCACCGCATTTCTAATAGGTCACAAAAAATTAATCTAATTTTCTAAATAGGTCACAAAAATTCACAAAGAAGCGATTTGCATTACGTAACAGGTAGTAATTTTCCGTTCCAAAAGCCATTATACCAAAGATATTGAAGTATATAATCGAGCGTATGGTAAACTTTTATGTTAAAGCCAAATCAAGGGCTCGGGATTTTTTCCCAATTTGTTAGAAAATTTTACATGAAAAAAAATCTAAATCTAAAGTTACGGCTTTTTCAACATGAATAACTTCCCTTGGAAAATGAGATTGAAATCATTTTATTGCCGTGTAAAGTGTTTCAGTAAATATGCAGTCGTGGCCAAAAGTTTAAGACCAAACTTGATTTATCACGTTTTTTTTGTTGTATCGCAATATTGCATCAGATGTTGTTTCGGTTGCATCATCTTTTTTCAAAGATAAAATCTAATGTATTCAGTCATTATTTAGCAAATATTATTTGAATGTCACCAAGTAAAGATTAGTTTTCTGCATTTTTTAACTATCTGAAATGGGTAAAAACTGCTCTCTTTTGGAGGTTTAACGATGTCAAATTGTTGTTCTTCACAAGGAAAGGCACACAGAATGCCAAATTGGTGAGCGGCTTGGATGTAGCAAAAACTGCTGTACATCAGGCTATTGTGAAATTTAAGTAACTAGGCACTTATGCAGATGCAAAACGCAATGGTCGTCTCCGTAAAACAACTTTCAGAACTAACATTTTAATCAAAAAGAAATTCTCCAACATGTTCAGCCAAGAAAATCAGAGCCGATTTGAATGAAACTAGTATCTCAGTTAGCAGGCGGACTGTTAGCCGTCGTTTAGTTGAGGAATTGGGTTTGAAATTAAAAAACCTGCAAGAAAACCAAGGCTTACCGTAAATATGAAAAAAAAGCGTCTTTAGTTTGCATTGCAGCATAAAAACTCGACTTGTGCCCGGTGGTCTAAAGTATTATTTTCAGACGAATTTACAGTTCAACAGTTTGCTGCAAGAAAGAGAAATGTCCGCTGACCTCCAAGAACCCGATATAATGAAACGTATACCCAGGAAACAGCAAAACATCCGCCAAGTGTGATGTATAGGGAGCCATTTTGATTAAAGGCACTGCCGGACTTTTTTTTTGAAACCGGGAACCACGATGAACGCCCAAAGATACTTAAACTTAATGAAGGAGAAGCAACAACTGCACATGTGCACCGGCAAGACTGTAAAATCTTTATGCAAGATGGAGCCCCATGCCATTGTTCAAAGATTGCAAAAGACTTTTTTAGAGCCAACAAAATTACTCTCCTGGAGTGGCCAGGGAACGGTCCTGACCTTAATTCTATAGAAAACTTATGGGCTGTTTTTAAGCATAATGCTGCTGATAAACACTCCTCAAATATTCCTGCCCTGATTAAAGTAATCAAATTAGTCTGGATCCGTGAAATACCTGAAGAATTTTGCAAAAATTTAATTGAAAATATGTCCAGAAGAATGAAGGCTGTCATCAAAGCAAAAGGAGGACTCACTGAATATTAAAAACTTGACGTTTTAATGCAAAATACACACTGTATAAATGCTTATTGCTGTCTTATATATGTTTTTCGGGCAGGTGTTATTGCTGAGCAAGAAAAAACTAAAAAAGAGAGATTAAATAAGACGAATAACTGTTTTTCTTAAAATTTACGGCTTGATCTTAAATTTTTGGCCAGACTGTAATTAATGTACCGTTCAGTCTCAATTGCTTTGGTAGCAGTTTACAATTTGCCTTTTTCTCGATTTTGGTTGGTTTTTTCTCACGTTTTATGAAATAGTCAAAAAACTAATGGCTAGGTATTAAAAAACTGTTAATAACTCCAAAATTAGTAAGGTGGTTTTTTCAAAATTGCACCAATCTTTAGATGAATAAAAATCAAGAAAAGTCATAAAATTTGAAGAAATTTGTGCCAGTAGTTTTTGAGCAGAATACACCATTTTAACAGAGCGGGGAGTTTTCGCCTCCTCCCCCGCAGTCGTAAAAGGGTTAAAGAAAATTTTGAAAAATATGAATTAAATATATTTGAAATTTCAAAAATTATGTAACTATACTCCGAACAATCTATCCCAGCCTGTTTTTATTTTTTTCCTTGCGCATCAGTTCAACCCCAACTTGTAAAGTAATAATAACAGCCGCAATCCACTCTTGCTTTTTTAGTTTGTTGCGGTTCTCATCGAAACCTTGCTGTTTTCATATCTTCTTCAACAACTTCCATCAATCGTTTTTTAGGTCTTCCCTCTTACTTTCATCGTAATTTTTAACAGTCATCGCGGGAGGTTTTTCTTGACTAAACCGTTTAACATGCCCAAGCCATTTTAATCCTAGACTTTGCAAAAATTCATCTAATGGTTTAAAGCCAGTTATTTTAGGTGTTAACTTGCTTTGCCACATGTCATTCAAAGCATTCTCGTTTGATGGAATTTTATTTTATCGCTATATTTATCCTACTGACTCGCAGGAAAGCGACAGAGGAGCTAATACATAGGGCAAACAATTACCCCGACCCATAGGCGTACGCAAGGGGGGGGGGGTTTCAGGGGTCAAAACCCCCTTTTGAAGAATGGTGTTCAGTCATATATACAGTACATGGTAATAAATAGGCTTTAATAATAGGATTTTGGTTTCTATTGTTTACCGCACTTTTTAAACTTAATTACTGCTTGCGCATCAATTTTTGCTATCGTTTAAATTGCTTCAAAGTTAGCTAATGTACTATACATTGCCACTGTGAAGAAGACTTTTAAACTTGTAAAATATTGAAAGTTAAGCATGGGAATGGAAATAAACTGCATGGGAACAATAGCTTCAGTTCACAATTTTTTAATGCTCCAAAACTTCAAAACATTTTGCGCAAGTCCATCAACACGATTTCGTCAACAACAAAAGCTTAAAAACTTGTTCAAATTTGTGCTATCAGATGGGTCGATCGACACGAGAGTGTTAGTACTTTTTCAAATTTACAATTTACCGTTGTAGAAGCTTTGGCAGAAATTTCAGCATGGCCAGACAGAGAAACCTCATCACGAGCTCTGCAGTTGCTATCGACAATTAAGCAAAGTGAATTTTGCATTGCTCTCTTAGTTTTAAAATACATTTTTGGATACAGTGTTGTTTTGTGTAAAGTTAAGCAAAAAAAGTCGATAAACCTTCTTGAGGCCGTCAACATTGCACATGATATTGCAAATGAGTTGAAGTGCCTTAGAGAAAAAACCGAATATGAATTTCACCAGCTCTATATTTTTGCGCAAGAAACGGCCAAAGCCGAAGATTTTATTTTGAAAATACCATGCCCTCTTGAAGACAGACCAATCGATGCAATATTGCTGCTGTAACAGATGAAGAACATTTTAGACTAGGGATTTTATTCTATTTCTTGATAACTTTATTGTCACTCTCAAAGCAAGATTTACAGCCCACAAATTGATTATTGGTGAATTTCAGTGTTTAATTTCTGCTGATCAAACTAGTGCACCAACTCCTCAACAAATTAAAAGTATTCAAATTTTGGGAAAATTTTACGAAAATGATTTAACGAAATCCTGGGGAGAATTAGTGCCTGAACTGATATTATGTTACAGGAAACTTTTTCGGTTGAACCAAGCAGAAAGACCAACTGATGCGTTGACCAGCATCAAGGAATGCACTTCCGATGCTGTTCCAAACATATTTACATTGATGACCATTTTGTTAACTCTTCCAGTGATAACATGCACTAGTGAACAATTGTAAAGCTTTCCACATTACGCAGACTAAAAACGTGCTTACGAAACACAAGTGGTATTACTTGAATGAATGGATCTGCATTACTAAACATTTATAGGAGCCGCACGCGTGCCTTGCCCTGATGATGTAGTTAACAGATTAAGTGAAAAAAACAGGCGTTTGAATATAAGCCTTTAAAAAAACTTTAAATATTTGTTAAGTAATTAAATTATTTTTTTGTTCGTTTGATTTTTCACCAATTGTTCTCATCATTTACACGAGTTGCTTTTAATTTGGAAAGTTTTTTGTCATGATTGAATTACACGCACATGCCTTTTCAATAGTTTGTTTTACGGTTTGCTAAAAAGAAATTTATGCTACTACAAGATGTTCTTGAAACCAAAATACTTTATTTTTGAATGTAGGCCTAATTTTGGAAGTTTTTGCCCATTACCAGGACTACTGAGAGCAATCACATTTTTGGCTCCTAACCCCCCCCCTTTACAAATTTCTGCGTACGCCACTCCCCGACCTGATTCCGGAGATGCCAAGATAAGGCAGTCCGCTTGAAATTTTTTATTTTAGTTTTTTAGTTTTACGGAGATATAACTGAAATTTAGAACTGCTTGCCCAGAGTTAAAAGCTTGGGAAAGTGCCCTAAAGTGTTTTTTCTAAGGCCCAACAGAATGGCGCCAGTAGGTTTTAAACCGAGACCAAATTGAATACGATTATAGCGCTCTTAACCACTCGACCACGCTGTCGACTTTATTCTCCTTATTTAGTTTATCTTTATTGGCTAGCAATCTGCTTAATAATTCACCGTACTACGACAATTGATAGAACGACACTTGATCGAACGACACTTAATCAAACGACACTTAAACGAATCGACACTTGATCGAAACGGCATTAATAAACGAAAGCTTATAAATTGGAGTATATAGCTGGGAATTTTTTGTAAAGAATTTTTTTTAAATAGGAATTATAAAGCAAATTTTTAGCTTGATTAGATTATTTCACAATTTTCATAAATTTAAACAAAAGAAATTAAAAAATACTTAATAGAAAAGAAGAACCATTTGCATAAAGTTGACAATTTATTTAAGCTGAAATTAAACTTTTTAATAAATATTTTATTAATATTTAATAAACAATGTTTCATATATTTTTGTATGAAATTCGGACTTACGCTTTTTCATTATTTTAAGAGAGTTTTTATTTTATTTGACAGAAGAACAAACATTACAACACCTTACGTAATCTTTTATTGCACTTGGTACTAAAATTTAATTCTTCATAACTCTAACTTAGTGGTTAAATGTCGGGTTGACATATCAATGTAGGGGAGACCGGGGAGTGTTGTTACAATTTTCAGTTAAATTAATATAGCTCTTTTTCTGTTGCAGCTATGGTGCTCATTTTTTTATGCAAAGTAGCCTAAGATCTCACTATTACAATGCTACCTTTAAATCAGTTTTACTTAATATCTATGACGCAATAATTTTACTTTTATGACTACCTGTCTGTTGTAACAACTAGCCCCACAACTGGGGTAAGTTGTTATAGGTATGGGGTAAGTTGTTACAGCAGTTTAACTGTTTAGTTTTATGATTAATTTAATTGTTTTTTTATCTTGGCTTTATAATCATAGTGATTTAAAATATAAAGGTGGTTTCATCATGTAATAATGAAACAAATCAATGCAGTTTAATAGAAAATAATTGCACAAACTGAATGTTGCAAACTATATATACAATACAGGCAACAAAAGAACACAAAAAAATTCACTCATCACACTTTTCACAAATATAATTGCTGCCCTCAGCATCGGTACAAGCTTCATGAGCCCAACCTTTGCAACTGTAACACTGTAGCCAAATTTCTCTAGGAGCAGAGTTAGAGTAAGAGTCGGAGCAAATAATGCAAAACCATTCTTGTTTTTTTGACTTTTTCAGTTGACTTGGTTTAAAAATATTTTTCTTGACAGACTTTGCTTGTTTTTCTTCTAATCTTTGTTTCTCTGGGGTGGAAGTAACAACAGCTGAACGGCGCTTGCGAAAGTTTCTCTTTTTTAATTGCGGTTGGGCTTTTGGAAAAGGAAGAATTGCTTGAGGAGAACTTGTCACTCCACAAGGTAGTTTTTCTTTTTCCGTTGATGAAGAAACTTTGTTGGGCAAAGGATGAATTGGTGGGGTTATTACCGCAGAGGAAATAAAGGCAACATCTTCTGATGAAGGAATTTGTGAGATTGCTAGAGCTGATGAAGTGAATGGATATGGATTGCTACAGAAAGAAGATGGATGATGAGTTTGTGAAGCATCAGCTGTAGACAAAACTTGAGGACACTCTCGGTTTGTGACATAACTTGCCATGAAGTCATTGTCAGTGAAAATGTGGTTATTAAATGGTGAAATGCCACATACTGAAAAACCATTTTGAATGTTGACAGGCGTTGCTGCCAAGGGTAAAGCTAGATTCACAATATGAGGTATGTCATATATAGTCATGTGCTTTCCTGGATGATTTTTCATCCAATTATCACAAGCCGAGTTTACATACTTTTTGAAAGGTCCAAAGACACTTCTATCAAGAGGCTGCAGTTTGTGTGAACAATGTGGTGGTAAAGTCAAAAGAACAACCCCTTTTTGACGACAGTATTCTATTAGCTCAATAGAAAGATGCGATGGGTGATTGTCCAAAATAAGCAAAACAGGGGAGATTTTTGAACACTTTGTAACAGCTACAAAATGCTTCATAAATTTTAAGAAGTCCTCTGATTGCATCCAGCCATTGGGGTTTGCAAAACCTTCAGCACCAGCAGGACCCTTAGCTAAAAAATAGTCATGAAACCGAGCCCTAGGAAAAACAAAAAAAGGAGGAATCATATTTCCACTTGCATTAACTGCAACAATGATAGTTACCAATTTTCCTCTTTCTCCAGATGTGATTGCCCCTACTTATTTCAGGCCTTTTTCTGCAATAATGCGATCTGGTTTCTGAACTGTAGTAACTCCAGTTTCATCTACATTATATATATTATACGGTTGAAAATGGTATTGGTCTAAAACACTCCCCAAGTTATCAAAAAACTGATTGACATTGACTCGATTAAAGCTAGTTGCTCTAGAAAGGCTGGTTGCTTCTGGTTTTCGAAGAGATAAGTTTTTATTTCTTTTGATAAAAGCACCAAACCAGTCAGCTCCAGCAGATTTATTTACATTCCAAGAAGTTGGATGTTTAATGTTGTTTGCAACTGCAAACTCATAGGCCAGTTTTCGAAATAGCTGAGGAGACAGTCCAAAGTAAATTTTTGATGCATGCACAACATAATGATTAAGTAAATTTTCTTGTTCCAAGGTAAAAATTGAACCTGGAGCTTTATATCCCACTTCCAACTTTTCACCCTTTATTATTTTTTTACATAACCGTTGAAGTGTCATGAAGTTTATCTAAACATAAATAACAAAGTTTGAGTAAACCTATTTTTCAAACACCACATTCATAAAACTATACAAGCATTTTAATTCATTTGTGCTATACAAAAGATAATAGTTATAAAAAAATTAATATACTTAAATTTTCGCACGAATGTTTCTACATTATCATTTGGAGTCACAAAAAACAGCACAACAATATGATTATGGGTTTATAACAAATTATAATAAGTGGTAGTTAGTTTGTACTTAGTCAATATAAAATTAATCATTATAAATAATTTAAAAACTAATTGCAGATGACTAGAAGATTTACACAATTGAACTATTAAAAGAAGCAAAAATGATGTTATCTGTCCATGGGGTTCATTGCAAAAAAAGTTATAAGGAAAAGCAAATAGATAACACAAATAAGAAAAATATGCAATTACTCTCTGGCAGTCATATAATTATAACAATGTTAATAAAAATAAAAATTTAAGGAAAAGCAAATAGATAACACAAATAAGAAAAATATGCAATTACTCTCTAGCAGTCATATAATTATAACAATCTTAATAAAAATAAAAATTTACAATTATTAAGTAATATATTTTTATTTTATAAACCAGACAGACCTTGATAAATAATAGTTTAAGTAAGTTAATTTTAATGCATAAGCTAATTTTAATTTTACTTACATCAAAATCTGCAGCAACTTTTTGCAGCGATTCCCCATGGTCTATTACTCTTTTTGCTGCTTCTTGGTAAGTTGAGAAAGGCATATTAGCTTTATTTGTTTTTCTTTTATAATTTCGAGGCATATTTAAAAACACAACTATCAAACCAGTTAAATAAACAGCACTGAAAAAAAAATACTTGCAGTTTATCTGACAGAGCATGTTGGGGTGAGTTGTTACAAGCTGTAACAACCCACCCCGTATTAGGTTTGACTACATTTACAGCTAAAGCAACAAATTCAAAGTAGTTACCAGTAAAAGACTTTTTATACAAAAAACTAGCATCATTAGGCATATTGAAAACACTCACGTCCTTAAAAAAAACTCTCACTCAAATCGTGCAGTCAATTTTTAAAAAAGCTCAAAAATTTTTTCAGTGTACCTAAAATCCCTTTTTTATATCTCATAGCTTTAAAAAAAAAAGAAGGGTCCTGATTTTTTTAAAATTAAAAGATTATGACCTAAGTAATACTTTGACTTATATCAAGCCGTTTAAAATATTTTATTTTAATTTTAATAAAGGTTGTAACAACTTGCCCGTGTAACAACTCGCCCCGGTCTCCCCTATATTAAGTTCGCGTCACGCAAACTAGTTATAAATCACTTTGGAGCTAAGACTAAAAGAGTTTTGGACTTCAAATAAAAATAATTTCAGTTGAAAACCTTTACTACTTTTTACTTTTAGTTGGAGGCCAAAACTTTTTTAGGTCTTTGCTCAAATGTCATTTATAAATTTATATAAAAAAATGTAAGTCTCAATTTCCTACAAAAATTTAGGAAATCAATTTTCTTTAATGAATTGTCATTTTGATCAAGTCTCGTTTCGGTCAAATGTCGTTTCGATCAAGTGTCGTTCGATCAACTGTCGGGTCACGGATATTCACATATATACGAGTCCTCTCAGCTCTACCAACTGACTATTCTTTTAATCTCTTCACTCAGTTCTTATTTTTGCAGTCACTGCTTTTTGATCTCCACCTTCTGCAGACAAAACATCACCAAGATAGCAAAATATTTCCACTTTTTCAATCAAATCTTTCGCTACGTTAACACATTTTAGGAAGTGTGCAGCAACCTTGTTTGGTTTGCATATATTGCACTTACCAGGTTTTTTACCTTTCCCAAGCTTCCTTTAATTTCGAAGGACTTCTTATGTACACTTTTCATGCATTACATATTACACCGATAAAGTACGACGCAATATTCTACTTTATTTAAGCAATAAATATCGAAACGACATTTAAAACGACGGATATAATCAAAATATTTCATAGAACATAGTCAAGGTCGACCACAGCGGCTGCACCACTAATAATGACTTGCAAGCTAGAAATATCGCAGCTTGAAAGCAAGCATGCAGTGTATATGAAAAATCTATAATAAATGAAGCTATTTGTTAAAGCAACATGTTGACCGGTTCTTCCAGATATTTCTTGAATTGTTGAAGCCATTGCGCACCGACTGCTCCATCAACCACCCGATGATCACAACTTAACGTCACTGACATGACCGTGGCGATCTTTGTGCTAAAAAAAAAAGGAAATTAGCTGCAGTAGATCATTCGATTTACTGATCAGGACAGTCTGAAACATTCATTAACGTTGTGATAAGTGTTCACACTAAACCGGCGATTCTTAACGTTGTGATAAGTGTTCACACTAAACCGACGATTCTTAACGTTGTGATAAGTGTTCACACTAAACCGACGATTCTTAACGTTGTGATAAGTGTTCACACTAAACCGACGATTCTTAACGTTGTGATAAGTGTTCACACTAAACCGACGATTCTTAACGTTGTGATAAGTGTTCACACTAAACCGACGATTCTTAACGTTGTGATAAGTGTTCACACTAAACCGACGATTCTTAACGTTGTGATAAGTGTCACACTAAACCGACGATTCTTAACGTTGTGATAAGTGTTCACACTAAACCGACGATTCTTAACGTTGTGATAAGTGTTCACACTAAACCGACGATTCTTAACGTTGTGATAAGTGTTCACACTAAACCGACGATTCTTAACGTGGATGCTTACTGCACAGGCACTGAAGTGTCATCGATACTTTAATTAATTTTGTTTTATCTCTGTTTTTCAAAATGGTAACATTTAACAACATGACTAACAATAGTTATGATGTACTTGAAATGTTGTTTAAATAATCAAAGAGAAACATTGCTCTAAGCATAACACTTCCACTGTTGTCGTGCAATTGTACACAGCAGATGGGATAAAATTTTTTAAAAAGCAACAATAATTGTTGTTTCGACCATCTGCCTGTCTGCAAAATTAAAAATTCACGTGACATAACAATCAACCACAAATCCAAATCTAACTTTTTTTGACAACATTGTCATGTTAATCCTGTAAAGTGGAATCCAGATACAACAGCAGGGCAACAGTGAACACATTGTGCATAATTACAGTCACAGTTTAAGACCACCTAGCATTTTTTATCTAAAATATACAATAAACCAATTTTGTTCTATTTATGTTATAGTTTGTTTATTCAAAGTACTGCAATAAAACGCTCATACATGAAAAATAACACTGAATGTTAAAAAAGTAAGTTTATCAACTTAAAATTAAGTACATTATCTAGATTTTGTGTAAGAATCTAGTATTTGGTATGTCCATTTTTGTTCTTGATAACAACTTGCAGACGACAGGGCATGTTATGCACCAGGTGTTGCAGTATTCAGCTGTAATTTTTTGTGTCCATATTTGTTTTATTGCCATTTCCAGGTCTTTATCACTTGCAGGATGTTCATCTGCCATTTTGTCTTTTATTATAGCCCATTTTTCAAACAGATTGAGATCTGGCTGTTACCAAACCAATCCAACGTTTTAATATTCTTCTTCTTAAGGAAATAACTCACTAACTTTGAACGGTGATAAGGAGCACCGTCTTGCACAAACACATTGCATTCATGAATAGTCATACAAATTTTGAGCTTATCCTCCAACATTTTGCGGTACCTGACGCCGTTTATTGTTATTCCGATTGGTAAAAAGAAAAGACCAGCTGCGCCATTACTGGACGTAGCCCCTCGCGTCATTACACTGGGAGAATGTTTTACCGTAACTTGCGTATAGCCGTCATTAAATCGTGTTCCAATAGGACTAGAAATTGTCCATTTTCTCTGGGCGAACGGCTGGATTGTGGATTCATACGAGAAAAAGACTTTATTCCACCTTGCTTCATATTGCTTGGCAAAGGCCAACCTCTTTGGTTTCATAGCTGGGGCTAAGCAAGATCTTTTTACAGGTTCAAACGCTTTCAGGTTGAAATCATGAACAAGAAGCTTCCTAACAGTTGTACGATGAACATCTGTGCCTTTAAGAAGCAATGCTGCAAATACTTTCTTGCAGAAACTGGTTGAAGACCGAACAGCTATTTGCCGAATCAAGTTGTTATCACGAACAGTGTTTTTTTTAAGGTTTGGCTTGAGAAACCTCTAAGCAATTTTGAAAGACTGCTAATTTTTTTTCTATTGTTTCTGAGCATACTTAGATTTGTTTACACTGTTGCAGAAGCAGATTTTGAGAGACCACTGGACAATTTTGAGAGACCGTTTCGGTTCCTCAAAATGCCTTAAAAAAAACACTGATCACGAAGGCTTGTTTTTCTTGGCCTTTCACTCCTTTTCTTGTTATGGTAAAGTCTAAAATTTTGAAATCTAGCAATTGCTTTATAAACAGCCGTTTTGCTACACGACATTTTTTTCTAAATCTCCTTTGAGAAAACCTTTTCTTGTTCGAAATTACAATTTGGGCTCTCTTAGTTTAGACAAACTGCCTTTTTTGCCCATTTTTTGACTATCAAACACTATAAAAATATTGAAGAAACAGTCAAAATATTCTTTAACCAAGCATGCACTAAGTATTGTATTACTAAACGCATTTAGCTAGACTGATGCAATAAAATTATGCAATCTTAAACAAGCCAGATGACATCACAATGCTGGAAATCAAAAAAATTATTGGTACATGGCCTTAAACTTTTGCACATGACTGAAATAGCGTTGTCATCTCCCAATTAGAAACTTACTCATTATCCGAATTTGAATCGGGTACAAATTCTTTTCGAGCGGATCCCACTGCAAGGATACAAGATTGTGGAGGATTGATGATGGCGCTAAAGTGTTTGACACCGAACATACCAAGGTTACTGATGGTAAAAGTCCCACCCTAAAACAAAAAAAAAGCGTCAAGTAACATGTTGAAAAATTATTTTATACTTAGGGCAATTTTGGCAGGAAAAACAACTTTTGGAAAAATTCTCAGTAAATTTTTGATATCGATTTCAACAAAACTTTTATATTTGATTATAACATTATCTTGAAGTGCCACCTAGCGGATGTCTGGCAATTTTTGGCTTTTCAAAAAGCGGCCACAGCTAAAGCTGAAAGTTGCATTAAAATGACAAAAAATAATTTTATGTCCTTGGTAATACAAATATTAATCTCTAACTGCAACAAAAAAACGAGGTATTTTAAAAAAGTAGTAAAAAAACTGCACTAACTCCAGAGTATTGATACAGTTTGGTAATTATTTTTGTAATTCGGGCCAACAACAGCTTCGTTGAACAAGAAAATTTTTCATCAATTTTCGTCGCTATTATTTACAACTTTAAACGTAGAAGTTTGTTGTTTGATTCTTCTTAAATCTTTTTATCAGTTTTGTATTTTGTTTCTTTTGCACAAAGACAATCATAGATCAAAAAACTCAGGAAATCAATTTTCTGCCGAAAACTGTGATAAACTTTTACTTGTTCGTCACTGTTATTCTCACTTTTTTCACAATCTCAAATAAAATCAAAATTCGATGTTTGGAAGTATTTAGTAAGCTTGTCAGCAGCGTTGTTGAGTGGTTAAGAACATCGTACCGATGGCGAATGCGATCAAAAAGAAAAAGGTTCAAAACCTACTCTCGTCATTCTGTAGTGTTCTCGGTAAAGATTTTTGACATTCCAAATGATAAATAGAGCAAAATTGCCCGATTTTTTCAAAGCATCCATCTTTTACAAATAACTCGTTTTTTTTCGAGTAAGTGATTAATATTGTATTTTCGTCTTTCCAGTCATTTTGCTGCAAGTTTCCATTATCCAGCTATTGCCGTTTTTAAGACGCTCGAAAATAGCAAAAAACTTGTCAGTTAAGAAACAAGTCAGAATTTAACCCAAAACTATTTTCTGTAAAGTTGCCTGAAAATGAGACAGGCATCCTATTCCTTCAATATCTATTAAAGAAAACATATTGAACAAAACAAAGGCAGTTCAAAATTTTCTAACCTGAAATTCTTGGGGCTGCAATTTTCCTTCTCTCGCTTTGGCGGCTAAAGAGATAACGTCTTTTGATATGGCCGCAAGACCTTTTGAATGTGCGTCGAATACAATAGGAGTGATCAAGCCGTTGTCTGTGCTCACTGCAATGCTCATGTCGACAGTGTGGAACCTGGATAAAGATCATGAATTTGATTGCAATGAAACCATTACACCTGGCAGGGCATAAGCCTGCAAAACTTACTGTCGAATGAACGAGTCTTGCCAAGAGGAGTTGGCCTGTGGTACTTTGAGACACGCAAGAGCTGCCGCTTTTATAATGAAATCGTTTACTGAAAGCTTCACGCCTGAACACACAAAAAAAAGAGAAGAAAATTAACAAAGTGTGCGAATTTTTAATTTTTATTAGAAAATCGGATATTAAGAACACTTAAAAAAGTAAAGTATAGTTCGAGTTATAGGACAGATGGCACTATAGGGTTCTGCGTGCGTGATGCATAATGCCACAGATGGCACAATAGAGTACCATCTATGGCATTATGCATCACGCACGCAGAACCCGAGCTTACTGCCCGACCATGGTTCTGCTGCACCAATGACAAGCCACCTCAACGTGGTGGTGCAGTCCCCTTCCCTACACTGGGGAGGGTCGAAATGGCTTGTTAATTCCCCGAGGGTCTCATCCTCGGGCGATTCTCTTTTGGACAACTCTTCTCATTTTTTATCCCTGCTGTCCAATGCGCGGTCACATGTGGACAGCACTCTTAAACCCAATTGACCGCCCCCCTACCCCTTCTATATTCTTTCGGACATCTCTTCCTCGTCCCTCCTTCCACCCCAAACCTCTTCATTACTCATCCCACTCACCGCTGATTCTTATCTCTATGCTTCTCCTTATCAGCGGTGACATTCACCCCAACCCTGGCCCTATAGACCCCTGCTCTGTCTGCTCCCGAAGAGTCACCTGGGGAAACAGATCAATACAATGTACCGGCTGTTCTCTCTGGGTACACCTCTCCTGCTCTGGTCTATCTCCCGCTAACTTCCGCAAAATCTCCCCGGGACACTCTTGGACTTGCCCAATGTGCCCATCCTCTTCTCCACCCTCTCTCCTCCCTCTCACACTCTAATCCCGTATCTTCATTCTTTTCTGTATCTCCATCCTCTCACACTCCAAACCCCCCACCTCCACTCACAAACAACCACAAAACCATATCTTCAAAAACTAAACCCTCCCCCAAAACAACCTCGAATAAACCCACCTATCTTCCTAATCACCCCCAACTAATTTATACTTACCCTCCCTCAGCATTGACTACTCCTTCTCCTCAAACCCAACACACAACCTCTCCTCTCACACAATTCTCTTTTCATCCTTCCTCTCCCTCTCGAAACAACCTCCGAATCCTACAGTGGAATGCTAATGGGATTCGCCCGCGTCGTACTGAACTCCTACACTTTCTCTCTCGTAATCAGTACGATCTCATCTTCATGCAAGAGTCACACCTCTCCTCTAACTCCACCTTCCGTATACCCGGCTACAAAACCCTCCAGAAGAACCGTTTTATGACGAGGAGAGGAACCACCAACTCCACGGGAAACCTAGGAGGAGGTGTACTGATACTTGTCAAAAACGGTCTATCTTACACTTCACTCTCCACACAATCACTCTCCTCCCTCGACCCCAGCTCCGATTATTTAGCTATCGCAGTTAAAATAAAAGGAGCCGCTCCCATACATCTTTTCAACGTCTATGTCCCTCCTATCCGCTCCTCTTCCTCCGACTCTCGCCCAAAATCCTTCACACCCTTTCTCCTACCATCATCTCCTACCACTTACATCTTTAACGACTTTAACAGCCTTCATTCATCCTGGGACTCCCACTCACCGGAAGACCATTCAGGCAAAGATCTGTTTGATTGGCTCCTCTCTTCTGATCTTTTACCTCTTAATAACCCCGAACACCACACCCTACTACACCGTGCCACTGAAAACCGCTCTTCCCCTGATCTTTCCCTAGTTCCTGCCCGAATAGCCTCTAAATGCACATGGCAGACCCTTCCGGACTTGGCTCAGATCATCTTCCTATCTCCATCACTATTCCCACTTCCCCTATAATTAACTCTTTCCACCGCCCCCCTCATTTAACTATAATAAAGCTCGCTGGGATGATTACCTTACTTATATTGATACCCACTGCCCTACTCCCTCTAACTTTACAACACTTTCTCTTTCTGAAGCCACCCACACCCTTACCAAACTCCTCAATGATGCTGCCACTTCTGCGATTCCTTTCGGCAGCATCAACCGCCCTGCTAAAGCCTGGTGGGCTCCTGAAGTCGCAGATGCCGTCGCGAAACGCCGAAAGGCATTTGCAAAGGCACACTGTTCCGAAGAAGACCGCCAGCACTATATCGCCACTTCCAGATATACCTCCACTGTGATTTCTAAGGCTAAAGCCAAGTCATGGCAGAACACTTGCTCTAGCCTTTCTCCTAAAACCCGTCCCAGCAAAGTCTTTTCTCTACTTCGCTTCATCTCTGGCTCCCCCTCCCTAACTACTTCTGACCTTCCCAATTTCTCAAATTGCCATACCCCTGTAGTTGTGCCAACCATCTCTCCTCACATCTACAGTCCCATTTCTCTACCCAAACCCCAAAACCTTTTCGAAGCACCGAGAAAACCCAAATGAAGCAAATCAGAATTGCACACTGCAACACCCTGCATTCCACTTTCTGTTCACCATTCTCCTCAATTGAACTCTCTACAGCTATCTCTCAACTCTCAACCTCAACCTCCTCAGGCCCTGATCAAATTACCTACCCTCTTCTATCCCACCTACCACAATCTGCGTTAAACTTTCTTCTATACATCTTTAACCTTTCTTGGTCAACACACACCTTCCCGTCTGCTTGGAAGCATTCAACAATCATCCCCATTCTCAAACCCGGAAAACCCTCTGACTCACCTTCTTCATATAGACCCATTTCTCTCACTTCATGTACCTCCAAACTCTTCGAAAGAATGGTTTTAGGACGACTAACCTATTTTCTCGAACTACAAGACATTCTCTCACCCGTGCAAGCTGGTTTTAGACCTGGTAGATCGACTGTAGACCAGGTTCTCCTTCTCTCACAGTCAATCGCAGATTCTTTCCACCAATCTAAGCCAGGCGCACGTGCAGTCCTTGCCACTGTGGATTTTGCGAAAGCTTTTGACTCAGTTTGGCACTCTGCCCTTCTCTCTAAACTCCTCTCATTAGATCTTCCTCTTTGCTTTGTCGAATAGATACGATCCTACCTCTCAGATCGCCGTTCGAAAGTCCGTATCTGTAATTCATACAGTCGTCCTTTCCGTCTCCGAAGAGGAGTTCCCCAAGGTTCGGTTCTAGGACCAATTCTCTACTCTTTATACATCAATGACCTTCCCACTTTCCTTCCTGCATCTGTTAAGACCTCTCTCTATGCAGATGACCTAGCCATCTGGGCCTCCTCCCCGAGTGTTGAGTGTGCAACCGCTGTAGTACAAGCTGCCCTCAACAGACTGGTGGAATGGTCCTCAAAATGGCGCCTTCCTCTCAACCCCCCTCAAATGTGAAACATCCTTCTTCAGCTTAAACCCCTACCAATCACGTGTACAACCCTCTCTGCATATTCTTAACACCCCTCTCAAATTCAACCCTAGTCCAACCTTTCTCGGTGTAACCTTCGACCGCACTCTCTCTTTCAAATATCACGTCTTATCCTTACGGAAAAAGTTTCACAGCCGATTCCGTGCTTTCCGCTCCATTGCCTCTGCCTCCTGGGGTCCATCAAAAGAATCCTTATGTACCCTATACAAAGCCTTTATTCGCCCCATCCTCACCTATGCTTCCCCAGGCTGGTTTCCCTTCTCATCTCCTACTCACATCACCTCCGTGGAGAGGATGCATAGATCTTCCTGTAGAGTAATCACAGGTTGTCTATCGTCCTAACTCTAACCCCCGTACACGTCTCAAGAAGAGCTCATGGAGATTTTTCTCCAGATCACATAACCTTACCCCTAACCTACATCTTACCCATGAACCGCTAATCCTCTGCCCTCCTAACCCCCCCTGGTCTGCCCCATCTAATTACACAATTTCACTCCACTCTCATCCCCATGCTCTCGCAAAGACCCCCCTTCCTTCGCAACACTGCAGCTACCTCCCATCTTTCCACTCTATCTCACAGCGATATCTCTTCCTGGACTGACGGTTCGGTACCTGGCGGGCTGGGACAGGGTGGTGCAGGGATACACATCAAGTGTACAAAATGTGTCACTGCTACCTCGCTTTCCTTCTCGACTGGTCTCTGGGCTA
Source organism: Diplosoma virens (assembly GCA_963680785.1). NCBI lineage: Eukaryota > Metazoa > Chordata > Ascidiacea > Aplousobranchia > Didemnidae > Diplosoma > Diplosoma virens. Next base: position 27,726,431 of record OY796883.1, read on the forward strand.
CCAATTATAGTGCTGAAACCTTTGCTCTCCTACATGCTCTTGAGTGGTGTATCTCTCACTCCAAGACATGTAATTTCGAATCTATCACCTTCTTTTCCGACTCTTTATCTGTCCTATCAACTCTCTATACCCCCCTACCATATTATACCCCCAAATCCCTATCCAATACTCAATCTCTTCTTAACTCTTTATCTCAATCCAAGGTTGTCCATCTACAATGGATACCTGGTCACTCTTCCCTCCCAGGTAACGACTTAGCTGACTCTCTAGCTAAAGCCGGAGCCTCTCTCGATCTCTCCAGTATATCAGTGTCCCTCGCACCCCTTATCTCCTCCCAACGACTATCCCTCTACACCAGTTGGAGACGCAGTGTCCAATCTGGTTTCTTTCAACACCAAATCCCTTCAGTATCTCCTGAGGAGCTTACTCTCCCTCGCTCCGCTCGCTGTACTCTCTCTCCCGTTTACGCTGTAACAGGCACAGCACTCTCCTCAACTCTTATCTCCACAGGGTTGGTCAAGCCGAGACTCCTTCTTGCAGCAACTGTGGTTCTGAACCACAGGATCTCTCACATCTCGTGCTCGACTGCCCTGTACTAGACCCTCAGCGTCGGGCCATTTTCGGCCACACTCCTTCTCTTCTGGACCTCTGGTCCCGTCCGTGGGGAGTCGCCCGATTATTGGGATTCCGCGGAATTGATCCGCGCCCCCATCCCCAGGAATGAATCGGGTAAAACCACCACCACCACCATGGTTCTGAGTTCTAAACTCTCATCAGGGACAGTCTGCTTACTCAGGTTGTATATAAATCTTAATGGGTAGCAATAGACAAAATAAAAATCAGCTCATTTTGTTTTGTCTTGTGTTTTACTAAACTTTTTTCTAAGTAGCATTTAATTTCACAGAAATACAGTATAACTCAATGATTCTCAAAGTGGGGCGTACGCCCCACAGGAGATCAATTTGATTTTTTGAAGGAAATTTAATTTCCAGAAATTCGATACAATTTCAAACTTTTTATATTTGTCTATAGCTCTAAATTAGGACGAAAATCGAAAAATAGGACACTTCTTGAATACAGAAACCAGTTGCAATCTTGCTACTCAATGAAAAAACATTCTTCTAATTAATGACCGTGCGCTCAAACTGGGTTGTAAACTCACGACCTTCTAATCACAAGCTGGCTGCTATATAATATGTATGAAGTTGTGTTGATATCAAAGTTTGTTCATTGTTTAGTAGCACTAAATAATGAACAAACTTTGATATCAGCACAACTTCATACATATTATGACGCCATAGAAAAATAATTACAAATATTTTGGTAAAATCACAAAAATATCATTTACTATTTTTGTTTGAGGACAGTGAGGGGTTTCCTATTGTTTATTTTCAATTAACTGATACACTGCGACTGATAGATCACTTGATTTCAAACAAAAAAGGAAACACATCTAAAAAAATTTTACGCCTACCTTCACTTTCTAAGTCTTTGTTGAATGTTTTGCGAATTCCGATGATTTTGTCCATTTCAACATCGATTGTTAGGTAATAATGAGGAACAGTTTGCTTCGATTCGAGTAACCGTTTAGCAATAACCTGGTTTTTATAGAAAAAGTTAAACAAAAGCTTTGAATTCTAATAGTTATAAAGCGAAGCAGTAACTACTGACCTTGCGCACGCCACTCAATGGAATATCCAAGAAATCAGCAGCGGGCGGCAGTGGAGATATGGGGACGTCAGTGGAGGGAGTGGTCGCTTTCGATGAGGCCTTTGATAAATCTTGCGCGCGAATTCGTCCCCCTGGACCAGACCCTTGACCTTTTTTGGACAAAAACACGTCAAGCTTTAAAAAGATCGTCTAACAGTTTTTAATTCTTAAAAAAATGAAATGTTTTTCCAAACGTGAAACTGAAAACGTACGAAGTTTTTTGATCTACGAGTTTTTCACTTTTCAGTTCTTCATAAGTTGTTTCAGGCGGCGTACACAGGAGAAAATGAAACTTTAATTCCAAGAAAATCCGATGACAAAATAAAAAAACTCAAGTTTCTTTAACAATATTTAGGAAGATCGTTCGTATTTTGCAACAGATATTAAAAAAAAGGTCAGAAAATCATTTCTAACTTTGCCACCTTTTTAACTCGTATTTCTTAAAGTGTGTCAAATATAGGAGCAATTCCTAAATCATTATTTTATAATAATATTTAAAAATGGATTTTGGAAAGTTCGTAAATTTTTCATCAAAAGCACAAGTAGAAAATCAATCTAACAAGATATTTAGTTGATATGCAGTGTACAATTAATTTTAATTCAACAAATTAATTATATTATAATAGAAAAATTAAAATACGTAAGTTTTTTTCGAAAATAAAAGTAATTTAAGTAACTTCCAGCCATATAAAAATCAAGTTACTTATTGGAAATAGCAAATAAGTTTTTTTTTGGTAACAAAATTCGCAAAGAATGTTTAAAAATTTTAACAGTTAGATAAAATTATTAAACAAACAAGATTAAAGTGGCTTAAAATTCAACTGATGTTGTGAAAAACCAACGCAGAGAAGAGCGGAGATTGTATTAAAAAAACAATTCAACAAACTCGTTTTCCGACTTTACCTGCCAGCGAACGTAAATCGATGCCTTTCTCCGATGCAAGCTTCTTTGCCAGCGGACTAACGAACAAACGATCGCCGGAAACTTTAGAAACCGAAGGTTGCGCTGCCGGAACTGAAACTGGTTGCTGAGGTTCCGTTGATACTTCTTGTTTCGGAGGTGAACTTTCAGGAGTTGGACTTCCAGGAGTTGGAGCAGCCCCTAAAATCGAATGGATTTATTAATTTTTAACATAAAGAAAAGCTTGACCATAATTGTGAGATAGTTTTAAACAAGAACAATTTCAATTAATTTTAAAATTTACTGATTTCTGTCTTGAAAATTTGTCTATTCATACAAATCGCATATGAAACGCCATTTAGTTCAAAATAATCAATACAAGTTAAATAACTTCCAAGAACATAAATTAAATATCGCTTTAAAATAAAATTAATGTCATAGGTTGCCAGACACGACGCTACATTCAGCAACTATTGCGTTCTTCAATGCTATATTATTATTACTATAGTAACCTGAATCAACATAATTTGAAAAAGCGGAAATGTCATCTTGATTCGGAACCACAATACACAGCGGCGTCCCCAAAGGTAAATCTTTTGCTCCTTCTTGTACCAATATCTTAGCAAGGTAACCTATGATGGAAAAAATAAAATTAAAAAAGTACTAACACATATGGATTAAACACTGAACAAAACTATGCAAGTTGAACTCCTTTGCTTCTGGCGCTGTAAATGGATCAACTAAAAGCTCAAATTCTTTTCGACAAAAAGTAATTTTATTAGAAAAAGTAAAATAGCATTAAAAAGCTTTTTATATTATTCATAATTTAAGACTAGAATACAAAATTTAAATATCCTTGTAGTGCATGGTCGTCACAATTGTGTTGTTTGTTATTGTTCAAAAACTCGACTTCGTGTACGACAAGGATAATAAAAGAAAGTGTATAGAAAAGCTTACTTAGATCAGGCACAAAATAACCATCTATAAAAAAACGTATAACACCTTCATCTTGATATTCAAGTGCCATTGATGCTTTATCTGTCTCAATCGTCGCAATCGGATCGCCTTCATCTATTTTGTCACCCACTTGTTTCTCCCATCTAATAAAAATATTTTGATGAGTATGTTTAATATACTAATGACGAACTTTGTTGATGACTACAGGTTTACTTAAAATTGCTTCTTTGTAAACCTAATCTAAAACTGGGCACTTATAAAAAGAAATATTTGTATGTACAATATAAGATTACTTCAGAAAAAATTCAAGACACACAAAATTCATCTGTCAAAATCTTGATTCAAATAAAACAAAACTGTCTGCGTGATGATCTAATATTGAAAAAAATATTTCAGTTTTTAAAAATTTATCAGGATCATAAGAATAAAATCCTTTTATACATTCTATAAATTTAATCGGTGCCAGATTGATTCTAATTAAGTTTAATTTTAGCATGAAATTTTATAAAAGCTTTTATTGTATATTGCAAGATTAATTTAATGCAATTCTTGGAAAATAATTTTTATTACAAGAGATAAATTAGTACCAGTAATTTTCAAATTTAAAAATACTGTTTTTTCAAAAAACAAAAACAACTAAAGAGTTGAGTTGTTAACTTTGCTTTTCGTGTTGTTCTTGTTTAGGCCCGTTTTCACTTCAAGGGTGGAATGGAAAATTTTTTGTTTGTTTTTATATATTTTTTTCTTCTTTCATATACTAATAACGCTTAACGCGTCATAACTGCGCTTAACCGCTAAGCGAAGCAAAAAAATCAATAAAAGAAACAAAGAATACTCCTTTTCACGCTCGAAGTGAAAACGTGCCTTTATTCTTTAGCGTTCTTGATGAAGTTATTCTTTAACCCTCTAATAAAGCCAACCTAGACACTCAATCTTACATAAAATTTCGCTGCTTGCAAGGTTTGTGGTGTAGTTTTGTGCTGGGACTTTGCTGCAATAGAAAAAGTGATCGATGTCTTGTATTGGTTAAGCAAAATAAGGATTGTGGAATGTACGTATCAAATTTTATGGAGGAGGGTAACTTAATTTAAAACAAAAAACAAAGATATGACATTTTATGCAGTCTCCAAACTAGCACGAGCAATGCGCAATCTCAATACGTCTGTGTTCTTGTACTTGACAAATGTCAGCCTTTTTAAATTTATGACACTGGTGGATATATTTTTTACCCATTCCAAATGGTATAATTTTTGTCTCCTGTGCAATCTTTGTTGGGGAAGCTCCTGCTTCATCTGGTGAGAAAGTACTCATTTCTGGCTTGTGCTTTATTCTTTCGTTTTAAACAAAGGTTTTATATAATTTAAGAAATTTGGTATCTAAAAATGTAATGAAGTACGCAAAAGAAATCAAACTATTCAAACCGAGCAACTTACGCCACAATAGTCCCAGTTGTCATAGTAGGAGAAAGAGCAGGCAAAGAAATACGTTCATGAGGCGGAAAGTTTTGGTTAGAAGCTTGAGCAGTTTCTGTTGATTGAGAAGTTTGAGTGGGTTCTTTAGGAGTAGTTGCTGATTGAGTTGGTTCATTTGACAATTGATCTTTCGGAAAAATAAAAAGCACAATATAATTGTATTTGGAAAAATATTTTGGTTTGAGGTAAACTAAGTAAATTATCGATTGGTGCATTTTAAAAATACTGTCAACATCAGAATAATTTCAAAGCAGTGATCTCAAAAAGCATTATTTCATGACAACATGTATTTGCCTTATTGTAACGTTAAATTTAGCCTTAAAAATCAAGAAATCGAGATGCTTATTGTCCAAATATATCTGATTACCAATTTTTATCTTTTTAAATAGTGGAATACAAATGTTCATATTTATTGCAAGACACTGTCAAGATGTTTTTTCACTTTAGTTTTTTTCGTTGGAGAAGGTTAATTCCTAAAAAACGTTTATTTTTGCTCGGCACGCATAAACATTTTTTACAGATCGGCGTATCAGAAAAATACTGAATGACGATTAAGTCAAAGCGGTTATTATATTAAACTATCAAACCATGAAAATTATTTTAGCAATTTTTTACTATCTCCAGCAGTTTGTTTCATCTATAGGGCTCGTCAGTAAGCAATCAAAAATCTGAAAAACAAATACGAAAAGGAAAGCTTAACAAAGAGATAAAAAGTCGGCAAAAGAACTTAAAACAAAAAAACACGGCAGTGATTAAAAAGTAAAACCGGCTACAAATATTTTTTGATTAAATTTCAGTGTGTAAAGTTTTTTTCCGTTGCTTACGCTAATGTTTCTAAATACATGTATGAATTTTTTATGCCCAATATCATTATTAATGATTCTGGCACTGGAAAAAACTTTACACATTGAAATTTAATCAAAAAATATTTGTAGCCGGTTTTACTTTTTAATCACTGCCGTGTTTTTTTCTCTATGTTCTTTTGCCGACTTTTTATCTCTTTGTTAAGCTTTCCTTTTCGTATTTGTTTTTCAGATTTTTGATTGCTTACTAACGAGTCCTATAGACGAAACAAACTGTTAGAGAAAGTAAAAAATTGTTAAAATAATTTTCATGGTTTGATAGTTTAATATAATAACCGCTTTGACTTAACCGTCATTTAGTACTTTTCTGATACGCCGATCTGAAAAAAAATGTTTATGCGTGTCGACCAGGATAGGTTTCTGGAAAAGTTTTTGTGTAAAGTATAATGCTTATTATGACGTCATAACTATCGTACGCCCATAAAACTTCAATTTCATAAAAGATATATTTTAAACGACCTTAGTTCAAAAATTTAACAATATAAGAACCTTTTTTTAATTTAAATATTTAAAATTAAGCTATTGTAAATTGAAATAGAAAATATTCGGCTAGAAACATCCCTAAATTTAACGCATTTAACAATTTTAAATGCGAATTTTTACTCTTATCAGTTGAACAATTGCAATTGTCTTTTTAATTTCCTTAGTGACATAACATAACTTTTTTTGTTGTCGCTTCAACGCTAGTGAAGGTAAATCAAAATTATTTATTTTCCCGCTAAATTGGCTCGCCGACGAATTTGTCTCGTCGAATCGTCTCCCGCCAAATTGGTCCGGTCAAATTGTCGCGTACCCGGTAATACAACGCATACCAACTCTGATGGTACGTATTTCGGTACAATTTCTTGTTTTTACTTTCACTTTTATCAATGAATAAATGAAATAAAAACACTGTTGTTTTAGCCAGTTCTAGCGATATTACAACTAAAATAAAAGACAAGTATTATGTGGAGTTATGCCGAGTGTACGAGTATCAGTATCATGAAAAGGCGGAATATTATGTTACAACGCCACAAACGGCATCAGCTGTAAAAACCAAGCTTCAGAAAACTAAAAACTCGTTTTTATATATATTTTTTTTTTGCCTTACAAAATGGATAAAAAGCATTTTTTTAAAACAATTTTTAATGAAAAATTTAGCTAAATAGACTTTGACCCTTAACTGAGTGGATTATTAGAGATCGCATTATGTCTGAGAGCCTAGGTAAAAATTGTACGTATTGTTTGAAACAAAAAATGACTTCAAGAAATATTTATTCTTATTAGTAACATAAAATTTTTGGCTATTGCGATTAACTTTGAGAAATTAAAGTTCGGTTTTTCATGTTTTTATTTTTTTTATTAAAACTGTATTGGCGGATACATTTGCTATATGTCGATATATCGGTTATCGGTCAATTTGCATATCGGTGCAACCCACGGGCAATTCAAAATTGCCTATCTTAAGTAAGCCATACGCAACCCTACTTTAAACCAAGGTCCTTTAAGACAAAGTTTTTTCGATTTTTTGCGGAAAAACTACAACAATGTTCTACAAATATGCCAGGTTCAAAGTTTTGCAAACGCACGAAACCATGACGTCACAATAACCATATAATGTATCTACACATCTTTTAATCGGGGCGCATCAAAAAAAGCTGAATGATGGTTAAGTCAGAGCGGTTATTATATTAAAGCAAGGGTCTCAACACGCGGTCCATAAAAATATTTTTGCGGCCATTTATCCGAATAAGCATTGCCAGTCCAAATTCGCACTAATTAATGTTTTATTCAGTTATATTATGAAAAGATTAATTAAAAATATGGAAGCGTTTCTCCCGCTGAATTCCGCCGTTTTTCTTGAATCACAGCGCAACAATTGTTAGCATTGATAGCAGCAAAACAAAAGCTAGTACCGTAGAATTAAAATTAATTATTTTTCCGCCAAATGGTCTCGCATCGAATATTGACGCTTGACACAAGTTGTTTCATTTCATATAGCGACCTTAATTTGAGCTGTTTCTTAACACTTTCAGGCAAAAAAGTCTCTTTTTTAAGAGTATAACAGCATAACTACACTAAGAGTTGAACAGAGACCTTTTCAATTACAAATACCATTAAAAACGATCTTTTTTAACACTTGCCCATGATTGTAACTTTTAAAGAAGACAACAAAATAAATGTTTTTAGGAGAAATGTAGTAAAAATTTAATAATTTGTTTAAAGTAATAAAACTGTATTTTAGAACTGTTTGTAAACATTGCAATGCAAAAAAATGTAAAAAAAACATCTTTCTCACCGCAAGAATGCTATCCAAACAAGTGCTTTCTTTGTTAACTTTGTAGAAAATTTTATAATTTAAAGGATATAGACTTTGTTTGATACAAAATTATAACATTTAATTAATACACTTTATCATTTTCAATAAAAAGATTTTTTGCTGTTTACTTTTTTTAATTTGATGTAAAAGCATTACAACTATTTTTTATGGGGTAAAAACATTTAGATATCAATTACTTTTAGTTAGTTAACTAAGCTATTTTACATAGACAAAAAATTGAGAAAAGAAACTGAAAGCTATAAAAACTTATTAAAAAATTGCCATCATGAACTGATTTCTTGACAGTTTTAAAACTACTGTGTTTAAATTATTAATGTAGTCCAAGCCATGGCTTTGGCATAATTTCCAGCATTATACCAATAATTTCAAATGACCTTAATCTTGTCAATTTAAATTTTTTTACTCATCATAAATTTTAGCCATCAGTTTCAAACCATTTGCACATACTTCTAATCTTTTTTTATTTTTAAGCCATCAGTTGTTTTTTATAACATACATATAGTTAAAAGACAATTTTAATTATCAATTAAACAAAGCATTTGTTTTTTTTAGTCACTAAACCAAATTAGCTCATTTTTATTATTTATAAATATTCAACAATTGTTTTAATAATTAAAAGTATTAGGTTGAGGAATATGTTTGTAGCATTTTTTATCAAAGATTTTTATTTAAACAAAAACAAAAAGTTATGGCTATAAATTAATAAATTATGTATTCTCCATTGCTGTTTACGACCTCCTCCCACCTCTTGACCAATTTGTTGATGCCATTTTGCCAAAAATCTCCAGGTCTGGTATTGAAGAATTTGTTGAGCCAGTTTTTGAGGTCCTCTTCATTGTCGAAGGTAACGCCCCCATATGGTTTGACAAAGAGTGGAAAAGATAGTAATCTGTGGGTGCAAGGTCTGGAGAATACGGTGGATGCTGAAGGACCCCCCATTTGAGCTCTTGGAGTGCAGCTATGATGACTTGTGCAACATGAGGCTTGGCATTGTCATGAAGAAGTATGGTTTGGCCTTGTCGATGGGGTCTTTTCAGTCAAATAGCCTCATTCACACAATGTAGCTGGGCTATGTAAAGCTGCTTGTTGACTGTAGCATTCCTTTCAAGCATTTCCCAGTGCACCATGCCCTCCCAGTCCCACCAAATGCAGATCATGATCTTCCTTGGATGGAGGTCAGGCTTAACTCTCAGCTTTGGCATATCTCCAGGAGCCACCCATTCCTTTCTTTGCTTCATATTTATATATAGGCACATTTCTCATCTGTTTGTGACTGCATGTTGCTTGATGGCAGGTGAGATGTTGAGAAGCAATTTGAAGGCGATTTTCTTTGTTGTTTTCACTAAGCTCATGAGGCACCCAGACTCCCAATTTTTCGGCAAATCCCATTGAATGAAGATGATTGAGAATCGTTTTTGATTGCAGTTCATTTTTTTGGCCAATTCATGACTTGTTTGGCAACTTTTCTCCTTCAAAAGTGCTTTGAGATGGTCTTTGTCAAATTCAGAAGGTCTTCTGCTGAAGTCAAAATTGCCATTTTTGAACTTCACAAACCATTTTGTTGCTGTATATTTGCCTATGACACCTTCCCTGTATACCATGCAAATGTCCCAGGCTGCTTCAGCAGCTTTTTGGCCTCAATGAAAAGCAAAGAATAGCAGTTGTGGAAAATGTTGCTTTTACCCCTGGATATTCCACATGTAAGCTTCACAAATAATAAAATCTCAAAATACTCAAAAAGACGATCAGCACAGTTTTTTACAATAGAAAGAGCTCTATCAAATGAATATATACATTTTGCCAAGTAGTAAAAAATCATTGTAAAATAAAAGAAAATATAAAAATGCTATGAACATATTCCTCAACCCAATATATTAATGAATAGCATGACTATTTCCAATATTTTTCTAACTTAAGGGTCTCTTCAAGAAGTGATCATGAGCAATTTTTTGTTAGCAAAACTAATCAACTGTCCTGTGGTTAGTATACACTGTCGCTTTTTGAAAAATCCTTTTCTCTTAATTTCTTTTTTATCTGCTGGTGCTGTAGGGGAATTCGGGTCTCTTCAATAACCAACCATGATTGATTTCTGCTAGTAAAACTAACCTGGAGTCCCCTTGTGGTTACTTCATTTCTTGAGAGATTTCTTTGAGTTATTTCATTTCTTGAGAAACTAACCTGGAATCCCCTTGTGATTACTTTACTTTTTTATTACCTCCTGGGGCTGTAGGGGAGATTCTGGGTTAATTTTACCAAAAAACAAAAATTACAGCCTCTTCTTGAAGAGACCCAGAAATTCTGGGTTATTTTCACAAAAAAACAAATAGATACAGTCCCTTCTTGAAAAGACTTATATTTAAAAGCTTTTTCACAAAATTTACATTGGAAAGATTATAAGTTTAGATTTAAGAAAAGAGAATTCATGTAACTTTAAAAATAAGTTATAATATATAATACCTGCTGTCACATTTTTAAAAGCTTCCAAGTCATCTTTATTTTCAACAAAAATTGCAACTAAAGTTCCAAGTGGAACATCTTTGCTACCATCTTTTACTAAAATTTTTGCAATGTATCCTTCTTCAATTGCTTCAAATCCCATAGTTGCTTTGTCTGTTTCAATATCAGCCAATAAATCACCTGGTTCAAAATGATCTCCTTCTTTTACTTGCCATTGTACAATGGTACCCATTTCCATTGTTGGTGATAAGGCAGGAAGAAGTATTTTGTTGTAAGGAGGAAGAGTATAAAACCTGACTTGCATGTAGCTATTTGGAAAATTAGTATAAAGTTTAGGTGCATTGTTAATTTCAATAGTATTTTTGAACTTGTTAGATGTGTTATTATGACAAGAAACAACAGAGCTTTTTTTAACATGATAGCTTCGCAAAATAACCATTGCTGCTTTTTGATGATTTCTTTTTGAAACACATTTGATCTTTTGCAAAATACATCGTTCATTTACAAGTGCTCGCTTTGATAATAAGTTATTTAACAACATTACTCTTACATCTAGTTTACTTGATCTAAAAAATAAAAGAAGTTTAATATATTCTTCACCTTCAAAAAATACTTCTGGCTTCTTTTTTACAATATTCGAGATCAGTAAATGAATTATCACAGTATCTAAAATTACAGCTAAGATAAAATTTACATTTTGTGATGAATTGCAAAACTAGATTGTTTATGGTAAATTTTAAAAGTGCTTTTCCACTCTACACTTATGCAAAAAAGTAACTTTGTATACTTTAATATTTTTTATTACAATTAGTCAGATAAACGTTTTATTTATCCCAAGTTCACGTTCTCCTTCAACTAAAAATCTCACGTCAATCTTAATGATTTATGGCTTAGAACCAGTACTGTAAACTATAATTTTTTTATAGCACTGTTTACAACAACTTCATAATAAAAATGAGCAAAAATAGCAATAAAGGTTTTAGAATAAAGACTGTTTTATTCAAATAAATGAACTTGCAAGGCAATAATGAAACTTGGAAGATTTTCTTCGAATTTATATGCTTGCAACTTGAAATTCTCAGGAAAATGACCTTTTCCTTATTGACTGCTCTATCACCACCTAACGGCTAGCAGTTATCAACATTAACAAGAAATAACTATAATTCATCAATAATAGAAATAACTAGTTTTTTAAAACAATAAATAAATTAGTAATTTAACTATCAAGTAAATCTTTCATTTTTTTTTAAATTAAGGAAAATTTGATTTATTTTAAAATTTTGTTACATAGCCACTAAATTAGAATTTGTATGTCGCAATAATTTTTTTCGAGAAACAGTGAAAATTATTTAATTTAGTAAAGTGAAAAGCAGATTTAAAGTTATTATTTCACTAAGTGTCAAAAAATTTTTTACCTAGAAAACAACTTTTTTTTGAAATTAACGAAGAATAAGAGAAAAAAAATTACATCAAAATATTTTTATTTTGTGCATATATCTTGCTTTTTATTTTTACAGTCGGTAATTTAAAAATTATCTATGTTTATCAGTTATATTTGTTTTAATTTTAATTTGATTTAAAAAAAAAACTAATCAGGAAAAAAATTTTATGAAGCATATATAAAGAAATATACTTTTTTTAGCCCAAGTAGTACTTGAATTGTGCTCCTTATTTTTTTTTAAATGTTTTCTTGAATAAGTGATTTTACGGCAACATTTCAGAACAGTATTCTTTTAGAATAAACGCACCTAAGAAGCAGTGCACTGTAAGTTGAACTGCTATTTATATGAGACATTGCAGTTAATTATAGGACTTTTAATTGTCGAAAAAAATAAATAGAACTTCGTTTGTGTGTTAAAAAATATTTGATTTGCTTTAAAAATTGCTAATGTTTTTTAACATGTACCGGTAGCGTAAAAGTAAAGTTAACCTTCCAACTTAAGATTGATTTAAATTCTTTGAATTCAAATCATGTTATTAAACTGTTTCAAAGTTGTAATTTAATAAAAATTATCATTCTCAAATGAATCAATTTATTTCAAAATTTTAAATTATATCTACAACTTTTAGATGGTTTGTGTCAAGGAGGTAGATCCACACCACTTTGTTAAAGCATTTTCTGCTTATTTAAAAAAGTAAGTGTTATGTTTTTACTGCTAATGTTTTAAAAAGCAGTTTTTAAAGCATCCACAATTATCTAATCTGTCTGTACCTAGTTGAAAATACCTTAATTGATTTTTAAAAGCTTTCATGGTTGTTTTTCATTGTTTGTCAAGCTTATTCATAAACTTTAAAATTTTAAAGAATCCCCAAAGCCTGTGAGATTAGTACTGGTGAACAGTAAATGAGAAGCAATTTTGTAACAATATATTAGGTTAATTTATGCAAAGTTGTTTCAATTTTATTGTGTAAAAAGTTTGATAGTTTCAAAAACATAGAAATTTTGTAAGCTTTTTGGCAAGTTTTGTAACCACAAATGAGATTTGGAAAGTCACTGTAGACAATTGGTGTTCATAAAACTAAACTGGATTCTCTTTCCCTTATAGTTATTATTGATTTTTGAAAAGATCTTTTTCATCTTTTTTTCTTTAATATATCTTTTTGGTGATTGGTTTTACCAACAAAAACCATCTATGGTAACTTTTTGAAACGATCTTAGAAATGTCATTTTGCTAATGAATAATTTTCTTTATTTCATTTCTTACTTTTTTTTTTGAAAGAGTTGAACATATGCAAAATTTATGAATCAAAACCTATGTTTTAAATAATATTTTATATAATATAATTGATAAACTAACCAATGAGATTTAATATTATTGAACTATTTAATATTGCATTTTATTGATAATAGCTATGCCAATGCCATGCATCAATGCCATTGCACAAGTTTTTAATATCATGTTTCTGTTCTTATTACATTAAGATTTTAAGTTTATTTTTTAAAATTTTATTCAAAAAACATTAGTATGGATTGTAAAAAATTATTTGAAAGTTGTTTGCCACTTATCTATTTTCAATATTATTAATTAACCATTTGTTATGGCTAAGCAATTTAACATGGTTAAATTAGAGATAGAAAAATGAAGCAAACTTGAGTTAAGTTAAACTTGAAAAAGCTGAGTTATTAATTAATAACAATAATTTTGATTTGCAGATCTGGAAAATTGCCTATTCCTGATTGGGCTCATTTAATTAAAACTGGCCGACACAAGGAATTAGCACCTATTAGTCCAGATTGGTATTACACCAGATGTGCTGCTGTTCTTCGCCGCATTTATATGAGAGGAAATTGTGGTATTGGAAGATTACGAAAAATGTATGGAGGTAAGTAATTTAGTTACATTTAATAAACAAATGATTTAAAAAACTAAGTATTTTTTGAAATTAAATGAACACAGAAAAAAAGAATTGTTATAGAAAGTAAACAACTATAGGCATATCCAAGGGGGAGGGTTTAAGGTTCAAACCTAAGCTCCCAAACCCCTTGGATACATTTATATTTTTATGGATATGGTAGCAACAGGTCAAGTATAAGCCTTGGTACATCATGATCTTCTGCTAACACTTTATACTGTCCTTTTGCAGAATATAAGTTGCAGGTGAATGTTGTTGTTGTTGTTGCCCCTCCAAGAATATCTTGGAGTAGCATCCAAACTCCTCAGAGAAGCCATTCTAGATTATCACTTTTGGATTATCTCTGCTGCTTCTAACAACTAAAATTAATTTTCACTAATTTTGAATCTTAATGCCATTTTAGCCTGTATTTTTTCAGCAGAGCTTTTAGGAGATTGACTCACTCTCTTCCTGATAAAACGTTTATTTCCACTGCTCAAAATCCTTGGACATCAAGTTTTTTTGCTGTCCTTGGAAAGTACTTTTATTGGATATTTTTGATGATGTTAGGTACAGCAGTCTTGCTAACCTTCATCTGCCTTGATATTACATGTTCCTTGTGCAAAGACTGGTAAATTGAATATGTTTTTCAATGCTGACTGCAAGTTTTTTGCTAATTTTTGGGGTTCAAATGTTTGTATTTTTAAACAAACCATTTAAAATATTAAATGAAAGTTAAAATTAAAATGTGATAGTTTATTTTCAAAGCTTAAATATGCATTTTGACACAAGAATACTTATTATTACGTGATTAAGAAGCTTTTCTCTAAAATGTGCATTTTTCCAAAGTTTGTCCCTGACTGTATCTAGGTATAAAAGTGATAGAAGAAAGGTAATTGGAAAGTGGAATGTCAGTATGATATCAGACTATTGCTGGAAACTGATTTGTAAATTTTGTCATAACCCCTAAGGTCAATCTTCAAAAAAATTATTGCATTAACCTAAGTACTTTATTCTCTGTGCTTAATATATGCCACATCCATTGCTTTTGTGTTTACTGCTTTGCAATAAACATATGCCTTTCAGTGTATAGCATTGAAAAAATGTGACCAAGTATGGAAAAACTGATAGCATGGCAGTTTTGAAACCACCGCCCTTAAATTTAGCTAAAAAAGCATGGTTTTTATTCATGTTTCTTTGTAGATCTGTGTTTTCAATGTAACACTGTCTATAAAACGAGTAATTGTCATTTTTTAATTTTACTCTATGCATAGCCTACTAAAGAATGCATTTTTTAGTAGGCTACACTCATGTTCTAAAAAAAATTTTTTTTTTAGATTCTATGCTTAATTAGTTCGTATATAGCAAGTATGTAATACAAATCCTGGTTAGCACTGCCCAATGATTAAAACTTTTTTGTTTTTATCATGCCCTTGACAAAAAACAACTTGACATTCTGTTTAGATAACCTTGACTCACCAAGAAGTTGACTTGCAGGCTAGTCTGTACCTCAGTTCATTAAGCATACAACTTGTGATCAGATAGACTCAAATTCATTGCATAGCTTAAGCATATTAAATTCTATATTTTAGAATCCATAGAAGTTGATAAAAATTTTGCATTTCGAGGGGTTTGATTGATTTTAAACTTAGTGCTAGTTAAATTAACCGATTTTTTTTTTTTTTTTTTTTTTGAAAAATTGATGTGTGCACTTTCTATTCTATCTATGAATAATAATAGTCAACTGCATTTTTGACTATTACCTTCTGGCTGTTGTATTATCTCAACGCAAAACTTTTATCATACGAAGCTTTTCAGCGGTTTTGCATGAAAAGCTATGCTGCTGGGAAAAAGATGATTATCTGACTGATAAATAATCACGTGACGCAGGTCGCAAGCGCCGAGGTACCGCTCCCTCCCATTTCAGCAAGTCGTCCGGCTCCGTCGCTCGCCGCGTTCTTCAATCTCTTGAAGTTATGAAGCTTGTTGTAAAGGACGATGCCGGGTGAGTTCATCTGCATGTCGGGTTCCTCGTCATTGTTAAGCTTTGCCGTTGGACAATGATGTGTTTGTTGGTTGAGTCTGTGTCGGGAAGCGTGGCCGAGTATCGCGAGTACGGTTTTGATATCGATTCAACCCTTGCCTTCGATATGTTATATCCTTGGAATTTTACAGCATTTTGCTTTGTGGTTTAAATAAGACTGAACGGCTACACGTCCAGTTGAACGCACCATCTCTAGGTTTACATAACTCATACATAGGGAGGAGATGATAAACTGAACGTAGTTTCGATTGTGGTGGAATGGCATGATCAGAGTTAAAGAAAAGTCTTAGGAAAGAAGGCGTTTACACTGATCCTCGCTTTGCTAATTCTCAGAGCTGGAATAGTTCGAGATTAGATGTTAACAGTTGAATATAGGCTTTGGACGAAAAAAGTTTACCGGCTTTCCTAAGTGCTGTGCAGAGCAGGTTTTCCTATTTGATATATCAAGCCGCACCTGTAACGCCTCGTCTCGCCAAACTATTTCGCTGCTCATTTTCAGCCTCAATAATTAAACTCGCTCACCTTCGCAACTGTAAATAACAACATGGTGCCGCAATACTCATTTAAATTATCCCAGCTTTTGGATCAACAAGCACTGCTAGACTTCATCTCACAACGAGCTTTATCAATGCTGTTGGCAAAAAAGCGGCTCCTACTCGCGCCTACGTTTCACGTTAGCTGGCTATCGTTAAAACTACTGTTTACCTTTGTCGGTCATTTAATGGCGATTTTCTTCGCAGAGGGAGGAAGCTGACCATCCAAGGTCGCCGCGACGCGGATCGTATTGCCAATAAAGTTTACAAAAGAGCGAAAAAAATGCAGAAGTCAAAGTGCGCATAAATAAATACGCTTTTCACTTTTGAAATCTCGTTTTTTAATGAAAGTTCAAGTTGACTGCAAGTATTTTATTTCGCTTTCGACTCGCTTTTTCGATCACGTTAAGCTTTGTTAATATGGTCGAGTCGTTAAGAGCGCCGTGATTGATGGCGAATGTGTTACGATTCATATCCTACTTACACCATTCTGTTGTTTCCTTTGGAAAGCTCTTTCCTCTGTTTGGCAGTCTTAACAAGCAGCTCTAAATTTTAGTCATACCTCTTAAAAGACGAAATAAAATATTTTAACCGCACAGGTCGGGGCAATTGCTTGCTCTTGTATAGCGCCTCCGCTGTCCTGCAAGAATAAGCATAGAAATAAAATTTTTAAAAACAAAAATCAAATTAAAAATTTTAACTGGGCAGCAATATCTTTCATCTCCAGAAGCTGGTTGTGATAATTGCTTGACTGTTTCTTATATGTATAACTAGGCATACCATATTTTTGAAGGGCAAACCTGCACGCTCACGAATAGACAAAATTCGTTCATAAAAAAAAGGTCTTTAATTTGGATCTGTCTCGGATTTCATGATTTAAGTCCACTTTAAATCAATGTCCAATTTTTTAATTTTTGTTCCTAAAAAGAAGTGTTCTCTAAAAATAAAATAAAAAAGGTTTCGGCTTTTATGATTTTCGTCTTTGAAAACTAGTGATCTCGGAAAAAAAGGGGGTTGCACATGGAATCTGTCTTCGATTCTTCCAAAATTGGCAGGACGTATAGTAAGCATATGTATCTTGCTTTCCTTCGGGTTTGGAGGATAAATAAAGTGATAGAATAAAAAGTTTCCTGTTTTAAAAGACAAATTGAACTACGTTTGCATAAAGTTTTTTGATCAAATTTAGTTTTGGTTATTTTTGACAAATTTTTGCTCGTCTGCTTACATATATCAGCTGCAAAAACTACTGAAGTTCTTGTCACTTTTTTTGCAATACCGGTACTGAATTGTTTTTCTCTACGATCGGCCGTAGCGACTGGGCGGGCATGTAATGTTACAGTGAGGCACTTAAATTCACTCCACGCACACACCAAATGTGTATAATGAAAAATTTATGTTCAGTTTTCATCATTCTACAAATTATTTTTTTAATATTGGATAAATTTAGATAGCCTATCATTTTGCTAAGAAAACAAGCCCCGGGAATTTATCAAAATCGACGCTGCTAACAGCCAATAAAAGAACTTTATTCAGATCTGCATGACGTCAGCAAATTATGACGCATCTAATCTACGGGTTTGCCGTTCAAAAACCCTCTCGTCAATCTGTTGACTGGGTGGAAGACACTGTCCTCTGCTTGGAGATTTTAGCAAACAGCTATAAAGTTCAGTAACATCTCTAAATGAAAACTAAAAAAACAAATAAGAAATGACAGCGGGACAGCAATACTACACTTCAGCATCTCAAAGCAGGCGCAGATAATCGCTTTACTGCTTCCCTTGGAATACTTTTTGCTGCGAGTCAGAAAAAAAATAACCATAAAAAAAAAAGGTTTTTAATCTTACATTTCAAAAAATTTTAATTTTAAGTTATCTGTTCAGTTTTGCGTTGTGAAGTTACAGTTCTCAAAAAGAAAATATAAAAAAACTCATACTTTTCGATAATTATAAGTAGTTCAATATTTTCCGAAATGACGTAGGCTTAACATACATCTGGTTTGGACGGGAGAGTCCCGATTTTCAGGGATCCCTTACGCCCATTTTGGTAGAAATCGAAGGCAGATTTCATGTGCAGAACCTTTTATTTTCCGAGATGGCTATTGGCTAATTTTAGAGACGAAAACCATAAATTCTGAGACTGATTTAAAGTGAAGACGTTTTTTTTAGAAAACACTACCTTAAAGGGACAAAATAAAAAAACGGACATCGATTAAAAGTAAAGAACTTTTTTTTAGAAACCATTGCTAAATTAAAGATCTTTTTTTTTTTTAGAGAGACCACTGCAATTTTGGGACAAAAGTCGGGGTGTTTTATTTGCACTTTAAGTTTGAACGTAGACTACAAACCTAATAGTGCAAGTGATTTTACCACGGATTTTTAAACACAACTGGTTACGTTTCTTCTGTTGGCTAAAATCTCTAATCAAAGGAAAGTACAGAAAGGTGTCTTACCTAAGGACAACAGAATGATGCGAAGGTTTGAACCGCGAACTCGTCGATTTCATGCGTCATCAATTCGACATTCCAATCTACTCGGCCAATCGACCAAAAAATGTTAAGCATAATTTTGCATACAATAACAAGCTGCTTCTAACCAAAGATTATTGTTACCGTACCTGTTGCCAGAAAACTTCGAACCGGTAACTAAAACTCGACATTCTCCGTCAAGAAAAAAGCTAGACTATACAGAAGGCTTAACTTGTTCATTAAAAAATTGTAGAAATTTAAGTCATAAAGTATTGAATGAAATTCGTTTACTGGCCATTAGCAGCGTCGATTTTGATAAATTCTGGGACTTGCTATCAGTAAAATAATATCTTTAAATTTATTCGATAAAAACACGTAATTTGTGGACTGATAAAAACAAAACCTGAACTTTTCATTAATTTGATATGTCTGCAAATTTTTTTTATGATTTGCAATAAGGCCATATCACTTTTGTAGTAACAAACAGATAGTCGATGGGCAATGCAAGTCCTGCCAACCGTTTAATCTCGTTGTTAGCATTTGGCTCAGCAGCGCTAAAGTTACTTTTAAAACGTATTTTAAAACCTCTGGATAATTAAGAGTTAGATTACACAAAAGGCCGGTTTCCACTACGAGCGTGGAAAAGAGCATTCTTTCTTTTATTGATCTTCGATTGAAGCGAGCGCAAAAATAAATCAATAAAACAAACAAAGAATGCTCTTTTCCATGCTCGTAGTGGAAACGGGCCTTTAAGCTACAAATAGGTTTAAAAATGAAAATGAGTAATAACACTGTTAATAAAACTCTTAATTATTGAGAGCTTGGCTGAGGAATAGACACAGAGCGCCGCTTGCCGGACGCGATTAAAACGGAAACTCCTGCTCTCGTCATTCTGTCTTGGGAAAGACACTTTACGACATTTTATGCTGCTTTCGCTCTTATCAGGTAGTTTACGTTTCAGTGATATCACTACTTAACAGCCAAATAGTATCGCATAGGGCTTCATAAAAAACTTTTAATTCTACAGCAACATTTCGGCATGGCCAAAGGGTGGTTGGGGTAATTGTTTGTTTTTTTGCCCTAAATTTAATGCCTCATCCCTGTCCGCAAGTTAGGAAAAGAAATAACCTAGAGATGTTAAAATATTTTTTCTAATATTTGTAAGCGTAAATGCGTAAAGCATAGACCAGGGATGTCCGACTTGCGGGCCATTAAAGTTTTATGCGGCCCACGCTTACACGAATTTTTTAGTTATATTTTTGAACCTGTATCGTAGCGTTTCTTAAACGGTGTTGTTGTTTTCTTATTTAGAGAACAGCATCTTTTTGAGATGAAAATCGAAAACCAGAGTTCGATTTAAAGTGAGGACTTTTTTTTAAAGAACGCTACATTTTGAGACAAAGTCGAGAAATTAGAGTCTGATTCGAAGTAAACATCTTTTTGTTGCTCGTCGACTTCAGCCAAATAAACAATTTGGCCATTATGAAAAGATTCGAAATCCCTGGCATAGGTATTTTCATAAATCCCTGGCATAATCCCGGCTAAGCTTAAAAGAAGTGTTGCAGTCAATTTCCACCCATTAACTTAAACTCAGTGCTTTTCAATCTGCAAGAGATTTACAAGTGTGCCGTAAAATTTTTTAAAAAGCATTACTCCATTGTTCCGCGACCTTTAGAGAACACGACTTTTTAGGGACAAAAATCAAGGATTTCCAGAAAGATTCAAAGTGAAGACCCTTTTTTTTAGAGAACAATACTTTTTAGGGACGAAAATCAAGATCTGCTCTCTGGTCCAAGTGTGCCGCTGGCGCGAAAAGGTTGAAAACCACTGCTTAAACTACGTATTATTCGTGTTCATCATAACTTACAAAAGTTGTCTATTCAGCGAGCTTTGCCAACGAACCTGTAGATCACAGAAAAGTATGTGCAGATTAAGAATTATTTGTTTAACTAAAGCTTTTATGATTAATTTAGCATAAAATTCAAGGATCAAAAGATAGAGCTGATTTGCCCGGGATCCCACACTTTTAAAAATCTGACATAAGGCCATCATCAATAAAATTTAAGATAATAAAGCCATCATAGATTCGGGATCATTAAAGACTAATGTAGAGAAGTACATTTAAACTCGCAACTATTAAGCCAGTTATTAATTTAGCGCATTTTTGGCATCGTTGTAAAAGCTCCTGTAGTTACTCCCCATAGGTGGAGTTGAGGCACGCTGCTTTGAGATTGAGACCAGACGAGACTTTGGAGTAGGGGTGGGCAAACTGCGGGCCGCATGCGGCCCCTGACGACGTTTTATGCCGCCCGCGAAACTCTTTTTAAAAAATACATACCCTCATTTTGAGCCACAGTTGCATAGAATTATGTCGGGAATACCCCAGTTTCAGTTTCTTATGTTTTAATGCTTTTAGAGAACACACCAAGATTTTGGGAGAGAAATAGTGAATCACAGATCGAATGTAAGTGAAGGCCTTTTTTTTAGAGATCACTACGATTTTGGGAGAAAAATAGCGAAATTTCAGATCAAATAGAATAGAAGACCTTTTTTTTTGGGGGGGGATCACTACGATTTTGGGAGAAAAATAGCGTAATTTGCGACCCGCGAACAAATTCAACATCCAAATGCGGCCCTCAGTTAGCTTCCACGGCCGCAATGCGGCCCGCAAGCGAAAACAATTGCCCACCCCTGCTTTGGAGTAACGAGACCAAGACGAGACTTTGGAGTACCGATACGAGAGACGAGACTTTACATAAGTTGCTTTAGTTTAAGCCAGAGTTTTGCAGTGAAAGTCAATTTTGCCAAAAAAGTATCTCGGTTTACTCGTTAATTGTTAAAAGAAAAAATTAAACCAAAAAACGTTCAGGTATTTTTAACCTTTCTCATCTTTCGACATTCATATAAGAAATGTCGTCATAATGTTAAGAAGTACTTGTTGCGATAAATTCAATGTATTTTCGCATCTACAACTTGTCATGTAATAGCTGAGGGTTAAGTTGGGAGTCTTATCAAACAGTTTTAAAACATTATCATATCACCAGCGGTGTGTACTTGCTACTATAAAAGCAACTTCCCTACATGTTACAAGAATGGTATTACCAGGATGCAACAGGTAACTGATTAACTGTAACTTTTTTCCTATCCGACATTTGGATATTCTGTTGGTTAACCAGATGAAAAAGTAACGTTGCTAAATCTAATGCATTTCATCCTTTTTCTAATAAGCTTTAATTTTCACTTTTTCCAAATACGTGCGACCCGAATTTTAGTAAAACTGTTCAGTTAACCTCCGGAGGTAGAATTCAATAGCAACAGACTTCGTTTCGAACGTAATTAAAATTTTTTCAATAATTGGAAAAATGTGTCGCATTATAATCATTAAAATCAAGATGCTTCTTGATGAAAGAAACAAATGATTACTATAAATAAAAAAATAAATGAAAAAAACGGCCGTTATGCTTTTATAATCAATTCATCATACAAATTTCGTAAATTCGATTGTCAACAAAAGCGGTTTTTATCCGGCTCTCCGGTTAGCTAAAATACGAGGGAAGTTCAGAAAGTAATGCAACCAAGTTTCTTTTCATGACATTGAGTTTTAAAGGTACGCAAATCGTGCAGCATAAGATAGTATATAGCATGAGATTTTTATAATTATTTCTCGATGTAATCTCCCGCTTTCCGAATCGTCTTTTCCCACCTTTTAAGTGCACATACTCCATTATTGTAAAATTCTACAGGTTGAATTTTTAACCACTTTCTTACAGCAGTTTTGACCTTTTCATCACTGGAAAAATGTCGCCCCCTCAAACTTTCTTTGAGGGGCCCAAACAAATGGAAGTCAGACGGTGCCAGGTCTGGCGAACATGGGGTATGTGAAATTGTTGTCCAGCCAAAGGAGCTGATGACCTCACGGGTTTTGAGGTTGGTGTGAGGCCTAGCGTTGTCATGTTGCAAGAAAACCTTAGCGTAGAAAATTACCAACGCACGTGTTTGCTTTATTTCCCTTGAGTTTTTGATCATAATTTGCGCGTGCACTCGCTGCCAGCGCCTTTTTCGTTTTACGCTTTATTTTTAGTTAATCTCATCTCGAAGCATAGTTTGTGTCTGCAGCGCGTTCATTTTAGAGCTGGCTTTGTGAGTTCTAGTTGCAGTTTTCAATTTGTGAGGCGACCAGCTGCAGTGTTTGTGGGCGGCTGGTTGAAGTCTGAGTAGACTTAGTGCTGTTTTTGGTAATTCCCGTTTCCCTGTGAGTCAGCACCGACGTGAACTGCTCGGTAAGACATCTATGCGTTTTCTTTTTGTGTTTAATTTTTAGTTCGTTTTATTTATTTACAGATTACCACTTTCGCTTTACAACGCTTCAGTTAATTATTTATTTTTCATTAAAATTCCTTGGTTATTATTAAGTTTTCATTTCGTCGGAAGCCGAAAGCGCGTTAATCGACATTTCACTTTGCGGCAATCGGCAACTTCAGCGCCGTTTACCGTTACACTTAGACATTTCTAAAGCAGGTCGAATTCTTTGTATTCTTGCTTTGAACTTTTTTAATGTATCGATGTATACATCTGAATTGAGTGTTGCTCCTTTGGACATGAAGTCTAGCAGTATCATAACAACGCTATCCCAAGACACAGTCACCATCACTTTTCCTGCAGATTGTTGAGATTTAAAATTCTTTGAGCGTGGTGGGGTGAGTAGTATATAAAATGCCGTCCGATGCAATTTAAATCTGAGCATTGTAAATATTAGTTTTTAAAAAAATTTTTTAATTTATATTTATTGATTTGGGAATTTTATCGTGTCCGGTGTCTGAGCATTCTAAATCTTACTTTTTAAAAAAATCTTTTTTCAATTTTTTATGTTTTGAAACCGGCATTTATAAAATTTTCAAAAAATTCAACTGAAAGCCGTCTTCGGTACATTTAACTCCGAGATCTACACTTTTGTTGAAGTTTTTTTTTATTAAATAAAAACAACGTTAGCAAGTAAACATATACAGTATTAAATAAGCATGTGTAGCAGTTTAGCTCGTGCACTGAGCGACCAACTTGTAATCCACAGCTCAATCCAATGCTAAGTTCAAATCGCGGCGACTTCAAATAAAAGGAAATTAAGTCACGTGAATCCGCGGTCGAAACGGGCCGCGGTGAACAGTCAATGTTCAATTTACGTCCTTGACAGCTTTTATGTTTAAAGGCTTGCGAAAGCTTTGTTACGTATGACTGCCCTTGAATTTGCGAAATTCTTCAACGCATGAAAAGCTATCAAGCGTAGCAAAACTGTGTACGACACGCTAGCAGGTTACTTCAATTGTCCTTTAAAAAAAATTTTTAAGAATAAAAATAACTTAAGCTTTTATCATATCACATATAAAAATGAATCAATCAAACATTTTAGATCAGTGCTCTTCAACCGGGTGTACGGTATACCCAAGTGTATACCAAGCTGTAAGTAGGCTATACAACGTATAATTCTGTCCATTTCTCCACATTATGTCGTTGCATACCGATGAGCTAGATTAGTTTATTGCAGCCACTTGGAAAAATGGGTACAAGTGCATAATTACGCAAACATTAGCCAAAATGAATTAAATGATGTTCTACGGGAAGTTGTTAATATTGTAAATTCGATTCGGAAAAGTGCAAAACAACAAAGACTGTTTTCAAAACTTTGTAATGAAATGGGCTCCACTTCCAAAAAACTTATTCTACATTCAGAGGTGCCGTGACTAATTCTAGGGAAAGTGCTTTCCCGTGTGCTTGAACTTCGAGAACATTGGAAGCCTATTGCATTGAACAAAAGAACCAAAATCTGCAAAGTTCTGTGACATACTGTGGCTAGCAAAATTAGCCTACTTGGCATCGATTTTTGATTGTTTAAATGAAGTAAACCTCAGTATTCAAGGAAAAGGGGGCGACATATTTCGAGCAACTAGCAAGATCAATTTGCTGAAGCTAAAAATTCCACTCAGGAGAAACAACGTCTTATCAAACAACTTCAATAACTTTCCCTGATTGAGCCAGTATATGAGAGAACGTGGATGGGAGTTTAAAGACGTTTTTTTTTTTAGAAAATAACATATCTACACTCATTGTTACTTATTTGAACTTACTTAGTGAAAATTTGGCTGCATACTTTTCAGAAGATGATGACAAACGTTTGGAAGAAAACTCGTGGACTATGTAGCCATTTATTGATGAACCATCAGAGGTGAGGAATGGTTGGAACTCCGATCAAATTTAAATCAAAAAGCTTTATTCCGAGAAATGGATTACTCCATGTTTTGGGTTTGTCTTCTAAAATTACCCGAATATAAAAAGCTAACACAAAAGGCCTTGCAATCTTAATACAGATGCCTACAACCTACTTGTGTGAAGAAAGTTTCTCCGATCTCGTGGAAATCAAATCAAAAAAGAGAGACTCACTACATTATACTAATTCTTTAATGCGAGAGGCGATAGAGAAAGAGATAGAGAAAGAAAACGTTATCTCCAAATCGCTGAAACGATGCAACAACAAAGCAGCCATTGATGACTAACTACAGTGAAACTAAAATAGCTTTGATTTTACTTTTTTACGCTTTAGCATAATTTTGGTTGTGCCCTAAAACAGGGGTCGGCAACCTTTTTCGCACAGCGGACCGGTTTAAGTCGGAAAACTTTTCGCGGACCGGCCTTAAAAATAAACATAAATATTCAGCAATTAAATTTTATTTCAGCTCATAAGATATTACAACAGTGATTCAATGAGAACCTTGAGCTTGTTTTGCCGCAACAAGACGCTCCCACCTTGGAATTATGGAACTCAATGACACACGCAATGTGTCCCTCACGTCCAGTCTGTTTCGCGGTTTCGTCTTTGTTGCTGCCATCACAGAAAATCCAGACTCGCATAAGTAGGACGTCGGAAATGGTAGCAATGTTTTTAATGCTTTTATGGCAAGGTCGGGGTATTCTGGTAAGACCTTCATCTAAAACATTGGCAGAGTCATTGTATCAAAAAGACGTTTCAGGCTACCATCATTTGCAATGTCCAGCAGCTGGTCTTCTTGTACTGGTAAGTTTGATCCACCTGGCTTGAAAATAAATGGATTACGGATCCATTTCTTTGCAGCTCTAGGGTCTTTAGCGCTTGGAAAATAGCGCTTAAACTCTTGTAAAAGAACACGCAAGTGACTGGCTACAAGGTCGAAGAACTTTAGGCTCACTGCCTTTCAAAGTCTCTGCTAACGTTTGAAACATGTCAAATACTCTTTTGTTTACTCGCTGCTCCCATGATTTAAGTTTGTCTTTAAATGCAGCCACTTTATCTGCCAACTTGAATACAGTTGTCATTTTGCCCTGCAGTAAGAGATTAAATTCATTAAGCAGATTGAAAATGTCACATAAGTAGGCAAGTTTGAGAACCCATTTTTCATCACTAAATTTGTTAGCAAGGTCTAAGTTTTTCTCCAGTAGAAACCTTTGCAGTGGTTCACGTAATTCAAACACTCTGTTTAATGATTTTCCACGAGAAAGCCATCTTACTTCTGTGTGCAAAAGAAGGCATTTGTGTTCTGCATCCATATCTTCGTATATCTGCTCAAACAGCCGGGTGTTAAGTGCATAAGCTTTAATAAGGTTGATCATTTTAACTACATCACCAAATACACTGTGAAGCTCAGGTGATAGTTTTCGGCTCGCCAGCATTTCCCTGTGAATGACACAATGAGTGGCTTCGCACTCTGGTGCGACCTCCTTAATGCGAACAGTCAAACCAGACAGACGGCCAATCATGGCTGCAGCTCCATCCGTGCACACACCGATACAAAAAGACCAATTCAGTTTTTCTGAAAAATATTCATTGAGAGACTTGAATAATTCAGAGGCAGTGGTGTTTTTTGGCAATAACAAAGCACACAATATGTCCTCATGAATATCCTCTTCATGGAGATATCGAACAAAAACTAGCAGCACAGCTTTGTTTTCAATATCTGTAGACTCATCACATTGAATCGCAAATCACGGTGACTTTACAATCTGCTCTAACAATTGAGTTTCAATGTCTTCCGCCATATCCTCAATTCGTCTTGCAACAGTGCGAGCCGAAAGAGGAACCTGCGCTATCTTTTTAGCTGCCGATTCTCCTAAAACTTTACGGCAAATATCAGTACAAGCAGGTAGAATCAATTCTTCTCCAATAGTAAATGGTTTCTTAGTCTTAGCAATGCGGTAAGACACCAAATACGATGTTCTTAGTACATCGGAATTTGTTGACAAAGCAGTCTTCAATGATCGTTTTTCGCCTTCGTAATCACGCTTCCTTCTTTCAAAAAACTCCAAAGGCTTATCTTTTAATTCGGGGTGCTTTGTTTTCATGTGCCGAAGCAGTTTTGAAGGTTTCATTGCCTCGTTTGATAATTTGCTGTTGCAAATTAGGCAGAGCGGACAAGGTGCTGCGGAATCACTAGTTGAAATAAATCCGTACATTAAGTACGACTCGTTATATTGGCGATTGAAAGAGGCTTTACGTTTTTTCGATGTTGTACGTAGGTCCCTCGTCCTCGACGACAGACTTTTGAAATGGTACTGACCTTTTTCCAAAAAATCTGAGCAAAGATATTTGTTTTTCACTCATTGTTTTCAGACTCAAAGCATAAGTGTTAAAACTTATAAACTGTAATAATTTAGCTTTCAAATTTTAGTAGGAATAATTTATTTTAACTGTAACTGCAGTTCGCTATAATTTCTAACTGACTAGACCTAATTTCTAACGTTATTTTCTTGCTTAACTCCCTCATCAACCTAACACTGCTAACACAGCAAAACCACAACTGCTAGTTGCGTCACACATAACAAAGGTATTTGTTAGTTTTATTGTTTTTTTGCCTTGTTACGTCATATGGAACAATGCTTGAATAAACACCATTTAAAGCCGACATTATAAAACGCTTTTAAGCACCGAAATAATCGAAACTGACGCATAAATGTCCTATTTTACGTCCATTTACGTCCCAGCGCACCCAAAATGTTAAAATCAAGCAGTCAAATCTCACAAAACGTCCGAAAGCAATTGGGTATTAAACTCTAACGTTACAAAAATGTTTCAAAGCATTTAATCTGGAAAAGTACGCGGCCCGGCAACGAACTCCTCACGGACCGGCACTGGGCCGCGGCCCGGTGGTTGCCGACCACTGCCCTAAAAGACTGATTTACTTATTGTAACTCGACTAAATATAGTTTATAGTTTTGTTTTCTTTAGTTTTTGTGCACAATTATACATTGCTATCTGTGAGGTGTACAAATTTTTTGAAAAGTTGTGAAAGGTGTCCACAGAAAAAAAGGTTGAAGAGCACTGTTTTAGATAACCCGGTTTCAGATATCGGAGTTCCTTCATTGGAACCGACTCAATATAAACGATTTCTACCCAGCTTAAAAACTACAGCTGGTAACGCATCTGCTAAAACTAAAAAGCGTGTGAATGAGTTTGCTGATTGGTTAATAAATTATGTACCACCTAGAACTAAAGCAACAGTTTCTAATTCTATTAAGACAATTCTGAATCTTTTTCCTAAAAAAACAATTAAGATAAAATTACTCAAAAAGGCTCTTAAAAATTTTACGAAATCTTATGAGGTAGACATTGTTCTGAAAGAATATTGTAGAAGATAAAATGCGGTTAGAGGTGAACAAAATGAAAGAATTAAAAACAATAATAATTCTTAAAATCACTTTTGAAAAATAAAGAGAATCTGAAACAATAACCAAACAAGTTTTTTTTAACTGTAAAACATTTATTATCTTAAAGCAGGAAGGTTTTGATGGTATGTTAGAATATGCGACCAACCAAATAATAAATAAAATTGGAGACTGGTTCAGCGAAGGCTCGGAATGGGTGATTTCTTCGGTTGACTCACACTATCTTAATGTTGTAAAATATGCAAGTTCTTACATTCAATTATCGGAAGAACTTAGAAATTCTAAGAAAGGGTTTATCAATATAAAAAATATCGACAATAAATGTTTTTGATGGTGTCATCTAGCTAAAGTGTACAGTGACAAAGTGAAAAGTAATTGTGAAAGAATAAGTCATTACAAAAATACGTAGACAGACTGAATTATGATAAAATAGAATTTCCAGTTTATTCCAATTTATAGAATAAAATTATCTAAGTATATACGAGTATTAAGATGTATGTTAAAGTAGGATTAAATTTATCACCAAATCAAAAAGAAAAAATAAAACAAGCTTTTCAAAACAAAACTGGACTTACACTTAATTTTAACTTTAATCAATTAAGTGGAACAGATTTTCTTGGTTTAACAAATATAAAAATTAAGAAGATAAATTCTGTAAAAGCAAAAGGTTCTGGTGTTACTTTGAAACTATCCAAATTACAGATTTCACAACAAGATGGTTTTCTACGAACTCTTTTAGCAGGTCTTGCAGGAAGCTTGTTGCCCTCTCTGTTAGGTGGTAAAGGTCTTGTGTTGCCTGGAACAAAGGGTGAAGGTCTTGTTTTGCCAGGAACAAAAAGACAAGGAAGATCTTCTCATTTTGAAAAACCTGTACTCGGAAAAGGTTTAATTTTTGGACCTAATTCTCCATTTAAAAACATTCCCATTTTAGGTTTGATTTTATGAACTATCATAAATAAATGAACAAAAAAAAAAAAAAGAAAATTTAAAACTTAAAATGAAAAAGCGTTTGTTTAAAAGCAAATCAATAGATGAAATTTATAACACATTATCAGATGATTTAAAATATTTGGATTTTGATTTAGTTACCCCATTTGAAATATTCAAAGCATTAAGAAATTCCATCATTTTAATTCAAAAATTATTCAAATATGGATATGATAAAAAATTTATATTATTTTTTGTTTTAGAAAAGGTTATTGAACAAAATATCCAACATGATAATAATCTTGTTATAAAATTAGTAGTAAAACAATTAAAGGTAAAATATTTTGATATTTATCTAGCTCTTTTGAAGTTTAATTTTAAAGAAAAATGTAATTGCTGTTGTAAAAAAAAAAAAAAGATAACAGTTGAAGAACCCAAATTTTATCGAGCTTAATATAAAATGTGTCACGAATATTCATTAAATTTAACAGAAAATCAAAAGAATAAAATTGTAAATGCATACAAAAACAAAACTGATGTAAAAATAAGATTATCTAATGTAAGTTTGCAGTTAAAGGGTAATGTTAACCTCAATTTAACTTCCCAACAAATCAACAGAATTAACAAAGCAAGGATGTCTGGACACGGAGTCGATACAAAGTTTAGTAAAATACAATTGAAAAAGCAAGGAGGTTTCTTAAGCCGTTTACTCAATTTAAGAAAACTAGTGTTACCATTTTTAGCTAAAAAGGTTGTACCAACGCTGGGATTAGCAGCAGCTTCAGGCGCGATCCAAGGAGCAAATATATAATAAAGCAGTAAAATAAATGAAGCCATTAACAAATTTAGAAATTGACAAAATTAAGACTAAGTATGACAACTACCGAGGAACATTTAGCAAAGATATGCTACCTAAAACAATGAAGAAAAATGAAGCAAATGTTGTAAATCTACAAGATTATTTTACTGGTGATGGAACTCACTGGGTTTGTATTTATAACGATAAAAAATCGGAAAAAGTAGAATATTTTGACAGCTTTGGACTTGTACCACCAAATGAAATGATAACATATATAAAAACCACAAATAAAAACATTGTTTATAATGACTCACAAATTCAAAACATGAACTCAATTTTATGCGGTTACTATGGCATATATTATATCGAACAACGAAACGAAGGACGAACAGCTGATAAAGTTTTGTTAGATTTTCATGATAAACCTACAAAATTCAACGAAAAGTTTATGAAGTTTTATGTTGATATATTATAAATGGAAACCTATTGCGTAGGTGAAAGAAAAAAAAAACTCAATGTATTCCAGGATTTGAGGAAATGGTAAATATCATAGGGAGCAGATTTATGTTACGATGTACACGTGCTAATTGTGGCATTCTCAAGCACAGTTTTGTTAAACAAGAAGGTTTGTTAGATGTTCATAAGTTGATTGGAAAATTACCTAAACCAAAGGTGGATTTACTCTTCCAAGTCATAAGTACACAGGAAAAGCTTGGTGCAAATAATCAACCTTTACCTGGACAAGAACCCTATAATCAAATAGATGCTATATCACCAAAGCATGATATTTGTTACAGAGACAACAATAACAAACAAGAAAAATTAAAGTGTGACAAAGATATGTTAAACAGTTTATCAAAAACAAAAACAAAAGGTGTACGAGAACCATTTGATAAAAAGCTTGTACAAGCAGCAATAAGAACAAAATATAAGCTAAAATTAGGAGCAAAAAACGGGAATCGGCGTCGTGGAAAACTGATTTAGCTGATACGCTGCACAAACCAGTTAAAAAAAAATTTCCTCGACGCCGAGTTATAAGTAAATTAATAGACGAAATATGGGCAGCTGACCTGGTAGAAATGCAACAATTTAGCAAATGGAACAACGGTTATAAATATTTACTCATGATAATTGACATATTTTCTAAATTTGGATGGATAGTCCCTTTGAAAAATGAAAAAGGTGAAATAGTTGTTAAGGCTTTCAATCAGATATTTAAAGAAAATAGGGTTCCAAAATACTTCTGGACTGACAAAGAAAAAGAATTTCATAACAAAAATTTGAAAGAAGTATTAGATCAGCGTAATGTTAAATTGTATTCTATTGAAAATAAAGAAAGAAATGCAGTTGTTGAACGTTGAAATAGAACAATTAAACCTAAAATGTGGAAGTAATTTACAGAACAAAATTCAACTTAATACTTAAAAATGTTGCCTGATATAATCAACAAATATAATAACAGTTACCACTCATCCATAAAAATGTCTCCAGTTGAGGCTAGCAAAAAGAAAAACGAAGGTATTGTCCACTATAATTTGTATAGTAACCTTAAAGCAACAAAAACAAAACCAAAATTTAAAGTAGGAGATACAGTTAGAATTTCTAAATACAAACAAAAAACATTTGATAAGGGATATACTCCTAATTGGACGGAAGAAATATTTATTATTTCAGAAGTTTTAAATTCAAATCCATATACCTATAGAATTCATAATCTTTAGGGAGAAGAAATTGTTGGGAGCTTTTATGAACAAGAACTTTTAAAAACAAACCAAACTCAATTTAGGATAGAAAAAGTTATTCGTAAAAACTAGAAACAGGCATTAGTAAAATAGTCTGGCTATGACAGTTCTTTTAATAGCTGGATTTCAATTGAAGAAATTAATATTTTATAATATAAAGATGTTTTGTGAATATAAATCTTCACCTCCTGAAAATATCGAAGATATTAGAAAAAAATGGGATAAATAAAATTTAACTTGTTGTATTATGAATTTGACACCATAAATGACAGAAGAATCAATTCATCAACAAATTGATTCAGCTTTTAAAGTTGATAAAAAACATTCAGCGCTTAAATTTAAAAAAGTTGAACCCAATTAGTTGTTTCGTAATCGGCCCTTTTTTGGTAAATTTTCAATTTAGCAAATAGTTAGTGTTTCTGAAAATTTGATCAGCGTTGTTTGGCTTCAGAGAATTGAAATTAATTAATAATGGTCCTGAATTTTATCAAATTCTCATTGTATTCAATTCACGTGCTTATTTGTACTCAGTCGCGCCAAATTAGTTTGCATTTTATTTACTAGAGCTAAATGCAGATACGCAGGATTCTTTTGTTCTTTTTGTTATTGTTAATCGATAGAACCACATGTTGCGTCACAAATGTTTTGTTCGCTTGCCATAACTTCTTAAGCTTCTCTCTATAAGTTGGAGAGCTGACATAGAGGAATTTATTCAGTTGAGGTCTTTTGCATAAGACAGTGTTGCGTTGTTTGTAGAGGGCATTTAAAGATCGTTTGAATCGCCCGGTAAAGTTGTTTTCTGTCGTTATTTGAATTTCATAGTTGGTTGAATTGGGGAAAATTTTTATCAAAAATTCTACGCTCTGTGGATCTATACACTGATTAACTTCGCTTGAATAAAAGGTTGTGTTAAATTCAAGTCGTGAATTTAGTAGTTATAAAGAAGAGGTAGGATTGGAGAGATTCATCCAACGAACTCTTCTGAAGACATTCGCCAACCAGAAGACGGACTTTCTGTAGTGGTGCAGAATCTTCGGGAAGAAAGCATTATTATTTTTGGATCATTAATACGTCGGATCATTAATAGCCGTAATCTTGACTAGGCCGGTCAGATTGACTTACGTTGGCAGTGACGCCAACACCAATAACCGTGTGATATAAAAATTAGTTTTTGTGAACAAGATCATGGAAATGGTTTTTTTTTTCATGAAGCAGGGTGTGTGTTAGCTCATGGATTTTATCCAGGTCCAGAAATTGGTGGAGATTTACATTTTGATGCTGATGAGAATTGGACAGACCAAGAAACTCCCCCAGGACATAATCTGTTTGATGTAGCGATGCATGAAATAGGTCATTGTTTAGATTTAACCCATTCACAAAGCGCTGATTCAATTATGTACCCCACTTGTAAACATGAATTGTCTAAGCAATCACTTGATATACAGTACTATCACAAGAAGACATTAAAAGAATAAAAAATGCGTATGGAAAACCTAACATTGAAATATTCGACAATGATAGCTTTTCAATTAGAGTGAAATCTAAAGGAAAAAATAAAATGAATAACAAACTAACAATTGAAAATCGTGAATTTTATTTCCTTTCAAATACATAGCATATGCTCGAAGTCTAGATGGTTATGTTGTTCATGCGATTACTCGAATTCCCACTTTAGGCATTATTAATGAAAAAGGATATTCTGAATTCACTGTTGAAGATGACTGTGGGCGGTGTTTACATGTTCATGACTTCATTTTGAAGCGTTTTCATGGCTTACTAAAAGAAGGAGAGAAAATCAAACACATTAACAAAAGGCGTGATGATAACAGATTGGAGAATATGAAATTGCGTACTTCAAATGATATTGTTATACAAAGGATCTATAACCAGTGATGGCCTTACAAAAAGCGGGGCTTGGTGCAAAAAAGTGAAGGGGGGCCACTATTTAGTGTCCCAAAAAAAAGGTAGCTGAAGCATTTTTTAGTATATGAAAGCAAAGTCATCACTAAAAAAAGGTCTTCACCTTAAATCCATCTCAGACTTATTTTCCTCCAAAAATCATGGTGTTCTCAAAAAAAAAGGTTTCCACCTCAGCTTTTCCAATTTTCCTCCAAAAATTATGGTGTTCTCTAAAAAAAAAGTCTTCAATTTCGTAGTAGCAGTAGTATGTAATGTAGCTACTTTCACTCAGAATTGTAGTAGTATAAAATGTCCACACGTCATCAATTACGGAGGCATTTTTTTAAAAACTTTTTTCTTTTTTTTGACGTGCCATCGACGTCCTAGTGCTCCTTTGTAAAAATAGAGCAATTTCTTGTGTAGAGGTGGGCTACTTTTTGATCTATTTTAGGGGGGTCCGGTGCGACCGCACCGCTCGCACCCTCACACTCGCACCTTATTAAAGCCATTACTGTCTATAACTTATGTTTAACATAGAATTCAAAATAAAAGATATTAGCTTTTAAACAAAAGCATAGATCTCGGAGTCGAAAACAACTTTTAGTTAATTTTTTTTAATTCTATAAATGCCGGTTTCAAAACATAAAAATTTGAATAAAGATTTTTAAAAAAATTAGAATTCTTAAAAAAAATTTTCTCAAGGGATGGACGTCGTAAAGTAACATAATAGCGCGGGCCGCAAAAAGCAAAGGCATGAACACCTGAAGTATGCGGACACGGCTGAAGTGACGCGGTCCATTTCAACCACGTCATCGCTTATTTAAACTTTATATTTACTTTGTGTTTAAATGTTTGTTTATTTAATAAAAAAAAAACTTAAACAAAAGCTTAGATTGTTAAATTTTTTAAAATGCTACAAATGCCGGTTCCAAAATATAAAACCTTTAAAAAAAGATTTTTTAAAAACTAAGATTTAGAATGCTCAGACATCGGACATGGTAAATTCCCAAATTAATATAAATTTAAAAAAAAGGATTTTTTAAAAACTAAGATTTAGAATGCTCAGATTTAAATTGGATCGGACACGGCATTTCATATACTACTGAGGTGGGATGGCACCACTCCATTGATGCTCTCTTTGACTCTGGTTAGAAGTGGTGAACCCAAGTCTTATCTCCGGTCACTATTCGCTGCAAAAAGGCTTTGTCACTATGGCAATACTCCAGAAGTTCAGAAGAAGTTTCTAGGCAGGATTGTTTATTAGCCTCTGTGAGCTGCCTTGGGACCCATCTTGCACACACTTTTGAATATCCCAGGGTATCCATGATCTTTACAGCACTCCCTGCACTTACTCCTAATGACTTAGCAATGTCATTAATGGTGATACGTCTGTTTTCCTTAACCAATGCATCTGCCTGATCAATGTTAGCAGAACTGTGAGCAAAAGATGGCCTACCACTTCTTGGCCTATCGCAAAGGTCGCTTTCAGCAGGTTTTTTCAGTCCATCATTGATTCGCTTCACCCGCCTCGTCACTGTGCTGTAGTCTATCGCTACCGTCGCCATTTACTCGCTTTAGCCTTCTGCTTATGTTCTGAGCTGTTTCTCTCTCTGACAGGTAGGGTTGCCAACTTTGTGTTTAACCATTCCGGGACACCTTAATGCTTAGAATTTGAAAACTGATGCAACAAAAGCTTACGACACACAAATGACATCAAAAGCAACAGTGCGTGCTGCGCGTAATAGAGTGATAATCGAGCAGCGTTATTAACCAACTCCCAGCCTCTAAATAATTTTATCATAATCAAAGAAACGTGTGAAATAGTGAATCTTTGAAGCATAAATGCAAAAACACTAAAACAGAAAAAATGTACTCCATTTGTTCTAACTCTAACAAAAAACAAGGGGCGGTATACCGCTCAACTTTTGTTGCACTTAACGCAATGCGTTAACTTTGTTTGTTATTATCTCTATGATGCGTTGAGCGCGACAAAAAAATTGAGCAGTATGCCGCCCAAGAAGTTGTAAGAACTCTAACAAAAAATCAGTCCTGGCATTTAAATTTGTATTTTTTTTGTGATTTCGCCGCTTTAAGAAGATCTTTGTCTTTGCTGATGAAGTCATAAAACTCATTGCATGACATATGAAAGTTCATTTTCATCATCAGTTCAGCTTTGACGAGGTTAAAGTTTAGTTTGTTTCTACTGTTGGTCCAAAGCGCATTCATAATACTGAACACTCTTTCACAATTCGCGTTTGACACTGGAATTGACAGGACAAATGACACAAGACGTAACAGTTGTGTATCGTCTGGCTGCTGAGTGGCAAAGAACTTCACCCATCTGCTTGAAACGTCACCAGTTAATCGTGAAAGTTCACTACGAACCTTTCTCAGCGCACACAGTTCTTCATACAATTTATCGCAGTCGATACTTATGCCCACGCGTTCAACAAGTGATAACAAGCTTGACCATTCAATGTCATTATCAAGAGCAAGTGGAGCTATGTCCTTAAAAAACGAATGCTCATAATCATACCATTTATGTAAGTATGACAAACTGCGTTGAAAAAACTGGTCAACTTCTCGGGTAAATTTTTGCTTGTCAGAGAAATTGACTTTGACAGACTGAAGAAGTTCTGTAGCATTACTTCCATAAAACTTGTCTGCACGTCGCTGCTGTAACATTTCCCCAACATTCACCATTATTCCATGCAGTTCTGTGGCAGTAGTGGCATTTGATTCGAGCCGTTTAATGGCTTTTTCAAAAATACTCAGTACATTATGTACAAAATTTAAAATACAATGTGGCAGAATGCTAAGGCTTTCTTCACAAGAAAACCCTCTCCATATAATGTCAGCGACATTGTCTTCTTCTTGCGATATAAAATATGA
Source organism: Diplosoma virens (assembly GCA_963680785.1). Lineage (NCBI taxonomy): Eukaryota > Metazoa > Chordata > Ascidiacea > Aplousobranchia > Didemnidae > Diplosoma > Diplosoma virens. Next base: position 27,763,427 of record OY796883.1, read on the forward strand.
TTTCAGCGCTGGCCAACACAATAGCAGTCTGTAGATAGCAGGTAGTAGACTCAGCCACCTGGTAGGTACATGTCTTAATAACTCTTTATATTCTACATCGACGAAATCACAAAAGTCTCTGAGAGCTTCAGATTTCTTTGCCGATGATGAAAACGAATTATAAGTCTTAATAACAAATGATTCCACATCAAAGGAAAAAGCCTTTAAAGCGTATTTCACACAGTTGTTGAGAACATGGCAATTGCAATTCGCCTGTACAATATGCGAATTAATTAATTTTAGTTTCTGGTAAACTGAAGAATGTTTACCGTAATTAACTGAGGCATTATCGGCACTGTATGACGAAACTGAAGATAGACTAAGGTTATTTTTTTCGATAACACTCAATATGCGATGAGCAATCGCTTCCGAAGATTCATTACTATCATTGTACAAGTCTAATACAGCATCAACAACACCACAGGTTTTGGAAAAATATCGAACAACTATAGGGTACAATTTTTTGTTGCCTTTATTTGAAGCATCAGTTCCGATGCTGAAAAAGAACACATTTTTCAAATCTTTAATGCACATTTCCTGCGCTTTGGGCCCCAAAACACTTTCTAAATAGCTGCCTGCCTTAGTGCGGCCACATGATAACTTGGAAGCTACCGCAGAGTCAGGACACAGTTTTTTGAGTAGTTTATTGCCACAGTCTTGACTGGCATAGCTATGATGATGAATAACGCCATGATAAGTAGAAACCAGTTCGGCCAAAATCACAAGCTGTTCTTCGTTACTGTTTGTCTTAACAAAAAACGCAGACAATGTCGTGTTTTCTTTCTGCAAAGTTATATTCCTTTTGTGTTTTTGTGATTTAGCATGGCTAGAAACTGCGAATTTACCGTCATACTTAACAGAAAAGGACTGTCGGCAGAGAGTGCAGTTTCCAGTAAAATCATCAACTTTAGATAGCCATGACATGCCTTCTTCTTTTAACCATTCTGAACGGAAAACACAATATCGTTTGGCAAGTTTCACTTTCTTTTTTGGCGGAGTTTGTGCCAATGTGTCCTCATCATTACTTTCTGCACTAGGATCACTTAGTTCAACTAACTCGGTTTGTGAAGATGACATGGGCTTATAAATTTTATAAAAAATAATGAAGAACTTCCAGAACACCTGTAAAGCAAAAAAAAAGATAAATCTTTGGTATCGTTCACTGCAACAGTGAGTTAAGGGTGATTTCCATTAGTAAATTTTTATTTAAATTTTCTGCCAAAAGTTTATGTTAAAATTCGTAGCCTAATCTTCTTTACGGAAATATAATAATCAATGAACTCTGGTTAAGACTAAGACAAATAGTTGTCAGCAAGGCGTCCTATTAGAAGGCCATATAAGCCTGAAAACTGAATGAACAATGAAAACCTGCTCATAAAAAAGCCTCACACTAACAGTGCAATATAGGCCTATAAACTAAATAGGCCAATTAACTAACTTTATACAAACTAATCAATCTAGTCATATCTTCACCTTTACTTTTAAACTGCCCTCTTTACTTGCCTTTGACGCTTACAGCTACAAAACCGTTTTAAAATGTACCTGCGTTTTTTTCAATCGATAAACGAAGTCGAATGATCGTCTCAAATTAAGGTGACTAGTGATTTATCCTCCATTTGCAATTGTTTAACTTATTTGATTGTTATGTCATCAGGACGTCACAGTTGACGAAACGTCTTGTCCACAACATTACTTTCAACTCATTCTTATTTGATTGACGCATACAGAATGATGTGAACTGCTTTTATTTACAAAAATATTCGCGTGAATTACATCCGTTTTCAGTTTTGAACGAAGCCGACATGCTTGCGGGGCCTTTTATGTTAGAACGCTTTGGTTGTCAGTAAATTCCGGGACAGACGTGGCCCGGTCCGGGACACGGGACGCCAGACGTCAATTCCGGGACTGTCCCGGGCATTCCGGGACGGTTGGCAACCCTACTGACAGGAGAAATTCAATATCAACTCTTTGCTTCTGCTGAGATTGCTTTAAGGCAATCATGCCAGTTTTACCTTCTAACGAAGAAGACATAGAGGGATTGCTTAAAATTTTAATTGCAGATTGCAGTAATTCAAACCCTTATTTTTTTGCAAAATCTGTAAACCTTAGTTACCAATCTATAATTTGTAAAAAAATCAGATGTTAGTTAAATGAATGCTGCAAGAAATTAAATCAGTTGCATTACTTTCTGAACGCCCCTCGTACAAATACACAAATACAATAAAATTACCAATTTAACAGAATAAATATATTAAACTATTCATAACCTTATCATATCACAATTCATAACCTTAAAAACAATATATGGCAAATTAACAACACAAATTATCAACTCTCAAATTTAAACACAATACATAAATATAACACTAGAATCTTGAAGAACTCAAATTACTATATTCACTCGATTCGGACAAATTTAGGAAAATCTTCAATCATGTTTGCAGGCCCACACGTGTAGCAAGATGTTCCAAATGAAATTAAGAACTATCCAAAACATACATTTAAAAAAGCTTATACAAAATTTTTACTTCAATCTTATAAATAAAAAAAAAAAAATAAGAAAAAGGAATACAAGCATGTTTGGATTCAATTGATACTTGACTATTGCTTTGTAAAAATAAAAATAAAAGAATCTAACTGTTAGTTGCTATTTACGTGTTGCTGACTGTACACATTTGTTGTCTCTGTTGTTTTTTCTTGTGTATTTTTCTGCTGTTATTTTTCTTTCTGTTTTTGTTTTTGTTTTGCATATTCATTGTTAATTTATTATTATTATTATTATTATTTTTTTTTTTTTATCTGCAAATTCTTGTTCATCTGTACTTAATAATCTTTCAGTAAAATCTTAAATCATTTCTAGTAATAATTCTTTTCTTTTTAACTTTTTTATGGGGTGGCAGCTGACTTAGATGACCTGGTGGTCTTCGCTGTCTCCTCGTCAAGTGACTAGTTGCTCAACTACAAAGCTATTTCTTAAAAAAAAGCCATGTAAATTATCTTGTCATTCATATAGATTTATTTGTATTTCATTTTTAATTTTCAGTGATGTACCAATATTACTTAACAAATAATAAACTGAACTAAACTGAAATGAACTAAAAAAAACAACATTTTATTAAAGTAGTCCCAAGAGACTGTGCCTGTGCGGTTCATCAGGGACACAATATCTTACATGATAGAATATAAAATTATATTGATATTTAAACTGGCTGAAGACCCGTTTCCACTAAGAGCGTGGAAAAGAGCATCTTTTTTCTTCTATTGATCTTTCCGCGCTTAAAATTGAAGCGAGCGCTAAGCAAAGCAAAAAAATCAATGAAACAAACAAAGAATAAATCTTTTCTACGCTCGTAGTGGAAACGGGCCTTAATCTGCAAAGCGGTTTCAGTTTAAAAAATTGTTGACGGAGTAGCGTTTCAACCAGATTTGTTATTTATGCTTATATACAGTAACATTGTGTTAAGGCAAAAAACGCAGTAAAGATATTTTTTAGTCTTTATTTGACTTTTGAATACTAAACAAATTTAAAGTGCAGTTTGAACTTTAAATTGGAGTGGAAATTTTTGCCCAGTCTTCACTCTTTTAACGTCAATTATCGAAAATGCTCTAAAAAAATCATTTCACTTTTACCAATCTGCTCAGTATTCGATTACAACTGGGGCAGGGTGAAAAAACGACTCGTTGTTTTAAGAAAATTAACGAAAACGAGCGTTACTTGATTACATGTTACTTTTTAATTTTTCTATAAATAGTGTTTTATAACAATTACAATAGGCCTATCTACACTGCTGGATCCTAAATAAGGAATCTTAAACTGGGAAGTGTGAAAGGTTTTTTAGGGAGGCCAAGCAACTGGGTGCAACCTGAATTAATAGCTGAATTGATAGCTGAATTGATAGCTGCAATGACAAACTTTTTAGTCTACGCTTTCAATTTTTGACGAAATGGAAAATTTTGGACGCTGATGGAAAGTGAATGCCTTTTTTACAGTCTTCACCTGAGAATATCGTGAAAAGGCTTGGGTTTTGCTTTTGGTTTGTGTTGTCAAAGGGGGGGCGCGAGTTCTGCTTGCACGAAGAAGAGAGAGATTTTTGTTTTTATGAAAAAGAGGGAGCGTGAGTTTTCTTTGCTTGAAAAAAGGGGGCGCGTCTCAAAAAGTTTAAGAACCATTGTGACAGTCGTTTATAAAAATAAGAAAAATCTGAAACAATTTACTTTGATAACAATGGTGAACGTGCCGTTGTACTACAAAAAATAAAACTGTCCTAATACGAGGGTCAGTCAATAAGTAATGAGACTTTTTTAATAACTCAAGTTTGCAATGACTGGTAATCAAAAAATGCTTTTTTATTTTTCAACATAGTCTCCCTCCTTTGCAACACACTTGTTCCATCTTGATATTAGATTGTCTATTCCTTTGGCATAGAATTCCGTGGACTGGGTCCTTAGCCAGTTGCTCACAGCAGCCTTCACTTCTTCATCAGTCTGGAAGTGAATTCCCCTCATACTCTCTTTGAGTGGGCCGAAGAGGTGAAAATCAGATGGTGCAAGGTCTGGGCTGTAGGGTGGGTGTGTTAGAAGTTTCCAGCCTAAATCTTCAATTTTGGCTAGGGTTCTTGCTGCTGTGTGGGGCCTTGCATTATCCTGAAGGAGAATCACACCTCTTGATTGAAGTCCTCTCCGTTTGTTCTTAATGTCTTTTTTCACTTGAGTTAGCAGCTCACAGTAGTTCTCTGAGTTCACAGTATTGCCCCTTTCCAAGAAACTGATAGTGATCGGCCCATTTCTGTCCCAGAACACAGTGAGCATGACTTTCCTTAAACTTTTCTGAGATTTGAATTTTTTCTTCACTGGGGAAGAAACATGCTTCCACTCCATTGATCGTCGTTTCGATTCAGGTTCATAATGAAAGACCCAGGTCTCATCAGTTGTCACTATTCTCGATAGAAATACATCTCCCTCCTTTCTGTATCTGCGTAGTGATGCTCTGGAAGCCATCAGGCGCTGCATTTTGTGATCATCCGTTAACATCTTTGGAACCCAGCGACAGCTGACTTTTGAAAAACGCAGCTTCTCACGCACAATTGCGTACACTGTGCCATGGGAGATGTCCAAGTTTGTAGCGATTTCATCTAAAGTGACCCTTCTATCAGATTTGATCAGGTCTTCAACTGCCTGTACTGCTTCTGGGGTAGAGACATCCACAGGTCTTCCACTTCTCAGATCATCAGTAATGCTTTCGCGTCCATCTTTGAATGCTTGCACCCATTTGTAGAAGTTTGCTCTAGACATACAGGAAGGACATATTGTCTTTGCATTCTAGACAGAATCTCACATGATTTTACACTCTCTGCCAACAGAAATCTGATGACTCCTCTTTGTTCCAAGCATGAGCTGTTTCCTAGCCTAGTAGTCATTTCAATTTATCGTCACACCTACAGTAATCTGAAAATAAACAAGTTTTGTTGTAAATAAGATGACAACTCCATTCATAATCATCACATAAAATTTCAGTTGCATAACTCCAAGAACACCAAAGTAATTGAGAAAGTCTCATTACTTATTGACTGACCCTCGTATTACGAAAAAAAGTAACACTGTTTGGATTAATTGTGTATTAGCTGTGTTCTTTAAATCCACGTTGCAACGCGTCGGCGAATTAAAAAGTACCTTTTGTTTTAAATAACCGATATCTCTACTTTTATTTTCATTTTACTTAATTTTTCATGTAATATCTTTTGTAAGTCATAAAAGTAGTCGTAAATAATCATTCGTTCGTGTCATAGCTGGAATTATGAGAACCCAAGCAGCTGTCTTATCTTATGTCGTTGATTCAATTCGTGTTAAAAGTTTCCAGAAAGAAAATAATATTTGTTGAATGTACTCGTAGGTTTCAAACAGAATAGATTAAGAATTCTTAAGTATATTTTATTACAGTTATCCAGTAAGTATATGTTATGAGAAAGGTTGAACAAAGTCCATCTTAAAATTTCTTCAGGTTACGACTAAATTAAACACTTCTATTTTTTTAGTTGTTATGAGGTTGCTCCGAGCATTTTTTTTTTAAATCAAGAATTGCAGATTTCCGGGATGCGTGTTGATATGACAAAATTTTTACAAAGTTAACCATGTGCATTTATCTATTCACATATTGTCTCAATGCTCCCATTGGCTCATAATAGAGATAATAATTTCTCAATCAAAAGATAACTTTGAAATAAGCTGTTTGAAAAATTACTTAAACGTATTTGAAAAGATTGCTAAAAGCAGTGGTTTCAACCTTTTTCATACCGCGACCCGATTTCCAATCCAAGGTAACGTAACAACCCTTTTCGGTGGACAAAATTTTATTTACGTCGCAAAAATCTGGTGATCTCTAAAAAAAGTTTTCGATTGGAATCTGTCTCCGATTTGTAGTATTAGTGATTTCCAAAAAACAGTCTTTACTTTAAATCAAAATATCTGTTTATCAAGGGTTTCCGCGCCCCCAGAAAATAGCCAAACAACCTCCAGGTTAAAAACCACCAGCTTAAAGGGTTTTCGTCCCATCCTAAAAAAAGTTTCATTGAAATAAAATTATAGAAATAGATTTGTATTTACTGTATGCTTGAAGTGAGAAATCAATAACTAATTAAAATTATTCAATCAGCTTGTGTCAGAGAAATTTATATCGAAATAACCCTTTATTGAAGTAAAACCAATTCTAAATTATCAGAATTAATAGTAATATTCATAGTCTAATATGATAACATAATTGATTAACTTGTTTCGATCAATTTATTTATTTATTTATTTTATCTCTATATTTATCTTCCTTACTGGCAGGAAAGCGACGGAGACGCTAATACAGAGGGCAAGCTATTACCTCAACTTCCTTCCGGAGATGCCAAGATATTTAATTTAATAGTATGTAATAGTATAGTATGTGATATGTAATTTAATAGAGATATGACTTTAATTTAGAACTGCTTGCCAAGACCACCAAGCAGGGGAAAATGCCGTAAAGTATGTAGGTTTTGAACCGGGGCCATGTCGATCACAACCTCGGCGCTTTAACTACTCGACCACGTTGCCGACATCAAAGTTTTGATAAATGAATCTTGCAACCCAGACAAATAAAAATTGGATTAAGTTTTGGCTAAAATAAAAAATTTACTCTCACTGCAATTTTTGTTGTTGGCACAAACTTGATTGCGGGAGATGCGCAGATTTCTAAAATAATTTACTTTATCATATGAACCAATTTAAACTTGATCAATTTTTATGAATTGGCTTTTTTTATTTTAAATCTTTTGAGTTTTTTATCTCTATAGTTTTCCTCCTGCCCACTAGAAAACGTCGAAGGCATTATGCTTGGGGCAACTATTAAGCAACTACCCCGACCCGATTCCAAAGATCTAAAAATATTGCCATCCAGTTAAAACAATTTTATTTCGTTTTTTAGTTTTTATTTAGAGGTATGACTGAAATCTAAACATTCTTGTTTAGACAGAAAGTAGAGCCGTAAAGTCGAGTGCACAACAAAACGACGTGATTAGGTTTTGAACTGCCATTGTATCGATTGCGTGCGCTATCAACAAGGTACTCTTAACCACTAGGTACGCTGCTGAGTCTTTGCTGTCCTGACTTCCAATTAAGGAATGCAACGTAGCTAAATTGAAGTTTTTGATTATTTGCACTTAATATAACGCAATCGGAAGCGCTTTTAATTACGCGTAATATTAAAAATTTATAATTGAAATTGATAAAATATTTTATTTTTTGCAAACATTGCAGCCTGTGTCGATTTATCGCTGGTGCTTTGCTATGCGTTCTGAGGTAGAATAATCTTATTAGTTCATTGTTATGTGAAGACTATTACGATTAAGAAACTTTGAAATGGCTAAATAACAGTACTCTTTTCGCTGATAATGCCATATCTCTTGTGAGATTGCATTCAGCTAATGAGATAGCACACCCAAAGTGGTCCCAACCTGCCTTAATCAATTAAGGCCATCACATTCATGCAACCGCTGCTAGGTAATTGATTTAGTGCAAAGACACACCTGTTAAAAGCACTCAAAATAGCTTTTAATAAAAATCTTGATTTCTTGTATCAACTATCTTGATTGTAATTAGTCCTATTTTTTGATTATAAATAATAAACTTCTTTTAGCATATTCAAAATTATTTATTGTAGCATCTTGTCCTATAAATTTACTTGCTTTAAAAAGTTAAACAATTACGGTCTATCTTGGTTTTATTTCAAAAATAAACCGATTTTTGAGGTTTTTAACCAAAATATTTTTGTAAATACAAAACAGAAGCGTATTTAGGGGGCATTATGCCATGCCCCCTTTGGAAATCATTAATAAGTAGGCTTACCATACGTAGAACAGTATTTCCAGTGTTATGCCCCTCCATTGGAGGTCACTAATGCTTAGGTCTTTGTCCCGCGCATTTCGGCAAAAATCGAAGACAGATTCCACGTGCAGACTCTTTTTTTGTTTTTTTCAAAGATCGCTAGTTTTCAGAGACGAAAATTATGAAATCAGAAACAGATTCAAAGTGAAGATCTTTTTTTATTTTAAAAAACACTTTTTTTTTTGGGACAAAAATTATGAAATTCTAGAGACGAATTCAAAGTAAAAATCTTTTTTTTAGGGAACACTTCTTTTTAAGGAGAAATTCAAAGTAAAGACTTTTTTTACCTACCACTTCAGTGTTCAGTGTGGGTCTGTTAATCGGCAAACGTCCTTTTCAGGACGGGGCAATGTCAGGATAAAACTGCCCTTTTCAGGGCACATTGCCAACAAGTTCCGAAGACCCACTATTCTTCAGCTGAACATCGAAGGCCTCACTGCAAGCAAGATGAATGTTCTTCATCACCTCGCTATGCAGTCTGAGGCACTCGTCATCCTACTGCAGGAGACCCACTGCACTGATGCAGAGAAGTTGGTGCTACCACACTACCAACTAGCTGGGTCTTCTTTAAGCAGGAAGCATGGCCTTGCCACGTTTGTTCACGAGCGACTGAGATACACGCTTTTGGACCAATCTCCACCGACATCGGAGATCGAGTGGCTGTGTGTGGACGTTGATGGCTATAAAATAGTCAACGTCTACAAACCACCGCCAACGCGATTGCGAACCCTGGATCTCCCAGTGTTTCCTCACCCCTGTCTGTACGCTGGCGATTTTAACTGTCGTCATGCTGACTGGGGTTATGACGACAACAGTCCGGACGGTGAGTGCTTGGCTGGCTGGGCAAGTATTAATTGTCTTGCCCTCCTATATAATGCCAAGGACGCTGCCAGTTTTTATTCCGGCCGCTGGAACACTGGCACCAATCCAGACCTAGCTTTCGCTAGCGTAGGTCCAAACAGTCGCCTACCGGATAGACGTGTCCTTGAGAAGTTTCCCAGGTCACAACATCGACCCTCGCTTATTACACCACCAAGGTTTGCTATGGCAGTGCCAAGCATGCCTGTTAAGCGATGGAACTTCCGCAAGGCCAATTGGAGTCACTACATTGCTTTGACGAATAAATTCGCAAAGACTTTGTTGCCGCCTGATTCACTTGATGTGGATGCGGCTTACCAGGACTTCTGTAACATCATTAAGAAAGCAGCCAAGAAGACTATCCCACGCGGGTATCGAAACAACTATATTCCGTGTTGGGATGCAGAGTGTGAATCCCTCTATAAAACCTTTCTGCAGTCTCCTCAGGGAGACGACTCAAGTTTGGCTGCTACAGCTCTGCTTGCCAAGCTTGACAGAAAACGGAGGGATCGATGGTCCGAAGCAGTTCGGAGCATTGACTTCTCACACTCTAGTCGAAAAGCGTGGAGTATCTTGAACAACCTTACTGGTAGGTCACGACACTCTCCTCGTCATTGTCCCGTTTCAGCCGATGCTATTGCATCTCAGCTGGTTAGAAATGGGAAATACGAGGCTGTTGATCGCAAGTCATCTCGACTTGTCTTTCAAGAAGTGTCTGACCTTTGGAGGGCGACAACACCAGATGCAGTAAATATCTCTGACAATTTTTCACAGAGAGAATTTGCTGCTGCCCTTCAACATTTAAAACCAGGTAAAGCTCCGGGTCCTGATTCCATCTGCCCCGAGCTTATACTCCATGCTGGAGCTGCTTTGAAGTCCTGGTTACGTGACTTCATTTCTTCCTGTTTGCGCCGACTCAAAATTCCCAAGATCTGGAGAAGAGCGCTTATGGTCGCGATCCCAAAACCAGCAAAGCCCGTGGGGGACCCAAAGAGTTATCGACCGATATCTCTGCTCTGTGTCTCCTACAAGATCCTCGAGAGGCTTATCTACGCCCGCGTTGAACCATTAATCGATCCACTGCTCCCTAAAGAGCAGGCTGGGTTCCGACGCGGGAAGTCAACCGTAGATCAAGTTGTTCTGCTAATCCAGAACATCGAGGATTCTTTCGAGGCTAAAAAGAAGGCCGGTGCCGTATTTATCGATCTGACAGCTGCTTATGACACTGTCTGGCACCGTGGCCTTACCTGCAAGCTGCTGAGACTACTTCCGGATAAGCACATGGTCAAAATGATCATGGAGCTTGTCCGAAATCGAAGTTTCACCCTTACCACCGGTGACAGCAAGCAAAGCAGGCTACGCCGTCTTAAAAACGGCGTTCCTCAGGGATCGGTCTTGGCTCCCCTCCTATTTAACATCTATACGTACGATCTTCCTTCCATGATTTCCAGAAAGTTTGCTTATGCTGATGATTTAGCATTGTTGCACTCTTCTGGAAACTGGAAGGACTTGGAGGGGACATTAAGCCAAGACATGTCCACACTGTCAGCGTATCTCCAGACTTGGAGGTTGAAGCTCAGTCACAGTAAGACGGTGACGACAGCCTTTCACTTAAACAACCGAGAGGCCAAACGTGAGCTAAAGGTCTACAACAATAGTAGACTTTTACCGTTCTGTCCAACCCCTACATTACCTTGGGGTAAAACTGGACAGATCGCTCACGTTTCGTCACCATTTAGTGGCATTGCACAAAAAACTATCATCGCGCGTCACACTGTTGAGGCGACTCGTGGGCTCGGGATGGGGTGCTGGTGCTAAAACACTACGCATAGCCACCTTGTGTCTAGTCTACTCAACAGCTGAGTACTGTGCGCCAGTCTGGTGTCGCAGTGCTCACACTCGCCTCATTGACAGTGTCTTGAATGACGCCTTGCGCATAGTTACTGGATGCCTGCGTCCCACTCCAACGGACCACCTACCTGTACTTTCAGGCATCCAGCCAGCTGAGCTTCGCCGACTGGGAGCGACACACTCCTTGGCTTACCGTGGATCTCTGGACCCCGATCATATTTTGCATGGTCTTTTAAGTGGGTCCTCAGATACTGGCCAAGTGAGACTAAGATCCAGACGCCCGTTTGTGCCAGGTGCGCGGAATCTCTTGGACAATCTTGCCAGACTTGGCATCCGCGCCTCTGAATGGACAAATCATAAATGGAACGCGGAGTACTGTGAAAGTGCTTCCAGGCTCCGTGCTTTTGTGCCCGGGACCAGTGTCAGGCCTGTTGGAATGGGCTTACCCCGAGCAGCTTGGGTTAAGCTCAACCGCCTGCGGACTGGTGTTGGGCGATTCCATTCGTCCATGCACAAATGGGGTCTCGCTCCTTCACCGAATTGCGAGTGTGGCGCCTCAGAGCAAACCGCAGACCATGTACTAACAATGTGCCCCATACATCGGGCACCACATGGAGCACGCGGTCTGACGGTTTTGGATGACGAAACTCGATGCTGGCTTAATAACATCACTGCCAGCATCTGATCCAGGCAGTGCAGCAGTCTGGGATAGTAAAAGGATAAACCCTCGGCCCCAGTCCTGTTTGTGTCTGGCCTGGAGTGGATGCCCTTCAAACGATGACGACGACGACGACGACGACGACGACCTACCACTTGAAAAAAAAAATTGCACTAAGCATATTTGAATGTGGATGCATGCACCCCCCTTTAAAAAACCCTAGTTACGCCACTGATACAAAAGACCAATAAATAGGTGAGTTCCACAAAACAATGGAATCGATAAACGACGACACAAAATTAACTTTTTATGTCGTCCAAACTCGAGATTATAGTCGCAGTTTGCATTGCCGTAAAAAATAAAACAACTTTTGTTCAAATATTTTAACAAGCGTCAAATTCATTTTTAAAGATTTGTTTGATTGAAAATTGTTTTCAAACTAGAAGTCGAGCCTGTAATTGATCTACTTGCCGAAAATGTCAAATGTTGTTACACGCCTCATATAAAAAGTAGATTTATTATAACCATTTAATTGTAGGTAAAAAAAAAGTATAAAAGAGATTAACATACTGTAAAATACAGAAAAATAGCGTAGCAGAAATTTCATCCAAGCTTTGGGTTTTGCCCAAATTGTTTATGCCATAGCATATTACATGAAACACAATACAAAAAAATATTACAGGAAAGTATTTTCCGTCAATACCTTTCTCGTAAAAGTCAGCAAAAGATCAACAAAAAGTTTTCACTTCAATCTGATGCCAAAAAGTCCATTTTGACGAGAAAATTTTTGTGAAAGCCGTCAGAAAATAAAAATGGTTTTCAGATCTTTCTAGTGATTCAGCAAAAAGAAAAACGTAACCATCGATTTTAGATTTAAAAAAATGAGTAGCGTAACTATAGATATGACAAGCGTGCGTTCGACTGTGTTGTCTATGTTTACAAAAACGATACAGAAAAAGAGTTTTTTGCTTGGTAAGATATAAGATCGCTTAGTTTTTCCAAAATTGAACTTTGGATCATTTTTCGTAGACGTCAAATACTGTTTGTTTCAGTATACTCTTCTTTTTTTTGTGATGTAGCCTATAATAGCTGTTGCAGAATAGGCTTAAGCAATTTCCTACAATTGTAGTCTAAAAAAGTATGCCATTATGAAAGTTAGTTATGAATAAATAATTAAAACCAGTAGAGAAAATTCTGTAATTGCAGCGATCTAAAAAATCTTTTATCTGCTTTTTATCCTCTAATCGTTCAAAGTGACATTGCTAGTTACTAGTACCAGCCGCTCAAATAATTACAATTATTTACTTAGCCGGTTGTTGAAGGGCTCTTAGCAGGCTCATTCTTGCTTATTTTTATTATTACGGTTCTTCAGGACTTTAACTGGGTGCTTTTACTGGAAGAGTTTCAAAGTAAACAAGCAAAGATTTTTATACGAGATCAGCCAAATCAAGTTCAATAAAAAAAGATTTAGAAGAAGCAAAATTTAAAAATAGATAAAAGATAGGTCCAAAATAATAGTAATCAAGAGTACTTGCGCAACTTTCATGATGCTTATGATAAACAATAGCTAATAATACTTATTTAACAGAAAAAAATTATGACAAACATTATGGCTTCATTTTCGTTTCAATTCATAGCAACCTATTGAAAAAAAACGAACGTTTATTGTTCGAAAAATATTGAGTCTGGGTTTAGCTCTTCAAAAACTTTGTTCGTGACGTTTAGTTCTTTAAGCTTTTTAAAAATAACATTTTAAACATTTTCAAAAGTAAAAATCTTGAGAAGAACAAATTATATTAAACGACTGAACTATTCTTGATTATAAGTTCCATAAAATTGATAAAACACAAAGTTAAAGGAAATGGCAATCGATTTGTTTTTAATTTTTTTTATCGTGTCTTTTCCCCGGGGAGTATAAATATCTTGTGCAAAAGTAATTACTTTCAGTTTATTGCAACACAATGTGTCTTAACAGATCTTGACGTAGTTTGCTACCAAGCTTGCTAGCTACATCAACTTGTGAGTCAAGACTTTTTTTTTCGCTATAAGTTGTGACTTTCTACCAAAGAAAATAGATTGTGTGGATTAAGTCGATCGAAGGTCACATAAACTTCTAAATGCTCGGCACTGATTCGGGTAACCGCAAACACCAATTTTAACGGAGACTTTGGGTGATCTGGCCTGGAATTGAATTAAGCTTCATTCACGAGGCCAGCTTTTTGAAATAAAACTTTTTAAGCTGTCTATCTATATCACAATAAAAAAGTTCTAATTTAATTAAGTTTGATTAAAGTGTTTGTTTCCTTCAAATTATTTTTTAAAGCAAAAAACAGCAAAAGGTTTCACATTTAACTTTTTTCAGGTTAGTATTAAACTTGGAACACTAAATTTCAAATTCTTAGCCACCACCAATGCACAGCGATTGACTTTTCTATTTCCGCATCAAATATTATGCTTTTGATCCTGCTTTGGTATTGATTAGCAACGCCAAGCAGGACTGGGAGTAAAAGCTCAATCCTCCTGGATTAGAAATAGAAAGTTGTTGTCACACTCCGTTGTCAGCAATTGTAGATTAAAGTCTAAAAATGCAAAGTTTTATTATGCTTATTTGCGACTGGCAAAAAAACTTTGTAAATTTTGAAAAAAAAAAGAACACTTCATCATCAAATTTTTAATGTTTATCTATATCGTTTTTTTCAACTTTTATTAAATTGATGACTTTAAAAGTATTGTATTTTGATTTTCGTAAAAAATAAATAAAAGAGTACTTTATCAAAATCCCCATTTGTTTTTAAAAATTTATTACAAAATTAAAATCATTGTTTATTGAAGTGTTGTAAAAAGTTACTGCTCCACATGGATGTTTTTCGATTGTATCTATACAATAAAGATGAGACTATAACTGAATCCATAAAAAATGAACTGTTCATTGATGAAGAAATAACGCTATTTTCAAAATAAAGCCTAATGAAAAAACTTTTCTAAAACGTCCACAGCTTTTAATCATCTGCATCTGGCACGACAATATTTCCAATCAATCAACTTTTGTTTCTAAATTTAGCAACGTCTTCTGCTGCTGTAAGTTTTTCTCAAAGGGCAAACAGGAAAAAAATAAATTTTCTCAAAGGAAAAAAATACAATCAATATGGTCTAAAAAATGACTAGAGATAAAATTAACAGGTTCAATAGCCAGAACAGTTTCAAATTTACGTTTATGTTTTCAGAATGTACGTTTAATATGTAAAATAAATTGTATTTGAGGAGTTGCAGTATTTCAAAAAAGTAATAAACTTGGGTAGCTTATTTACAAAATCTACCAACTAATAAAGGAAGTTAATTTTTTTTTAATGTAGAAATTACATTTTTAATAAGAATTATCATTTTAAAATAAACCTCCTAGTGCTTTTTTTGTAAATCAATATCTACTTGTGTGTTTGTGTGTTTTTTTTATTCTCGATCATTATTAAACAGTTTAACACGAAAATTATAAACATTAAAAAGATCAAGAAAAGGAAGAAGCAGCACAACGTCAGACGTTAAAACATGCATATGACAAACAAAGTAAAAGTACAAGATAGTATAAAGCATGGCTGCAACACCTTAATCATATAAAGACATAAGTGAAAAAAGAAAAAAAACAAAATAAATAAATAAATACGTAAAAATAATATTATGAAACAAACTGAACAATTAAATAACCAGTGCATGACTAGGCTGCGTAATGATGATGAATTAATTTGAGATACTTGCATTAATTTGAGAAAACTTTGAAACTGAACATTAAAAACTTGCTGGTTTCTATAAAGCGGTTGTTTTCCTGCTAGGCTGACAGAATGAATATGCTGAATAAGAGTTGGAAAATTAAGCTTGAGATATAATGTAGATAAAAGCAACCAGAATTAAGAAAAGTCGAGCAATATCAAGTAGTGAAGATAAAAAACTTCCTTTTTTTTAATCTGTTTTTTTTGGCAGAATTGTTTTGCAATTAATAAACTAACAAATAGAAACAAATTTTCAAAAAGACACTTTAGATTCTATTTTTAATATAATCTATGTTGAAATAAAAACCTATTTTTGAAAGTAAAACCTATATAAAATAATTTGTATTTGAGGAGTTGCAGTATTTTAATAAAATCATAATCTTGGGTAGCTTATTTACAAAAATTATAAACAAAAATTTATTTTTAGCAAAACAAGCGAAAACCTTTGCTGAAGTAAATGGAATGTTGCGTAAATAAATAAACTTTGTTGTTAGATCAGTGATTCCTACAGTTTTCTCAGCATTTTTCCTTTTCAAGACTTAGGTATTGTCATTTCCACAAAATCAAAAAACAAAAATTAATTTGACAAGATTTTTTTGTTATGCAAAGTGAAGGTCTTTTTTTGTCCTCACTTTTTTCCGACAAAAATAAATAGACTAGAACAAGTAACAAGAATGCGAAGACTAAAGGAAAGTTCTTCGCTTTAATGAAGTGACTTTCAGCTATCATATCTGAGTTGTAAAAAACGTGCTAGTTTTTTTTTTTTTTGTCTAACTTACATTTTACTCATATTCGCGAATTGCTTTTTCTCAACGATTATTTATCCTTTGAGATTACGAATTTCTTTTTAAGAAGCCAAGTAGCTCACTTTGAAAAACACTGCGTTAGATGATTGCTTGCAACATCCTTATTTTCAGGTTTATAGTAATACTGTCTTAATCGTGTCAGAAAAGCATGTGCCGTAAAATTTTTCAATGTAGGCTAAAATCATTTTGAAAAACAAATATAATATGCAAAAACGAAAAATATTTCATTATTATGAAATTGGTTTGTTCTTTATTCTACTGGATAAATTCCTTTGTCTATAAATAGATTATCATATAACCTAACTCCATCCTACATTAGAGTCACAATGGTTACATTTTTAAACATAAAGCTCAAAATATTGTTCAATTTTAATAAAAAGATATTAGTCGAAGATCTATAATCTCGGAAAAAATCAAAAATAGCATTTACATTTGGTTGCATGTTTTATAAAAAAGTTAATAGAATTAAAATTCTATTACAAAATAAACACCAAATAAAGATTTTTTTTCATTTTATATAAAAAAGTATAAAGTCAATGGATTTAACTACTTTTCTCAAAAAAAATTGATAGAAATTGCTTTATGCTCTTCAATTGTAGAATATCAAAAGTGTTAAAAGCGAATTACAGTAGACCTCGGTTAATTCGGATTTGTTTAATGCGGGATTTTGCTTATTAAGATTAAACTAAAAGTACAAACGATTTCTCTACTGTATTTCGAATTATCCAAACTTCGCCTAATTCGGATGATTTTGTCTGTCAAATCGAATCGAATTAATTAATTAATGAATTAATCGAGGTCTACTGTACCATCTGCACTTATAACTAAAACATAAATGATAAAGAAAAAATGAAGTAGTAGAGGCTTTTGTTTAGTTTCAAGTAGCGTCAATTTGCATCAGGTACGTGACACGCAGCCCAATAATTTTAGTAAACCTAGTTAGAATAAGCTTTTGCTTAAAATTATAATGTTGATTTCAATCAATCAGAACGAATCTTTTAGCATTGCAAACGAAAGCTGCTATTCTGTGACCGAGTTTAATTCAATTTCATTTTTACACGCGATCAGCTTCTCAAACAATCGCCCGTGCACGTGAAGCAGAGATTATGAAAAGCAGACAGCGACTTAGTTGATTTACTTCGTTGCAGCACAACGTCGGTTCTGCGTAGTCGCTGGAACTTTAAAATAAATTGCGTGTTAAGTGAAAAAATGAAAGAAAGGAAAAAAAAAAATGCAAGCGAGTCTTTGTAGTTTTTTTAAAGCCGCTTTAAACTTTAAACGCTCAGGCTTTTTGAGGGGAGGCATGAGTTTAATAGCATGAGTTAAATGTATTGTTGCTTAAAAAAAGCTATTAGTCTATTTATCTGAAATTCAAAAATTGAAAACATAACAACTGTTTGTAATTGTTGTTCCACGTTTCATATAATACTACAGTAGAAATTGCCCAAGTCGCCGCATATCGCTTGGTCCCGGATGAGGTCCTATTGGTTTCTGTGTTATCAAGTTTGCTACGTTGTCTTTGTCTAACAAGGCAATTCGCTTAAAGGCGCGTTTACAGCCGTTTACAGTACTTTTTTCTTTCAGCGTGATCTTTGTTTGTTTTATTGACGCTTAAATCCAACCATGTTTTCGAGAAAAAATGTGTGGATTTGAGCGTCAATAAAACAAATAAAGATCACGCTGAAAGAAAAAACTGTAAACGGCTGTAAACGCGCCTTAATTCGCCATCATTATTGCTCACTATGAGCAGAGAAATTTGCCGAAATTGTCAGGCCTATAAAAACTTTGCTAGAGTGATTATATTTCAAAATTTTTGTCTGCTATCACTACACTACAGTTGTTTCGCGTATCTATCTACGATCCTTATTGATGAAACACAACGTCACTGTGCAGTGTGCATCGCAAACTTCCTTTTTAACCTCATTGTTCCACCATTTTAGATAAAAGTCGGCAGCATGGTCTAGTAGTTAAAGCGCCGTGCTTATGATGAACAGGGTCTCGGTTTAAAACTCACTCGCGCCATTCTGTTGTGTCCTTGGGAAAGACACTTAACGGCACTTTCCTCTGCTTGGTGGTCCTAGCAAGCAGTTCTAAATTAACGTCATATCTCTATTGAATTATTAATACAAGCGGACAGCAATATCTTGGCATCTCCGGAAGCAGGTTGGGGTAATTACTTACCCTATGTATTAGTGCCTCCGTTGCTTTCCTGCGAGTCAGGAGGATAAATATAGGGATAAAATAAAAAAATAAAAATCATTGTAGATGCATTTTTTGGTTTTTATCAGTTTTTGTTTCCGTTCAGTTAGCCATCTTACTGCCATGTGAAACAGCCCTGCTATGGCATTTAAAAAAGCAACAGGATATTTGAAATAATTTAAGGCAGTTAGGCCTAGTGTGTAGGGAATGCGCAAAAAATAAAATTACGGCGGAGAATAAATCTCAGATTTCTTTAAGACTGCATCTTGAGTGTTTAAATAAAAACTGTATTAAGTTATCGTAAAACAATCCAAAAAGTGCTTTCTGTATTTGTTCTTTATTTCCCCAAACGTTCAGTCTTTGCAGAAACAAAAGGGTCCCAAGTTTGTGTAGGCCTAGGCACATTTAATTTTTTGTTTGCCTAAGTCGCCAGTTCGCCTAAGTTGCCACTTTTTCTGTTTTCCTTGAGGTGACGACTTGGGTAAATTCTATTGTATTTGAATATTTTTCCTTTCGGTATTTGTAATATTTAATAATATCGCCACGCTCTTAATTTCTTCTCATTCTGTTTTTTATTTATACGAAATATTTCAAAATGCTTTGTGAAGGCGAGCTTTTTTAGCTGCTTTGAGGATCCAAAATGATTTCTTTGGTTTCACCAATCGAATCTTAAAAAAAGAATTTTCGAACTGCTGTTATTTTTACATATTTACTCTCTTTAGCCAAACTTTTAAAAGCTCTGTTCAATACCACCAAGAGATGAAATTTGCTAATTGAATTGTCTTTTAGAAGGCGCAACGAAGCACTTTAAAATATCAATGTCAATAAACTACATACATTAAAAAGTTTAAAAGTATAGAAATTCTGGCAAAAATTAACTAAAAAAATGCATACAATAGATCCCGGTTGATCCGGATTCGGTTAATACGGAATTCAAAGTACAAATGTTTTCCTATATACTGTAAGTTTCATAAAAAGCTTTGAATCATCCGGACTGCGCCTAATTCAGATGATTTTGTCTGTCAAATCGAATCCGGATTAAACGAGGTCTACTGTAGTTTATTATCTACTTAAAAATTAACTCCGTCAATTGTAAATATTAATTTTGCAAAGCATTAAGAGTAGGTTTGACTGACTCGCATCAACTTAATTGGATCGAAGGTGAAAACATAAACAATCATCTTCTGAAAAACCAAGTAGGCGAACTTCCGTTTAATGTTTCAAAATAGAAGCTGTTCGTCAATTCTATTCATAAATTTTTGATTCGGTTTATCCAAGCGTCTTCTTTTGTAAACTTATTTTAAGACAAGAAAATGAACAGGACAAAATTGATCCCGATTAAAATGTATCAACCACAGGGACCTGCCCAGCAATCTTTGTCGAAACATCGATTTGCAGCGATTAAATGAATATTTTATTACCATGTTTATCAAAAGAAAAAGTCCAAATTTGTATAGACGAAAGTTTATACAACTTTTTTTTGGTTTATTTAAAAAGCAGTGTAACACAAGAAAGTTGCCACCATTGGCTTAACACTTTGTTTTTTATGAGGAGCTAAGCAAAGCTAAGTCAGCAAATACTTTGAAGGTCAAGTGAACGCTCAAAAAAAGTTTCATTTCAGTTAAAATTTGTTACATTTTTTAAAGGTTTTTTTATGTTAAACGAAACGGTTTGTAAAAAGTGTGGTTGTATTGAAAATTTTTTAAGAAGACTGCGCCTTTTCAGAAGCGTACTTTTACGTATTTTTTACAATAATTAACAGGTTGTTAACTTTAAACTCAAAGTTTTATTAACTTTTTATTTTTATGGGGAAAATCTCGGACGCATTATACCTAGGCTTAACGTTCAGTGATGGTTTTAGAAGGTTGCGAACGGAGCGGCCACACCAGGCTTCTCCTAAAAAACATTAAAAAGTGGCCCCCCTAGGCAAGATATTGCTCTATTTCTTTATAGCACACCAGGACAGTCGCCTCCCTAAAAACTTTCTTTTTTTTAAAGATCGCTTTATTTTGATGCACTAAAAAGTGGTCCCCCTAAAACGATAACGTTTTTTTAGAGTTCGCTTTGTTTCGAAACCTTAAAAAGTGGCCCAATTATTTTTCTTGCATCGGGCCCCCATTTTTGTAAGGCCATCACTGTTAACATTACAAGCATTTGTGAGTTATGAATATAAAACGTTGACGAATTTAAAGTTAGAACCATAATATCTTTAAAAATGTGGTAATATATCAAAATTGATTTTTGTTTGATTTCGGTTGCAAAATTGACAATAACCCTTATTTAGTGTACTATTCTTGTTTTTCTTTGTTTAAAATATCCTATTGTTTTGTAAATAAAGTAAAAAAAGATTGAACATTGTTTTTGAAATTACTTTTAAAAACTGCTTTTTTGTCGAAAATTATTTCTCAAACAAATTTTTTTTCAACTTAGTGTTTAGATTGGCGCCATGTTTAGTGAACGTCAGTCAGAAAAATATGAAAGGACAATACAAATTGCAATGGTATAAACGTAACTGAGGCAAATGTGTTTCTTTGTTCAATTCTGTATTAATCGTTTTGCTCTTTAATGAAGTTGCTTGTCTTTAGTAGATTTTCATTTAGTCAGAAAATTATTGTATTTTTAATCAAATTTTAATAGTTTTAACGTTTGATTCTTTTGACAATGAAGTATGATCACTGTATTATTATTTTTTTTTTAAATAAAAAAATTTAATTTACTGACAGCTTTCTTTAACTATGTGCTTTCAACTCCGGTAGCTATATGAGCAAAACAGCAATTTTTACTTGAATCTGTAAAGCAAAATAAGATTGTCATATTGCAGCATTGTTTGGTTTTTAATCTAGAAGGAAGACTGCGGAAAAAGTTTTATAGTCCATTGCAATAGTGCACCAGTTAAAGCGTCGTGCATATAATCTTTATATGGTGACGAGTTTCACAGGTAATAACACGTGATGCAAAGCAGAATTTGCAAAACTTTTTTTAAAAGTGCAAGATAAGGGATAACACAGGAGGCTGGAAGCTAGATCTTTGAACTGTATGCCTACCTATGTATAAAAATAAAGAAAAACTACTTTCATTCAATAAATAGTATTTTTTAAAACGTTGAATGAGCAAAAATAAAGGTCGGATATAGTTTGTTGCCCCCTGGATTATATTTTTATATTTTAAGTATTTTCCGCTGAATTCGCTAATTCTAGACAAATTAACTTCTCACGCTCCAGATTGATGACGTTTGACTTAACATTAGATGTTACGTCAAACGACATCAATCTGGATAAGTTACTTTTAACTTGTATTTCGTTTAGTTCAGTTGATATCGCCGTCATTAGTCATGCCATCGTAAAATATAAAACTAAATGGAAAACAACGTATGCTGCAAAGACCCCATTTGATTCTTGAGATTTTATAGAAACTTTTTAAGAGTTTATGTCATTGATGCTTTAAAATTATTGCGTAAAAAAATTACAGTCGCACGGATATTCATGTTTAGCTTCAAAACTTCCCGTAAAGTTGTGTATATCAAACGCATTAATTCAAATATAGTGAGTAAGCGTTTAATTCAAGTGTAGCCTAGTATTACTCGATAGATCGATTGAATAGTAGCTTTTGTGAGTAAAAGCAAAACTTTTGTAAAGAAAGCCTTGTAGAAAGCTTTAACCCTAATTTACCTAAGTGGGGTCCTCAAAAGACCCCCCCTTACATAAAAACGTTATAACTCGTAAAGTTTGGATGATAAACACCTAAAATTTTATGACTTTTCCTAAAATTTATTCCTGAATATTTTGGTATTTTACTTGAGCAAATACAATGAATAGTTCTAATGTAACAGGCTATTTTTTGACTTACCTCATGGTTTTTTACACTTTTTGAGTACAATAATCATGAGGTAAGTCAAAAAACGTTTTGAACGTCTTGCTGCGCTTGTCAAGATTACTGTGTCATGGAGTAGTTATTTGTTTTTGCAGCAGACCGTGACTAAAGGTCCGTTTCCGCTACGAGCGTGAAAAAGAGCATTTTTTGTTTCTTTTATTGATCTTCGATTGAAGCGAGCGCAAAAAAAATCAATAAAACAAACAAAGAATGCTCTTTTCCACGCTCGTAGTGGAAACGGGCCTTAATCCAATTATGTCGTCAAACAAAGCAATCCACCAAAATTTGAGAACCTTCAACTTTATGCAAAATAAGAAGAGACTAATAGCAAATATACCAAAAGTAAAAACATTTGACTAAACTAAAATAAATTTTTTTCAACATATTAAAAAATCAACTGCGCAGCTACTGTCTGTTAAAAGTATTGGACACGTAAACTAAGGGTCCTACGAGGACCCCCCTTAAGTAGTCAACAGAAAAAAACACCCTAAGTAAATAAGGGTTTAGAAAGTAATAAGCAGTGATAAAATGGGCAGCATTTGTTTTTAATCAAAACATATGTCCTTACACGTTCTATTTATACGAACATTAATAAAAAATTTCTAGTCGCGGTCGAGAAAATTTTTAAAATCGTTTTTATGGTTTCAGTCCTTTGAAATTTTTTAGCTGCTTTGACAGTCAAGGGCTATAAATAATGCTGCCATGCAATACGTCATTTTGTATGTAGACCGGAAAGTTTGCTTCCTCGATTACTGGCTGTTTGGATTGCTTTTAAAATATCTAAAAGCAGCAGCTGCGTAGGTCGGTGACTACCTTCATACTATTTTTTAGGCAGTAGTTCGCTAAATTATTATAAAAGAAACTTTTTGGGCTAAATTTATTGAATGAAAAAAATGTAAAGATTTTTCTTTTTTTAAATTTTCAAAATTCTCTAATTACAGAATTGCTTTTGGTTTTGATTGTGCTGTAAGCTTTAATTGCCTCGTTTTGAAAAATAAAACGTTTTCGTCAAATAACATACTCCAACAAATCAAAGCTTTGAAAAACGTGTCGACGCAGCTTTAACTTAAGAGATAAAGAACGTTTTTCATAAAATAAACACACGCAAGTCTCAGCATCTGCAACATGCCATAACCGCAAAGGTCATCGAATCATTTGAACGCAGTGTAAGATATTGAAATCATTACAGTTTTAATGTCATAATGAATAAGATAAAGTGAGGCAAGTTTTTGTAGATAATAATACAACTCGTTTAGGTTAAAGTCAGAGATATCCAACCTGTGGCCCGTGGGCCGCATTGCGGCCCACTGCTTACTTAAATTTTTAGTTATAATTTCATAACTGTATAGAGTTTAATGCTACTGCTGTCATAGTAACTAATGGAGAGACAAAGTGACAACGTCAGTTGATTGCTGCGTCAAATGACGTCCTATGAACTGATTTATGGAAACTTTTGTAAGCGGAGCGTGCCATAAAAACGTTTGTCCCAAGCATCAGTTTCAGTATTCACATTGTTTTGCCCTTATATTAATATTGATTGTGTTATTTCCTAACATCTTTTACAGTATCAAGTGATAGTTAGTTGATGACATTAATGATAGAAAAGATAGAAACTTTGAATCAATGCGGAGTAATTTGGAATAAGATTATAGTAGTAGTAGCGATACTGCTAGTGACAAAAAAGGTAATGGTGTAGATTTATTAGGAAGGCGGAAAGAGGATCAGGCATTTTTGAAGATTCTATTTCCAATCTAGAAATTTAACATATTGTCCGGGTCCAGGGTTCCACCGTTAGTCAAAGAAAGTGTCGCTCCTAGTCGGCAAAGCTCAGCTAGCTGGATGCCTGAAAGTATTGGTAGATGGTCTGTTTGGTGTGACACAAGCATCCAGTAACAATGCGCAAGGCGTCATTCAGGACACTGTCTATGATGCGAGTATAAACGTTGAACACAAGACTGGTGCGCAATACTCAGTTGTTGAGTGGACCAGGAATAGGGCAGCTATGCGCAGTGTTTTGGCACCAGCACCCCATCCTGAAGCTGCAAGTCGCCTCAGCAGAGTAACGGGCAAAGATAGCTTGCGTAATGCCACAAGATGGTGACGGAACGTAAACGATCTGTTCATTTTTACCACAAAACATGTAGGGTTGGAAAAAACGGTAAAAGTCTATTGCTGTTATAAACGTTAGGCCTCTCGGTTAGTTGAATAAAAGGCTGTCGTCACCGTCTTAGTGGGACTGAGTTTCAGCTCCCACGTCTGGAAATGTGCGAAAAGTGTGGTCATATCTTGACTTAAAGTCCCCTCAAAGACCTTTCAGTTTCCAAAACAGTGCACCAATGCTAGATTGTCTGCGTAGGTAAACTTTCTGGAAATCGTGGAGGGCAAGTCGTACATATAAAATTGAAAAGGGCCAAGACCGATTCCTGAAAACGCTGTTTTTCAGATGCCAAACCCTGCTTTGCTTGTTGTCACAGGTAGTAAGGGTAAACTTTGTTTTTTACAAGCTCCTTTATCATGCTGAGCATGTGCTTATTCGGCAGAAGTCTAAACCAGCTTGCAGGTAAGGCCCCTGTACCAGACAGAGTTATATGCCGCCGTCGGATCGACGAATCAACAAAAAAGTCCTTGATGTTTTCTGTCAATAAAACGACTTAATACATGGTTGATTTTTTGCGTCGAAACCCAACCTTCTTTTTAGGAAGCAATGGATTGATAATTGATTCAACGAGGGCGTAAATAGGTCTTTTGAGGATCTTGTAAATAACACAGAGCAGAGATATCGGTTGAAAACTCTTTGGATCCCCCAAGGGCTTCATCAGCTTCGAAATTACGACTACTAGGACTTTTCTCCAGATTTTGGAAATCACGAGTCGGTATAAACAAGAAGAAAAAAATTTACATTGTTGGGACTTCAAAGCAGCTCCAGCATGGACATTCTTAATTTTAATTACGTCATGATTTTAATAATTTCACACTTTACTTAGATTCCTAATGAGACAACCAATTTTAAATTATATTTTAATACTTATTATTTGGTCATGCCAATTAATGCTAAAAAGAGAAAATATCATGTACTTCGTGGCCTGCCGAATATACTTGAACTTATAATTTGGCCCAATATGAAAAAAGGTTGGACATTCCTGGTTTAAGTGATTTTTTTTATGTAACTTGAGCCCACAAACTTTGATGGCGATAAATTCGGATTATGTTATACTTTGTTGTGAAGAGATTTTATTAATTAGGCCTCGTTTCCACTACGAGCGTGGAATGGAGCATCCTTTGTTTCTTTAATTAATTTTTTTACGTCTTTCCACGCTTAAAGCGGCAAAAAGCGCCAAGTGAAGCAAAAAAATCAATGAAAAGAAACAAAAAATACTTCAATCACGTAGCGGAAACGAGCCTTTATTCGGTTCTTGCACAACCCAGACTTTAAAAAATGAACAATTCTTTAGTCAATTCATGAAGTTTTGTACAGTACGTTCGTTCACTTTTTGTACAGTTTTTGCATAAAAGATTGTTCTGAGCCGTCATAAAAAAATATTACCGTAAAAAAAATCAGTTCAATTTCCTTTATAATTTCTTTATTTACACTCCATAACATGACGTTCACTCGAACGTATTAAAAAAAAATTCATTTGGACATGATTAAAAAAAAACAAGAATTAGCGAGGCGAAGTGATGTAGCAACTTGCTAATTATTAACGAGAGTCGAATATATATAAAATCAAATAGCGAAGTAACTCAAACGCAATTAATATTTTTTACACCAGAAATAATTCGAGATGTTGTTATTTTTTTCTTTCTTGACAAATAAAATCGTTTATCGATATACTTGCATTTATTTTTTAATGTTTTTGTAGTAATACGCTACTAAAATTTTAAACAGAACAAGTTGTATCAAATATTGGAAGGATAATAACGTTAGTTTTTTTTAGTTGTTTTAATCAAAATTCTTCAGTTATTTTAAGAGAAAAAGAACAAAAATTATTGCGAGCATTCTATCGTCTACCATTTTGAAATTATTATTGAAGATATGCTTTCATTTTCTAAAAGATTAATTACCTTTAGTTAGTATTACATCTATTCTTTTTTAAAGTACCGGTAATTTAACCAGTTTTTAAAACCCTTTAAACAATTTTTGATTTTGTGAAAGAATGAAGAGCAAATTTTAAACTTTTTTGTTAAGAGGTAAAATTTTAAAAGTAACTGCTTTACATTAAAATTTGAATTTAAGATTAGATTAAGAGTGAAATTTTGAAAACAACTACTCTTACATTAGTGCTTACTTAAATTTTTAGTTATGGTATTAAACGCCATGAAGAATGAAAAATATACCCTTAAGTTCTTCAAAAAGTTAATACCAACTAAAACCTAAAAGAACAAATTTAGATTAGTTGGCGACAGGGCGGTAAGATCTGATGTAGCTTTTCAATGTTCTTCTTCAGTGTCATAATAGTTACAGTACTTTCCATTGACTTTTAAATGGTTTCTACAAATGTAAGTGATTGTATTCGGTAACTCAATCTTCTTTTTGCTTGAGTTGGCTATGGAGGTTGCGATGATCGCGCCAACTGGTTGCTTTGTTTTTCCATAGGGTGTTACTTTTAACTTGTGGTTCGGTTAAAATGTCTATTTGAAATTTAGTAGAAGGAACAAATTAGACAAACCAAATTTCATATTTTTATTGTTTTAAGCTTCTTGGTTGTCTGTCTGCACGAACGATCTTAGCGATTTTGCCATGAAACTTGCAAAGTAACTAAAAATTTTGAATATGTAAATCTTTTGAAAATTTTGTAACGTTATTAAGTGAATGGTTTTTGCTTTCGGACCCTCAATTTAATTCTTTTCCCTTTTTTTTGCTTTAAATGTCATAAACAATTCATCCACAAAATTGCAATATGAAAAAAGTAAAGCAGAACAGAGAAAGGAAGAAACAACAAAACTATAAACGGTATGGCATGCGATCAAGATAAAAAAACAAATTTTTGAGAATAAATGTGCATTGTTGCAGCACCTTTTAGGAAAAAACAGAAAATAAGAAATAAAAAAAAATGATAAAGCAAAACAAACTTAACAGCGTCAACCAAGCCATATATAGACGCTCTTGTATTGGCGGAAAAATTTGATGGGATACAGATAACAGGTCGCAAAAAAGGCCTGACCGGGAAAAAAACCCACCCAAAGAAATCCTGTTGCAGGTCAAAAGGACCATTTCAAATAAAGTTTGCAGATCCTAATTTATCAGCACTGCAAAGATAACAAAGAAATTTTTAGCGTCTAGAAAGCTAGTTTCGCATCAATGATGTACGGTTTTGATTTTAAGTGTGTAAAATCAAAGCTTTAAGCGATTACGGAACTACAGAAAAAATATTTCTAAACTTTTATTCAAAAAAAGTTTATTGTTGAAAGCGTAGTTTTTTTAGTGATAAAAAACTCCCAAAATACAGGGACAATTTTGTCGAATGAGGAGGGTGTGAAGTAGGGGTCTAGAAAAAGAAATTCGAAAAGAAAGCGTATCTGACAGTGACACATGGCCAAAAAAATTTTTTAACCATATAACATGGTTAGGTCTGCTTAAACAATTAATGAAGTTTTTTATAAATAAACAAAATTTTGTATGTCGCTAGGTCTTGATGATTTCAGTACTTTATCATTTTTAACTTTAATGTATCAGAAACATATTTTCCCAGATTCATTACTTTACAATTAAAGAACATCATATGTTTTACAGCAGAAGTAAAACCTCATACTAAGATATTTCTATTAATTCATTAAGAAAAAAGATTTTCTACTATAAAATAAAAATTGATACCTATACTGCTGAAAAAACAGTCCAATTTATGGAGATATATACAAAACAAGCACAGCTGCTATGATACCCAACGTCTATGAAAACAACAAGTTTGCACAAAACTTATCTAGAAAAAATTTTTATCAGATTGTCCATTAGTTGGTTCATACATTGTTTTTAAAAGTGAAGGTGGCGTTATTACAAATAAAAAAATATGAAAAACTTCTCTAGTTGGCTCACCACCCGTTTCAAGCACAAGGATGTGCCAAGGATAAGTAGAAGTAAACAAAAATTTGTAAAAAGTGAGAAAGCGAGCGAAAACTTCAAGAGATTTTGTTCTCTCTTTTTAAAAGGTCCAAAAAGCTTTTTTGATAAAACCAAAAAACTATCGCTTAAAGCTCCTACCAAACACATTCTTGAAATTAAATATATTGCTTTTTGAAAATCTTTTTCTTTCACCCAAGTAGGCTACAAGTAAAATTTCTTTAAAAAATTTTTTTTAGAAAATGGTGAACAGCTAAAAAGTTATTATATGACTATATCTATTTGTTTTTAGTTATGTTTCACGCCCGAAAATTTTTAATTGGTTTCCTATTAATGTTATATATTTCCTTTTTCGTTTATCTTGTTTCTCATATTTCTAACAATGAAGCCAAACCCTTTCAAAAATTAACAGAAGCAAACAAACATGAGTTTTCTAAAGACGAGGATTTACCTGATGAACAACCGGTGAGATAAAGTTATGTGTTAAAAATTAACCTTCAAGTTTTGTTAAATATTAAACCTTAAATTAAAACGGTGACAATGTTAACTGTGTAATAAATCTAGAAACTTGTTTTAGGTTGAAGCATTTCAACAATTGACAAAAAACAACTTTACTATTGTTAATAAAGTACAATCCTTTCATCACCCGTTAAATCCCTTTTTTCCATTAACTGGTGATCTCAAGACGCCCTTACCGGAATACAAATTGGGACACATAAACAATAAACCTGAAGTTGTCATCGGAATCACCACAGTAAAAGTATGTTTCACATTGTTTCTTTTGTCATTGCTATCCTGATCCGGTTAAAGAAGTATCAAAATTTTACATATTAGTCTTTGATTGGTCGATTAGTCTACGCAACGATTTAGCTCATTGCGCATACACTTTTCATTTGCTAGCAGAAAAACCGAGTTCGAAGTTCAGCCTATCAGAAGGATTTAGGTTGAGCTCTTTACAAAAAATCTTGTAAAGAATGATGCTGTCCATCTATAATGGCGATTCCGCTTAAAACAAAGTAGCAACCCTGTCAAGTGCCGTGAAATTACATCGCATGAAATTACATCTAATCATATGAAGCAGAAAATTGGTCTACTGTATGCAAAAAAACAAAGACGTTACTTTATCGTTACTGGCTTGAGTCCGCGCATTTTGTTTATTTAAAATCATATACATCTGCAAACAAAGTTTGTTAAACTGTTGTTGTTTTTAAATTATATTCTTACAAAAATATTCATATTACTAAGTCAATACAGAAGCATGTTAGATATGTGTAATAAGATTTATTTTACAATAAAAACTAACGCTTTATTAAACCGAAAGAAACCATTTCAAACAAAACAGAACAAAAATTAGTACAACAAATACAATTACACACGAGACAACATACAAAGTATTGTAAAGCGCAACTGACACGTTTGACAATTATAAGGGTTTTATTACTTTAGTATACGTCATTGCGGCAATGATCGGTCAACTATAACTGTATTAAACAGTTAAAATTATGCTAGAGTTTGACACTCTATTTGGTGCTACATTCTCTATTCAAAGTACAATCCACTGCTAAAGTTCTTCTTACTGCCGTGATTTACATTGATGTAAAATTGCGTTCCAAACAAAATATTAATAAATCAAAAGTTCCGAACAAAACTACTAAAATTTTGGGTATTTGGATACAATTTCGCTTGAGTTAATCAGGAAAAAAATTAAATCTATTCAAAAGTCATAACGGG
This sequence comes from Diplosoma virens, assembly GCA_963680785.1. Classification (NCBI taxonomy): domain Eukaryota; kingdom Metazoa; phylum Chordata; class Ascidiacea; order Aplousobranchia; family Didemnidae; genus Diplosoma; species Diplosoma virens. The sequence continues at coordinate 27,793,658 of OY796883.1, forward strand.
TTTGATTGAGCTGCAGGTTTCAAGTTTAAACATTTCAGTAGTGTTCTTTCCGATTCAATTATGATGCATTAGCGCGCTGCATCGTACAATTTTACAAAGGATGTGTGACGAGTTAACACGTGTTTTGCATCATACGATTAAACCTTTTTTTTTTAAAAAGGTTTCTAAATTAAGTGCTAGACGTAGAAATGTCTGTGTGATAATAATGAATATCGAAAAGTACGAGGGTGGTTCATAAAGTAATGCCTCCTATCTTCTGACCCAAAAAGTTAAAGAAATAGACAAACGGAAACGACATTACTAAATCAAGCACACATTATGTTTAAGAATTTTATTTTTCTACGTAGTCATCACCATTTTCTATGCATTTTTTCCAGCGATAAACGAGGGCCTGTATGCCGCGCTGGTAAAACTCTCTTCCAGTTGTGGCAGTTAATTTTTGAACTGCGTCTATGACAACATTGCTATCAACAAAATGCTGTACCCGCAATCCTTCTTTTAGAGGGTAAACAAATGAAAATCTGATGGTGCAAGGTCAGGGCTATATGACGGATGAAACGGCACTGTCCGGCCAAAGAGACTCGGGTGTGGCCTGGCATTGTCGCGTTGCAAGAAGAATGTTTTCTTTTTTGATTTAGTGGGGTCACTTCTATCGTTCAGTTTGATAAATGTTTTAATGTAAAGTTTAAAGTTGACAGTTTCCCCTGGTTCCACCAAATCCAAGCGGATAATGCCCTGTGCATCTCAGAAGACGGTACACATCACTTTGCCTGCTGAGCGCTGTGGCCTGACCAAATTTGGCTGGACAGTGTTGCCTCATCCGCCATATAGACCTGACCTTGCACCATCAGATTTTCATCTGTTTGGGCCCGTAAAAGAAGGATTGCGGGTACAGCATTTTGTTGATAGCAATGCTGTCATAGACGCAATCCAAAAATGAACTGCCACAACTGGAAGAGAGTTTTACCAGCGCGGCATACAGGCCCTCGTTTATCCCTAGAAAAAATGCATAGAAAATGGTGATGACTACGTACGTAGAAAAATAAAATTCTTAAACATAATGTGTGCTTGATTTAGTAATGTCGTTTCCGTTTGTCTATTTCTTTAACTTTTTGGGTTAGAAGATAGGAGGCATTACTTTATGAACCACCCTCGTAAAAAGAAACATTATGATTTGTCTTTTAGACTTGAAAAAACATGAAAGCAACGTTTGCTTATGACGTTTTGCCGAAAACTGTTTAGTCTCAAAACGTATAAAAAGCATAAGTCAAAGGTCATGAGTAGGATCGATTTTTTTATATTTTTAAAAAATGTATGCCTATCAAATATTTGCAGTTCTCAACGATGCATTGATGCGCCGTAAGTTGCGGCATTCAGTGTTGCAGTTACACAAACTGACCCCGAGTTTTTTGTGTTGACTGCAAACTTTTTAGTGATAACTTTTATAAACTCAAAGATATTGCAAAATCTGAATAACTTATAGTTTTTGTTGAATAGTTGAATAAAGGAGTAATTTTTCTTTTTGATGTAAGGTGTTATACGAGTAGTTATTGATTTTGATACCAGCAACAATTTTTTAATTATAATGTGTTTCTAGCCAATACGTTTTTGTTTATTTTTATTTTCTAGGATGCTTTTATACTTTTGGTATTTATATTTTTCTTTCTGTAAATTAAGTATTACATTTCTTTAAATGAAAAAAATGTTTTTCACTGTAACAGTCCAAATATCTTATTGACAACCATTTTTGCAATTGCTAGTACAAGACTAGGATTATGGTTCAGCAGCCCACAATGTAAGATTCCATTTTATTTAAGCTCACACGTTGACGAAATTGACTTAGTTTTCGAAGCAGAAATTTTTCGTGGATGACCGATTAGCATATTGACATGGTTGTACTTCACTTCAATAAAAATTTTTTCTTTAGTAATCTGCTTTAAGGAACGTTGTTATCTCTAAAAAAGCAAAAAACATCTTTTTTCCGTATTCTTTTTCCCACGCTATATGATTATGACTTTATTAAATATTGTTTTATTTATCTAAGCCAGTGGTTTTCAACCTTTTTCATACCGCGGCCCACTTTCCAACCGAAGGTATTTAATAGTTGACCCACTTTGGTGAACAGAATTTAATTTCCGTCGCAAAAATTTGTTGATCTCTTCAAAAAAAGGTCCTCACTTGGAATTTATCTGCAATTTTTCAATTTTAGTTCTAAAAACATAAAAGAAAAAGGTCCCTCATATTGGTTTCATTTTGATTTATGCTCTGTGGCCAACTGAAAACAGCGCAATGGGTTGAAAACCACTGATCTAGGCTAAGGTTCATCAGTAGTTATTTTGCATTTAGAGGGAAAAGCAAAGTTACTTGCTCAACACTGTAACGTCGCTATTACACAACCTTGGCCCGACTAAAGCTCAAGTAGCGATCGTTATTTACGTTGGTGAGATTGATGCGGGCTACTTCATCAACATCAGTTCATTATTATATTCAAAATTTTCAAATGAAATTGACTCAGGAAAACTACAAGTAAGAGTATATCCATTTGTTTCTTTCTATTATTGAGCATCGGAATAGCTCTTTATTTTTTTGTGCAACCTTAATTCAGTGCTTATATATGAGCTCAAGATGAAGTGACTCACAGATAATCAACCCGCCTTCCAACTATTATCCGGACTGGAACAAAGCGTTGACGTCAAACTTCGGCGACGACCTCCATCGGGCGCGGTGGAGATCCAAACAGAATCTCGACCAGATCTTCCTGATGATGTACATTTACACACTTTCTTCCGAGTTTTATCTCATGATGGAAGATGACGTCATTGCCAAGAAGGACTTCATGGTCAAGATCTTGGCGGTTGGTGTTGATTGCAAATAAGATTTGAAATAAGGGGGTTGGAATATTTTAGCCGGATGACGTTGCAGTGTTTCTAAACTAGAAACCAATCAGCTGCCTATTAAACACAAATGTTTTTTAGACTACTTATTAAACAAAAAATACAAGCGATTGATAAAATAATGTTACAAAAATTTTTTCTCGAAACTTCAATCCCAGAAAAACTTCAAGTTTTTACGTGCCTCTTTGCTGTGTACGGAATATTCACTTTCATGACACAAATTAAATTTAAAAGATATTGAATCAAGTTTGTATTGTATTCTCAAATAGTTTTTATTAAAAGTTTAACAGCAGTTTTTTGAAGCAATCGAACTTAATTGTTCTTACCAACTATTTCGCAACTTGAAGTTACATTTTTTTAACAATTAGCTGATTTTATGTCTACTACTTGTTTACAACATCATAAAACTTGAAATTAATTTAGAATCAGATAACAGTGAAGCTGTGGTATCCAATAAATGTTCATAAAATCATATGAATAAGCGTGTGAGCATAGTTCACTGAGATGAACAGAAGTTAAACGAAACAATGTTTTTCAATGCTACAAGTACAGATGCGAATGCAGCTCTGCATTTAAGAATTTTTTCCGCCATTATACGACATCTCATTATCAGAAACTTAGTTTTTAAAACTTCACTTTTTTTAGGAAATTTCAAAACGTAAAAATGAAGATTGGTTTTTCCTTTCTTTTTGTCAGTTAGGAGCAATTGGAAAATTATTCCGATCCGCATCACTTCCAGGATACGCATCGTTTCTTCATTTATTTTGGAATAAGAAGCCTTTAGACTGGCTCCCGGTAAATTAAGAACAATTATATTGAAATTTTATAGTGCACTTAAAATTAATGCCAGCAATTCTTGTCGCTTTTTCCTGTCTGATAAATATTGCATGAATTTGAATAGATCTAAATATAAAAACACGTGTTCTGGCTTTCAGCAAAAAACCAATACCGCAGGTAACGTTGTCTCAATTGAAGTTGCTTATTTCTAAAATAAATTCTCACGTGCCGTCTTGTTCCAATTAATTATTCATCTGTTGACATGTTATGATTCGACGTAAGAACGGTCAAAAGAGCAGTCGCGAAAATAATTGGTGGCGTTTTAGCGTGTGTTGCCAATTTATACAACTTATACAACGAAATTCACTGCTATTACATCAACTGTCGCCAGGGAATTGGCTACGGTATGGAACGGTTAAGATTTTGAAAAAAGTACAGTACAAAATTTTGTGCGGTATTTTTTTGGCATAGTACGGTACGGAAGAACGGTGTTATTTTTTCCGTACCGTATTCTTTTCGGAGGCCTATTACAAAGTTTCAAAAGACTTGCTTTGTTAAAACCAACAGTCAGACAACTTTAAAACTTCTACCGTCGAGGAAACCTTTTTAGGTTGGTGATACACTCTAAGTGAGTTAAGACTTGGGCTTAAAAAAACATAATCAAGCCAATGTTTGAGCGTGGCAATACCTGAATCTACTGCAGTATACTCTTAATTAAATTGACTTTTAAAAACGCTTGAAAAAAATTTTTACGATGTATTGTTTAAGGCGGTTTTTGTTATTTGACAATGATAAGTTGATAACATCAATATTATTACTGTTCTAATCTTTTAGGATAAATTTATTTAATGTTTTGTCAAGCTGTCGTCTTTACTATTTAAAAAAAATAGTTGATTCATTGCGCTACGCGGTTTTCTTTAGAGGAAGTAAGATTAGCTTTGTAGCCTCTTCTCAGGTGCGCCGAAAACGTTTTAGGAGAAAGGGTAAAATTTAGTAAAAATGGCACTTTTTGTTGAAAAAGGCGCTCTTAACAAACGCAAATTGTACCGTATCAAAGACATTTTTTACTAAAAACTTAGTTAAGAGTAAAATATATGTTTTTATTTGTAAAATTTGGCGGCGGGTTTTATTTACTTGACTCGAAAATACTTTTGGACTTTAACTCAAAAAAGTTGAACACTCTTAATGCAAGTCCTTTTTTCGGTCTCCACTTGCATTAAACAAGATTTTATTAAACTTAAGTGAAGCAATTTTTTTGGTCTTCAGTTTTTAGTAAAATTTCTTTCAATACGATAAAATTTACATTAATTTCGTTGAAATTGTCTTTTCGTTAAAAAACTGCTTTTTTTCAAAATTTTTCCCCTTTGATAATTATTCTAACTTGCTATACGGCTTTTTTTGGAAAAAGTTTGTTGAAATTGCCCCTCATCCCCCTGCCCTGCAATATTCTTTCCCTCACCCACCCCGCTTCCGGATGGCCCCTATAGATCTGCTGCTATTTGTCTCAGCACACAAATGCTGTTGCGTAAGAAAAAATTCAGCTGAAGAATTGGTACGGAAAAAATTCCGTACCATGTAACAACGTACTGCATTTTAGTAAAGTAAGAAATTCTGGAAGAAAATTTTTTTGTAAGTACGAATTACAAAAACCAAGTCTGTACTGTACCGCACCGAATTCCCTTGCTGTCGCGAACACAAAGTATTTGAGTTTGTATTTAGCTTAAACCTTCCTTTTTTAAAACATTTGAGCTTTAAAAATGATTCGTTCAAAAGCATTCTTAGTTGCATATCTTTGCTTTGAAAATTAAAAATTTAAGCTTGTTTGGCATGGCAAATAAGCGGGCAAAAATAAGATCTTAAGCATTTCACTTTTACTGGGTATTGTGGCAAACTAAAAACGGTCTCGAGATTGTACTTGCAGTTATTTTAAAATGTAATCAGTTTATGGGAGTTTAATAAAATGATCCAATATTAAAAGTAGGGGTTTAAAAAAAACTGAGCAATATCCATCCCAAATAAAGTACTGCATGAGGTGGGGTCACTTTTTCATACATATTCGAAGAGCAGAAGTGATTAAATGATATGAAAATTTATTTGTCTGGTTCCAAAATTTTTTTTTAATTATATTTTAAAATTTAATGTTTTATGGCTTAATTTCCCACAGGACGATTATATTTCAACATTATACTGCAGCTACGATGAAAGTGGAAAACTTTGTCTGCAAAGAAAAATCAAAAAAATGATTTCTATTAAACCTTCTTTGTTTCAACACGTTGGAAAGTAAGATCAAAATTATTTATTTTTTTATGTTTTTTCTGATATCTGACTTGTAAAACGAAGCCAAAATTTTTTTCCGTGTTGCATCGTTTTAGCCTCTTTTCAAAAACACACATAGGCTATATTGCTATTAGTTTAAGTTTTTCATTTTGCTTTTAAATTATATTTGAAGCTTCCAGAAGTTAAAGTAAAACCAAAAAAAACTTGATTAAACTTTTTTTTCTTTTTACTAAACGACAAGCATCATAATTAAAAAAATAAAACTTTAAAGCTGTAGAATTACTAATGATAAAACTATCGCGCAAATATGAAAAAGTAAGAGTTAAAAATTTTATGACAAGATTTATAAAAAAATTATTTTTGTTACACTGTGTCTATTGTAATTTAAATTAACATAGATTTTTTAAGAGAAAAAATGTTGTACAGCCTAGGACTAAATAAAAGATACAACCTTCGTTGTTCAACAAGCAATTTCTAAAACAGGCACAGACAAGAAGGAAAGCAAAATAATAAATTAGGAAGCATTTATTTCAAAATGTCTCATAAAGGTATTTTAAGTTAATGTTGCGACAGCTCTTGGCAACTGATATTTATAATGAAAAGAACCCTGGTGTTTATTATTACTGGTTCATGCAACTGACCGCGTCAGTTCCAACAACGATGAATTGCCGCATTGGGTTGCGTGTACGCTATTTAAGGGATAAGAATGACTATCAAGTTACTGGATCATTCAAGGCGGTATTTCGTAGAGCATAATTTTTACGTCCAAATAATTTTAGGTGCGTCCAAAAATTGACATCTTGTTTAAAAAATTTAAGGAAGTTTTTGTTACTGGGCCATTTTCTGGTCTACTAGAAAGGCCGCGATCCCCAGGTGTGTGCCGGATAAATAAACAAAACAAAAAAGTCTTGAGCAATCAATTTATTTCTTTTCATTCTCTTTGTCACTAAAAGATTATGAACTTTTAAAGTTGATAGTTTTACACTTTTGCATCAGCAAATGCTTTAAATAAATATCCTAATTATGTGTTTTAACCTTATCATCGACTGGAAATCTTCCTCACTTCCACTCCTTGTCGACTTTTAAATTTATTTAAAATTCTTTGAATTATGTCAGCTAATATATACATTTTTAAAACAATAATAGCTTATTTGCCTTTGAAAGGCCGCAAAAGTAAGCAACATTTTTGTAAAATGTTGAATTTATAAAGAGACGAGAACGCATACCTATAAAAAAGATGCTGCAGTAGTTCTGCCAGAATAGATTCTATTAATACAGTTTATGAACAGTACTGATTTTTAACAAAAAAACAAGTGCTATTCAGTTAGATGGCAATTGTAATACTTATATCGATTTTAAATTTAGTTTTTATCTTATTTTTAAATCTTATAGCATTTTGATTTTCACAATTGACTTTGAACTTTTGAACTATCACAGTAAAGTAAATTAAAACAAAGATTGAAAAGACCGAAATAAAACAAAATGGATTTCTCAGAAATAAATTTAATTATTTTTGAAGATTATATTCCAGCCTTTTCTAAATTGAATAACTTTGTCAGAACTTTAAAATTATACAAATAAACCATAAAACTCAATTATATATTATATTTTTTACAGGATATTTTTGCGCTGCTGTAATTAAAAATTAAACATGCGAAGTTTAATATTACTTAATAAAAGCAAAACTTTTTCACAAATAAAAAACGATTGAGAAAAATCACAATCATCATTTTCCAAAACAATGATTCAAGAACAAAATTAATATAAATTAGTGCAAAAAAATAATGGTACAGATGAGTTATTAGGCAAAAGATCTAAGCAAAGATAAATGAGATATAAGAATAGTGGGTGTGACTGTGGAAAATGCAAGTAACAAGGCAAGTTGGAAAAAGGCAATCTGCTATGCAAAATTAAAACTTCCGCATTTTTTTTATCACAAAGCATGCTAAAGTACTGTAAATGGAAAACCAAAACTTAAATCCTTTGTGTTGGCGGTACAAAATTTCAAAATGGCTTTCAATGAACCAATGCGGAAGCTTTTCGTGTCACGCTTTTCAATGGCAGTCGTGACAAGGATGGAAGTAAAGAATATTAAGTGGCAGGGGTAGTATTGCAAATTATCGGCAGGGTAGTATTGCAAAACAAGTTTGCCATTGAAAAGTGTGACACGAAAAGCTTCTGGCATGGCTTTACTGAAAGCCATTTTGAAACTCTTGCTATACTGTTGTTGTAACAAATTTAACATGTCAACTCGGAAATTTTGTGCCAACACAGTCATTGTACGTTGAAGTGTCACGATACTGGTCAGTCGTTGACAACACTGTGTCAGAATTGTCCTCCCCAAGAATCATGCCAGGCTCGTGGAAGAAACCAAACACGTGTAAAGTGGTTTTATTTCCTAGAAGGAAAGCTGCAGAATTGGCTCGGCAAAGTCATGAGTCGCTTTTGAGTATTACGCAAGCATTGTCAAAAAGTAAAAGGTTCGATTTCGGCTTTAGCAACTGAATTATGGTAATGAACGAATGACAAGCACTGAAATACAACAAAATGCATAGACATATAGGTAGAATGTTTAGTTTCTTAAAAAACTGACCGTTAAGAAAAACCTACTGGTTTCAAAGTTAATGCAAGATGTATTGAAAAACGCTCATTTTAAACAAAAGCAACAGCTTAGATTTAACATCTGATGATGAGGCCGTATATAAAAGCCAAAACTTGATGCTTCAACAGGTTTTATCCAAATGTTTAACGATTACTAGTTTCCCTTGATCATATTCCTCTACTTGGGTAGTTTCGCCAAGAAAATTGGCAAAAATTTAAAGTAAATAATGCTAATGATCAGATTTTTAAATGTTTTCTTTTTAAATACATTCAACAAACTTTCTGCAGCAGTCGAGTGCAGAGTTAAATTTTTGTTGGCGCTGGGCTGTTTGAATTTGCATGATGAATTAAACTTTATTTTTTTATTTTAGATTTTCTTCTTTAAGTGGGAAAATCCAGCCTCGAAAAGACAAATATTTTTCAAAAGTCAAAACTTAAACTATTTTCAAAAAAAATTAATACTCAAATATTTTTCAAAAATAATGCTTTTGTTGGAAGAAACAAAAGCGTTTCAGAAAATCTGTTTCCAATCTGGACATAATGACTTATATTGGCATTTAAATCAGCAAAAGTGAGCATTATGACAGCATCAACAAGCATGAATAAAAAGTTTTAAAAAGATTTTTGTAGCACAGTTGGTGTAGTTAAGTAAATTGCCTATTTAGGAAATGTTTAGAAAATGACGGTGTTTTTCTCATGACATACTCGTATTTAATGCGAAAGTGCATGTCTGGCTCAACAAAACTGGTTTCTGATTTTTCGTATTCGTGTAGCAAACAAAAATAAATCCTTCTTTGTAACATCACGCGATCCGTTGGAGTCATCCTCTGTAAAGTTCAAGTTTGCTCTGATCTGTATTTGGCCGAATATCTGGCGTATCCCGACGGCGTACCTTTGTCACTTGATTAAACTTTGACGAGCACCTACGCTGGGCGTTGCTGTAATTTCAATGGTTCGGCTGATAGCTCACTGCTATAACAGTTCGACTTGCTAGAACAAGGATTTGAGTTCGACGCTCCTGTTCCTGTACGGAATAACGCTCCTTGTCCACAGTAATGACTCAACTTAAAGTAGAAAGCAGCAACCATGCCAATAGGGCTTTATGAAGATGAAAATACAAAGGAAAATATGTCGAGGGTATACGCCAGGTGTAGAGCAGGCCTTATATTCAAAATCAATGAATATTTGGAAAAGTAAAGCTACTGTTTGTGTTTTTATTTAGTTGATATCGTTTCACAATGCGGAAAGCACTTCGTTTCAACTTTTTAATCAATTTTGTCTTTCTAGCAAAAATCATAATGTGATAAAAATTGATTTTTAAAAATTTCTTTGCTTAGATTCAAGCCAAAATTTTTTTAATAAAACTTTTTAATTGGCGTTCGAATTGCTTTGTAAACATTAATGAATTAATTAACATAGAATTTTACTCGTTGTTTGCTGGGCGACAAAATTCTTTTTTTGTATCAAATAAATCTCAATCCTTTACAAAAACAAACACGTCAAAAATCTCGTTTATTTTTTTAATTTAAAGTTTGTCAACTGAATAATAAAACAGTCCTGCACAGCATACGGCCCAATTAGCCTTTTAATGCGGCCTTTCAATAAAAATTGTTATTCTTTTAATCAGTAAAATACTCATGATGTGTGTGATCGCAAAACAAAAACTACGCACAGATTTCAATGACATCATAAATCTCAAGTAATGACTTTAGTTACATCACAATAACATGGATTAATACGTTGGGTATGTGTCTAAAAATTGTTGGTTAGTTTCTTTGTTGGTACAGCCCGCGAAAAATAGTTTTGTCGCTTTATGGCCCTTGTACTATTTTGAGTTGTGCTAGTCTACAATAAACTGTTTTTTCTTCAAAATGTTCGTTATGAACTTTGTTTTTATATTTATGAACTTTATTTTTATTTTCCTTCTTTATTGAACTTCTATTTTTGTGAAAGTTTTTTGGCTGCCCTGTCAAAATAAATAAAAGGTACAGTTCGTTTGATAAAGCGGAAATAATTCAATGCGTTGTTTCAAGTTTTTGCAATATTATATTGCGTTTTTGTTTTTAATTTTTTTAAATGTTATTCAACTTTTAAGTATTTTTTAAGATTCTTTCTTCTTTTACAAGTTTACAATTTTTTGCTTTTGTACTTTTCTAACCCTGCTAGCTATCAGTCTAGAACTTAAAATAGTCAAAAAGCAATCTGTTTAATATTTGTGATTTTTACTTTAAAATATTTTTGAAAATACAAGAGTAATTTTAACAGGCAACTGGATAGGAAAATTAAGATAAAATTTAACGTTTTAATATTTCTGTTCTTGAAATCATTTTTTTCGCATAATCCTAAAAACTTGTTTGTGAATTGCAAATATTCGTTTTGCAGCTTGTATCTAAACCATTTATATTTTCTAATTTTGAATTTTAATTGAATATAAAATAGTTACTTCTCGTTTGTCCCCACTACTTTGTTCTTGATAACGAATGTTAATCTGGTGAGCAATCCGAATAATAAAAAATTTTTACTTAAAATATTTGTGTTTTTCCTTGTTATATTTTTGATACAATGTTTGGACAAATTTATTCAGCAGATCATTATCAAAAACTACGATATTCCTAATAAAAACTTTTTTCTAAAACCGGGTTACGTCAAGGGATAGATGACCTTAAAAAATGATGTTATTTTTCGAACTTTTCTCTCAACGCTTCTTTAGTGAAAATTCATCGAAAAACGAGCTCGATGTCATACGATTTTGTTCCACTACCCTAAGTATAAAGAAAAATGCCAAACAAACCATTAATATCTCTCACGATTTATAAATACCACGGTTTTATTTGGCGAGAGTGAAAATACCAGACCAAAATGCATGCTCAAAATCAATGTAAAGAACATACATTTGACGCCAAAAATTACGTTGGTCCACTCGAACAATACTTCAACCTTTTTGCTTGACACAAAAAGATAGTTATTTTAAAACTTGTTTCCATATAGAAAGTTTATGCAAAATGGCATCAAACTGCAATGATGAAACTGCCATTTACTCATATGTCAAAAAAGCTTTGTTGGCTAAAATTTTTTTATTTCTTGTTAAAGTAAATGGGAAAACTTTTTGCGCCTGACGCATAGCAATTAGTTTGAATGCAGCCCAAATATGTCGCAAGAACCACTTAAGCAAAGTAAGTTATAACGCATTACTTCTTTCATGTCAAAAATTTCTACAAGTGTGCTTACTGTACGTAATCTAATTTCCAAAATAAACCTGTAGGCTATTTGTGCGTGAAAAGAGATTTACAAGTGTACCACACAGGCCCAGGTTTTAGGATTATATATTTTAAGTTGTTGCTTACAAAAAAAAGTCTTTTAATTAAATTTTTTTGTGACTTTTCCAAAAGCTTTTTTTGTCTTTATACGAAAGTTTGCTGTTTTGTTCCTTGTATATCCAAATATGCAATATCTGTTTGCGTTAAAATTTAAACTTTTTTTATGTGATGAGTAAAAACTGTGTCAATTACTAGAAATTTTTGAGAAAAAATTTTAGTTTCATTTTTATCTTGAAATATAATGTATAAATTTGAGCTTGATTTTGACATCGTTGAGTAATCAATTTTTTTTCATCTCTATGTTGATCTTCCAGACTTTCAAGAAAAACGGAGGCGTTTAACATAAACCAGCTGTCAAGTAATTACCCCCACTTACTTTCGGAGATGCCAAGATAGTACTGCCCGGTTGAAATTTTTGTTTTGTTTTTTAGTTTTCATAGGAATTTTTCAATTATTATTATATGACTGAAATTTAGAGCTGCTTGCCAAAACTGGCAAGTAAAGGAAAATATCATAAAGTGTTTTCCCAAGGATACAACATAACGGTGAGAGTAGGTTCTGAACTTCGATCGTGTCAACCATGTTTTCTATCAACTACTGCGCTTTTAACCACTTGATCATGCTGCCGATATTTAAGTGAAAGACTTTATAAAAAAATTGCAATTTTTTAAGTGGTTATCTATTTGTTGTTAAAAAAGTGTTAAAAGTGTTTTCTAATAAAAGAAATTTAAAGCATCAGCAAAAGAAAAAAGATAATCGAAATACATCTTCAGAAGTTCAGAAGTGGATCTGGGTTTAAGTAACAAAATTTTTTTGTTTAAGTAATAAGTAATTTCTAATTGATTACTTAAGTAACTGAAGTATAAAGATCGAAGCCCTGATATGAACAAACATGCAGCACAATACCGTCTTTCAGATTTCACAGATTCAGATTTGATAAAGATTCAGATTCAGATTTTACCAAATTTGATGAAGTGAAATTGATTTAAAATCTTTAAGTTTTTTTCTTCTTATTGCAAGCGAAAGATGGCTGGGGAAGCAAAAAAGATGTAAAAAAATACTCTTTGATTATTCCTCCTCGGTTATGACATGGTTTGTGAGGATGCTTTTTTTAAAACAAATTTAATCATAGCATTCATAGTTTTTTTCTTTCTGTTTTTATGCGTCGTCGAACCGAAAGAAATAAGAAAACTTTCACTCCAGAAAATTCTGTATTTTCAGTACTTTAGCTTTGCCTTCAAACTTATCGTATTGTATGCACATAATCTACATCCGGGGTGGGAAAATAACTGCTACCCACTTTCATTTGCGGCTCTTCTGACTAAACAGTGAATTGCAATAGAAACCAATCATATTGTATTTTTAAAAACCAACTATTTCACTTCAACAACCATTTGAAAGAAATTCAGATAGGTAGTTTTTACTGACACTCTTCTACAGTTTTTGCGCACATCACAATTCGACTTTGGTTGTCAAACTAAAAAGATTTGAAAGCATGATAGAAACGCGAGCAAGCGCAGTATAGGACAGTGGTTTCCGATCGAGGTTCCGAGAGAGCACTGAACGTTTAAGAAATAACTTTATAAAATTATTAATCAAGGTCAGTCTTAAAGATGCAGGCGTCCTTAGACTTGATAATTTTTTAAAAGGAGTCCGTGACTGAAAAAAGGTTGGGAACCACAAGTTTAGAGAAAATCAAATAAGTTTACTTAAATTCTTTTTCAATGCTTAAAATGCGTTTTTGAACTTTGCGCTGAGATTGATGAAACGTTATTTGTAAAAACTACAATTCACATTCGTGTGCAAACAGTTCGTATTTTTTAAGCCGTTTCTTTATATTTTATAAATTATAGTGTTTGAAAAGCTTGCGGTCTTCAATGTTTTTGCTTTAATATAAATGGCGCTTACAAGGAACAACTTTGCCGACTTAATTTGAAGCAATCAGCGAGCGAAATTTGAAGAACTACAGAAATTTGTGATTTTTTTATGACGATTTAACTCGATCCATGTACAGTGATGAGCGAACTCTTTTTTTGTTTATTTCATTGTAGCTTCCAAGTTAAAAATTCATTCGATGTTCTTCAACGCTTGTCTTTTAGATAGCTGCAAAGGTAGCAAAAACAACTTTTGGCTCCTGTCTTTATGTTTCATGGAACAAATGAGTTTCAGACGCTTCGCTTGAAGAGTGCTGGTTGCATCATAATATGATCCATCGCGAAATTTAAGTTCATTCAATCAAGTCAAAAAAAACACCATTTTATATTATTAACTGGTCACAAATGCTTTAAGTTGACACTAATGCATAAAAACGCAAAATTTTACCAGGAAGTTTGTTTATAAAATAAATGAATAAGGAAAACGTACACCAAAAACCATAACGTTAAATACTTTGAAAGGGTTTATGTACATATGAACAGGTAAAACGATAAAAGCGGTTAAATGAATAAGGATATAGTTCAAAGTACTTGAACAAAAGCATAAAAAATATAGCTTTAATCTCAATCAAGTACCTAAATTAAAGACGACTGTTTGAGATTAATGGCAGACTTTTGGTTTATAATCGTTGTAATTAGTGCAGTTAAAATAAAAATTTAGTTTGTTAAACAATGAGTTTATTCAGTTGATCGTATCCATTATAAAACTGTTGATTTTCAGAAATTTAATGATTACTTAATGAAAGAAGATGAACCAATTTTTAAATAAATGACCCAAAAAGCTTATTTTTAAGTTGTAAAGACATATTTATTGATTTCCTCAAAGTGACTTTACTTTAGCAATTTTTAACTTCCAGTTCATTAACTTAGGATAATTGTGTACGGAAGCACATTCGAATCATCAAACGTTGGCCTATTCGTAAAACTAGTTTTACGAATTGCAAATAATAAAATTTTTTTCTCTATTCAAAAACAAAAAGCAAAATAACGGCCTAAAAGAAAGATGGGAGAACCCAGGGCAGCTGAGTGAGCTGACACTTTTTATTTCGTATCCTAACCGCTCTGACTCGACGTCATTGAGCACTTTCGTGATGAACACCGACCAAGAATCTTGAAAAACTTTTCTATATATATAGATATATACATGTCCACATTCCGTTTCAAAAAAGTTGTCCTCTGTTTAATTAGTACCAGGCCACTTACCCTCTGGTTACTTACCTTTGGGTCACATACCACCCGTCATTTACTCCCTCGTCATATACCCCCTAGTATTGTTTTATATTGTCATATACGCGAGGGTAAGCGGTTTGTATGTGACCAGGGGATAAGAGTCCGGGGCACGTGACCAGGGGGTGAGTGTCCTAAAATCGTTTAATTGGATTTTGCTATTTTCTTCCTTAATACACTTACCCCAAAAGCCCAGGGTTTGAGTCCGTAATCCTTTTTCATTTTAAAAATTTTGCTTTTTAAGGAACTTGAACGTCAATTACGTACGATATTAGTTTTTAGTATATTTGGAGCTTTCAAAAGTTTTAGATTCATTACTTTAAGATTATTTAAACAATTTTTTTAGATATTTAATAAATGGAAAACAATTGTACGTTGTTTATAAACAACTTAATAGAACACCATACAGATGATTTGAATCGATTTTTATTTACGATTATGCAGCGGCATATAATGTACATGTATATTGAGCTTTATAAGCTGACCATTACGTACAAAATAGTCCCATCGAAAAATGATTTATATCAAGTTGAGTTCTAATATGTGAAAAAGGTAAAAACTAATTTCCAGCCTAAACCCCAGCCAAAAGCTGTAATAATTATTTTTCAAGTTGTATTTTCAATATTGTTTGACATTACAATATAGTAGCAATGACTGCGATTCTTAAATTTTAGTCAAATGAAAAACTAAAAAATCGTAGTAGGTTTTTGAATCCAATAAAAATTGATGAATTAAAACAAGAGAGAGCAAAAATCGCAAATAAAGAAGCAGTGACTAAATAATTTTTGTTATGATATGTTTAAGAAAATATTGAATTTAAATCGGACATGTAATATAGTATTAGATATATAACTATAGCTTAAAGATTTTAAAACGTGTGATTTATAACAATTTTACAGTCGGAGTTGGCGTAATCGCATATTTAAGGCGAAGTCGTGTTAGAGTTGTCTGTTTAGTTGTGGTGTAGTAGAAGTCGTAAAGTTTTGACTAGTGGATTCGGTGTCGGAATGAAAGTCGCAAAAACAATTCTTTCTACTGCAAAGCACAATCGTGGTTTTGAGAAATAAAAAAGTGTTTTCTCATCAACTATAAAGTTTAATTTGTCATGACGTCAGCAAGGGTTGTAAAATAAGTTTGTACAAACCTTATGAGTTAAATGAAGTATCAAACCTTTTAAAAAAATGATTAACTTTTTCAAGATCTTCAATACGTATACATTACAGGCCAAAAGTTTAAGTCCACCCCTTGAATTTTCAAAAAGCGGTTAAATCGGTCTGTATTGTAATCCCCAATTTTTTGGCAATAGATCGTTGTGAAAATCCTTCTGCAGCAAGAATATCTATCTTCGCCCTCTGTTCAATTGATAACTGCTTTTTCTTGGCCATTTTATAAGAAGGGCTCCGTAAATAGTTAATAATAGATGAAAACTACTGTAAATACAGTAGTTCAGTTCAGTTCAGTCGTTTTTTATTTCCGCCACTTGTCGAATAGTAGTAGTAGTATATTTTACAATGTTTATTTTACAATCTTTTACAAAGCCACAGTAGTATATTTTACAATGTTTTCTTATCAATTTTTATCTCTGTAAAAGAAAAAAAGGATATTAAATTAGACAAATACCTTCTGAAAAGTAGAGAATATGGATTAACTTCATTATAACTAAAAATTTAAGAAATAAGCAATAAGCAAGGAAGAAGCAGGATAACCCTCACAAGGAGCTTATATCCAAACTCAGTTGAAATGGCAGCAAAATCCAATAAAAGTTAGTCAGGCTTTGTTAAAACATTTTGTCGATCTTCATTATACAAGGGTTCATTGTTTCTGATGAAAATTATTTGCCAATACAGACTGATTTAATCGCTTTTTGAAAATTCAAGGGGTGGACTTAAACTTTTGGCCTGTAGTGTACATGTAGATAAAAAAATCAAATAACAGTTTCTGAAAACATTGTTTTTACCTCTGTAAAATTTTGGTGGCTTAAAACAACTTCAAAAATTTCTAATTGAAAGCGCCGGAGTTCTAAAGCAGTGTTGATAGAACAGCAAGTACAACTTTGCAACTGAACACCAGAAATATTATCTTGACACAAGATTTGTTTTTTAATTTTAATGACCACAGTAAATGAATTTACTTAGAAAAAAAGATTTCCTAAATAAATAAAAACCAAATTTTCAGAGGTAGATTGAGCATTTCATTTTTAAACTAAAAAAATCTTTTTAAAATTTTAGTCGATACCGCAAATATTTTTTTTTAATCTTTTGTGTGAACTTCGGTGAAAAGTTTCAATCATGTAGTAAACTTATTCAATGACCTTGAATTAATTTTGATAAGTAAGTAAAAGAAATTAAAGAACAGTTTACGTTTATATGATTAAAAAGTGAATTATTCAGTCATTTTTGAGAGCATTGTTTTTTAAAGTTTTTTTAATTTTTTTATTTTGTTTACATATTACAAATATACATTGCTTTTTTTATCATCAAAGCTTTTTTAAAAGATAATTTTTTATGGAATTGTATGATGGATAAAAGTTTTTGTTAGTGTTTCTCAACATTTTTTGAGGTTTTAATCATTTTAATCATTAACAACAACGCGATTTTAATCATTTTTTACCCACAATGCTACACATACCAGTTCTAAGAATACGGCTTACACGTCGCTGATTATAAAAATTTTAAAGTTATTTTTTCCTCACTTGAGTACCCAAATATCTTCTATTTCGCACCGAACTTCACGGCTCATTCATCAAAAAATACTGGTCCACATCCTGGTTATTCCGATTTTAAATTTTACCCTTTCTATGGCTTTACTATAAAAAAAAGTAATAAAAATTGATTTTTTTAATAAAACACAGTATGTTGTCAGAAAGACATTAATTTTATTTTCAGTTTCACTTTTACAAATTGTTTTTTTGAGAAGTAAAACAGTTGTATATTACATATAATCTCATATTAAAATTTACTTAATCTCTAGCAGACAAATTTTTATCGCTAAAGTAGTGCAGAAATAATCCGAAACAATACCACAAGGCGTTCACTAATTAATTTAATTTTATTAATGCAGTATAATTTTCTGCACATTGTGCTTTGCATCAGTTTAAATAAGCTGCATAAAAAAACACTTCAGAATAGAAATAAATTTCCATTAATTAAACTGTAATCCTACATTAAGGTTTTGTTTTTAGTCATTCCGATTGATTAATTAAGCGTTTAATTGTATGATAAGCTAATTGCTGTTGAAGCAGATAATTGTGCGGTTAAAAATAATGCAGCATCAATTCATATTAATTGCTTTTTCATTAGTGATTATGACTTATTATTTAAGGCAGTGTTTTCCCACCAGGGTGCGACATCAACCTCGGAGGCCCCTATTAATTGCAAGGTACCGCGAGCAGCTCAGAGTTTCATTCTGTTCTAAAAATTTAATTTTATAAAATTGAATCGTTATTTGTAAGGTCCCATAGGCTGAAAATTTCCTGATATTTATGTCTTTTATAGCGTGTTGTAACTAAAAAAACTGGAAACCAATAATTTAGAGTTGGATAAACATTTTAATATTAGATTTAGAGGGATGATATTTTTGTGTTGTGATTATTTTGTAATTATAATCATAAAATATTTTAACTGTAAATATGGAAATCGATCAACACCAAGTCGATGGTAAAAATTTTTATGATTTGTTGAATTTTAAATACTGTACGCGGCTTACAGCAAATACATTAATTTGGTACAACAAGGCTGTTCGAGATTTCAATTTCTTCGTTCGATCGGGCGATGTCGTTTAATTACAAGGCATAACAAAAAAGTTAGTATTTTGTTTAGAAGAGCGTAGTGGCAAAAAATAAAGTGAGGAAATGCACAGAACAGAAATAAAAGTTTTGCAAGCCTTAGACGGATGATCTTGGCCAATCGATACAGATTTTTAATGACAAACGAATAAAAAAATTAAATTTTTTGGCCCAATAAGCGTTTCCACAGTGCTTTAGGCGTTGTCTACACTAGGCGTAGTTTCTCAGCGTAAAAGTGTTCATTTATTATATTTCTACGCCAGAGCTTGTGTAGACAACCTAGTGCAGACAAAGCCTTAGCTGTTAAGACTGGTAAGAAACCTTTTTGGGCTATTTGGATCTTCAACATGCAGCATTCGCTCAAGATCTCTAAAAAAAATCAATAGTAGAGTGTCCTGAATAGAATGTGAGTTTAAGTGAGAGTTTTAAGTAAGCTAAGGTTAATACTTTACACCCGAATAAGTAGTATGCGACAAAGTTTTTTATTTCTAATATTTGACACCTACTCTTAGTTTGTATAGCAAAAGTGTACAGTAATCTCAATTTGATTTTAAGAACAATCCTTGAGCTTTTAGTCACTACAAAAATAACCAAAAAAATTACTTTTTAATTGTGTCTTTTATCTCATAAAACAGGAAAACCTTTGGTAAAAACAATTTTTGTTTTGCGGAAAGTGAGTTTCATAAACGATTAAATTATTTTTGCGCTGTTTTTAAGTATTGGGACAATTGACGCACCCGGTTTTCTGAGCTTGTATAAATTGTTGTCTTTCCAATGTTAAAACCCCGTAAAGTTTGTAACCCTTTAAGTTTTTTCACTTTATTTAATTCTTAAGTCTCAGTATAAAATGATAATGCTGTTAGCTATCGTAAAATACAGCGATTTTTATTTTTCCCAGCTTATTTGAGTGAAACTTCAGGTGTCGATGGCAGGTGCGTTAATAAGCTGTTAAGAATGAATTGCCTGGAAGTTTGTTACAAAACTTTTTGTTCATCACAACACAGTTATCTAATTCTAATTAAAATGATAAACCGATTGGTGGGGGCAAACTAAAAACAAAAAAGTTTACAAAGCCCTGCCTAAGTGTGGATGTCATCAGCGTGACTGAGTAGATAGGAGATTGATAATGATAAAGAGCGCAATCATAGACCTTTTCAACATGATCAACGGAGGTGATTCTATACTCAAGTTAGTAGCCTTATAAAATCACTCAACTACAAATACAAAAAGAAGACTTTCTAGCTTATCAGTCAGTTGCTGCTTTTTCGTTATCCGTTGTTGCAAGTGCAGCCATTCGAATTTCTTTTTCGATCAACATGACTGGATGACACTAGTTTTCTGCATTGCTCGGAATAAAGAAACAAATTTTAGAGCAAGATCTATGGTTTGCTTTGGCAGCTAGAGCTCACCAAAATAAAATGTAATACAAGTCTTATCGCAGTGTTATTTTGTGGATGTTAAATTCAATTCACTTGTTTTACTTAACCGAGTCGATTGTTTTAAATAATTTTTTTGTTGTCGTCGACGTCGTCGTCGTCGTTTGAAAAGCATCCACTCCAGGCTAGACACAAACAGGACTGGGGCCGAGGGTTTATCCTTTTACTACCCCAGACTGCTGCACTGCCTGAATCAGATGCTGGCAGTGATGTCATTAAGCCAGCATCGAGTTTCGTCATCCAAAACCGTCAGACCTCGTGCTCCATGTGGTGCCCGATGTATAGGGCACGCTGTTAGTACATGGTCTGCGGTTTGCTCGGAGGCGCCACACTCGCAATTCGGTGAAGGAGCGAGACCCCATTTGTGCATGGACGAATGGAATCGCCCAACACCAGTCCGCAGGCGGTTGAGCTTAACCCAAGCTGCTCGGGGTGAGCCCATTCCAACAGGCCGGGCACTGGTCTCGGGCACAAAAGCACGGAGCCTGGAAGCATTTTCACAGTACTCCGCGTTTCATTTGTGATTTGTCCATTCAGAGGAGCGGATGCCAAATCTGGCAAGGTTGTCCAAGAGATTCCGCGCACCTAGCACAAACGGGCGTCTGGATCTTAATCTCACTTGGCCAGTATCTGAGGACCCACTTAAAAGACCATGTAAATATGATCGGGGTCCAGAGATCCAAGGTAAGCCAAGGAGTGTGTCGCTCCCAGTTGGCGAAGCTCAGCTGGCTGGATGCCTGAGAGTACAGGTAGGTGGTCCGTTGGAGTGGGACGCAGGCATCCAGTAACTATGCGCAAGGCGTCATTCAAGACACTGTCAATGAGGCGAGTGTGAGCACTGTGACACCAGACTGGCGCACAGTACTCAGCTGTTGAGTAGACTAGAGACAAGGTGGCTATGCGTAGTGTTTTAGCACCAGCACTCCATCCCGAGCCCACGAGTCGCCTCAGCAGTGTGACGCGCGATGATAGTTTTTTGCGCAATGCCACTAAATGGTGACGAAACGTGAGCGATCTGTCCAGTTTAACCCCAAGATAAGTAGGGATTGGACAGAACGGTAAGAGTCTACCGTTGTTGTAGACCATTAGCTCACGTTTGGCCTCTCGGTTATTTAAATGAAAGGCTGCCGTCACCGTCTTAGTGTGACTGAGCTTCAACCTCCAAGTCTGGAGATACGCTGAAAGTGTAGACATGTCTTGGCTTAAAGTCCCCTTCAAGTCCTTCCAGTTTCCAGAAGAGTGCAACAATGCTAAATCATCAGCATAAGCAAACTTTCTGGAAATCATGGAAGGCAGATCGTACTTATAGATGTTAAATAGGAGGGGAGCCAAGACCGATCCCTGACGAACGCCGTTTTTAAGACGGCGTAGCCTGCTTTGCTTGCTGTCACCGGTGGTAAGGGTAAAACTTCGATTTCGGACAAGCTCCATGATCATTTTGACCATGTGCTTATCCGGAAGTAGTCTCAGCAGCTTGCAGGTAAGGCCACGGTGCCAGACAGTGTCACAAGCAGCTGTCAGATCGATAAATACGGCACCGGCTTTCTTTTTAGCCTCGAAAGAATCCTCGATGTTCTGGGTTAGCAGAACAACTTAATCTACGGTTGACTTCCCACGTCGGAACCCAGCCTGCTCTTTAGGGAGCAGTGGATCAATTAATGGTTCAACGCGGGCATAGATAAGCCTCTCGAGGAACTTGTAGGGGACACAGAGCAGAGATATCGGTCGATAACACTTTGGGTCCCCCACGGGTTTTCCGGGTTTTGGGATCGCGACCATAAGCGCTCTTCTCCAGATCTTGGGAATTTTGAGTCGGCGCAAACAGGAAGAAATGAAGTCACGTAACCAGGACTTCAAAGCAGCTCCGGCATGGAGTATAAGCTCGGGGCAGATGGAATCAGGTCCCGGAGCTTTACCTGGTTTTAAATGTTGAAGGGCAGCAGTAAATTCTCTCTGTGAAAAACTGTCAGAGATATTTACTGCGTCTGGTGTTGTGGCCCTCCAAAGGTCAGACACTTCTTGAAAGACAAGTCGAGATGACTTGCGGTCAACAGCCTCGTATTTCCCATTTCTAACCAGCTGAGATGCAATAGCATCGGCTGAAACGGGACAGTGACGAGGAGAGTGTCGTGACCTACCAGTAAGGTTGTTCAAAATATTCCACGCTTTTCGACTAGAGTGTGAGAAGTCAATGCTCCGAACTGCCTCGGACCATCGATCCCTCCGCTTTCTGTCAAGCTTGGCAAGCAGAGCTGTAGCAGCCAAACTTGAGTCGTCTCCCTGAGGAGACTGCAGAAAGGTTTTATAGAGGGATTCACACTCTGCATCCCAACACGGAATATAGTTATTTCGATACCCGCGTTGGATAGTCTTTTTGGCTGCTTTCTTAATGGTGTTACAGAAGTCCTGGTAAGCCGCATCCACATCAAGTGAATCAGGCGGCAACAAAGTCTTTGCGAATTTATTCGTCAAAGCAATGTAGTGACTCCATTTGGCCTTGCGGAAGTTCCATCGCTTAACAGGCATGCTTGGCACTGCCATAGCGAACGTTGGTGGTGTAATAAGCGAGGGTCAATGTTGTGACCTGGGGAACTTCTCAAGGACACGTCTATCCGGTAAGCAACTGTTTGGACCTACGCTAGCGAAAGCTAGATCCGGATTGGTGCCAGTGTTCCAGTGGCCGGAATAAAAACTGGCAGCGTCCTTGGCATTATATAGCAGGCAAGACAATTGCAGCGTCCTTGGCATTATATAGCAGGGCAACATTAATACTTGCCCAGCCAGCCAAGCACTCACCGTCCGGACTGTTGTCGTCATAACCCCAGTCAGCATGACGACAGTTGAAATCGCCAGCGTAAAGACAGGGGTGAGGAAACACTGGGAAATCCAGGGTTCGCAATCGCGTTGGCGGTGGTTTGTAGACGTTAACTATTTTATAGCCATCAACGTCCACACACAGCCACTCGATCTCCGATGTCGGTGGAGATTGGTCCAAAAGCGTGTATCTCAGTCGCTCGTGGACAAACGTGGCAAGGCCATGCTTCCTGCTTAAAGAAGACCCAGCTAGTTGGTAGTTTGGTAGTACCAACTTCTCTGCATCAGTGCAGTGGGTCTCCTGCAGTAGGATGACGAGTGCCTCAGACTGCATAGCGAGGTGATGAAGAACGTTCATCTTGCTTGCAGTGAGGCCTTCGATGTTCAGCTGAAGAATAGTGGGTCTTCGGAACTTGTTGGCAATGTGCCCTGAAAAAGGCAGTTTTATCCTGGCATTGCCCCGTCCTGAAAAGGACGTTTGCCGATTAGCAGACCCACACTGAACATCGGAATGGATGGATACCCTTCCGTTTTGGTAGGTTCGGTTTCGGTCTGTCATTTTAAAATCAATGAGCAGACTTACTCACGGCCCAGGCTGCGTGAAAGCACCTACCATCTGGGCCATTTTTTTGTTAATTCGCTTTTACAAGCGCATGATATAACTTACACATGCCTAAATAAAAAAATTTTAAAAAAAGTGGGTCGTTGAGTTACATTGGGTTGTGTATTGGATCGCGATACAAAAAAGATTGAAAACCACTCCACTAGAAGAATACGGCCGAATTAGTCACATTTTAGCATCGGTTTTTAAGTGGCCATTAGAATCTCTGAAAGAGAAAGCTTGACACATAATGTGTGTGTGTGTGTGTGTGTGTGTGTGTGTGTGTGTGTGTGTGTGTGTGTGTGTGTGTGTGTGTGTGTGTGTGTGTGTGTGTGTGTGTGTGTGTGTGTGTGTGTGTGTGTGTGTGTACGTATGTGTTTCTATACGTATGCGCGCGCGCGTAGGCAACGTCTTTGCACTCACTCTTTTTAAATAATAAAGAAGCGTGTGCGTCGAAGCACTTTTGGTCTTACTGCAAAATAGAAATCGCTGTAAACAAATTTAATAAACGATTTTAAACACAACCAACAAAAAAATTTAAAAACAAAAATTTTAAATTTAAACAATTGTTTTAAGCAAAAGCCACAACAACAAAATATATAAAAAAAACTTTGAAATTTCTCACAAAGCTCTCATCAATTAGTCGAAAGATTTTTTCAAATAATTGTGAAAGTGAAAGTTTACTGGCTTTAGTTCAATATCTTATGTAGTTTTTTTTAATGTGCCTAGCGATATTACTATCTTTACACGAAATGTGTTTTTCTTGGTTTAAAAACAAATGTCAATTAAAACCTTAATTTCGAAATTTTTGCTATTATTACTATTAAAATCGCAGTAAGCAATGTTACAATCACCTAACAATTTATTGAAAAGGTATTTAGCTCTGTCTCTGGTTGCAATGCCAAGAAGCAATTGAATTCTAGAATTTGTCAAAGTATATACTTTAAAACCAGTACAAAAAAATTAGCCAATATGAGTAAGAGTATCGTTAATCTCCAACGTAAACAAATATACATTTTTGTATGTCATATTGCTAATAACTTATGTAATTTTTTGGCTGCACAACGAAAGATTGCCTAGACAACATAGGTCATCCAGTATGGCAAACGATAATTCATTGTTTTGGTTGACGATTCGTAAATTTAATACAAAAAAGAAAAAAATTTCATGTATATAACTTTTTCCAAAAAGTTTATTATTTCTTTAATATGCGATCAAATAAGGAAAATATTTTCTGTTGCTAGAATTTCTAACAAACTAACAAAATTCTCCATCGCTCATCTATAATTGTAAAGTAAAACGCCTTCAAAGATGGTCATTTTGAAACCGTTTTGGAATAAAGTTAAATGCCTTTGATCACATGCAAAGTTAGATTGAGGTGTGAGGGTACGGATCAAAGCAAGAGCACATTAAATTTTTTTGAAAAGCAACATACATTTTGACTAATCTGCGACCACTCTTTCATCTAATTTACAAAAAAACACAAAAGTCTATTTTACCATAATTATTGACAAAAGCGCCTGCAATAGGATTGGTTGTTAGAGAATTCATTTCTTAAATTAATTATAGTTCAAAATAAAAAGCAAGAAAATCTGTTTTTAAACTTAATCCAATTTCTGGTAAATTTGTTAGTCCATAAGAAAAATAAAGATTGAGAAATTTTTTCTGTACGATTGCCCGGTAAGTGTCTTGATTTACATCAAACACCATATATTTATTTATCGACTTAATCAATTTTCAAATAGCAAAAAATAAAATTGCTGATATTTTGATATGATGCCTGAATCCTAAAAGGGAGCAATGCGAAAAAAGCTTTAAGAGCCATTGCTCTAAATAGAATTGTTGGAAAAACGTACTACATAAAATTCTATTGCGCATGCGCTATTTTATTTCTTAGCTTTAGAAAACTATTTTTATGATGAACTAACAATGAACTGAATAATATTTTCATACGGTAGAAATTAATCATGTAACCTACGTCTTATTATAATCGCTTTAAAAATTTGCACCATAAAGCTTTTTTAAAGTTAGTTACTTTATTTTAACATATCAATAGACTCTGTATTGATCGTATACGTCACAATCATGATACTCTGATATGTTTGTCCTAAATTTTGAAATAATTAGAACAACCTGAAAACTTGTGACCAAAAAGCTAACATACTTAGTACAGCGCTTTTGTGAATTAAACTGCATTGTTTTGAAGCTGCTTCAACACGGATCTGGATTACTTAAAAAAATGAGGTGCGATGACGTTGCTTTCAATTTACGAAGCATACAAACAATGCGACAAGCTTTCTTTTAGCGCAGTGGTTTCCAACCAGGGGTAGCAGGGGGTCCGAAAGTGCACTGCAAATTTGACAGAATTAACTTAAAGAGTTCTGGCTTTGCTTTTTCTTCTGTGCCGATTATGACGTTTATCTGAGTGCGGAGCAACAAAATTACACGTTGAATCATGGTCTTTATGATGTCACATTTTCTCTTGGTTGAACGCCAGATATTTGAATCATGTCAGACATTAGTAGTTTATTAAGCAGCAGGTTAGGCACAAAATTTAGCAAAAGAATCAATTGCAATGGCTGCGAAAAAGAGAAAATATAACAACGAATACATATCATTAGGATTTACTGTTACAGTAGATCGCGATGGTACAGAAAAACCTCAATGTTTCCTGTGTGGAAAAGTTCTAGCTAATAGTAGCATGAAGCCAGTAAAGCTAAAGGACCACTTAATATCTAATCATCCAGGAAACATTTCTGACAGTCGCAATGCATTTTTGCAAAAAAAGGCTAGATTTGAAAGAGGTGGTACTTTAGATAAGCATGGGTTTATTCCAACTGAAAAGCCTCTGCTTGAAGCAAGTTGCAAAATTGCTTATCAGATTGCCAAGAACAAAAAGCCGCACACTATTGCCGAAACACTAATTAAACCCTGTGCTTTAGAAATGACTGAAATAGTTTGTGGCTCAGAACAGAGAAAAAAACTTGAAAGTACTATATACCAATGTCAAATAATGTTATTAAATCCAGAATAGATGATATTTCAGAAAATATTCTTAAACAAGTCATGGAAGAATTGGCATCTTCTCCATTCGCATTTAGCTTGCAGCTTGATGAGACCACTGATGTTTCTAACTGCAGTCAGCTCTTGAGTTTTGTGCGTTATGTTAATGGCAATAAAATGAAAGAAGAATTTTTGTTTTGTGAGCTTCTTTTGGAAACCGCAAAGGCTAGCGATGTGTTTAGAATGGTAAATAAATTTTTTGTCAAGCAAAACTTTGACTGGAAAAAGAAGTTAGGCTCTATTTGCACGGATGGAGCTCCAGCTATGCTTGGAAACAAATCTGGGTTTGCCGCTTTGGTTAAAAACGAAGTTTCTAAAGTAAATGTTACTCATTGCATGCTGCACAGGTATGCTTTAGCAGCAAAAACTTTACCACCAAGCCTCAAAGAAGTTCTGTCGGTGTGTGTGAAAGTAGTTAATTTTGTCAGAAGCCGAGCTATTAATCATCGTATCTTCAAAGTTTTCTGTCAGGATCTTGGATCAGATCACGTTGTGCTTTTGTATCATTCAGAAGTACGTTGGCTTTCCAGAGGCGAAGTTTTAAAACGACTGCACGAGCTCAAACAAGATGTGTCAATTTTTCTGAAAGATGAAAGAAGTGACCTTTCCGAAAATTTTGAGTCTAAATCATTTTTGTACGGCCTTTCCTATTTAGCTGATATTTTTGGCCACATCAATAATGTTAATGGTGCGCTTCAAGGACCAGGTGTGACAATAATGGATTCAGCTGAAAAACTGAAAGCGTTCCTACTCAAGTTGTCACTTTGGAAACGTAGGTTGCAAGCAGGTAATTATGCTAATTTTTCAATGTTAGAAGATCTTATCTTGAAAGATGAAACTAAAAAAGAATGTGAAATTTTTATCTCTATGGAAAAGGAATTTTGTTCGCACTTGGATACTCTACAAACCTCCTTCCAAAGATATTTTAATTTAGATAACTTGAAGAGTGAAGCATGGATTTGACATCCTTTTCTCATTGACTTGAACGGTATTAATGACGAAGATCCCAACAAAGAAGAACTTATTGATCTGAGAGCAAGCGAGCTTTTAAAAATTGAATTTAATGCTAAAACTCTGGAAGAATTTTGGTGCTCTCAACAGCAATCCTACCAATCTCTGGCAAAGCAAGCAATTCGTTCTATGATTCCTTTTGCAACAACGTACCTCTGCGAGGCTGGATTTTCGGCTATTGTGTCCATGAAAACTAAGCACAGAAATCGTATGGACGTTCAGCATGATATGCGGGTAGCTTTGTCAAAAACCCACCCACAATTCAGTGATTTGGTGCAAAAAACACGACAACAGGCTTCCCATTAAATTTGTTTGCATCATTGTTATTTTCCCATTCATTGTTATTTGTTTGCTTCCAATTCAATGTACCTGTAACCTACTTGTTTAAATTTGGCTTTTCTTGATACCAGGTATATTTGTTTAAAGTTGTTTAAAGTTCTACTTGTTTAAAGTTGTTTTTCTGATGATTTTTAAATGTACCATTTTATGTTTGAGCAATTTTTTAATTTTACTCTATTACAAAATTGCATTTAAACAGTAATATTCTAAATGTAAGCGTAACTTTGCAAAAATTGTTTGTGAGGGTCACTCTTAAAAGTTTAGGGGTCCGTAAGCTTGATAAGTTTTTGAATGGGGTGCGTGACTAAAAAAGGTTGGAAACCACTGTTTTAGCGGTTCTAATGGTCGCTTAGAAATCGCAGCTAAAATGTGACTGATTTGACCTTATTCTTCTAGCAGGCCATGAATGCATAAAAGAAAGATGTACAAATAAAAATCTCCCATAAAAATCTTCACTTCTTATTTCGTTGTATGAATTTTGTGGGATCAGCCGCAGCCATTTTCACCAAACAATAGGACTGTAACATTAAGTCATAACGATACTTCAAAATAGCAAATGCAACAGTTAACAATCGATTGACTCAAAAAACGGATGTGACGACTGCAATTGCATAAGACTTTGGCCAGACAATTTTGTGTAAACACAATCGAATGGTGTGAAAATAGCTTTTGCGTTAATGCATTGGTAGCAAACATTTGATTTTTAGATTTTTAACCGTATTTGTTTGAGCTGGAAATATTAAGGTTTTAAAATTTTTCATCTGTCAAAACATCAAAAAAAGAATGAAGAACAGAGAAATAAGTAGTTTTTAGATTCCAGTCAGCTTTCTATAAACAAAAAGAATAAGCCTAAAATTATTTTTTATTGGGATAAAACCTTTAAAAAGTTTGTGGAAACCACGAAAAATAATTTCAAAGTATAATTTAAAATGTTTCAATAAATGTAGACGAATAGGTTGAAATTCTAATTTTTATATTAAACAACACTTAAAAGCGTTTTAGTTTTTGAAAATAAAATTGCCTAGGATTAATTGTTGCTGCACCGACATTCACATTTCTAAATTCATATTATGATTGAAACAGAACTATTCATTTTGTCACATCATAGCCGTACGAGCCGGGCGAGCAGAGGGCGATTGTTAAAGAAAATCGGAAATTTTCGGAGAGCAACAAGAAATTATTTGGACAAAATTAATTTTTTTGGGCAGCGACAACGAATTATTTGGACAAGTTAACCAATTTAGAACGTTCCAGATCATTGAACAAATACCTACAGGCACTAGGATTAAATGTAAATTTTTTTAGTCTTTACTAGTTTTTTCAGACAAAAATGTGTGAGATTTTGTCATCTAAGCAATTTGCTACAAAATCTTGATTCGAGCAATCGTCGATGAAATTTGACCAAAATTGTATCCCCAAGGTTTTTTCGGTTAGTATTGGCTATGGGTCACATTGTGCTTTTTTTACTGTTTCAGTAAAAGCGGAAACGGTTGCTTTTATATATAAGTTAGCCCAGATTTTAGTTTATTTAAGATATTGTTGAAACTGTGTAAATTCAACATTTAAAAGAATTATTTAAGTATTTCTGTGAATAAAAATAAACAAGCCTCAAATAGATTGAATTGCGCACTTACTTGTTGAAAAAATTATTAACGAGTTTTAGTGATTGAGAAATAAATTGCTTGAATTGTCTTAGAGTGAAAAAGTTATGTTTTATTTCAAAAAATTTTTTTTCTTCTATTTTTATCAAAGAAAGTAAAAAATTTCAAGTATCAAGATAAAAAAATCTATTGCTTAGTGGAGATATGTGTCTCGTCATAATTAAGTGTGAGTCATACATAATCTTTTATTGATACCTTTAACTTGCAAGATTAAAACAGAAAACACATGTTTATATTTAAATTAAATAAGTTTTTGTACGGTGGTTTCTGACCTGAAAAGCGTCAATTAATTTCCAGATGGGCACCAGCCCTGATGTAGGCCTTCTTAATTTATTATGGGGTTTACTTTTTCTATTCCTACAGTATGCTAATGGCTGTGATGTTCAATACGTTTGTACAAATCATATTGTAAATTCGCAAACCATAGATTATAAATTTTATATTTCAGTGCCTACAGTAAGCTAGCTAATAAATTTTAATAAATAATCGAAATTTCAGAAAAAGATTTGAGTATTTACACGAGTGCGTTCAATTTGGCTTTGTATCCTTGCTAAAAAATAACACAGAAATCTTGCGGTCCATTATATGTTACAAGGCTTTTAGTCATGATGAAATGATCCTTCACGCTTGAAACGGCATGTAGCAACATTAAATCCTACTCCTGCCTACAAATCTACAATATAGCAACCTTTGAAACAAAAAATTGCTTTTGAGAAAAGACAAAGTTGGCCAACATTGCATGGGACATTGCTCCAACAATCTTCAAATGCTCTTGAGGCTTTCTACGAGATGGTCACGTTGATTACACTGAGAGAAAAAAAATCAGAAAATCTCTCACAAAGCAAGTATGCTCCTTGGAACAGAACTAGTAATGGGCAAGGACAAAGTAAACAGACTTTCTCAAGTTCCACTCTCTAATAGTGCAGTCAAAAAAGAATTGTTGTTTCATGATATCAAAGACCAAATCCTCGACCAAATAAACATGTCTCTTTTTTTTGCTATACATTGTCACAAAATGAAGCTATATACAGAAAGAAGCCAAGAGTTGAAGAAAAACTGCGCTGGGCAATCTCTGAAATTAAACCTCCTTTAAAGAAACAACTGCAAAATAGTGTTAAGTGTCACACTGACGCAACATCAAAAAAACTATTAAAAACACATTAGCAACAGCTGTTTAATTATAATTAAAGAAGGGACTTGAACCAGAATACTTCTTGAATTCCAACTTAAAGGAGGCGCGAAAGAAAAAAAGATTAAGAACCAATTGTTTAGTACAAATCAGTCCCCGCCGAAAAGCGCATTACCTTCCTCGTTTATAATTCAGATCTTTTCTCTTAAAAATCAACTTCTTATGCTTTTTTTTCTTGCTGGTTCCCGTTTTGTAGATGGATCCCAACATTTATTATTTTCTTTACGATTTTACTTTGTTTCTCTGTTTTTCTGCATTTTTAGGGTGTTTGTTGCTTATGGTTTTAGTCAAAAAATATTGAAAGATAGAGGTCGTGACGACTTTTCCTCATACTTCTAACATAACTCTAAACCACTAGACGTTGAAAAAAAACATAGTAAATTGGACTATATCTAATGAAATTGAAATTAAAAAATTTTGCTTGACATTCAGTATATATCAAAACAGTTTTGTAGTGAAAGGGTTGCAGTGCAATTTCATGTCATAAAAATATTCACTAGACCTTAGTGCAAAACAACTGAAACGATTAAACAATTTTAAAAGAAATAGCCGAAAATGAGGCAATTATTTTATTTTTTACTTTTCGAATAATGCTATTTTTTGACGGTTAACAAAAAGTTAAACATTACTCGAAACGACAAAAATAAAAATGTTTACAGCAAATTCTGCTCTTTTTATACTTTAAAATTATTTAGTCTTTTCTTTCAATAAAAATGAAATTACCTCAAGTTATTTGTTATAGTTTCGACTTTCATATTATTGAATTAATTTGTAGTCGAAACGGTCGGGCAAGCTTTTGATTTGGTCATATTGTGCTTTTCCTACATTATTTTAAAGCGGAAATGATGCTTTGCATTTAAAGCTACTGGTAGATTTATGTAGAATTTTTACTCCATTTCATGTAGACGAATACAAACAGTATAATCAGCAATCTTTTTGACGTAAACCTGAGTTTTTTAAGAAGTAAATTTTTAGGTTATTGCCAAAAACTTTAGATAATAATAAAAGTTAAAATTACACGATGAAAAAATAATCATGCATTTTGAAAAATAAACCTAAATTAATATTAGAAACTGTAAATTATAGTAACTTTATTAAACCTGTTTAAAATTTTTTAAAAATATTTCGGTTATACTTTTAAAAACTATTAAAGTTACAACTTAAAATATACAAATCTAATTAAAATTTTATTTGCTATAATTGTGTTTCCCAAACTAAGCCACTTGGCTCCCATGGACGTGCCGTCAGGAGAGGCAAACGAGGCAGTGCCTCACCTGTAAAAATCAAATAAAACAGAAATAAAATATTGAAGTTATAGTCTTTGCAAAATAGATGCAACTTGCTATTGGTTGAAACAAATTAGTAAAAATCATACCGTAGATGTAGTAGTGTAATTAGTTTTTTTTTAACCCTAATTTTTGACCGTTTGATTGTTGTACTTTTAGCGTTTTAATTATTTCGTCAAAGGTTCTTGTCTACGAAATTGCTAATACACGCTAGTGAGGCAGCTTCAAGATTGCCTCCCATTCAGATAAAAAAAGAAACAAAAATGAAACAATAAAGCAGTTTTTTTCTCTTTTGGTAAAAATACATGTTGAAATGAGAGACATTTGAGGCATGCCGCAATTGTGATCTAGTAGAAAAAAAATGTTTTTCTTACGCCGACATTTGCTAAAAAAAGATAAGTCAATTGGTTTTCAGTAAGTTGGAATACACGCTTATTTTTTTATTTTTATCTCTATATTTATCCTCCTGACTCGCAGGAAAGCGACGGAGGCGCTATACATAGGGGAAGCAATTACCCCAACCTGCTTCCGGAGATGCCATCATATTGCTGTCCGCTAGTAATTTAATAGAGATATGACTTTAATTTAGAACTGCTTGTCAAGACCACCAAGCAGGGGAAAGTGCCTTAAAGTGTCTTTCCCAAAGACACAACAGAATGGCGCAAGTGGGTTTTAAACTGAGACCATGTTGATCATCAGTCCGGTGCTTTAGCCGCTCGACCACGCTGCCGACCACGACCACGCATTGTGCAACTGCAAAGCAATAAATTTATTTTAAGTTTTAGCAATGGAAGATTATTTTGTATCATAGCTAAGAAAATTTTCAAAATTAAGCTTTCGATTTAATTTTGTTATAATTATAATTTAGTGTTTGAACCTCAATTTTTGGCAGCATAATTTTTATATTTTTGACGTATTTTTCTAACTAACATTAATTTATAAATTGTACTATACCTTAACTTGTAAAAGCTGATTGCAAAATTTTTTACTTCCATTGTAAACATAGGCGTACCAGCCCAAAAAACTTTGGGGGGCAATGAAGTTTTGCCCAAATCTTGTGACGTTTGCCCAAATCATGATTTTCTAGTACTTCATGGATAGGACAAAAAAATTGTGACGGAGAAGAAATTTTGTCCTGAAATGATTTTGATCTCTAAAAAAAAAAGGTCTTCACTTGGATTCAGTCACGTTTTTTTCAATTTTCGTCCCAAAATCAAGATGTTCTCTAAAAAAACAGGTTTTCACCTAAATTTGGTAACTAATTTTGCAGTTGATCAATGCCAAT
The DNA here is from genome assembly GCA_963680785.1 of Diplosoma virens. NCBI lineage: Eukaryota > Metazoa > Chordata > Ascidiacea > Aplousobranchia > Didemnidae > Diplosoma > Diplosoma virens. Next base: position 27,827,154 of record OY796883.1, read on the forward strand.
GCCCTGAAACTGCTGACCTTGCCCAAATTTTTCATATCGCTGCCCGAAAAATTATGCTCTTGCCCAAATATTTTCTTGTCGCTGCCCGAAAAATTTGAATTTTGTCCAAATTTTGGAAACTTGGGGGGCAATTGCCCCCTTGCCCTCCCGGCAGGTACGGTTATGATTGTAAAGACAATTGAAACTAATGAAACAATTGCCATTGTAAACGCCAATATACCTTCCAACTTTTAGCTTGAAAATGTAGAATGCCCGGCTGTATCTTTAGACGACCGTCGGGAACTAAGTTTCAAGTTAATTTAAGCCAGTAATTCTTAACAAAACTTCTCTCTTGAAGAAAGTTTAAAAAATTCAGGGGTGTCAGTTTTAATTACATATTTTTAAGAAAGCATATATTTTGCCAACTTCAAAAATACTATTTGTTTCCAATTAAGTGTTCAAGAAAATTAAAAGTCTCGTCTTTCATTTCAAAAAAATACTTTTTAGTCCTCTCTCCACGATTTTGATTTTTTTATACTACGATGTTGTTTTTTACTTTATCAAAAGAAATTTATTAGGAAACATTAAAAAAATTTGAATCTTTAGGAGGTCATGGGTCAACGCACTATCAAAAGTTTTTCGGCAACCTCCTAAAGATACCTTAAAAGTTAAAAGGTCATGGTTGTGCCGCAAAGGTAGGTTATCTGCCTGAAAATTTGAAGATTTAACCCTCTTCGCCCCCTGGATCGATCATGAAAGCTTTAGCGAGCATGTGAAATCGAAGGCCCTCATTCAAAATCAAATTTCTTAAGATTTATAAAACCTAAAAAACTGATTTGTCTCTAAATAAACCGATTTCGCAATTCTAATGTCAGGAAACTAAAAATTTTGCAAGTTTTTTGTAAATAAAACATTTTTTTCGTCGACAGCGTGGTCGAGTGGTTAGAGCGCCGTGCTTGCGATCAACATGGACTCGGTTCAAAATTTACTCGCGCCGTTCTGTTGTGTTTTCGGGAAAGACACTTTACGACACTTTCCCCGATTTGGTGGTCTTGGCAAGCAGTTCTAAATTTTAGTCATACCTCTATAAAACCGAAAAACAAAATAACAAATTTCAACCGCACAAAAATATCTGGGCATCTTTGGAAGCAGGTCGGGATAATTGCTTGCCCTATGAATAACGCCTTCGCCACTTTTCTGCAAGTATTTATGTAGAGCTTTGTTTTGTTATTAAATAAAATTGGTACTAATCTTACTTTAAAAAACTAATGCCTCAACAACTACTAGCTTCACAGCACATCACTGTTGACTCCCTAAACAAGAAATCGTAATCTGAAGGAAGCAATAATCTTTTAGGGAGTAATTGAGGAAGTCAAGTAAAATGTGAATTGATTCAAGATTACACTGGTCAACACGATTTTTCTTGCATGGACTTTTTGAACTGATTTTGGGTAATTTGGGGGCGCTGAATCCAAATTTGGTCTTAGTTTTTGCTCATCAGGTCACGTTTTTGAGATATAAAAACTTAATTTTTTAAAAAATTGCTAATTTTTGCCAAAAATTAAAAATTTTATGTTGCGTTTAAGTACCCGTAAGTGGAATAATGTTTACAATGGAAGGCAGCATCTCCTTTAAAATGACTTTTCAAAGCTATTTGTAATCTTAAACTGTGTTTGTGTATTATTGACCACATCATATATAAATAGTAAATATGTGAAATATATTAAAAATACACAATCTGGAGCATTATTTTCTTTTTCTTCTCCTTTCGGTCTTTCCCTTTAGTCAGGGGTGGCCACAGCGTATCATCATTCTCCACATCTTTCTGTCTTCAATGTCCATCTCCTTCACACCAACTTCCTTCATATCTTCTTTTACCACATCTAAAAACCTTCTCTTTGGTCTCCCTCTTCTCCCTGGAGCATTATGCTCAACACAAATACGACATCAATGAAAATCTAAGTTTTTTTTGTTTTGTGTCATTCTCACAAAATTACATTAGCAGGTTTAAGCAAAACCAAGCAAAAAACATACGAAAAAGTAACACTGTTACATCGCAACAATCAGTACGACTGTACATAAATCCAACGTATAGTTTAGCACAAACAAAATCACATTATGGCATCAAAAATTTTCTTTTTGTTGCTAATCTTTTATGAACTGCGTAAGGGACATCTCTCCTCAAACTCCAGCAGTAATCTGCCATCATGTTGCAGTTCCATCGACCTTGATAACGTTCTTCCATCACTTTGACATCCTGATGGAAACGGTCTCCTTGCTCCTCACTAACGTCGCTAAGATTCGCTGAGGTGGCTGTGCAAGTAGTGCACTTTAATGCTCATTCGGCACCCAAGGTCTTGTAGGCTGAGAAGAAGCTCCTCCACCAACTCTATATAATTGTCAGCTCTCTTATTACCAAGGAAGTTATGGACCACTTTAGAAAATGCTTTCCAAGCTCGAGCCTCAACGACAGTCATTGTAGTCACGAAATATTGGTCCCTGAGCAACGTTCCGATCTAAGGCCCATCAAATATCCCTGCTTTTTAGCTAAGGCCGGGAAAAGTTGAGCAAATGTATCCAAAACAGTCTCCAGAACGATTAAGTGCTTTGACAAATTGCTTCATTAGTCCAAGTTTGATGTGTAGTGGCGGCAAAATGATCAACCAAGGGGTTATTGACGATATTCTTAAATCCACATTTATCAACCACTGTTGAACGCAGTACTTCAGTCTTTCAAGCACAACTTTAATGTTTTCGTAGTTTTCCTTCAGAGTGACAGAGTGTCCTATAGGGATGGATCCATACTGGTTACCATTATGGAGCAGGACACACTTAAGGCTTCTTTTTGAGATATCAATAAAAAGTCTCCAGTCATTTGAACGATATGCAGACAAACCCATAGCAAGAAGAAGCCCCTCAACATCTGTACAGTAAACAAGCTGGCCATCAGACTGAAAGTACTTTCTTAATTTCTCTTCCCGGTTACGATAAAATGAAACACTTGTACCAGCTTTGAGAAGATGTTTTTCCTGCAGTCTGGAAGCCAGCATTTCAGCGGATTGCTTTGGCAAATTTAAATCTCGTATCAAATTATTCAATTCAGACTGACTATACAAAGAAACTCGGCCAGCATTCCATGCCTCGTCCGCTATATCCTGTTCTTCATCATCATCATCAGAATTGGTTGAAGACGTGGAAGACCTAAGCTGGTCCTCATCAATGTCCGGAAGCTTGGTGAAAATGGGTACAGGTACTTTATCACTACGGGGAATCGGTCGCATAGCAGAATGTATGTATGAGCATTGCAAGTGTTGCTTGTTTCTTTGTTGAATCCTTTGACATTTACGAGGCAGAAGTAGCAGTCATCCACGTGGTTTTTTGGTTCTCTTTATACCATTGGCACACCAAATTTGAGCTTCGCATTCTTTACTTGAGACCAGGATCTCATTGTTTTGACACACGTTGTGCAAACTTGGTGAGGCGCCCAACTTTTGTCCTGGTCACCAAGCGGTACTCCAAAATAAGCAAGGTAAATTTTTTTGATAAAACTATTGATATTACGTCTTTAAGGTGGTAAAGTAAAACAACCACAGATACAACAGAAAATATCTGGGTCATTGCAGCATTTTCTTCGCTTGGAAGTCACAAACATGTTAAGACCTTAATGTAAGATGAAATAGAACAAAAGCTTTAAAAACACTGAACTGTAAATATTACTGTACCTGTAACATATTAACAAACACTCCTGTTTAGAAACTATTGCTGTTACAAACAAACATATGTTTCAGAAGAACAACCTTTCTTAACTTTACTACCTTGTCTGCAAAGTGCAATTTTTGTAACTTCATGGCTAGTTCTCGTATCCAACATCGAAATAAGAAGTTGAGTTTCTCACGACTTTCCGGCGCCATAAGCAATATTATGGCCTTTTTTTCCCATTTCGCAAAACTGGTTTAAAAACTATGCTTTTGAAGTTGCTTTTGTGCTTGATTAATGGCATCAAACATCTGAGCGAATGAGCAACTTTCACACAATGCAGCACTACAAAATATAAAAATTGCACAAAAACGTGATGTGATAAAGAAAATCTGAGCTCAGATTCGGATTCAGCACCCCAAAGTTACCCTAACTCCGTTCTCAAAGTTCATGCAAGAAAAAAAAATTTTTTTTGTTGACCAGTGTTATCTATTGACAAAAAACCGGCACATTCCTTATGGTTTATTGTGACAGCTAATAAAGTTGTTCATTAAAGTGAAAACCTTTTTTTGGTTTTCGCATGTATGAACCCTATATTATTTTATTGTAAGAAAAAAATGAAGAAAAAAAGGTCTTTTTTATAGCAAAAAATAATTTATTATCATTTGATTTTTGGAGAAAGACGGTATTTGAATATTTCAAGGGAGAATTAGTGCGAAAATTTTGAGAATCATTATGCTATAGCAATTGAAAAAAATTTTATAATTACATTGGAATTTTCAAAAAGATTTTTAATTAAGAAACCTAAAAAAATATTTTTAATTGTAAATCAAGATTTATATATTTTTACTCTGTAATATATGCCAATAATATATAGTATATACTTTAATTCCAAAATTTGTATCTGACTCTCGACTCCAAGTAGTTTCAGATTTTAGAAAATTTTAAGCAAGTTTTTGGGTTTTTTTTGATGAAAAGAAGAAACGTTCACTCTACGGAAGGACGTTTTAGAAAGTTAGAGTTAAAACCCGTTTATTAAGAATCTTAAAATACGGAGGTCTTTTCGGAATGTGATGGTTTTTTAGAGTTGGAGTCAAACTTGACACATTCACAATTTCTTCATCGAAATTGTCAAGTTGCGTTTTGCGATCGGTTGATATATAGAGGTGTGAACCAAAACGTACTGAAAATTTTTATCTGTTAGTATTTTAAACAAACTGGTGCTGTTTTTTAACTTTTTGGTTTTTCTTAATTTTTGTTTCAACTGAAAATAAACCGACTGTCTTAAATTGTTTTTTTTATACCTGTATGTATCTACCTGGCTCGTAGAAAGCGTCGGAGGCACTGTACACAGAACAACTGTCGAGCAATTACCCCGACCTGTTGACGGAGGTAACAAGATATCGCTGTGCGGTTAAAATTTGTTATTTTGGTTTTTTTAGTTTTAATTAAAGATATAGCTGAAAATTAGAGCTGCTTGTCAAGACCTCCAAGCAGAGAAAAAGGCTGTAAAGTGTCTTTCTCAAGGACAGAACAGAATGGCGTGAGTAGGTTTTGAACCAAGACCGTGTTGATCTTCACGGCGCTTTCAACTACTCGACAACCCTGCCAACAGTTTACGCTTCTTATAATAGTTTCTTTTTCAACTTCATTCTTTAAAATTGAGATTTGTGTATGCTACGAACATTGTAGATATCAAAGTCACATCATCAAGTTTATTTAAAGATATACACATACCGGTATATACTTTGTCATGCTTTGTAACTACTGTCTGGTTTTTTCTTTGAGTAAACGCACAAATAAAAATGATTAAAGATTTTGCTTTTATGGGGAGTTTGAGTAGATAATGGAACTGAGAATTGAGTAATTTTTTTTTAAGTAAAGAACTTGTCTTTTGACCAACCGTACTATGGTCGTACCAAGAACGCTGACTAGCCACTATGATCAATTTAAGTCTTATTGTTTTATTCTGAAGACCTCTGTGGAAGAAAAAAATTTAAATTTTAAAACAAATATGATTTTATAAATAAAATTCTTTTCAAAAAAATTTTTATTTTATAAAGCATTGGTAAATAACTTTAAATTTCACAATTAACTGCATTTACTTTAAAAATTACTATTGACAACGAAATACTTAACAAACAGAAAAAGTCGTGTCAGTTATTGAAATCAACCTAAAATCTTTTAAAAAAGTTGATAATTTTTTTTATTAACACTAGCAATAGCTTACAAAAGATTGTTTTGTCAGGTAAATTTTCTTGTAACATTCATTCATTGTCGAATCCTGGAGCATTCCACATTAAGATATACTTAATCGTCTAATACCCATGTAACCAACTTCAGTAATAGTAGAGTTATTTGAAAAAAATTGAAGAGAAAAATATTCCAACTGAGATTAGAAAAGAGCAACAAAAAATAACTTATTTTGTTATGGCAAGAGCATCAGAAATAGAAAAGTAAAGATTAGTGGTGTTCACTGTTAAATACAATGACCTTAGTAAGACAACTAACAAATGGACGAAAAAATCATAAAGATTGATTTACCAGATGTCTGGTCTTCAATTCAACAGGTCGTCCCATCTTTCCGTTTTTTAACAAAATTCTAGTTTTCTCTTTTTGTTTTAAAAAGCTACTTTTCGACCAGCCAATAATTTTGTCTTTATTTTAATATACTAATAACTTCTGGTTTTTGTCACAATAAAATATATGTTCGAAGTACGTAAAAAAATTTTGGCTTCTAGATTATATTTCAATAATGAAAAAAATGCCTTTAAGTTATAGTTTAAACTTTAAACTTTAAAGTTCATTAGTTGGTATAGATTTTGTAACTTTCTTTAACATGTCACGTAGAAAATTAACGTTTTTTTCTTAGATTCTGCTAAACACTTTAAATCAGTAGCGAATGGATTGGGTGCGCGGGCAAAATCCGCATTCAATGTGAACGGTGTAATAAATCAAATTAAAAACTTTTTTTTATCTTTAACTCCAAGAATGGCGTCATAAATCAAAGTGAAGACTTTTCTTTGGTCTTTGAGTAAGTTTGAGACACAAATTCACGTTGAAAATACAAGTGCGGCCCGGAATCAAAATCAACTACTGAATCCGCCCCTCAAGCTAAAAAACTTCACCCACTCCTGTTTTGGATTATTATAATTTTAGTTATTCTTTTAGATTTATTGCAAAATGACTTTGTTATAACTAATTAGAAAGTATTAGAATCGAATGTTTTTAACTTTAATTTGATATGCATTTGATAATTCTGTCATAATACAAATCAATACCTCATTCTCTGGATCGGTCCTGTAACCATACTTTTTATAAGTAAAAATGGTGATTAACTTTTGGCGACACCGTCTGTTTCAGAGGATCTTATTTAGAAGAATAGCGTTCGCACTCATTCTTACGACTTGCATTTCTGGAATTATATATAAGGTGAAAAAAGGATGTAAGGTGGATCTTGATTGGTGTCTTTTTGTTGTTTCAGAAATATCGGTGACCTGGCTGTATATTTAAAAACTATCTTTTTCCCACCATTCTAATATACTGTAAAAGCAATTAAACATTCTGCTAAAACACCAAGGGTATTTGTAATTTAAAAAAGTTACTCCTAGAGATATTTTTTGATTTATGAGCAAGTGTATATCGTAAATATTTATATCTTTGTTTCGTAACGGTCAAGACGCCAGACGCTTCAATTGAAGACAGAGTTGAAAATTTAGTCAGGTTCAGGCTTAAATATAATTGCCACTCTGCTAATCTGCATGTAGATCTATGTCTGCCTGCCATATTGATTTGCTTGTTATAATAAAACTGTGGGATAACTGAACTTCAAGTTCAGTTTGATTTTCTCTTTTTGAATTTGGGTCTGATTTGGACTTTTTTCAAAACTTCTTTTTTCACGGTTCTAGGTAAATTCCAACACAGTATATTCCACTACGGGGTTTGTTAATGGTTCATCTTATTTGTTAATTTTTCAAGCTTTAAGTTGACAAGTACATTTATTACCCTAACCCTAGCTCCTTAACTCGCTCTAACCTTAACCCTGACCTCTAACGCTAACCTCCTAACACTCTACCCCTCTCAAATCCTACTTCTAAAACCTGAACCTAATTCCCTAACCCTCTCTACCTCTAAACCCAAATCTTAACCTTTACCTCAACAAACCTCGTGGTGGAATGCTACGGTGGTAAAATTTACCGGTCCCCATTTCCACAAGCAGGAAATAATTACATTGTAAATAAAAAAATATGTTTTTTTCATAAAGATTCATTATATTTTGTAAAAGAAACACACTAAATTTTACAGCTAAAAGTTTTTTTCAGAAAATTCAATTCAATTTGCAACTACCTAAATCCACCCCTAACCAATTACATCCAAAATTGAAACCAAATTATGGTCACGGTTTACATCCAAACGGGTTCCCATTACTTGATTACTTCAAGGCACCAAGACCTGGTTTTGTATCCGGTGACACAAAAAAGAATGCGGATGTGGTAATTGGAATCACCACCGTAAAAGTAAAATATGATCATTATAATGTGTGAATAAAAAAATGATTAAGAAAAACTACGATACATTGAATTTAAATTTTTACTTTTGACACCGTTGATATTTGAAAAAGAGAGAAGAATCAAATGTCTGGGTCTGTCCAATTCACATTTTGTTATTGCTGTAGAACGCCGATTATTCGAACTAATTGGGACCAGGGGCGGTTTTTCGGATAATCGAACAAAATACAATCTTGCAATAAAAAGCATCATATACACTTATAATCATTTTTAGTTAATTTATAATTTAAGTTTTGTCAAAATAGTAAGCACGTTTCTTTTTCTTTTGATTGAAGAGACACTGTAGTGACTAGATTAGTTTGAAACTTTAGGAAATACAAGACGTTATCAACTGCTTTTTGCTTTCAAACGTCGCCCTTCTCTCTGAACATAATTTGTTATCAAATGTTTCTCGTTTACAGGCGTCACGCTTTGATGACTTTTGCTAAAGTAATGTTCCGATAATCGGCGTTCAACTGCATATTCTTTATTTTAAAAGTTTTAATTTCATATAACTTTAAACCAGTGATGGCATTAGTATGGAGCGAACGGAGCGGCCGCACCGCCCCCTGTCTGCACCCTAACTTTTGGACGAAAGTAGGGATACTATACTGGGACAAAAATGAAAATTTTGGACATTTATTGAAAATGATGCCTATAGAAATCACTATATTTTTGGGAAGAAAATTAAGATTGTGGACATTGAGTAAAAGTGATAACCTTTTTTTTCAGCGATCACTTTATTTTGTTACAAAAAAAAACTTGGTTCACTAAAAAATGGCCTACTTATTTTTTTTGCTCCGCCCCCCTCTTGTAAGGCCATCAATGCTCTAAACGTTTTTTAAAATGAAAATTAATGACCAAAACTAAAAAATAGATTACACAAACGGAACTTTTGGCAGACAAAATATGTTTGAAAGCAAAGACACTGTGACTAGACAGTGTAATACAAAGCATTGAGGCGGGGCGAAGATATGATGCTTAATTTTTAAGCTAAAAAGAGAAAAAATAGAGATGGAAATTTGACGTTTAAGAACTTTTTTGTGGATAATTTTACTTGTATTTGAGATTATAAAAAAATAAAAAATTGCTGACTTATTGCTATTTTAATGCTTTTTGTAAAACAGCGAAAAATACTATTAATAAATCAACGGAAAATACTATTAATAAATCAAGTTTATCATCGGAGCTATTATAAAGGTATTGGTTGATCTAAAAAATTGTTAGAGCTTTTTAGCAACGCTGGGCGTTTCTCGAAATTCAGGGATTCAAAACTTTTACCCATGCTGTATATTTTCATACAAACCATTATGTGTTGTTTATCATGTTTACTTTTTCCCTCTTTCTAAGCAGAACTCAAAAGTTTGTAGTCAAACAGTTATTCATATTAAAGTTTAATATAGAATCATTATCTTTCTTTTTAATATTTTTTAAAACAAGGATACAAATTTCTTTTTACTGGCGATGTCGACAATCTATTTGCGGCAAAAATAACTTGCTTTTATTTTTAAATCGATTTTTTAATTCTTGTTTATGCAGCGCGCAATGGGTGAATATTTGATCAAAACCATTGAATCATTGATGGAAAATTTTGATTCTCACACTTTCAACGTTTCACTTGTCGTGTACGTTGGAGAAGAGAACATTGAGCTTGTGAGAAATAAAAGCCTGAAAATATTTGACTCGTTTCGCCATCGAACATCTTTTCATATGCTACAGGTGATCATTGTATTAAAATGATTGAAACGTAACATATTGAACTACTGCAAGGTTACAACGCTTCTTCAGCCCCTGCTACCTGCGGTGTCTAAAGCCCTGTGTCACTAACCTTATCGTATCAATTAAATTTTCGTTTGATATGGGCAAGAATCTCACCCTTTGTACTGAATGCAAAAACTGTGATATGCAATATGTTGGACAGACTAAAAATAATTTTTCTGTACCTTGGACTGCACGCACATCGAATTGGAACAAATTTAAATTTAAAGAAAATAATGACAAAGCTTCCCTACTAAAACATTATGCTAATTATCACGAAGAAGCTTTAGTAAATAAACCATGCATTTCCAATTGTTTTAGGGTTATTTTTGTTGGACAACCAAACAAAAGATATTTGGACTGGTGTGAAAACCGTTGGTTTTCAAAATTGGATGCAAAAATAAAAATAAACAAAGTAATTTTACCTAAAATTAAATAATTCGATTTTCTACCGTTTGCAATGTTTGAACTCATACAATTAAATATATCTTTCTCAATTTACTATAGTAGTGACCAACAGTTAGTTACTGACGTCATGCGGTAACGCGTTGAAAAGATAGTTGACATCACTTTGGTTTTGGCTTGTATCACATTGTGATGCCAGTTACACGTTTCTTGTTGCAGTTAATAGTGTTTTAGTTTAAATTTGTAAAGTTTACAAAATAGTTTTTTCACTACAGTGTAATTATTAGGCTCAATTTTATCCAAACTTGTTGTTTTTTTATTTTTATTTTCCACAGAATTGATAGAATTGTTAACTGATGATGATCTTGTGATCGAAACCGATTTTAATTTTTTAATACAGTCATTGGGCAGCGACAGATTTCTAAGTTTCAAGCTTGTCTTGTTTTTGTGTAACCTTATCGTATTGTGTACTTTTGCTACCGATATTTTTGTCAGTTTTTCCACCCCTTTCGATACCTACTTACTTTCTGTCTGTGTAAATTTGGTGATGTGGCGTAGATCGTATGCTTATATACCTTGAACTGTAAGGAATAGGTAATATTCGTGATCGCTTATCCGGTTTTACAGATTGAACCTATAATTTGAATAAAGTTACTGTCAAATAGGAAAAAACTTAAGTAAAACTTTTAAGATTTACTTTAAATGATAAATCACAGCAAGTCTTAATATAAAAATATTGATTCAAAAGGAATAGAATCATTTGACTCACATAATGACAATAATTTTTAATTTTTGTGCATGCAAAAATTATTTTAAAACGGAGAGCAGGATATCACTTCTAATACTGCCATTCTTTAAAAAATAAAATCAAAATCACTTTCGGCCTTTTATATATTTGACTGATCAAGAAAATGTACACACATGAGTAGTTTTGCGTCTCACCATCGAGGACAATGACATATTGCTATAAGTAACATCACATTCATAAACAGTGAAAAGCCAATGTGATATTAGTTGAAATCAAATGAATCTTTTATACTTTTGCACAGTAATGTATCGTTTTCGTTTTTTTCTATAATAAAAGATCAAATGATCTAAATTTGTATTTTCTTGATTAGTTGAAGATGTAAAAGGAAGAAAGTGATGTCTCGTTTCTTCAACTTTTTTTAAAAAATCACTCAGGTCTGATTCAAAAATTGAAATTGAACAATTTTATGAAAAGTGTTGAGAATTGTTTGTGTTGCTGTAGCCTGTGTGGTTGTTTTAGTAGTTTAAGAATCAGTGTGGACGCTTTAAAAGTTAATTCTAGAGTGAGATAGAATTGTTTTAGTTTGTGTTGAAAACCAACTGTTAAGTTTACTATTAGCCATCGGGATGCTAATTTATTCTTATAGTTAGTCATTACAAAGTTGTTGAGAGATTATTCCCATTTGCGGACGCTGTGAATTGCTTTGAAGTTTGGTGAAGCTTGACAGTAAAGCTTTACAAAAAGGGATCAAGTTCTTTTGATTTTTGTCAATATATCCTTTATATCAATAGTTTGAAACTGTGGTTTCCTTTTATTGAGAGAGATAAGCTTTTCTAGCGAATCAATTTGTACTTATCCAAAACAAACTGTTTAAAAAACTTTAGTCTCACGGAAAACTACTTCTACAACCAACATGAAGAAAAATAAACACAGCTTTGCTTCAGCGCAGGTATTTGGGTTACCTAGTTCAACTCGTCCTTTCGGATTCCCGAGTAAACTTGTGACACTGCATTACAATAAAAAAATTTATGAAAAAATAGTTGTACAAGTTATCGAAACGATGTGGGCTTCTATTTGTTTTACGTTGAAAATTGGTAGTAAAGTGGTTTTCAATTGAACATTGCGACGTTCGTCGAGTAAAGTCGAGTTTCTAAATCACCGTTAAAGGCTCGTTTACACTAAGGTAATGGAATAGAGTATTCTTTGTTTTTTTTGTTTTTTTGCTTCGCTTAGCGCTTTTTGCCGTTTTAAGCGCGAAAAAAAGTAAAAAAAACGTTTACAAGCTGTGCACCGTGTGATTGCATGAAATCATTCCAGAAATCAAGTTATATTAAGTTTTACGGCTATATTTTGAAATCCAATATTTAGTTAAAATAATAACATTGAGTTTTGAATAGGTATAGAAACTTTGAAAAAAATTGCAAATGAAAACGATTCAGCAATTATGAAAATTTTGACATTTACTGAAGTAAATTGAACGTTCTAAGAGCTATTTTGTTCAGGTTGTTGGTCCCCCAGAAGATTACTATCCCAAGTGGTCCCAAGTCTTAGAGGAAAACTTCGGGGACGAGTTTAAGAGAGTTAAATGGAGGTCCAAACAAAACCTTGACGCGATTTGGCTCATGATGTATGTTTATACGCTTTCACCGACTTATTACCTCATGATGGAAGATGATGTAATCGCTTCAAATAATTACATAACAAAAATTTTTAAGGTCAGTCTTATGTTTCCCCCTGGCTTCTATCTAATATAATTACAATCATGTTATTGGTTTGACCATAGACGTACCTGCCGGGGGGCAGGGGGGTAATTTCTCCCCAACTTTTTAAGATTTGGGCAAAATTAAAATTTTTCGGGCAGCGATAGGAAAAATTTGGGCAAAATCAAAAATTTTAGGGCAGTGACAATGATCAACTGCAAAAAATAGTTACCAAATTTGGGTGAAGGCCTTTTTTTATTTTTTATAGCTCTAATTGTTAAATGCCTTGTAGATTTAATTAACTGCTTGTTAATTGCCTTATAGCTCTAATTGTTAATTTATTTAATTGCCTTATAGCTTCTTGACTTAAAAATTTCTCTTTACTTAAAATTGCAATGATTTTTTATAGTTTTGTTCATATTTAATGTTATTTACATAAAAAGACTTTTTGCTCTTTGTGCAGAAAATTAAAAAACCGAAACATGACAATTGGGTCATATTGTCGTTTTGTCAATTAGGAGCCATCGGAAAGCTATTTCGTTCCGAAGCCCTACCAGCTTTTGCGTCGTTTCTCCACACGTTTTGGAATAAAAAACCTCTTGACTGGCTTTTGGTAAGATATCGACAAGTTTCTATAAATGTCGGCAGCGTTGTAAAGTAGTTGGACCGCTGTGATTGTCATCGACACGATCTCCGTTCCAAACCTACTCACGACATTCTGTTGTGTCCTTACGGTACTTTCCCCTGCTTGGTAGTCTTGGCAAGCAGTTTTAAATTTCAATCATATTTCTATAAACTGAAAAACCAAATAAAATGTTTCAACTGGACAGCAATATCTTGGAATCTCCGGAAGCAGGTGGGGTAATTGTTTGCCCTATGTATTAGCGCCTCCGTCGCTTTCCTCCGAGTCAAGAGGATAAATATAAAGATAAAATAAAACAAAATTCTATTTCTGCAGCATTTCTATAAGCCTTTCTCGAGAGAGTTTAAAATACATCAAAACTGCTTGATAATTATTTTGAAAAGCGGTATCCTTTATTTAGGACAAAACTTAAGGAGAAGAAATTTTTATTTAGCCTGAAGTAATTTTCAATTTCCTAGGCAAGAAAACAAAACAGACACTAGATTACATATTGACTGATAATAATACGTCGCACTTTTAAATGCGACTAAATTACTTTGCGCGTTTTACAAAATGCACCTTGAATGATGCACAAACGGTAAACTTTTATCATTCAGCGGTGTTGCCATTTTAATGTAACTATTACGACACTCCTGCCCACGAAACAAAAAGGCAACAACCAAAAAATCTACAAAACACAGAAAAGTTTTATTCGTATGGTACAAGGCCATATCTATCAACAAATTTGGAACTCTTATAGAAAATCGAAGCTCAGAAGAATGAACCGAGGAGAGTTAAACTTTTCCAGAGGAGTCTATTGGATTTGTTGAAAGTCTTCCGATTGATATTTTGAATCTTCCTCCACATTGGTTGAGTAAACGAAAATGGGCAATTTGGGGTCACAATTTTTTCTCGGCGGACATGAGAACAATGGTCTGCGCTCAAAGGATACGAGGCCAGACTGCTAATTTAATCAGTGGATTTTCTTCCATTTCGAAACTGAACAGTAGCATAGTTATGATTCGCATGTAGGAGCTCTGCTTCTTCACACATTTTTATTTCGTACATGCTTTTGCAGGAGCACTTATCCTGCACCAGTGGCAGAATTTTATCAAGCTGTCGTGTATTCAACATTAATTTAAATAGTTTGTCATAAAACTTTATTTAGTCGCTCAATCTGTGTATTTTTGGTTGGATGATAGGGAGTAGAGTAGCTTATTGCAATTTTCTTTTTTTTAAATAATTTTTTAATTCTTGACTCATGTTGAAGCTTCCTCAGTCACTGTGAACGTAAGCTGGAAAAATAAAAATTGTAAATACATGTAAATCTGAAAGACAATTAATTACTGTTTTTGGATACCTATTTTAATACGCAGAAAGAAACTTGTTGAAACTTGCTAAACTCGCAATGATGACAAGTAAAAAAAACTGTATTTAAACCTTTAAAAATCCTTTACAGTTTATATTTATTCTGCCGCATGATTAAAACGACTTTATCAGGCTTTCCTCAAGCTTCCTGTAAAAAGTTGGTTTTAACAAATAACCATTCCTTTTGCACTCAAAGGATAATTTACAAACTTATTCCAGAATTCTTTGATTGTACAAAATGCCTTAATCTTGTAACACCAGGATGTCAGAGAAATGTATAGATAACTTTTATACTTCCTACAGAAATAGTTGCTTCATTTATTTTTCAAAGAGCGTTGGGACATGTTCACAACGCCAGATTTGTGAAATATAGAGTACCTAAATAACTCAACTCTGCTTGCCACATTTTAATTTTTTTGTTTTTTATCTTTGTTCGTTTTATTGGATTAAAAAAAAAGCTAGAGATTGTTCTCTCATAAGCGTAAATGGTTGCCGAATTAGATAAGTGATCAGTGAGATTATTTTTTATAGCCTTGGCAACAGGGGCGGCGGATTTTTTTTGCCAGGGGGGGGGCAAATTTTAAAAAAGGGCTTTTTTTATGTTGAAAAGGCACTGCTAACAAAAGCAAATTTTGGTAGTCATGCTGCAATTTGAAATTTTGGTTGACATGATAGAATTTCAGTTTGCACAGGATAGACTGGTATCTCGAAAAAGTTTTATTTTGCTAATCTGTTATTTTGGTTTGATCAATTTTTCAGTCAATGTTAACTCTTTTTAATAAGCCTAGAGTTCAAAACCTTAATCTTAAAGTGTGCTGCATCTTGCAAAAGCCTTTAAGTTGATTCTGCCACAACTACTCACTGCGATAGCACCAATTTTACAGAAGTTTTTCTCAATTAGGCTAGACATTAAAAAAATACAACTCTATTAACTGGTGACTAAACCAAAAGCTATCCAACATAGGCTACCCACAACTTAACTTTTGTCAAAAGCACCCAAGCTAGTTTTGAAAATAGCATTCAACAATTGCGACGTCCATGCACGGCAGCCAAAAGCAGATAGATGCAGATCGAATGCATTTTGCTTGGGAATATCACAAAACGTTCTTCACATGCTATTCAGTGAATAGTCTTCAGTTACCCACACCACAACGCTGGCTAAAACATTTCCGCTATCAAGAATACCAAAGGTTAAGATAGATAGAACAATAAAAAACTTAAAGAGCAATTAACAATTGGGTAAAAGAAAAAACGTAATTACATGAGCATGAATGGCCCTTTAGATTGAGGTTTGATGTCAATTATTAAACGCTTCACAATTAATGTAACTGTAACTCAAAATAATTTATTAGTGTTTCGCTTGCTTTTGCAAAGTCATCTGCCACGGCTTGTAAATTGATATTGTTTTATTTATTTTATTTTGTCTCTATATTTATCCTCCTGACTCGCAGGAAAGCGACGGAGGCGCTAATACATAGGGTGGCAATTACCCCGACCTGCTTCCGAAGATGCCAAGATATTGCTGTCCGCTTGTAATTTAATAGAAATATGACTTTAATTTATAACTGCTTGCCAGGACCACCAAGCAGGGGAATGTGCCATAAAGTGTCTGCCCCAAGGACACAACAAAATGGTGTGAGTGGGTTTTGAACCGAGACCGTGTTGGTCACGAGCCCGGCGCTTTAACCACTCGACAACGCTGCCAATTCTGTTCATTGTTCAACAAGTTCTTATGAATGTTTGCGAATATTTGATTATTGAGACTGTTATCTCTCATATTGCTTCTAAGCCATGTTTTGATTCTTCTTATGACACTGAAACACCTTTCTGCAAAAGCCGAAACAAGAGCTATGCCGCAGTAAATTTAAAGCAATTTATGTATTTCCAAAAAGCATTTCTTGCTTGTCAGCTTTTTGCTTAAAACTTCGCAAACTGTTGATATCTTTGTTAATTTTTTCAGAGGCGTGGTACTTTCTTTGTTAAATAACTTAATATGAGCATGTAGGTCTGCAAGTTCTTTTGTAAACCTATCAAAACGAACAAGACTCTTAAAATGCTACGTTATAATCACAATCATGGCACACATATGTACCACAATCCTTTAAAAGGGATAAGAATGTCACGCATTCAGTCTTGGTGTTTTTATTTTTAGACTTTAATGTCGGCCATAAGTGAGTATTGAGTAGCTAAGTCAGACAGCTTGTGTTGCTTGTTAAAGTTAAATTAACGCCACAATTTCTTTGCTTCTAAATGAACTTTTTTTAATATTACTAGAAACTTTTACTCTTTGTTAGCACTTAAAAATTTTCTAATGCTTTATTTTTTTTTAGAACGCTATAATTGTTGTTAGGAATACTACCTTCCCGGTAGTTTAAGGTATCTCTGATTGTTGTATATGGCTATTTTCCATCAGTTAATGAATCAAAAATTGATTTTCGGCTAAGATATAATTCAGTTTACTGATTCAAGTAGGATAAGATGTTTACCAGAAGTTAAGGTTGCTTACGATATCAACGACTCTATATTGCATACGTTAAAACTTTTATCTTGCTTTTATTGCTGTGCTATGAGTCACGGTTGTCTTTGAATTTTACAAACATTGTTGGATCTAATGGTGATCAAGATTATATAAGTTAATTGTAGAGCATAACTAAAAAAAATTTATCTGAAATATTAATTTTAAAGAGCACAATCTATCCCCGCGTTTTAAGAAAATTAAAAGGCAGGGGAGGCAATTGCCCCTCCTGCCCCCCGTTTTCGGCGCTCCTGCTCGGCAAAAGACTTTGCTTCTTTTTCTACATTACAGTAGAGTAGTGATGTTTCGATGGAGATAAGGTTTTTGACACAATAGCGCATGGGCAGTCATTTTGGGTTCAATGTGGCCTTTATTGCATAGTTTGAGAAGTCACATTCAACAGTAAATTGTTCGATATTATCGATGCAGCCCAGACAAAGGTTGACTAGATAATTTCAAATACAGCCTACCCCAAAGGATGCAATGGAATTTCGGTGTTCGCTATTAATGGTCGAAACTTTTTAATATAATTTTTTTTTAATTAATAAGCAAATATACCATCACATCTTTTTAGCTCTTCTTCATTATTGCCGTAACCGTTCAGATTTGGTCTAATGACACCACGAAATGCAATAGCCCAGTTTATTGATTTCTGAAACATAAAAGGTCGATTTGGTCTCCGTATTTTTCCGTAGTAACTGCCTCAATTGTACAATCATTTCAGAGCTTTTATAAATCTTTATAATCTTTTATTAAGTTGTTGTTTTCGATTGGCAAGAACATGCCGGAAAAAAAGTTTTTTTGGTTTGAGGTAAAGTCGTTATAAAAATTTAATAACATCAAATTAATTCTCCGCACTTCCATTTGAGCGGGTTTGTTCTGGTTCTACAAAAAAATTCTGAAATTTTGAAAGGTTTCTAATCAGTATTTGAAAGCTTTTGGAACTTCTGGATCACTAGGGTCAATGGACAAATCCTTCAGTAAGCCTTGAATAAGCGGTCAATTTAAAAAGCATTCAAGTGCTTCAAGTGAAATAAATTGAGATAACCAAGATATAACAAGAAATTTTTAGTTTTGCTATTTGTTTCTATTTCGCTAAAACCTGAAATAGATTTCAAATTAGTAAGCAGAGAAATAAAACGCTCACGAGACCGGGGACGGGCAAACTTCTTAGCTCCAGAACCAAATTCAGAAGATGATTTTGATTTACAATGTGAATCAGGCTTCAAACTTATTCGAAGAACAAATAAAAAGAAGTTGTTCCCTTTAATTTGTTACACTGTTCACATTGAATGCTTGACAGGCCGGATTTGGCCCGCGGACCAAAGTTAAGAATAACTACATTGATTAATAATAACTGATTATTACAGTGTTTTTTGATCTACTTTAGTCCTCTACCGATCAATTTTAATCATGTGTCGATCAATTTTAGTCACTATCGATCAAATTTAGTTCTGTGTCGACCTATTTTAGTTATGTGTCGATCAAATTTAATCTTTTGTCGATCAATTTTAATCGTGTACCGACCAAAAATAGTTATGTGGACAAAATTTATTTTTATTAGTAAATACATGTAAGCAATTTTGAGATATAATTTTTACTGTAAGTTTTTTTGTTAATTAAAGCTTTACAACTACTGCATTTTCAAAAACAAATAGTGTAAGAATATCATAATTTTGTAGAATATCTCTTATTTATTTATTTTTTTTTTTTTTATCTCTATATTTATCCTCCTGACTCAAAGAATTTATAGGGTTTTTCATATATATAGGAATACATATATAGGATTAATATATATAGGAATACAATATATAGGAATAAGACTCAAAGAATTTATAGGGAAATACATCTCAAAGAATTTATAGGGTTTTTCGATCTAATTCTTTGTTTTTGCAATCAAATTCGTTTTTTTTTGCAATCAATTTCGTTTTGCAAAAACTTTTATATACAGTATATACAGTATCTTTGTATAGGGTCTCCTGATAGGGTCTATATGTATACATATATAAATAATATGGGGTCTCTGTACTAGGTCTCCATAATCTATAGTCTCTATAATTATGTTTCTATAATACATGTATAGTCTCCATAATGTATAAATAGATAGGTATATATATATGCCTATCGGAGATCCTTAATGGAGACCCAATATTATGGGGACTATATTATAGAGACCATATTATGGAGACCTAATACTGTATCTCTTATAGAGACTAAACTATAGAGACCTAATTTTGGAGACCCTATACTATCAAATATATTGACTCTATATTATCAAATATATAGATATATAATATAGGGTCTTTGTATTAAGTCACCACAATATTAGGTCTCCATAATTAGGTCTCCACGATGTATATAGTCTCCATAATTAGATTTCTAAATATGGTTTCTATAATATTAGGTCTCTATAATAGATACAGTATTAGGTCTCCATACTATGGTCTCTATAATATAGTCCCCATAATATTGGGTCTCCATATAGAATCTCCAATAGGTATATATACCTATCTATTTATACATTATGGAGACTATACATGTATTATAGAAACATAATTATAGAGACTATAGATTATGGAGACCTAGTACAGAGACCCCATATTATTTATATATGTATATAGACCCTATCGGGAGACCCTATACAAAGATACTGTACGTATATACATAAAAGTTTTTGCAAAACAAATTTGATTGCAAAAAGAACGAATTTGATTGCAAAAGCAAAGAATTAGATCGAAAAACCCTATAAATTCTTTGGAATATTCTACAAAATATGATATTCTTACACTATTTGTTTTTGAAAATGCAGTAGTTGTAAAGCTTTAATTAACAAAAAAACTTACAGTAAAAATTATATCTCAAAATTGCTTACATGTATTTACTAATAAAAATAAATTTTGTCCACATAACTATTTTTGGTCGGTACACGATTAAAATTGATCGACAAAAGATTAAATTTGATCGACACATGACTAAAATAGGTCGACACAGAACTAAATTTGATCGATAGTGACTAAAATTGATCGACACATGATTAAAATTGATCGGTAGAGGACTAAAGTAGATCAAAAAACACTGTAATAATAATATTGCTTAATATTGATTAATAATAACCACGCCACATAGCATTGGAAAACGGCTTTTAAAGGCAACAAATTACTTTGTATGTTTTGTAAGATGCACAAACGGGCAATCAATTACTATTATTAAGCTGTGCGGTTATTGCCATATAATAATACGGCAAAAATGTTTAGGTCTGTCAAAGCAATTCTTTTCAAGATGTCAGGTGAAAATGGCAAATATTTTGACAAATTTTTTTTTTAAAGCCAAGTGCAAACGCTCTAAAGCTCGATTACACTTAAGCAGTTAAATACTTGAACAAGGGTGCCCGACTAATGGTCCGATGGCCACATTTCTCCCCCGCAGATTTTTCCAAAATGACATAATCTAAATAGGGAAATAGTTCTGCCTATGATAGACTATCTATAATTAGACTCGAATCCATCCATAGTAAGCAGTAAGCTTGGTTTGGCGCGCGTGATGAACATGCACAAGACCGTACATGAAATGCTGTCCGCTTGCAATTCATGTATAAAATAGTAGCAATAAGAAATACACGAGAAGCAAGTCAACATAAAAAACAAAGGTTATTTTTTAGGCTATGTCAATTTTTTATTGTATTTATTGCTTCAAACTTCACAATAAATCATTTGAATTGAATTATGATTAATTCACGCAACGTGTCCGTGACAAAAAAAATGTCATGAATTAAAAATGGCGTTAAATACGTTAAAATCCTTGGTAATTTTATGAAATCTTTCAGTAAAACAGTCTGTGATATTATGAATTTTTTAAAAATTTTAGAAATTTTAATAAATTCTTGTTTTTACAGCTTTACGTAACATATACATATACTCATAGCCGTACCAGCCGAAAAAATTTGGGGGCAATATAGTTTTGCCCAAAGTTTAGTGAAATTTGCCCGAACTCTGATCTTCTGGCACTTCACAAATATGAAAAGAAGCTTCCTTTCAAATTTAGGCTGAAGACCAAAAAAAAGATTTTCACTCTAAATCTGTCTCTGATTTTTTGATTTTCATCCCAAAAAAGTAATGTTCTCAAAAAAAAGTCTTTACCTCAAATCTCGATGTTTTTTCTGCATTTAAAAACTTTGTCCTGCAGAAGTAGTTTGTTTTCGGTGAACAAAAAAATTTGTTTTGCCCAAATAATTCCAAATAATTGGTTGCCATACCGTCCGGAATTTTGGCATCCGATGATTTTCTCTTCAGTTAAACGGTTTAACTTCGACATGAAACACGTATGTTCGATTTTGGGACGAAAATTGATAAGTCCGAGACTGATTCTAAGTGAAGACCTTTTATTTATTTATTTATTTTTTTTTTTGTTTTCATCGTAGAATCTCAGACAGTTTTATTTTGTCAGCTCCTTCTAAAATTTATTTAGCTGGCACACCTATGTCTGTCTGAAATTCCACCTATTCAAATATGGCAACTCTACTTGTTGCTGTCGGAAAAATTCTGAATTTGCTCAAGTTCTTGAGATTTTGGCGGCAATTTTCCCCCTGCCCTTCCCCGCCTGGTACGATTATGCCTATATTGCAATAAGTATTGATATAGATTTTGAAAAAAACTACTTAAAGATTTAAAGCATGACTCGCATTGAAACGTGAAAAGCAATAAAAGAACAATCAACAACAGCAAAATGAGTCAGTATTAGAAAAAACAAGTGTGAACATTGAACAACAAACGCAATCGCTTTAAACTAAGATTCTAGGGGAAATTTAAAAAACAACCAAACAATTTGGAAAAGGTTTTAGCGCGCATAGAGAAAAGAAACACGATATTTTCATACCAACAAAGTATTCAATCGTTTTAAATAAGTACATTTTTTGAATCAATCGCACAGTAATTTCTTTTTAAAAATTTAGATAATTTTATAAAGGTTGCAAGAGCATCATTGATAAAAATTAAAAAGTTTGGCATCATTTTTATGTAAACATCATTTTTTTACCGGAATACCTCAACGTGATAACACTCGAACTTGCGAGCAAAAGGACACGAATTTGATGCTCATTAAATACGAGTAATTTCAGTTTTGCCCTTGAAAAAAGCACTTCATATTAAATTCTTGTGAGCAGTTATGCTGCTTGCTTACGTACAATAATGATTCAGCTTATAAGAAAAAGCAGCCACCAGACCAATGCAACGATAAAAGAGTCATTTTTGGACCCAAAACTTGATTATGGCTTGTCGAAGTGAAAGTATTTTTCATCATTTCGTGATTCATTAAAATAAAATCGTGAGAAAAAAGGTTTTTTATTAATAGCATGGAATCGAAATGTTATTGCTTCTTTACTTTTTTTCAGAGGGATTATGTGAGAGCGGGTTATTGCAACCCTGAAAAGTTGGTCTCCAATTGCAACAATATCGTAAACACAAAGTATGTCCAAATTGAACCCTCTCTTTTTCAACATGTGGGAAAGTAAGTATATTTTTGCTGAATAAATTTGTTAATTTTCTTTGAAATCATTGGACTTTCCAACTAATTTTTTTATTTGTTTATAATGAAATTGATAACTTGTAGACACAAGACCTTTTCGTGAAATATGAAAGCAAAACGCTTTAACAACTTATTTTTCATAAAAGATTCTTCAAAGGAATTACCAGCATTTATTTTATTTTTTTATTTGCTTTTAAATTGAGTGCGCAGGGTCTACATACCAATAAGTGTAATGGATCATTATGACAAATCATTCCCATTGTGTCATATTTTTCTCTTTGCACCCTATAATTTTCAATTTTTTGGAGGAAAATAGCAATTGCTTTTTTATCTACTGTCAAAGCATATATTCTCAAAAAATTCTTGTATCTGTAAATTCTCGGGCTATAAATGTAGAATCAAGTTGTTCCTTTATACAAAATATGCGTAAATAACAAATTTTATTGTAAATCTTTTTAATTCTCTTCTTTTATTTATAGTGTACAGTGATTAAATAAAGTTTTTAATGTAGATATTCATCGTTAAAAGGAAAAGTTCAAATGTTGAAAGATAAAAGTTTTCAGGACTGACAAAGAAAAACCATTATTTTAAATCCCACGCTTTTATTTTATTTTTTTCTGTTTGTTTGATGTTGTTTTATATGATAAAAAACAAGCCAAGACAAAATAGACTTTATTTTTAATCATCTAAGAAATTGATTTTTGTAAATCACAAACCTTTCCTTTCTTGGAAAAATCTACTTTTTTCTTGTGTAGAACCAAACAAATTTTTGAGAAATGTGAAGTTTTCATCTCAAGAAATTATTGTAATTCATTTATTTAAATAGAATGCGCTTGTTCACATTTAATCTTCGTGTTATCATACCAGTTAAATAGGTCAACCTTCTCTGTAAGATTACATTTTGCGAAGCTATCAGCAAATGAACTTCAATCGTTTTTAACAAGAACATTGAAAACTACGTATTCAGTTGTCCTGCTGATAAAGTGTCATAATTTTTTCGCTTTCAATTGACTGTGTTACTTTTGAATTTTTATCGCAACATCGCTTTTGTTTTGTTGCTTGTATGGAAAATTTTTCTTTGAATTAAACCTTTACCCAAATCTATATTTTTATTTATTTATTTTTTTTATTTTTTATTTTTTGGAAGTGTAGTTCAAAATTTGCTCTTTCGAGAAAATTTAAAAGAAAATATCAGCACGCTGTAAACCTTAATCATAAAAAAACAATAAACGATCAAAATATTTAATCTGCAACAGAAAACATTAACAAGTTTTTAAAAGATTTTTTGTAAAACATTTTAAAGCACACAGAAAAAAACTCGGACTCTTTCTCGTGACATAAAAATTTTTAAGCAAACTATGTAAAACTATCGGATTAACATAAAGTATTAATTACAAAGGGTGGCGAGAATGAGGCGTATCCAGAAATTAACTGGTTTATTTGCTCTCACAATTTATCATTTTAAAAATTGTAATCTTAAACAACCCTTTCAGGATGGCAAAGTTAGGGTCGAGTCCTATTCGAAGAAAAATCAATTGGAGTGAGAGTTAGTTTTTGAAAGAAAGTAGTTGGTTCAAAAGAAATTAAATTCTTTTCGAGCATCTTAACAAATTAAAAAATTTTGCGCACGGCGTTTTTTCTCTTTTTATTTCTTAGAGCAACTAATTTTGTTTCTTTTTTACTCTCACTTCAATCGGTTTTTCTTCGAATTAGACTTGACCCGAAGTTTCAACACAACTGATTTGCTTTATTAAATCTGTTATTCTATGATGATTAAGTGTTTTTTATTTGAATGTAGCCATAACTTTTGTGTCTAATGTACTATGCATCCACCATTTATTTCTGCTTTTCTGAAATGCATTTAAAATTCGATCACACCCATTTCGTACTTCTATAAAGTTTACAAGTCTTTTTTTTTCATAAATGAAAAATAATCTTACTTTGTGACCTAAACGTCTTTAATTTGATTTTTAAAAAAAACTGGCATAAATCGTGTACAAAAATTATATTATCTTACAAAATATAAGAAATATTTAAAGACTGAAAATTCCAGCCCGCCATGAAAAATTTTACAGTCTTAAAAAGCATTAAACTTTTTTGCGACCGATAACAATCTTGTTTATTAGGATTATGTTTGACACCAACAGTTTACCGTAGATACTCGACTATAAGTGGAGGTTTTTTTCAGAAAAATTTGACAGATAAAATAAATTCGACTTATAGACGGGTCAATAAAAAAAATAAAAAAAAACAAGTTTTCTTCAAAATCTAGTAAATTTTCTACCTCGACTTATACTCGAGGTCGACTTATAGTCGAGTATCTACGGTAATTCCTAAGAAGCTTAAAATTTTTTCTACCTTTAAACATAAGAACGTATAACTCATTAAATCTTTTTTCATTTGTTATTGTAACCAAAAATTTTTTTTCCATTTATTCGTTAGATTTAGTTCAGTTCAGTCATTTTTTTATTTCCTCCACTTGCCAAACAAAAATATTTTACGTCGCGATATTTACACTACGGAAAAATAAACATGCAAACGAAACGAAATAAACCTCATACAAACACAACAAATTACAATTGCTATAATAAGGGATTTGCATAGTTGCATTACCCAGAAAAAGAACAAATTAAAAGGAAAAAAAGAAAACAAAAACAAATACAGACACAGATTAGATTTAGAGATTATTATAATCTACATATTGGAAGTTTGTAATTTCAGAACTTTCAATACGCTTTAAAAAAACATTATCTCCCCAGGTGTAGGTGCTGGCCACGACATGATAAAAAATTTTTGATCTTTTGAAACAAAAAACTTGTATTTTTCTATCTAAAATGCATTGGGGTTGAAATTATTCTGATCAAACTAAGCTACATTAACTTTAAGTTATTTGGGTGTATCTTTATATTAAAAATCACAATAATCCGTAAGAATCAATATGATTAGCATTAAAAAACGGTACGACAGAATATGAATAAATTAGAATAAAATTATTAATTATGCAAGAAATATCAAAAAAGTTTTTAAATTCAACGTAAAAGCTAGATACATCATTAAATATTTATCAGTAAACTTTTATCGCATCAATAAGGATGCAACATTTAGCCGGAAATATTAGAAATTGAGACCTTATCAATAATTTTGTATTGGCACCATGGTTTTTAATAACCTTGAGCTATGGAAAACGTTAGAACAACAGCGGGCAAGTCGGCGGTAAGCTATTGCTTATTTGACCTTTTTGCTACCTTTTGAACAAAATTAAAAAACTATAAAGGATCAGTATTTTTATATTTTCTACAACTTATACACAAACTTTTTGAATTGGAGCCTACACCATCGAAAAAGAACACGCAGCAAAACGAAATACATACGTTGTATTAATGAATTGAACGCATTTCGTCATTGAAACGCAAAAAAACTGGTTTTGCTTCAATAAAACTAGCAAGACATGAACGTTTTAAGTAAATAAGTTTTTGAAATAAAGCTTATTTAATGTCTCGCATGCCGAAGGCTATAACTCCACGTTTCAGTTTCTCACAGAATATCGCATATGTTTGAAAATAATTTTTTCGTTGCTACAAGATCTTTAGCTGCTGATTAAAATTTACGGTTCTCTTAGTATTAATGTTTGCTGATTAAAAGATTGAAGGGTTCCAAGTAGCTTTGCAGAATCTAACATAAAAAAAGAATGAAAATTGCTTCAAAAATTCAGAATTAATAATTTTTTGTTCACGTCTAGCTTAGTTTCGACTTCATAAGTGTTCTTATAAAAAAGTATATAGAACTTCTTTTATTTATAAACTAATTTATAAACAAATTAAAAAAAAATTTCTGATACCAACAAAAGCAGTTAAAAAAAATTAATTTTTTCATTTAGTAAATTTAGCTTTCCCTCATGATCGTTTAATAATTTTTTTCTAATTTTGCTGCAAGACGTGGTTTAAAACATGCAGCCAAAGGAGAAAATTTTTCTCAAGAGTCTTTTTCAAGAAAACTATCACAAAGCTTTTGAACCAGTTTTGAAGTCATTGTATTCAAAAGCAGTTTAAGTCAAGAAGTCCATTAAAAACTATAAAATTATGTAAGAAAAATTAAGTTTGATGAGTTTAGAAAAGTTGCAAAATCGAAACTAGTTTTCAGACTAAAAAAAAATAGCCGCAAAGATTTAGGCTTCAGTTTATCGCCGTATGAGCCGGGGTGCAAGGGGGCAATTTCTCCCCGAAAATTCAAAAAATTTGGGCAAAATCAGAATTTTTTGGGCATTAACATTGAGCTATTTGATTGGATAAAGTTCCCTAATTTGAACGACGCAAATTATTGAACAAATACAAATGAGATTTGATGTGAAAACCTTTTTTTATAGTCATCACTAGTTTTTGGGGACGAAAATGATAAAATTATACACAGATACAAAGTGAAGGCCTTTTTCAGTCTTTAATAGTTTTTTGGAACAAAAAGGATGATTTTCTGAATGAAAAAATTTTAAAAGTTCATTAAGTCTGTGTCCATAAACGTTTCAGAAAATGATTTTAAACTATACGATTATTTTGACATATATAACTTGTGATACTTATTAAGCTTACATGTAAAACCACAGACAGCACTGAAATAATATTAAAGACAGTTTCAATTAAGTTTTTAACCAAGGATTGGCAAACTACCGCCTTTCGGTAGAGGTTGCCAGTGGCACCATTTAATTGGGTTCTCCAAACAATTTATCTTAATTGTTACGTCATGTGATAAATTTTTTAATTAAATTTCAAAAATTCAATAAAATCACATTTTTTATCAGCGCTGATTTGACTCTTCTGACAAAACTTTTAAAAAATTGGCCCCCAACATCGTCGTCGTTTGAAGGGCATCCACTCCAGGCTAGACACAAACAGGACTGGGGCCAAGGATTTATCCTTTTACTACCCCAGACTGCTGCACTGCCTGAATCAGATGCTGGCAGTGATGTTATTAAGCCAGCATCGAGTTTCGTCATCCAAAACCATCAGACCTCGTGCTCCATGTGGTGCCCGATGTATAGGGCACGCTGTTAGTACATGGTCTGCGGTTTGCTCGGAGGCGCCACACTCGCAATTCGGTGAAGGAGCGAGACCCCATTTGTGCATGGACGAATGGAATCGCTTAACAACAGTCCGCAGGCGGTTAAGCCTAACCCAAGCTGCTCGGGGTGAGCCCTTTCCAACAGGCCTGGCACCGGTCCCGGGCACAAAAGCACGGAGCCTGGAAGCATTTTCACGGTACTTTGTTTTCCATTTGTGATTTGTCCATTCAGAAGCGCGGATGCGAAATCTGGCAAGGTTGTTTAAAAGATTCCGCGCACCTGGCACAAACGGGCGTCTGGATCTTAGTCTCGCTTGGCGAGTATCTGAGGACCCACTTAAAAGACCATACGAGATATGATCGGGGTCCAGAGATCCAAGGTAAGCCAAGGAGAGTGTCGCTCCCAGTCGACGAAGCTCAGCTGGCTGGATGCCTGAGAGTACAGGTAGGTGGTCCGTTGGAGTGGGACGCAGGCATCCAGTGACTATCCGCAAGGCGTCATTCAAGACACTGTCGATGAGGCGAGTGTGAGCACTACGACATCAGACTGGCGCACAGTACTCAGCTGTTGAGTAGACTAAAGATAAAGTGGCTGTGCGTAGTGTCAACTCGTCACACATGAAACTCGTCCACCCCTGTTTTAACTTTTTTAATTTCGTTAGAAGCAAAAATAAACTGTTTTAAAAGCAAGTGTAATTTTACAAATTCTTTCTAGCCTTGAAAATTTGAAAACTCGTTCAGCTTATATTTTGAGTTACAATTTTTCTGCTGATACATTATGCAAACTCACGATTACAGAGTTCAAAAGCAGCAATTGCCTTGTAGGTAAAAATAGATAAAAACTTTTTTCATATCCTAAACTTACCTATGTTTTTTAGATACTTTTTTATACCTTTAGGGTCCGAGCTTTATTATGTCTATGTCTTTTTTTCGACCAAGACAAAACGAAAAAAAAATTGTAATTGCTCTTCTCGCCTATATTTTTTTTGTGCTGTATTACATTCATTCATTCAGCGATGACCAACAGAAAATAGAAGAAGAAAAAAGTTTGCTTGATATCGAAAGTTATTGTAAACATTTGAACCGAGTATGCTATTTTTTTGTCGTGTTTAAGTTTATTCTAAACAACAGTGTGCGTGCAGTGAAGCATGTGCTAGTTATTGTTTGACAGCGTTCCGCAAAAGATAAAGACCTGCCTAAATATCTGTTTGTTAAATCATATAAACCCTATTGTGTAAGAAAAGCGGAAATCAAATTCGTCTCTTACCCTTGATTGATGTCCGTTAGATAGCCTCACAAGTTTTTTAAAAAAACAACTTGATTCGACTATCTAATTAGGCGGCGAAAAAGTTCTTTCCTTTCATTTAAAATGTAATTGAACTTAGTTTTTAGACCCAATATCGTGCCACAAAAGGATTAAATTTTCGTGAGAGACGCCTTTTCAAAAACAGATCTTTTTATTTTAAGCACCTTAATTACAAAACGGGCTTTATCAAGCATAAGTATATGACGCACTTGACATTAGATTTATTCCGTTCAAGATTCGATATTTAATTAAAGAATTCCAGTGTTGAAGAGTTACAAGTAAAAGATTAAACTTGTTTTGATCTTTGATCAGGGCTGTAGAGTCAAAGTTGTTTTTTAGATTTGGCGGAATCGGAGTCGCTTTTAAAATTTTGGAGGGTAGTCGGAGTCGTTTTTTTAGGTGTGCTGGAGTTAGATTTCAAGTTGTTTTTATTTTTGGATGCTCAATAAATTAACCCTTCACGGTTTCGGAGTCGGAATCGCCGCTGTCGCACCTTTAGGATGGAGTCGGAGTCGGGAGTCAGAATTCTTTTTTTAGACATTCTGGAGTCGGAGTCGCTTTTCTAAATGTTCTGGAGTCGGAGTTGGAGTCGGAAAAAATTTCTACAACTCCACAATCTCTGTATTGATACTATAAAGCAAAAGTTCTCAATTTTTTTTGCTCATTTACCTCTTAAATACTTTTGAAGAAAATCAAATTTTAACATACTTATTCAATCAGTTACAAAATTAGGTCCAATACTATTTTTTGCTTGCAAAATTTTCTCCCAAATCATATTAAATTGACTCTTAAGGGATAAATTTAACCCCGGTCGAGAAACCATGTTGTAAGGTTTCTAGACTGCGCCCGATGTACTTAACATACAGAAAAACGTACATTTTGTAACTATTTTTTTCTTGTTTTTAAACCTGAGTTTTTATTTAAAAAGAAATTAAAACTTTCATTGTTAATCTGTTAATCTTTATATTTATCCTCCTGACTTGCAGGAAAGCGTCGGAGACGCTGTACATAGAGCGACTGTCAAGCTATTACATTGACCAGCTTTCGAAGATGGCAAAGTAATGCTGTCAAAGTAATTTGAAATTTTTTATTTTGATTTTTCAGTTTTATTTAGATATGACAAAATTTAGTAGCTGCTTGCTAAGACCACCAAGCAGGGAAAGTCCCGTAAAGTGCTTTCCCAAGGACACAAGAGAAAGTCAGGAATAGGTTTTGAATCATGACATGTCGATTGCGTTCGCTATCAACCTTAGGACTGTCAACCACTTGACTACGCTGCCGATGATCACGATCTTTACAAAGTAATGGTTTCAAGTTAGTTTTTTGTTTTTACGAGTACTCCATTTATCTTTTTTCTGTTAAACAAAGACTACTTAAGATCTTTATTGAAATTTTGAAGTTCAGCGATCAAATTAAGAAATCCAAAATTTTTAGCACTTTTCAAAAATTCTATGAAGTCAACATCAGCTCCGGCTAGGTCTCCAGTAAATACGTATATACCCTATCAACTATTCATCGTCCTAACTTACAAAACAAAGACTGAGGCGTTAAACTTGAAACAACGCTCAAGCGATTACCCCAACCTGGCATAGGAAATGCCAAAATATTGCTGTCCGGTTGAAAGCTTTCATTTTGGTTTTTCAATAACACATCCGTAAATTAAAACAGAATTTGAAGCGAGATCACGTCGATTGTAAAAACAAACTTCGTATCCTGTCGTCTTCAGTCACACGTGACCCGTTTTCTTAGTTTTAGTGAAAACTCAGCAAAAAATTTTATAAAGATATTTTACAGAAAACTACTATCCCCAAAATCAAAGAAAGAGATGAAAAAATTTCGATTGAGGATGTAAAATATGATCATCCATTGATGCCCAGTTTTCCTTTGCAAGGTGCCTTAAAAAATCCAAAACCTATTTTTGAAATGGGTCGTTTAGAGAAGTTTTCCAACATTGTCATTGGTATCTCAAGCGTCAAGGTAACAATCTTGTATATTCTTAGATTTATCGCAATTTAAGCATACAGTAATCTAAAATTAATGCATTTAGTTTACATATAGAATAGAAAAGATTTTAAAACTTTTATGACATGAACAAGCTTTGAAGTATATAGATACATACACATATAAGGGCTCAAAATATCCGTAATTTTTTTTGCTGGATGTATTAAAAGCATTCTACAAAATATGTTAAATGATTTAACTGAGTTTAAATTTTGATAATATAGAACAAAATGTTAGGCCAAATAAATTTATATGATGCTATATTTTTTAAACATGTTTTTTTTTTGAAACGACCTTTCGTGCGGCCCGCGAAGGCTTCAAACAATTGATTTCAAAAATTTTTAATTTTATTTTTGTCTTTAACCAAAATCTTAGTCATTTGTTTGAGCGATCATTAATTTTTGGAACGAAAATCAAGAAATCCGAAGCAGATTCAAAGTGAAGACTTTTTTCAGAGATCACTATAGTGCGACCCGCAAACAAATTCAACTTTCAAATGTAACTCTCGAGTTAAAAGTTTGCCCATCCCTGCTTTAAATGATTGCCGTCTTCAAAACTTGTTGACCCACTTTTACAAAGTAGCTGATTACGTAAAAGCAAACAAAATAAAGTATTCAGCGACAAAGACTCTGTTATTTAAATAAAAGCTTTAATATATTTAAAATTTATTTTACCTTAACTTCTTTTATTCAAACAAAAATTTCTGTAAATGCAAATCTTGAAGCCTAATTGGAAAATCTATTGAAATTCAAAAGCAAGATTTAATTTAACGACCATTTTAAATAAGCTATAGCCTATTTAATGCTTTTTTTCTCGGCATACTTGATCCTTTTTATAAAAAAAGAGTATCAGGAGAATCGTTCTATAAAAAAAATATATATTGACTTATTTTGTTTTTAAAATAACTGTTAGTTTAACTTCAAAAAAATTTTTGAGCATTTAAAAAGATTGTCCAATCAGAAATACAGCATTTCGTTTTAAGATTTAACTCAAGTTTTTTTGAAAAAGCAGCTTTATTCGTTTCTGGTGATGTTGCTGAAGTTGGTATTTATAAAGATTTTATAGCAGATGTGGATAGGAGCGCCAAAAGCAGGGGTTAGGGGGATAATTGCCCCACAATCATTCATAAAACTCAACCAAAATATCAGATCGATTGAAGGTGAAGGCCTTTATTTTAGGTTTTTGTCTGCACCATAAATTTAGGACGAAAATGGAGATGGTGGGTTAATTGATGATGATTGATTAAAGCATAAGGGGCCAAAAACTACAATTTTATCATATTACCTAATTCGTTAGTCTACAATTAGCGCCATAATCACTTTGTTGTATCTTTGCACGAATACACAGGTTTATTAAAAAAACAATAGTAATATAATGCTATTAGTTAGTTTGCTGTAGTAGCTTGATAGCTTTGAACTGACTGAAGAACCGAAGTAAAGGCGCATATTTAACTAGTAACAATTATGCTTGGAGATGCGCGTGTCCAATAATTGTTTGAGCAGAAGGCGCTGATTAAGATTAGAGCGTTTAAGAAAACACTACGTCATCTATTGCATAATATCACAACACCTCCCCAAATAAACTACGACAAAAAATATATATACATATTAGCAACAATATTTTTTTGGAGGTCTCTTGGTTCTCGCTGATCGTCGTAGATTGTGTCGCCCGTACTCGTCTCCGGTTGGTAGTCTCGGATTGTTGCGTTGGTTCATCGAAGAAGAACTAGATGCGTGGTCAGTCCCGGCTGGAAGTGTTTCTGTAGGCAAAACGCTCGTTGGGATTTCACAGGGATCATCATCTTGATCCGAACCGTATCGAGGTCGAAGTTGATCAAGATGTCTTCTCCAAGTTGGTCGTCGAGGAATGACTCGTACATTGACGCTTCGTGTACCATGGACTTTCGTAACTATCGCAGGCACCCATCGTGGGTCACGATCTCTTCTAGGGCCGAAGTACAGTGCGTAACAAGGGTCTCCTAGTGAGTAATGATGTTCGACTTTCGAAACCACTTCCGAGTCTTCAGCATTTGAATGCTTGCTCGCTTGTCTTGACTGTCTTCCCTGCAGGAGATGCGGAATGGATGGAACCAAAGTGTCAATTTTGGTGCGTATTCTTCTTCCATTCAACAATTCGCTTGGTGACAGTCCCGATGCAAAAGGAATTCTTCTATATTGCATTAGAAATTCTTGCAAAGCTTCCTTTGGAGGTAACGAGGATTTTCTCAATGCCTGTTTGAACGATTGTATCAAACGCTCGGCAGCACCGTTTGTTGCTGGATGATAAGGTGCTCCGGTGAGATGTACAATGCCTCGTTGTTTGCACCAAGCTTGGAACTCTTGAGACATGAATGTTGTGGCATTATCGGTCACCAACGTGTGGGGATATCCGAAATGAGCAAATTCTTGTTCAAGTATAGCAGTAGTACTTTTCGAAGACGTTGAGGTTGTTGGATGAATGCAAGGATATTTTGAATAAGCGTCTACAAGGACTAACCAGTTTCTTCCCAGAAAGTTGATCGCATGGTCCAAGTGGAGTCTTGACCATGGTTTTTCTGGCATCATCCACGGATGGATTGAAGGTTTATCCGGCTTATTTTGAAATTGGCCACAGGAAGTGCATTTTCGACATAAATCCTCAATGTCAAAGTCAATTCTAGGCCAATAGACAGTTGACCTGGCAAGTTGTTTCATCCGTTGCATGCCGAAATGTCCAAGGTGTAATAATTTAAGAATATGATTACGTAGGGTTGAAGGAATTATTACCCGTAAGCCGTAAAAAACGCAACCATTCTCTGTTGACAACGAATTTTCCAACTTTTTGAAGTCTTTAAGCTCTTCCGAAAATGCATGCGGCCATCCTTCCTTCACAAATCGCATTAGTTGGGAAAGAATTGGATCCTTGGCAGTCTCTCTGACCACAAGCAATGGATTGTCAGGATTGATTTGACGACTGATTGTTCGAACTAAACAAACGCTATCGACATCATCTTCCATCTCCTCCCCATCAAAACTTGTGTCATTTGAAAATGGCAAGCGACTAAGAGCATCGGCATTGCCATGGTCCTTGCTTCTACGGTATTCCACCGTGTAGTCATATTGATGGACTAGTAATGCCCATCGTGCAAGTCGATTCGCGGCCATTGCAGGAGTACCTTTATCAGGGGCAAACAAGGTCACTAAAGGTTTGTGATCGGTAACCACAATGAACTTACGACCGTAGAGAAACTGATGAAATTTCTTCAAAGCGTACACTAAGGATAGTGCTTCTTTCTGTATTTGGCTGTAGCGTCTTTGTGTTGCCGATAAGATTTTAGAAATATTGAGAATCGGACGCTCGCTTCCGTCTGCAAAGCGATGAAATAATACCGCTCCAATTCCGCATTCTGAGGCGTCACAAGATAAACCCAACGGAAGAGATGGGTCATAGTGCGCAAGTACAGTCTCTGTGCATAGTAACCGTTTGATCTTTTTGAAAGATGTCGCTTCTTCTTCACCCCACTTCCACTGTTGTCCTTTGCGTGTAAGCTTGTACAACGGCTCGGTGATTTCCGAAAAATATGGAGGTAAGAATTTAGAATAAAACTGCACAGATGCTAAAAAAGATTTTAACGTAGAAATGTTCTTGGGTGTAGGCATTTCTAGTATGGCATCAACTTTGGACCCTTTTGCAATTCCTCGACTTGATAAAGTGTGACCCAGGTAATCAATTGATACTTGGGCGAAAACACATTTCTCACGGTTGCAGCGAAGACCTTTTTCTTCTAGTCTTTTGAACAAAGCTCGCAGGTTCATCAAATGATCTTTTGCGTTGTCACCACTTACCAAAATATCATCGAAATACACGGCAACTCCTCGCAAATTTTGCGTTAACTGTTCCATGATTTCTTGGAAATACCCTGGTGCGGATTTAATTCCGAAAGGAAGTCTTTTCTGCAGTAAAACCCCTTTGTGAGTGCTGAGAGCCAGCTTCTTCTGGCTGTCAGGAGAAAGACAGATTTGATTATATGCATTAGCTAGATCAATCTTACTAAAGCAGTAACCACGTCCTAGCTTGCGCATTAGATCTTCTGGGAGAGGGATTGGTTGACGATGGTCTTCCAGTTGCGAGTTTACAGTCACCGAATAATCTCCACAAACTCGGATGCTTGCTTTTGCTTGACCTGGCAAAGGAGACTTTCGAATAGGAACCACGGGGGTGCCGTACGAGTTAAAATCTGTAAGCTCCCATACACCTCTCTTAATTCCTGCTTCGTATGCTTCGTTTAAATCTTGTAGGATTGAGAACGGAACAGGTCTTGGCTTCTTGAAAATAGGTTTAGCTTCAGGTTTAAACCGTATGTCCAGTGAAAAATCTTTTAGACAACCCAATGTAGATTCAAATAAAGTAGGAAACTCTCCACATAATTGAATACATGCCGCATCTAAAGAGTTTTCTGGACCAGTTGTAGTGACGTGCTCTATCGTTGCAGTAGATTCAGCACAACTTAGGTTTTCTCTGAAGTGATCAGTTAAGTTGGTGAGTTTCAACTTCATCATCGCCAGACGACCTAGTAAATTTAGATTGGGCACCTTAGTGACAATTACAGGAAAGGTCACGTCAGGTGATTTTCCATCAATACTTGCAGTTGATTGGAATTGTCCCACGACGGGTAGCGGGCTACCTTCAGCAACTTGATATTGAACTGATACAGGTTGTAAGAGTGGGTTTACCCAGCGTTTGCCACGTCGCTTCACAGCAAAATGTGTCACTGGCTCCGCTATCAATTTCAAACTTAATTCTGTGGTCATTAAGTCTAATAGTTTGATAGATGGGTGAAACAGAACATTGGACTTTGTGCACCAACTGTTGTTTCACAAGCTTATTATTTCTTAGTCGAGACATGCATACAGATTGCAGATGACCTGTTTTCTTGCAGAAGCTGCAAATAGCTTTAATGTGGGGACAAGCTTTGCTGAAATGTCCAGAATTTCCACACCTGAAGCAGGCGGTTTTCTTTTCTTGCGTTTTGGAAGTTTTGGACTTTGCGTGATAAACTTTCTGCACCGACGTAGAAGGTTGACCGTGTACGGTTTCCTTTGCTACCTTGGCTGCTTCTTCCACTTCTTGAGCCACTCTGATGGCGTTGCTAAACTTCAGTTCATCGTCCTTGAGCTTGAAGAGTGTCTTCAAAACTGCTTCGTTGTCTACTGAACAGATAAATTTAGTTCGCAAGGCTTCATCTAATGGATCTTTAATGGATTGAAAATCACACGTAGCTGCATCTTGTCGTATTCTGCTTGCCAGTTCAGGAATAGTTTCGCCAGGTTTGCGTTTCATGTCAGACCAAAACTTGAAACGTTCTCTTGACAACAAATCGTTTTGGGTCAAATTGCTCTGCCATAAACGTCTGAATATCATTCATTGTTAGCTCATGTATGCTTTTGACAGGTTGTTGCTGAGCCGCTAAGTTGCTAAGCATTTTGTAAACGGAGTTAGATTGGTTGGTAAGAAAAATTTGTGCTTGCTTGTTGTCGGGAATAGAGTTAGCAGTGACGAATGTTCGGAACCTTGCCAAATAATCAGTCCATAACTCAGATGTGGAATTGAATGGTTGAAAACTTGTCATCGGTGTTGGAACATTTTCTCGCCGGTTGTTCAAGCTGCTTTGTAAAGTTTTCAGCTGCTCTTGAAGCATTGACATTTGCTCTTGGTGTTGCTTGTTCTGCTCTTGGTGTTGCTTATTTAACAACAAAATCAGTTCAGAAATTTCACTCATATCGACAATTCAAGCTTTAATGCAAATTCAACAAATTTTCTTTTTTTCTTTCTTGACGCAGTTGAGTTCCTTGAATCCTCGTCGCCACTTTTGCCTGTTGTATCTTTGCACGAATACACAGGTTTATTAAAAAAACAATAGTAAATATTCACAAAAGTACTTAGCCAAAAAACAACCGTATTGAAATATAATGCTATTAGTTAGTTTGCTGTAGTAGCTTGATAGCTTTGAACTGACTGAAGAACCGAAGTAAAGGCGCATATTTAACTAGTAACAATTATGCTTGGAGATGCGCGTGTCCAATAATTGTTTGAGCAGAAGGCGCTGATTAAGATTAGAGCGTTTAAGAAAACACTACGTCATCTATTGCATAATATCACAACACACTTTGACCTAATTTTGGTTAACTTTTTATTTTGTTAAATTTTGGCTTTATTTTGACTTAAAGATTTTGACTCGTTATAGAAGTTATACGGACAAATATCGTCTACAATGTTTCCAGAGCCGCAATTTGCATTAGTTTAAGAAAGTTCAATTGGATTTTATCGTCAGCAGAATGATAAAAATCTCAATTTGCCTTGTAAAGTAATCCACATTTAGTCGTTTACAAACACAACGAAAAAGCTTTCGTCTGGGTTACGATTAATCTGTACCAAATCATTTACAAAACTAATTTTATGCATCAGAAATTCTTATTTTACTGTAAAGGTTTTTAACAAAGACGCATTAAAAGACACGTTTATCGTTTAATTGCATGAGGATAATGCTTTATTTTTACCGAATTTCGTATTGGCCGACATTTTTCAAAACAGTACGAAGAGATCCTCAGAAAATGCCCAAAATTGGTAGAACATTTTAAAACATATAAAAATTATATTGCTAATTCAAAGTTGATAAATAGAAAAAATACAAAGAATAAGAGTGACACTAAGGGGTGGCAGCCCCCAAAATTTAATAATTTTTGGTAGACTATAGCAGGGGTCGGCAACCTTTTCAACGCAGTGTGCCAGTTTTTGAATTTTGTTAGCTGCGCGTGCCAAACTATTTTTGATAATATAGTACAGGGGTGGGCAACGTTTTCTTTCCAGTGTGCCAAGTTGTGAAATTCAATGTCAAAATATACGTTTTGTTCCGATGTCTTCACTTCGATTTCATCTCCGATTTCCCTATTTTTCTCCTAAAATCAGGATGTTCTCTAAAAAAGAAAAAAAAAAGGTCTTCACTTCGATTTCATCTCTGATTTCCCTACTTTTCTCCCAAAATCAGGATGTTCTCTAAAAAAAAAGGTCTTCACTTCGATTTCATCTCTGATTTCCCTATTTTTCTCCCAAAATCAGGGTGATCTCTAAAAAAAACAAAAGGTCCGTAAACGTGTTTTTGAAAAATATTCACGACGCCGCGTGCCGTATAAAATCACCTCGCGTGCCGCATAAAATCACCTCGCGTGCCAAGATTGGCACGCGTGCCGGGGGTTGCCGACCCCTGGACTATAGATTATAGAAACAAAGTACGCTAAGTAGTTATAGCTGCTAGACAAATTACTAAAATAAGTAAGAAATTAATATTCTGTAATTTAATTTTGATAAGGTAAAATTTTGACAAATGTTGGCATTATTTAACTCATAAAGAGATTTCCGGGCAACCAAACTAACGTTATTTAAGTTTCATGACGTAACAAATCCCTGAAAAAATTTAACCTTTATTGACTTTAGCTATATAATGCAGCCGATGCTTATTTTTACAGAGAGAAAAAGACAGTTATTTATTGGAAACACTTTCCTCGTTACTGAACAACCAAGAAACTGAACAGGCCAAAATTTTTATTGTGATAATGATTGCTGAAACAAATTTAACATATGTGAAAGAGACGACCAAGGAAATCAACAAAACTTTTCACAACCATTCTCGTTTTCACCAATTAAAGGTTTTCAGAAAAACAATTTTGTTATTATTATCATATTATCTATTTATTCTTCTGACTCGCAGGACAAAGTCGTAGGTCTTGTTAAAGTTATGAAAATCGTCAAAAAGTTACCCTGATTTCCTCTCGGACGGACAGTCAATTAGCAGAAGCCCTACCACAAAGTGGCTTATATATGGGCTACAACAAAATGATTTAGCCTTGTACAGACCCTAATCGCGCTCTTTTACAACCTCGCTCATTGTAACTACTCTGTCCCGCTTCCAACAATCAAACAGAGTTTGTTCATGGAAGGTGCCTTCTGTCCTTGAAAAACATAACTTATTTTAAAGCATAAAAATTTATCGAGGCATGTCCAGAAAAAAATTTATTTTATCTCTTAGAAGTCGAAACATGGTTTTATAGTTTATTTTTCAATATTACTCTTTATTGCTATTATAATGTAATTGATACTTTCGCATTTTTTGAGGCAGTGTTTTTCAACCAGCCTTTTAACACATCGCAGTTTAACAGACTGTAAGCCCATATCATTGTTCTTTTTATTAATTTTATTAATTTAATTCAAAAAATTTTTTTTCTTTCCAAATTTTTGTTAGTTTATTTTAATTTATGTTTTATTTGACTATTGAACAAGCAGAAGTAAGCACACTTCAAACTGATGAGTTACAACAACAAGAATAAACAAAAAAAGAAACGAAATTAACCAAAAAAATATTCGTTCGTCACAATCTCAACGGCAAACTCCGAAAAGGCCGAGAAAAATTGATGAACGGTCGATGATTAATCACAATTTACTTCGGAAATGAGATCAAAGCAAATTCAAATTGATCTAACGAAAGTAAAGATCTAAAAATTTAGGTCTTTACTTTAAATTAAAAGCCAACATGTTTTTCTTCGAAAGTGCAGGAAGATCTTTTTCAAGTTTTCACTTCACTTTTAAAGAAAAAAACATCTCATGTTACAGTTCAAGTTGGAATGCCTTTTTTAGTTCATTTTCGTGTTAAAAATTGTTTTTTTGCTTCCATTACAATGCAAACTACA
This sequence comes from Diplosoma virens, assembly GCA_963680785.1. NCBI lineage: Eukaryota > Metazoa > Chordata > Ascidiacea > Aplousobranchia > Didemnidae > Diplosoma > Diplosoma virens. The sequence goes on from OY796883.1 coordinate 27,867,091, forward strand.
GATTTTTGGAAAAATGTAGGATAATTGCTATGAAAAAAGTTAAAAAACACTGCTTTATTCGACATGCATTACTTTATGTGGTGCTATGTCATAGTCGGTGTAAAACATTTTTTTGCAGGTTATCAGCCCTCCTGAAAATTATTATCCCAATTGGACTGAAGTTGTTGAACGATCGCTAGGTGATGATTTCTCGCGTTCCAAATGGCGGTCGAAGCAGAATTTAGACCAAGTCTTCCTTATGATGTACATTTATCAACATTCTCCGACTTACTACCTCATGTTGGAAGATGACGTGTTTGCAAGAAAGGAATATATTTATAAAATCTTCAAAGTGAGTTTGAAGAAAATTGTATGCAAATAAATTCCAAAGCGATATTTTGTGCTGCTTTATACGTGAGCTTTTGAAAAAATTAGGTTTTTTTTAAAAAGAAAACATAAACCTAGATTTAAATTTTTTAAACAACTCATGGTCTTACTAGTTTTTTCTAAAAAATAATTTATTCTTTATAGTTTATCAATCAGGTTGTAACATATTCAGACTGTTCACAAACACCGTCGTAATAATTGGTTTTTGATTTCGTTTTGTTCACTGGGTGCAATTGGAAAGCTTTTCAAGACCTCCACTCTTCCGTCTCTTGCGTCTTTCATTCACATTTTCTGGAATAAAAAACCTCTCGATTGGCTATTAGTAAGTTGAATTTTTTGCGAAATTTTCAAACAGTTTTGTTGTTGCTTTTTTTTATACTTATTTATTTTCATTTTATTCCGCACTAAAGGTTCACTTGATAGCTCAAATAACCAAACTTGAACTAAGTTTACTTGATAGCTTAAATAGTTAAATAGTTTAATAGCTTGATAGCTATATGTTTTAGGTCGATTACGCAAATGTTGCGTATTGCGGAATTGACGATTCTGAAAAGCAATGTCGCTGGAAGCGAAATGCGAAAAGTCCCTTTCTTTCCCCGTCACTGTTTCAACACATTGGAAAGTGAGTTGTATTGTTGTCGGCAGCGTGGTCGAATGGTTAGAACGGTCTCGGTTCAAAACCTAATTGACCATTCTGTTGTGCCCTTGGGAAAGACACTTTACGGCAGGAATGTTAGCCGCATGCAATCTTCGAGCTTTCATCAATAATTGTCATATTTTGTAAGGTTTTTACCTAAAGTTAATACATTTTTTCTAAACAAGCACAGACGTGTGATCAAAAATTTATTAATTTAGCTAAAAAGGTGATAAATTACAACAAAATATTGCATAATTTTTTTAAATAATTAACTTACAGACCACAAAATTTTTTAATTTAACATTAATTTTATTTGCCCCAACAGACTGTTTCGCCTGCCTGGGTTCGTCAGGGGGCGGTTAAAAATCTGAAAAAACAAAATAAATAAATAAAAATACAGTTTAAACGAAGCGCTTGAATTCCGGCGGAAAAGCGTAAAACAACAACAAGAGAAAAACTACGGTTATAATGTTAATCGATAAATGAATTTTATTGCCAAAGAAAAAGTGTTTTATACGTAGCTCGCTCTATTGTTTGAAAATAATGGGTAAATATAAAAAGTTTGCATTAAAAATGCGTTAAAATTAGATTAAATAGTCAGCACATTGGAAATACGATAAAAAGATGCTAAAAAAATGCGTTTAAAAATGACAATTATTAGGGTACGGATTAAAAGTTAAAACAGTAAATTTTTTTACAGGGTATAATTTAAGAATATTTTTAGTTCGGTAAGTATGTAGTGTAGAGATGGGTTGTTGTATTTGCTGATCAAGAAAGTGGATAAAGGTGCGATGTAGAAATAAGATAAACCGAGTTTGTAAATGTATTTATTAACTGCCTTTGTAATTAAAATTTTGTAATTTAAATTTACTTCGATGTCTACATTTTGAGACCAACTCCAAGCGTTTATTCAGTTATTTATTTGGGTCAGCCTGGAATATTTGTAATTTTTCTGATAAGCATAAGTTGCATGTTTTTGAACCACATTGGTATGGAATTGCCTGTTGCACGATTTTCCATCTTATTTCTGGCGATAGTCCTGATTGTTTTAATTTCCAAACGGCTTTAGATAGTTCGGTGGAGTTAATTTTTCTACTGTCTTTAAAAGATTGGTTATGGTTATTGTATCGGAGTTTAAATAATGTTTCGCAGCTGCCGTAATAAAACTTGTCAGTTTCACCAGTTTTTAGGGAGGTTTTGTAAACTATTGAGTTTCTGCAACATTTTCCGTTAAGTGGGCAGTTTTTATCTGATCTGCAGTTGCATTGTTTGACGTCTACTTTGTTGTCCGAGTTGTTTAGGCGTAAAGTGTTTCGCTTATTTATCATAGATTTCACATTTGGCATGCAACTATAGCTCAGTTTTATGTTGTTTTTGTTAAAAATTTTGTGGTATTTGTTGCTGGGTGGAAAGTGTTTATTGAGAAGGGTAAAAAATTCTTTGCTAATGTTAGTGGTGACTTCATCATTAAAAGGAGGGTTGAACCAAATAATCTTTCTTGTTCTGTTTCTTGATCGGTTTTTTGAGGTTGAGTTGAATTGATCTGTTTGTTTTGGTTCTTCTTTTACATAGGTTAATTTTTCTCTGTATTCGCTTTTTTCAAAGGCTAGTTGATATTCCGGGATTGTTTTATCAAATTCTTGTAAGCTGCATAATTTTTTTATATTTTTTAGTAAAAACACAGCCTTTTTAGTGTTATATATTTATGTTTTCATTAAAAAAACAACAATTGTGTATATATATTTTTTCATACCAAAAGTTTATTCATAAATGTTTCTGATAATTGTATAATTAATGATTTTTTTATAATAAATACAGCAAGTTGAAATAATAATGAAATGCAAAAAATTGGCATGTAAATGTCATTTAATATTTAAAACAACAACAACACCTCGTCCGGCTCATAAATTACGTCGCAATATATGTTGCAAACCACACATATCTAAAAAATATGCTATAAAAATAGATCAAAAATTGCATGCGGCCCTGGGCACAATTCCCAATATGCAATGTGGCTCCTGGAAGCCGGCGAGTTTGACACCCCCTGCTTTACAGCACTTTCCTCATACTTGGTGGTCTTGGCAAGCAGTTTTAAATTTCAGTCATATCTTTATAAAACTAAAAAATTTTAATCTGACAGCAATATCTTGGCATTTACGGAAGCAGGTCGGGGTAATTACTTGCCCTATATATTAGCGCCTCCGTTGCTTTCCTAGAAGATAAAAATAGAGATAATATGAAGCGAAAAATAAAGTTCTGTAAATTTTTTTCATATCATAAAATATTTTTTTAATAGTCATAGAGAGTGCTGAGACCACAAAGGCCCAAAGGAGGACGAGAGGCATCTTCTTATTTCTTTTGTTGTAACTTACAGAAAATTAATAAAACTGACTGTACTTCTTCAATTGGCCATTATGGCATGGTTGCTGCTGTCTGTTTTCAGGGGATTCGTCAATCTAGGTAAACATTGTACACATTTTAAGAATTTGTCATTAAGTCTTTTCCCAAACCACAACGAAAATCACTTAAACTCGCTTTCTTCTACTCGCACGTCATAGTGTTTGCTATTCAACCGACAAATTGGATTTATACACTAAGAAAGTTAATAAATCTACTCCCCAAACTTTTTTCTTAAACCACTATCCAAGAAATTTTTCTTTGTTACCATTACAAGCTAACAATCTCTATTCAAGATTTGTACTGTCGACTTCCAATTACGAATTACACTTAAAAATTCGTAGTTTGCTTAAAGCCAATTTTACACCCAATTATTTTCTTTTTAGATTAGAGTTTTATTTATTTATTTATTTACTAATTCTTCTATTAAGCTAACCCTGTTATATTTTTATAGATATTCTTCACTGAATGGCAAAGTACAAGAACTTAAAGATGATTGGTTTAATAGAACACCACCGGCAATCGTACAAGATCCTAGGAAATAAAATCTGAAATAGTTTTCCTACTTGCAAAAATGAATAGATCTATTTTTCAAAAGAATAATGATATTTTTCGTTGATTAATGTTGGTAGGGTATTTGAACTTTTTTTAAACGGGGTTGATTCGGTTTATAGTTTTGTATGTTGCAGAATTCGGAAAAATAATTTTATTAACATATTATAGCGTATAGAACCAAATTAGTTTAAAAATGATCATGTGACAATTTACGAGTTCTTAAAAAGTACTGGTCGACACAGTTTTCCCAAAGAACTAACTTTTTCGAATTCCGCTCACTGTGCCCTATTCTGTTCTGTTATTACCGACGCAACTTTCTTTTATAACTTTTCTTTGAGGGTCGGTTCAAAATAGATGCGAACTCGGAAACGCGTAAACTTTAAAAGCGTTGCCGTAAATCGCGTTATCCCCTTGCGTTTTTTGGTTTTAGTCTAAACCAGTGGTATTTAACCTTTTTTATATGGCGGCACACTATTCAGCTATTTAAATTTTCGCGGCACACTCTTTATATTGGTTAGTAATGAAAAGGTCTTCACTAAAAATTTGTCAATGATTTCTCAATTTTCGTCCCAAAATCATGGTGATCTCTAAAAAAAAAAGCTTTTCACCTGAACTCACGCTCTTTCTTTCCCTCCGAATCTCACGTACAAAAACGGCAAAATTCGACGTCCCTGAATAGTTTTTTTCCAAAATCTTTCGCGACACACCTGGAGACCTCTCACGACACACTAGTGTGCCGCGACACACCGGTTGGAAACCACTATTCTAAACAATACTAAAAAGTTAAAATATTTTAACTTCGATATTTTTCCTCAGAGCAAGAAAAATATTTGCGTTTTGGGAATTTTCACACTTTTCGCTTTTAATATAAACAATCTTTCCATTTTATTTTTTCGCGCTTTTTGCCACACGCTTTACTATAGTTCCGTATCCGCTTTCAACCTGAACCGATCTTAATGGTTAGTTCCGTATCCGCTTTCAACCTGAACCGATCTTAATGGTTAGTTCCGTATCCGCTCTCAACCTGAACCGATCTTAATGGTTATTGAAGATAGACTTTACGTTGAGCTTGTGGAAGCACATACCAGAATGCACACCCTTGTTTACTATTTCAACAACAAGGTCCATATCATGTTCTCATTTAGCTTTTATTTTTGTATTTAGACGAAATACCTTGGCTTAGTTGTGGGAGCGCGTGAAGTTTTTTTGTGCTTTCGCTCCCAGAGCTAAGCCAGTAATCATTTGTTTTAAGTTTTGAATCACACAAAAACGTGTTAATTAGCTAATAACTATTAAATCTACTGAAAAAAATTGTTTGTCTTAAAGCTAAAAATATCTAAAAGTATTTGTGTATGGAACATTTGCCGTAAATATTTTTGCCGTAAGAAGAACTCGCCACAGAAATTTTCCCCGTAGGAAAGTTTGCCGCGTAGGATTTTTGCCGCAAGACAATTTCGCCGCATTTTTTTAATATGCGAACTACGTTGTTATCAAGTATATTTGGGTTAAGGTGAGGGAGAGTTCCCACGGCGAAAACTCCTGAGGCGTGTTTTTTATGGTAAAAATGTTTTCGTCATTTGTTCCTAGACTCAAAAGCATCATGTTATAGTGTATTTTTCATGTCGTTGTCTTCAAGTAGTTTTTACTTAGAAAATACAACTTTGATTATTTTTTGTTTTTGTTTTTTATTTTGATAATGATTCAAAATTACGTAGAGATAAAAAATTAAAGCTTCACAATTAGCCTATGCTAAATAAATAAAAGCTTCGCTTTAATCTTTATGCCACCGTGCTAAACAAATCTTTTTTTTGTGGGCCCGCCCCGTAATTAAACTATGAATGCTAAACTATGAGCCACAACCCCCTTACTTTAGTTTCTTAAAATAAATTATTCAAAAATGATTACTAAAATCTCTTAATAGTCAAAAAGGTTTGTTACGCTTTTTTACCAAGATGCGAAGCTACAGTATATTGCATTTCTACTGTACAGTATTATTCGTACCAATTGGTTTTTCCTATCTAACCATGACTCATATACATGCTTTTTTTAAACAATTATTTTTATGTAATTGATTTCAATTTTTTTTTTTTACAATATCTTACATTTTTAACCTTCATGTTTCTTTCATTAATTTAGTTTTATATTTTTTAAAATGCTACAGTTAACAAGATTAACAATGATTATAGTATTGTTGAAACTCGAAAATTTTTTTGCAACATTAAAAAATAGGAAAAACACTGAATTAGACTACTTAAAACTAATCACGCTTTTTTATGTAATTAAAAGTTAATTTTATTTTCTTTTAATCAAATCGCCCAAAAATTGTTTTGCTGAGCTTTTTTAAAATATAGGCTATCATATTCAAAGTTCTAATGCATTCTTGAATTTATTTTATCATGAGAAAGCGTATTAATGCTTTGTGAAGGAAAGCTACGCTGGGATAATTCTCAACGCGGCAAAATATTAATATATCGCTTTTTGGATAAGATCAATTGGTAAATTTTTTCGAATACTTAATCGGGTACTTTTTTGTTTTACGTAAGACATCAGAAACGTGAGTAATAAAGGGAATAACAAAGAGAATCGGCTTTTTATTCCAAAAAGTGTAAACGAATGACCAAGAAAGAGTTCAGCGCCTGAAAAGCTCGTCTAAAGGCCCGTTTCCACTACGAGCGTGGAAAAGAGCATTCTTTCTCTCTTTTATTGATCTTCGATTGAAGCGAGCGGTTAAAATTGAAGCGAGCGCAAAAAAATCAATAAAACAAACAAAGAATGCTCTTTTGCACGCTCGTAGTGGAAATGGGCCTTAATGCGCTCAAGAACAAAAAAAAATCTTTTTTAGAATTTTCTTTTATTTCCTAAATACTAATTTAAATTTCAGCTTATTGTTTTAATCTCAAGACATAAAGAAAAAGTTAGTGGAAGTTAGCATTGTCAGTGCAAAGACCAAACAAAGATCATTCTATTTAGTTTGATAAGAACAGCACTGAAAATCACACAAGAAATGACCTCACTGCAAATATCAAAACGCTTTTTCCTGAGCCGAACGGTTCCTTTAGCGTTAATAAATTGGAATTTCAATACCAGTTGCGATGGTTAAGCAATAAGAATTTTAAATCAATCGTAACAGAAATTTCATTTATAGATTTAAATTCTAAAGCAGGGTTTCCCAAACTTTTAGTTCATCGGTACCTTTTGGACACTTTATAGGTTTGCATGTAACCCCAAAATTTTGTTACGTTTGTCTAATAAAAAAAGGTTTTCACTTAGAATCAGTCTCGGATTTTAAAATTCCGGCCAAAAAAAGAAAAGGTCTTCACTTTTTCACTACATTAACTTGTTTAAATTAAAAATAATTTTCTGGATTCTATAATTTCTGACATTTGGGTCTATTTTAAAATCAGTAAACTTAAGTTAAACAAGGATATTCTTTCACATCTAATGTACCCCTTAAAAAGTCAAAATGTGCTCCAGTTTGGAAACCCCTGTTCTAAAAGATGACTCCTGTTGAAAATTTACATAACATTAAAAATGTTTAGAAGCATTTAAAGAGAATAGCATTAAAATAAACAAAAAAATCACTTTAAGTTTTTTTAATAGACCTCAAAAAAACCACTTGAATTAGTAATTTGTTTTAAAATAACTTTGAACACAATGCATAAACTGCTTTTAGCTTTTGTTGACCAACAGCAATAAAAAACCCGGCACTTTAAAAAATACTAATTCTGAGTGAATGGTTAACAAAGCATTAAGGCTCGTTTCCATTACGAGGGTGAAAAAGAGCATTCTTTGTTTCTTTTATTGATCTTCGATTGAAGCGAGCGGTTAAAATTGAAGCGAGCGCAAAAAAATCAATAAAACAAACAAAGAATGCTCTTTTGCACGCTTGTAGTGGAAACGGGCCTTAATGCTTTGTTAACCATTCACTCAGAATTAGTATTTTTTAAAGTGCCAGGTTTTTTATTGCTGTTTGTCAACAAAAGCTAAAAGCAGTTTATAAATTGTGTTCAAGTTATTTTAAAACAAATTACTAATTCAAGTGGATGAACTTGACTAATGCTCTGGCGTATATTTTTTGATTTTAAATTTACCGGACATTGAATTATTTATTAATACATATCGTCAGAGCAGGTTGCCGAACCCGAGACCCGCAAAGTCTATTATTGAAGCCTACCAAAGAATTTGTAATTACATAATCGATCAAATTATTGTAATGCTTTGAATCAATCCAATAACTCGCAAAAAAATCGGAATAAATAGGCTAATTTTCGTCCCACTAGAGATTTTTCGCTTTATAAAAGAATAAAACACGTAGATATATCAAACTGGTGACCTTTTTTGTTTGGTCTTTAACTAAATTTATAGTCCGAATTCCTGTTATCAAAGAGTTTCATTCAAAAATAACACATTAAAAATAAGTAAAGACAAAAAAGAAGATACTTTGATTTTTGCACCGATTGCGACTCGTAATAAACTTTTCGACAAAAGTTGGACCATAATGGTTAAAAGATTGAGCATCCCTGCGTCAGAGTATAAAACAACCTAACATTTTCTAAAACAGTCATTATCATCAAAATGAATTTCTACCGAGGGTAATTTGGGATTTTATATTGATTTTGTCACAACTTACGACACCGACATTGTTTCTTACAAAATTATTTAATTTATAATACGAATTTTGACATTAGAATATCGGTATCATAACATCGGTACAACCAATCATAGCCGTTTCTGCCGGGGGGCAGGGAGGGCAAATGCTCACACAAGTTTCTAAGATTTGGGCAAAATTAAAATTTTTCAGTCAGTGACAAGAAAATATTTGGGCAAAGTCAAAAATTTTAGGACAGTGACAATGATCAAACTGCAAAAAATAGTTACCAAATTTAGGTGACGACTTTTTTTTTGTGGAGAACACCTTACTTTTGGGTCGAAAATTGAAAAATATGAGACTGAATTCAAGTAAAGACTTTTCTTTTTTTTTAGAGATCACTATGATTTTAGGACAAAATTTGTTCTTGGTTTGCGAATCTCAGACAATTTTTTGTTCTATCCGTAATGTGCTAGAAAATTATGATTTGGGCAAACGTCACAAAATTTGCGCAAAACGTCATTGCCCCCATATTTTTTTGGCTGGTACGCCTATGCAACCAATTAATGATATTGCACTAAGCACAAACACAATATGTATGCTATTCGAATGTCTTTTGACTTTGTTTACGTAAATGTTCGATACAGTTCCCAGCATAATTCAAAAGTAGGGCGGAAGTTTTTTGATAATTTTCGATCACCTCAAGCAAATTGTGACAAATGTTTCTTAAAACTTCACTTTTTAAATGAATCTATATAGTTCGATTTTTTGGTCATTTTCATCAAACGCTCAGTGCAACAAAGAAAAATAGGCTATTCTATTTAAAGTTATTTCAAACATAAACTTAGGCCTACAAGGAGGAAAAACGAACGCACACCTATCTAGATATTGTACTGTACAGAAAGTAACATATAAAAATAAAATAGCTATTCACGCCAAGTCATTTATGCTAAATTTTAATACCTCTATTGGTATTAAACTTTTTGGATATAATATTGGTATTAATCAAACTTATAAGAACTTAAGATTTATGTATTTATTTGATCTTTATTTTTATCCTTCTGACTGGCGGGAAAGCGACAGATGCGCTAGTAGGCACATAAAGCAAGCAAGTACCCTCGCCTGCTTCCAAAGATGCCAAGATATTGGTGTCCGGTTGGAATACATTCAATAGACTTAGGCTCAATAGGAATTGTAATTTGATAAACTTGGACTCAAGAACTTATAGTTTTGGTGAACTCGAACATAGACTTATCTCGATCCAAGCACGAAACTCGGAATCGACAAGATTTATAATTTTTAAAAACTTGGACTTTAAGGTTGTTCGATTAGGACTGACTCAAGTCCTTCAAATGTTCAACCCGTTAACAACTTTGTTAGCAGAATAAAGTAGCATATAAAAAATGCTTTTGGAATATTGCATAATTTTCTACCTATTATACAGCTCAACAATTTTAAGTTCAGCGTAGTATAATAACATTTGAAGCATTATTGCAAAAAATCAAAGTTTTCTTTTATGAATTACTGTTTTTATTTGAACAATTCTCTCATTGTAAGTCTAATTTACTTAAATGTAATTTTTTACAAATCATTACTTTAAATATTACACTTGCTTTTTGTATTGTTAAATTGAATAACGCTCCTTAAAAGAATAATTTATTCAGTTGTCTGCATATTCTCTTACATAACGTTGATTATTTTTTTAGGGGGAGTAGGGGAAGGATGATCGTGATTTGCATTTTTGTGTGTATTTTTTATATTTTTATCGTTACATAAGTTATTAAACCTGAAATATATTATATCAATAATGATAATCACAGCAAAATTGTATCTTGGTATTTTTTAAAAGTCACCAGACTAACTATAGAACGTGATTTTATTGCGTTGTGTATTTTTTAACTATATTTTTTTATTTTATTTATGTTGCTTATACGATTGACCTTTGTTGTACCTTCTTCCTATTATTGTATAAAAGTATTTAAAAAATTTTTGGAAACATAGACTTTTTTCTCTTTTATTGAGTTTATGCAAGCCAAAAGCCAAACACTAACGATGCAAAAGATTCGTCCAAAACATCTAAAATTATAAAAGTGATAATTACGCAAATACTTTGATTACAACTGTATGATAAAATACCTAAATAATGAATCAGCAATCAAATCAGTTATCTGGAACGGTTTCAAATGTCGGCCAGTCTCTTTTACGCTCTACATTGCCTGATCGACAAGGTGGTGGAAGTAGTAACTTATCTCAGCAAATAATGATGACACCATCCAGCAGTGGACACCAAGTTAGTTTTTTTTTAAGTTATTAAAGGCTTATAATTTCAATTCTTTTTTAACAAGACTAAATTGCTTAGCATGTTAATATTAGATATTTTGGATCATTTTTAATGCAAAATTCTTGCTTTTATATTTTCTTTACTACTCATTCAAATTGCATTTTAATAAAGTTGGCAACAAAGCATATGACCCATAGATTCTATTTATTATTTTTAAAATGTGCAATTTTTTTCATTTATTTTTTTGGTTAATACAACAATGATAATTTTGGAATAAAAACTGTTACATTAATTAAAGTTTCTTGTGCATAATTACTAAATATATGTTTTTCTAATTATTTGCATATTTACTTTAATACATTTAAATCATTTATAAATTTTTTTAATCATTTTATGCCCCTAATTTGCCAGGCAACATTGGAGGTATTAAACTTACATCAATCTTCAAGCAATTACTCTCAACTGCTTTTGCAAAACCAAAGATATTGGTGTCCGGTTGAAGCTTTTAGAGGTGTTTTAAATTTTGTATTAAGATAAGACTGTGATTTTAAGCTGTTTGCTAAAATCACCAAGCAGAAAAAGAAGGTTCTTGTCTACTGTTCACTTTCCAAACTTCATAAGCTTTTAAATTTTATCTTAAAGCTAAAGCCTGTGTGGTTAGTATTGGTGGACAGTAAACAAGACTTGAAGAAAATGCAGTAAAGTAATCTTTTTTTAAGTAGATAGTAATGACAAAAGTAAAAATTGACTAACTATATTGATTGCCATCAACAAAAGCATTTTACTTACACCATGCTGCTGTCAAACCTATAAACATAACTAATCATAGTTTTAAAATTTTGATCTTGTTCACTATTTATTGTGCTTACTTTATAAACTTTTAAATTTTGGGTTATTAACAGCAAAGGGTGAAAGAGACTTAAAAATTCTTTAATTTTTGTGAAAGTTGTCAAATTAATAAGAATATAATTGAAGTTTGACAGTGTGTAAAGATCCAGTAGCAGACTTCCAAGTTTTTTTGATTCTTTTAAATATGGTAATGGCACTTTGGCATAAAATTATTTTATTGTTTACATGGTATGTTTACATTTAATATGGCACAATAGTCAAGGCTTTAAAAAGTACCATAGATCAGTGTTTTTCAACCGCTGTGCCATGGTGTGTGCCACAAGACTGTGCCAGGTGTTCCGCAGAAAATTGTCAAGTTTCATCTACAGTAGAACTTGTCTAATTTGTCATTGTTTAATTCGTCAATTTGTTCAAGTTGTCACTTTTTTCTTAGTCCTGGAAGAATTCTTATCTTTTGCATACATTTTAGTTTGTCTAATTTGCCATGGTCTAAATTGTCAATTTGCTCAATTCATCACCTCTTTCTTTCCCTGAGAAACATTTTGCTTGACTATTAGGTCATTTGCAGTTTTGCTTTTAATGCTTTAGCAATTAGTTAAAAAGATGTGGAAATTCAAAAAACAAAGGATCTTTATCTGGGAATTGTTGCACCTGGTAATTTTATTATCGACTTTATACCCGACTTCCCATCAAAAAAGATTCCCCTTTTGAGGACAGTCTTAAAATTCCTTAAAGAATTAAAAGGTGTATGATTAAATTGTTGAGTCTAGATAAAGTAAAGAATCAAAGAGTAATTAATTTTAAAAAAAAAATTTTTGTTATTTTTGCTAAAATTTTAGGCAGAATTGCGTCAAGGCAAGTAGTATTATAGTAAAAGTAATGGATAAATTTTAGAATAGAAGTCGAGAAGCCGAACTTGAACCTAACCAAAATAATGCTTTCCGGAAGAAATTCCTAGTACGAGCAGTGGTCAAAAAAAAAAAGCAAAAACAGTGATGCAAAGAAAATATAAATAAAGTTATCTTTTGTTTGGATTTATTTTCACTGTGGACACCATAAAACCTAATTCATTGTGGGTTGTATGTGGCAAAAAGCATGCAACAGTGCTATGGTCTCAAGCAAACTTAAACACCATCTGCAATTAAAACACTTGTCACTTGAAAACAAGCCGGCAGAGCATTTTCTTCATTTAATCAAATACTCAAGAGAAACAGGCCACCTTTATGAATAGAGCCATAAAAATATGAGAAAGCTCTCAAAGCTAGCTTTCAAGTACCTGAGCTTGTAGTCAAATAAAAAAACTGCACAGTATAGCAGAGCCATTAATAGTACCTGCCTGCAAAGCCATTGTAGAAGAAATGCTCAGCCCTGATGCGGTTTGAGGAGTAACTAAAGTCCCTCTCTCAGACAACACTATTAGCAGACATATTGATGACATGTCTGTAAATATCGAAACTATTGTTTTGGAAAAGATTTGCATTGGCAAATATTTTTCTCTGCAATTGGACAAGTACATAGATATAAGTAAAAATGTTCAACTATTGGCCAACATCTGTTTTGTGGATGGAGATACTATCAGGGAAAACTTCTTATTTTGCAAAATATTAGTAAAAACAACAGGAAAAGAAATTTTTTGTATTCTAACAGAATAATATCCTGAAAATGAAAATATTCAATGGAAAAACTTTATAAGTATCTGTACTGACAAGACCGCAGCTATGGTCAAACGAAATAAAGGTTTTGTCAGTAGAGTAAAGAAAAGGAACCAAAAGTTATCTTTAGACATTGCTTTTTGAACCACAAGGCACTTATTTCTTAAACTTTACCAGTAGATCTAATTTCTGTCTTAAATAATGTGGTGAGTATGGTATTTGTAAAGATGAGACCTGTAAAAAGTCATTTTTTTGCTCTATTGTGTGAGGAAATGGGAGCAGAGCATGCAATGTTACTGCTCCATACAGAGGTGAGATGGTTGTTGTGGGGCAAAGTGCTGGCCCATGTTTATGAGTTTCAGGAAGAGTTTTTAACTAATGAAAGGTCAGATTATGCACAGCTGCTTGCAAGTGATGAAAGTGTGCAAAGTTGGCATATCTGGCAGATATATTTTACCATCAGAATGAATTAAATATATGAATGCAACGCTGAAATGAAAATCTGATTACAAGTACTATAAAATGAATGGATTTCAGTCTAAGTTGCACTTCTGGTAACATACGTGGAAATTGGCAATCTTGAAATATTTCCACTCACCCCAAAACAGCAAAATGCCAATAATGCTGACTTTGTGAGATAATAAGCAAGCACTTGAAAACTTTCGAGGACAAACTGTCGTTTATTTTTCGTCAGCTTACACAGAATGTTTTGACTGGGTGAGGGACCCATATGGTTCATCTGCAGTTGTTGGACTTGACATGATATTGCAAGAGTAAGAGGAATTAACTGAACTTAGGTAAGATCTTTGTTAAAAGCTGTGTTTCTCAGAAGTACCTTTGAACAGTTTCTGGATAACTGCTGCGAAGGAATTCCCCATTCTCTCAAACAAAGCTGTTTCAATGTTGCTCCCGTTTTCAACAACATATTTGTGTGAGCTTAGCTTCTCAAACCTGACTGCTATAAAAACAAAGTACAAAGAATGATTGACAGCTGTCAAACAAGAGTTCTGCGTGTGCCTTTATTCTATTCCTGCCAGAATATCCAACTTGTGTTCATCCAAACAAGCCCAATATTCACACTAACTCAATTATGTTGAAACATAAATTCAAAATTAACTTTTTATTTTCTAACTTGTTATTTTTAACTTTATGTTAATAGTGTGCTGTGACATTTTTCTAAAGTAAAAAATGTACCACAGCCGAAAAAAGGTTGAAAAGTACTACCATAGGTAACTATACTTAATAGATTTAAGTTTTGTCTTTTTTTTTCTGTTTAGTTGAACAAAAAAATAACTAATGTTTGAAATTAAAGTTGAGCACTTTAAGTTAATTATTATTCATGCAATATTGTCAAAATTGAGCCAGAACTAGAGATTAAAATTTGTTTAAATCTAAGTTAAAAATTAGCATAATTTGAATTGTTAAAGTTTAGAGTATATTAAACTTGGAATAGCTTGTTTTCTAGTGGTTTAGTTAATGCAAACTATGTTTGCTTATTATTCAAAATATTTGACTGTCTTCTTTGTTTTGGAAAGATATACTGGAACGGGACGGTCCACTAAATGGCTGGACATGTTTCTATCAGCCATATTGCCAGGTTCTTATTGACATGTGAAAAAACACAGGCTACTTTTGGATAGTGATAAACAGGGCAAGATGTTATTAAATGCTCAGCTTCTTGCTTCTTTGTGCCACCCTCACAGACTGTCATAGAAGCCATACCTTATTTGTGCATTTCTGAGTGGAATAAACCAATGCTGGTTCAGAATTTGGTCAAGCCTGACCCATGCAGGTCTGGGAAAGATCAATCCCTAGTGGCATTAAGTTGATATCTTTAACTCTATGCGCCATCTTGATTTAATAGTGCAATGCATAGGCCAGGGAGTTTTTTAAAAAAAAAGCAAGAAAAATTTTTGCCAAGTTTATTAATTATGTTTGTCTTTATTTGTTTGAAGAGCGGTTCATATTTTATATCATCTAAAAGTTTTTTTTCTTTCTGATTAAAATGATATGCTATTTATAAAAATTCAATAAAAATTGAGTTAGTAATGAATAAAACTATTGACCCTAGTTTCTTCAAAACTTGTCTTTTTTTCTTCTTGTGCCACAGTGTGGCAAGATATTTCAACTTTTTTAGTCATTAACAGTAGCTAGAGATCTAAACTTTACATTGGAAAAATTTTTTCAAAATGTGAAGTAATGAACAATTTATTTGAAGAAGTTTGATCGACATTTTTTCATATCCTCGTGCACGTGAGTGATCTCAACAAGATTGTGTGTGTTTGCACATGCTTCAAAAAGTCACATGATCTAACTGAAACAAAAAAGAAAAGTCAACTAAGTCAGCTTCTAAACTAAACAAAATTATTACTAAATAAAAGCTAAATTGTTTCACGTTGTGGTTGAAATGATCGCACAGCGATAATAAAAAAAGTTTTTCCACATCAAAACACAGCAAATCATGCTTTGAAGCATAGCAATGTCGTCATCATTGTTGTTTGAATAGTATCCACTCCAGGTCATACACAACACAGGACTGGGGCCAAGGGTTTATCCTTTTACTACCCCAGACTGCTGCACTGCCTGGATCAGATGCCGGCAGTGATGTCATTAAGCCAGCATCGAGTTTCGTCATCCAAAACCATCAGACCTCGTGCTCCATGTGGTGCCAATGTATAGGCCACACTGTTAGTACATGGTCTGTGGTTTGCTCAGAGGCGCCACACTCGCAATTCGGTGAAGGAGTGAGACCCCATTTGTGGATGGACGAATGGAATTGCCCAACACCAGTCTGCAGGCGGTTGAGCTTAACCTAATAGCAATGCATTAACATTTATACAACGCATTAGAGAAAAAAGCTATCCTTCTGGGAAGGTTTCCCATCCTGGTGGCTTTTCTTAAAATACCTTCTGGGAAGGCTTCCTGGCACAAAAAAGTTAATAAATGTATGGAGTCTGGAGGTGTTTTCTCAACACTGCATGCTCCATTTATATTTCACCCATTGTGCTACTCTGGTGCCTGACTGAGCAGGGTAATTTAGCAGTTGCAGTGCAGCCAGGACTGAAGAGTAGAAGTAAGGAGTAAGAGGAGTCAGAGTTTTTCAAGGAGTAAGAGTAACAAAAAATATTCATTACTCCTTACTTCTCTACTGCATTATTGGTTTGCCATACTGTCTGGAATTTTTAGAACATTGTAATTGAAAAACCAAGACTGATTCCATGATTTTGTTATGAAAATGGAAAAATTTGAGACTGATTCCAAGTGAAGACCTTTTGTTTGTTTGTTTTTTGTTTCTGTTTTTTTAGAGAGCTCCATGATTTTGTTGCAGAAATGAAAAAATTTGAGACTGATTCTAAGTGGAGAAACTTAAAAAAGAAAGCTTACTCTGGAGTAGGAGAAGGATTAAGAAAAAACATTTTACTCTGGAGTAGGAATAGGAGTAAGAATCATCACTACTTCCCAGCCCTGCGCTGCACATGCTGCACCTATAGAGAACATGCCCCTGTGCTACAAAATCTAAAACCCATCATGGTCCTAAAACAAATAGTCTATTTAAGGAAGCAGCGAGATAAAAAAGGCTGAAAAGCACTAGCCTGGCAGTGTGTATAATTTTAACTGAAAGTAAGTTGTGTTGCAAGTCTTGAAATTAGAAGTAGTAAGCTTGATGCTAATGTATTGTACTACTACTACAACTACATAGTAGCCAAGATTAATTTATGTAAATTTTATCATTGCATTTTCTTTGTTTTGTTAGTTGTTAATAACAAGAAAAAGAAAATTTTCTGGGGACTATGTTAGATTTGGTTTTACCATTTGTGTTGATAAAGATGGAATCCAAAAACCACACTGCTTTCTCTGTGGCAAAGAGACCAGCAAAATTGAAGTTCCATATGGAAAATCCACATCCCAGTAAGCCAATGATTTAATTGATGTAATGAGAAGAAAAAAAGCTTGCTTTTATTTTTGTGGAACATTGGAGAGAATGGGGTTTGGAAAAGTTCCCCAACCAAAGAAGCTTTATGCCAAGTCGCTTATAATGAGGCAAAGCAGAGAAAGCCTCATACAATTGCCAAAAATTTAATCAAACCTTGTGCCTTGGAAATGATGGATCTAGAAAAAAAAAGAAAAAGATAAGATATGAGAAATTCCATTATCAAACCATACAATTTCAAAAAATTTTTTGATTTATGTCTGTAGACATGTTTGATCAAATTATCCAAGAAATAATTTTACTTTTTTCAATCCAATTGGATGAAAGCTGTAATGAAGCTGTGTACAATATTGTTGGTTTGCTGCAGTGAAAACAAAAATTTCATTACAGAAGATTTTTTGTTCTATGAGCCTTTGACAAATAACACAAATGGCACTGATGTGTGTTAGTTAGTTGATGATTTCTTCTTGGTATAATTGTTATTGAAAATCTGTTGTGACAAAGCACCATCTATGTTAGGCAAAACCTCTGGATTTGTTGGATTGGCAAAGAGAGAATCACCTCAAATAAAAACTGCCCATTGTGATCTATACCACCATGGGTTAGAATCTAAGAACCTCCCTTGCAACTTGTTTGCCTTGGATTCTGCTGTGCAAAATCTAAAGGATTAAAATCACAAACTATTAAAGATGCTTTGCACTGAGATTTTTAGTTCAACATGATGTTATTTTATATCACACTAACATTCGCTGGCTTTCTTGAGGACATGTTTTGACTCATGTCTTTGAATGGAGAGATGAAATCATGTTATTTCTTCATGGAAAGAGCAATGACCTGTGCAAAATTTTCAAATCGTGTGTGTTTATCATATCATTGGCATTACTTGCTAATATCTTTTCTCATCTAAATGACTTAAGCATTAAGATGCAAGGAACAGGAGTGACTATTATGGATGCTGGAGAAGAGATCAATGTATTTGTACAAAAATTTAATTTGATTTTATTATTATTTGTGTTCTTAAATGTAATTTCATCTTGCCATTATTATTTTGTTTACAACAAAAGAAATTATCAAAATAATTATTAGTTGATCTAATTATCAAAAAATCAAAACACATTCAGATTGAACAAGTGAGGTAGTATGTTGAAAAGTTTGGAAATCACGACTAAAAAGCATGGATAAAATTTTATTAAATGAGATAATAGGGTAACGTTTATAGATAATCAATTGTATGGAGCTTTTGTTTATAAAGACAACATACACTTGTTGGAGAATCAGCTTTTTACTTTATAACTTCCACAGGATTCGAACTCGGTTCTTGGTAAAATAAATGATTTTTCCTTTGGTTATCGCTTTGAACTTTGTGTTCGTATTATTAACTTCAGTTATCGTTTTGGTTGCCAGGAAGAGCCATCATTTTTTGAATTTGCCAAACTGTACCGTACTTAGCTGTGCCATTGTTCTTGGATTTCTGTTTACAGTTGATTTGGAATAAAGATTTTAGTTTTGCTCTCATTGGTATTGCTTCTTAAAGTGCAGTGGGTGAAGGCCTTGGAGTTCCCCCAGGCCACGTTGTAGTCAATTTTAGCTGATTGCAACAATAGTATATATATATATATTTTTTTTAATATAAACAAGTGATGTGAAAGTTTTCATATTGCATTCAAAAAAATTGCATGACATGACACTCATTCCACTTCTACATCTTTTTATATTTGATATAAAATTCAATATACTTTTATATTTAGACTCATAGTTCATTACATCTGCCTAATCCTAGTGGTTACGCCCCACAAAGACATATGCCAGCTTCACAACATGGAATTGCTTATAAACATCCATTCCAAACTCCAAGTAACCAGCAGCAAGCTGGTGAGAAATTATACTAAAACTAGTTGTTTAATTTTCTAAGACTTTTTAAACTCACCTAGTTTTTTTACATTTGCATGAAAATTATAAACAAGATCATTTGTCAAAAATAAACCTTTTCTCAGAAAGTATAATAAATTATGGTTTTTGTGTCGATTTTTTTTTAAACATTACCAATGAACTATTTTGGCTTTAGTAAAGTTAATCGACTTGCATTTAGGTTGCACGATTTTTGTAACTTGATAGTATGAACAACTGTTGTACATAAGTAAGAAAACAGACGTAATTTCAACAGAATCATTTTTTTCAAACTACCATAAGTACCATATTTATCAAATGATTGCAAATTGAATTAAAAAGTTGCTTTATGTTTCGGCTTACTTTTCACTAACTAATTTGCAACAATTTATCTTAGATGGAACCAGTCAAAATCAAGGATTTAGAGGTCCAGCATCTGTTTCGTCTTCCTCTCGTACACCAGTAAGTGGTTTGATGTAAATAATTACGTTTTTCAGTCGTTTTTATTGTAGTTAGTGGAAATAGTTTTAACGTTTTGATAAAAAAGTCAATGAGTTATTAAGAAGTTTTGTGCGTTATTTTTCTTTGAGAATTTTCGTTAATAATGAGAATCCTTCCTTACGAATACTGAATAGATTTAAAATAATTGTCTTGTTTGAACTTTTCCTTAAAAACTTAATTTGTTAATTTTTTAAATCGCAATGAAATTGGCCCAAACTACATTCATCAATTGAATTAAATCAATTGTTAAAGAATTATTTTGCTATTGATTGCTGTCTTTCAGAAGTTAGCGGCGTGTAAATAATGCTTTAATTTAGCAGCTTATCAACCAATGTTGTTGTCATTACACTGCACATTTGATCACTGTGATGTTTTATTTTCTATTTTTAAGTGTTGGATCTAATATCATGTTTAACTATTCGTTAAAAATGTAGGGTCCGCCTTCTGTTCCGGGTTCCTATCTAAGCAGTTCAACTCCTATGACTCCAAAAACACCAGCTGACTTGGGTGTGGGTCCACCACAATTACAGTAAGACCTTCAGCTCGAAATGTTGTTTAAGTTCTCACCACATATTTTCTTCCTGGCAGAAACATTGTCTCCACTGTTAATCTCGGAGTTAAACTGGATTTAAAAAAGATTGCTTTGCATGCCCGAAATGCGGAATACAACCCTAAGGTTGGTTTAAATTAATATAACGAACTCAGTAAACGGCTTCCATTTTATTTTTTCAAAAAGTCGCCCTTTTTTGAATTGTGCTCATACTTTAAATAATTTTTTCGTCATGAAACCAACCGAAGTTCTTAATATTATTTGGTAAAAACTTTTTGATTTTCCTTCATACCACAAGACGTACTATTTTAAAGTTGATTGATTGTAACGCTCATTGTTTTTGTGCGTAATTATCACGACCTGTATTTTCTAGCTTTATTACGAGCATACTTTTTTAGTGAAACAATTGAATTCTTAAGGTATAAAAAATAAGAAACTTAAGAAATAAAACGGTATCATCACTGAACAACAAACGATTGAAATGCGCGTCTGAATTATTATCTTGTGATCGCGGTTTCAAACATTTGCTTTCACCAGATATCCAATTAAAGTGATTCTCCCAAAACTGTGAAAGCGAATGCAAAGTCTTACTTTTTTGCTCATTCTACATAACAATCGTTTAAGATTGCGACTCTTAGATAAAACTATTTTCATCGTTTAACAAATATACTTTTGTCGAAAGAAAAACGTGTTAATATAATTGAAATGCTTGGCGCAAAAGTACTTGCTTAGTGTATTTCATTTCTCATTTCATATATATATTTATCCTCCTGACTTGCAGTAAAGTGTCGGAGACGCTATATATCGGGCAAGCAATTACCCGACATGCTCCCGGAGATGCCAAGATATTATTGTCCGGTTGAAATTTTTTATTTTGTTTTTTCGGTTTTAGAGAGATTCGATTGAAATTTGGGACTCTTGCTTAACCGCTTAGCAGAGGAAAGTGTCGTGGAATGTCTTTTCTAAGGATACAACAGATTGGTTTTGAAGCGAGATCATGTCGATCGTAATCACGGGCCTCTTAAGCACTAGACCGCGCCGCCGACTGAATAATGTTTTTCATTCGCAGCTACTTGGGATAAGATCAAAATTAAAAGCAAATAAAAAGCCGTTATGATTTCCAGCGATTTGCCGCCGTCATCATGAGAATCCGAGAACCGCGCACCACAGCGTTGATATTCAGCTCCGGAAAAATGGTTTGCACCGGGGCAAAGAGCGAGAACGAATCGCGCCTGGCCGCTCGCAAATACGCTCGGGTTGTTCAGAAGCTCGGTTTCGACGCGAAGTTTCTCGATTTCAAAATTCAAAACATGGTCGGAAGCGTCGACGTCAGGTTTCCTATTCGCTTGGAGAACCTGGTTTTGACTCACAGCCAGTTTTCAAGGTGCGTACAGGTGCTTAAATACGCTAGGCTCCGTGCTATTGACTGTCAACAATGTCACCGCTGAAGTTTTAAAAAAAGCCCATTTCGCTCGTTGGGATAATATTTGCACACTTGTAAAGTGTTGTAAAAACTGTTTGCGTGTTTTCTCTTTGTGCGAGCATTCTTTGTTGCACAAGCCGTAGAAAATTCTAAGGTCCTGTACGAGCTACACAAAAATTGGAGCGTTATAAACGCTTTTTTAACACGTTCCCTACGTATTGGTACATATATGTACCACGAAGCGTATATCGTGGTACGTATATGTGCCAATACGTAGGGAATCTGTTAAGTTGTAACCTTGTCATTTTGTACTTAATTCTGCAATGTGTTTAAAAGTTGTTTTATAAAAAATCAATTGTCTCTAGCTTGCACTCACTGGACAAGTTCTAAAGATTCAGCTGGTTCCGCACTTCGATCTTTTTCTTTGTTTCAGTTACGAACCGGAATTGTTTCCAGGGCTGATTTATCGCATGGTTAAACCCCGCATCGTACTATTAATTTTTGTATCTGGTAAAGTTGTTTTGACAGGTGAGTCCGCTTTACTTTTTTCCCTTACTAAATGCATTGAGAAAACGCTTGTGTGCATGTGTGATATATACATACTTTTGTACCATTTCAAAAATGACAACGCTTTTGATTTTGCATTAGTTACGTCTATTATTACTTAAGTACAATTGCAATGACAATAACATCAACAATCTTTTCCTCGTCTTGTTTTGTTGTGTGGTTGTAAAGTGAAGTTATACGAATGCGTAAAAACTGTTTGCGAAAATTGTATAATGCTTCCAGTCTTTTTTGTAACAAGAACGTTTTCTCGGATTGTAGGAGCCAAAGAACGCGGAGAAATTGACGAAGCGTTCAACAACATTTATCCGATTCTGAAAGGTTTTCGGAAAACGACATAAACGGATCGCGACCGGCTCGTTCGTTTTCAAACTTTTGCTTCATGTTCTCTTTCATCGACGCTGGTTTTGATAAAACCTTAAACATTGAAATACCTTTATCTCGTTTCACTCATGAGAATTTTTGTCCTTGTTCACGTCATAATGATTTTGGTCCTTTTTAAACTGAAGGAACAGCGAATCACTGCGCTTCTATGCCAATCACGCTACTTGGCTGCAGGGATCAAATCAATGTTGCTTTATATTTGTTCTTCGTCTGTAAGCGACGATAAAAATCGTGTTGGTTTGGTGTGAAATATTTGAAAGTCAGGTATTTCGAACCTTCTAGATTTTCGTCCAAATAATCTGAATACTTCTTTTGAACAATTTCCAATGACGGAAATTTCGTTGCATAATTATTGCAAGAAAAAGCATTTTTCTTTTTAGTGTCAAGATTTTTGCTAGCCCCAAGCTAAACTCTTTAACTTGGCGGCTCGTCTGTGGAAACTGCCTTACGTAGATATAATTATGAAAATACTTCAATGTGTTTAAACCGCGTATCGTGGTGAAATGAATATTTGTCTTCGTAAAGTAGAAGATTTTTTTCGGTGTTTATCAATGAAATGCTGTCGCCTTATTCAGTTGTCCAAAAATCGAAAAGTTAAACGAAGCAACTTTTGTTGAAGTGCCAATTTTTTTTTGGTCTTTTTAAGCGAGGTTTACAATAGCGGTGCATGTAAAAAAATGTTTAACCATTCAAGAAGAAAATACTTAAGATGGCGAAACAGAAGATATCAGTGAAAATAAAAAAAATAATTGTAAGTAACTATCAGCTTTGCATAATAGTCTACAATGATGTGCACCAAATTGTGTAGTTATAAGAACTTTTTTTCCAAATCTTAGTCAGGTAACATATTTCAAAATATTCAGGTAGCTATCTTTAACATCCCTTGATTAGTGTACATTTATTTGTATAAAGAGCTGAAATCTTTTGCTATAACAAAACCATGTTGTTGAAACGTAGTTTTGCTTTACGCTTTATTGTCGACCAGCACTCAAATTGCAACACCTTATCGTGAAATGACTGACGTTGCTATTGTGTAGATGTTTTTGCCTTCTATAAAGTTTTGTTTAAGTGAAATTTGCAAATAAATCTTCATAAACTGATGAGGGCACGTGTTGCCAAAGATTTTTTGTTATTCGTTTATACGTAATTTCTTATAGGCCTACTTAAGTATTACAGGTATTGATAAACTTGTCATGCTCTCACAAAAACTATTCCAAATAAGATGTTATTGTTGCATGAAAATCCTCGAAGAGTTCGATCGATTTTAAGCAGCGTTGAAAATGTCGATAAACGGACAAATCATAATACGTATTGCTTATATTTAAAATAAATTTTAGACACGAAAATTACTATACTTTTTGTTTTTACACAATTGTGATAGTATTTCAACAACTTTAAGGTACAAACAGCTCGAACTAAACAACAGAGAGTATAATTATAGATATATTAGCACAAAAAATGTTGCAGGGCCATACATTTTTTCCCGAATCATAATTCTGCAGCATTTCAAGGAGATGCCCAAATGTTATACAGATTTAATGTGAAGACTTTTTTTTGGTCCTCACCTGATTTTGTGGTTGAAAATGAAGCAACAACGATTAGTTTCACCCTTGAAGAAAAAAGTCTTCGCATTAAATCCGACATTTGGACGCAACCAACCTTTCCGCTCTATTTATATCTAAAAAACGTCTTCGCATTAAATATCAATTGTTTTTTGCTCCTGATCTGGATCGTTCTAAATTGAGTAACTGTATCCGTCGTAAACGGTTCATTGTGGGTGTCCCAAAAATTTTAATTTTGCTTCTTCGGCGACAATTGCCATTCTTGCCCGCCCGGCTCCTACAGCTAAGTATAATATGTTAAACTCTGTGCTACTTTCTTCAACTTGTTATTTGATCAAGGTTTCTTCACCTTTTTATCACCGCGGCCCAAAAAACTTTAAAAGCAATTGTTGCGCCTTAATGTGTCCCGTCTTCACTTTCATTCCGCACCCAATTTCACGAAATCGTTTTTTGATAAAAAACAACTCCGAGATATAATGGTAACACTTTTTAACATCATGTGTGGCACAGCTAAAAAACTCGCTGTGGCCCACCCATAGGCATACCTGCCGAAAAAAGTTTGGGCGGACAATAAAGTTTTGCCCAAATTTTGTGACATTCGCCCAACTCATGATTTTCTAGTGCTTTACGAATTTGAGAAGAAAAATTTGTTTAAAATTTTGGGTAAAGACCAGAAAAAAGTTTTCTTTTTGGATCTGTCATAGTATTTTCGATTTTTGTCCCAAACATATTGTAATCTCGAAAAATAAAAAAAAGAGGTCTATAGTTAATCTTTAACATTTTTCTGCATTTAGTGTTCATTTTCGATGCAAATAAAAATTGCTTTTAATTTCTTGTCACTGTCTTAAAATTAATGATTTTTCCCAAACTTTTCCTATCGCTGCCCGAAAAATTGTGATTTTGCCCAAATTTTTGAGACTTGGGGGACAGTTGCCACCGCTGCCCTCCAGAAGGTACGGCTATGAACCGGGCCCACCAATTGAGAACCCCTAGATTAGAGTATGCATATGGGTGATTTAGTTAAAGAAAATGCAGTCAAAACTACTAAATAACTATATACATTTTTTTCTTAGCATTTTTTATTAAGTTATACTGTAATGTTGTTATTTGAATAAACATTTGGTGGTACAGAATTTGAAGATTGCTTGAAGTAAAAGATTTTTCTTCCCAAAGCTTTTCATCTGACACTCTTCAGGGGAAATCGTCAGAATGAAGCAGAATTGAAACCGAACTAATTTATAAAGGAAGAAAGTAGAGTTCTCATTGGCTGAAAGAGTCAACCAATGAGAGAAAAGGTTAAGAAATTTTCAAAGAGTAAATTCAAAATTTCTTAACCTTTTCTCTCATTGGTTGACTCTTTCAGCCAATGAGAACTCTACTTTCTTCCTTTATAAATTAGTTCGGTTTCAATTCTGCTTCATTCTGACGATTTCCCCTGAAGAGTGTCAGATGAAAAGCTTTGGGAAGAAAAATCTTTTACTTCAAGCAATATTGTTATTCTTCCTCCTTGTGAGTATTTTAACTAGAATAAAATGGCATAAAAAAACTGCATCAAACCATAAAATAGCGTAGCCTAAACACTCGACTTATACTGGCAAAAACTTCCACCAAAAATTACAGTTTTTTTAATTGCAACCCTATTCAAAGCTATTTCGCCGGCAATTTTAAAGATAACTTAAGTTTTAAAGAAACTTTTGCAGTAAAATCGATTTTAGGTAAAGCCGTGGGTAAATATAGATCAAATTGCTCTATATATGTTTGTTATGAGAAATATGATGTCTGCAAAATCAACTTCTTTAAACTTTAGGCAATTTCACAGTATTTTGAAAAATCACAGTAGAAACTGAACAACAAAATTTTTTAGAGCCGAAAAAAAAAATCTTGGTCAAACCACTTAAGAGAAACCTTTAAAAAAATGTTTTGGCATCCGTAATGAAGATAAGAATTTGTTATTGTTTTTAGTTTGTTGTAACATACGGCGGCTATTCTAAAATGATGTTAATAATATTGAATGGCAATAAACATTTTGCTTTTTTACTGAAGGACATTTTTACTTGGATGATTGACTTTTTAAACGTATTGCAGGAAACTAAATGATTCAATAATTTTATCGATTAATCTTGCAAGTCAAAGGTATCAATAAAAGATTATGTATGACTCACACTTAGTTATGACGAGACACATATCTCCACTAAGCAATAGATTTTTTTATTTTGATACTTGAAATTTTTTACTTTCTTAGATGAAAATAGAAGAAAAAAATTTTTTTGAAATAAAACATAACTTTTGCAATCTAAGACAATTCAAGCAATTTAATTCTCAATCACTAAAACTCGTTAATAATTTTTCAACAAGTAAGTGCGCAATTAAGTTTATTTAAGGCTTGTTTATTTTTATTCACAGAAATACTTAAATAATTCTTTTAAATGTTGAATTTACACAGTTTCAACAATATCTTAAATAAACTAAAATCTGGGCTAACTTATATATAAAAGCAACTGTTTCCGCTTTTACTGAAACAGTAAAAAAAGCACAATGTGACCCATAGCCAATACTAACCGAATAAACCTTGGGGATACAATTTTGGTCAAATTTCATCGACGATTGCTCGAATCAAGATTTTGTAGCAAATTGTTTAGATGACAAAATCTCACACATTTTTGTCTGAAAAAACTAGTAAAGACTAAAAAAATTTACATTTAATCCTAGTGCCTGTAGGTATTTCTTCAATGATCTGGAACGTTCTAAATTGGGTAACTTGTCCAAATAGTTCGTTGTCGGTGTCCAAAAAAATTAATTTTGTCCAAATAATTTCTTGTTGCTCTTCGAAAATTTCTGATTTTCTTTAACAACTGCCCTCTGCTTGCCCGGCTCGTACGGCTATGATGTGACAAAATGAATAGTTCTCCTGTTTCAATCATAATATGAATTTAGAAATGTGAATGTCGGTGCAGTAACAATTAATCCTAGGCAATTTTATTTTCAAAAACTAAAACGCTTTTAAGTGTTGTTTAATATAAAAATTAGAATTTCAACCTATTCGTCTACATTTATTGAAACATTTTTCGTGGTTCCCAAAAAATTTTAAAGATTTTATCCCAATAAAAAATAATTTTAGGCTTATTCTTTTTGTTTCTAGAAAGCTGACTGGAATCTAAAAACTACTTATTTCTCTGTTCTTCATTCTTTTTTTGATGCTTTGACAGATGAAAAATTTTAAAACCTTAATATTTCCAGCTCAAACAAATACGGTTAAAAATCTAAAAATCAAATGTTTGCTATCAATGCATTAACGCAAAAGCTATTTTCACACCATTCGATTGTGTTTACACAGAATTGTCTGGCCAAAATTTTATGCAATTGCAGTCGTCACATCCGTTTTTTGAGTCAATCGATTGTTAACTGTTGCATTTGCTGTTTTGAAGTATCGTTATAACTTAATGTTACAGTCCTATTGTTTGGTGAAAATCGCTGCGGCTAATCCCACAAAATTCATACAAGGAAATAAGAATTGGAGATTTTTATGGGAGATTTTTATTTGTACATCTTTCTTTTATGCACTCATGGCCTGCTAGAAGAATAAGGTCAAATCAGTCACGTTTTAGCTGCGATTTCTAAGCGGCCATTAGAACCGCTAAAAGAAAGCTTGTCGCATTGTTTGTATGCGTCGTAAATTGAAAGCAACGTCATCGCACCTCATTTTTTTAAGTAATCCAGATCCGTGTTGAAGCAGCTTCAAAACAATGCAGTTTAATTCACAAACGCGCTGTACTAAGTATGTTAGCTTTTTGGTCACAAGTTTTTAGGTTGTTCTAATTATTTCAAAATTTAGGACAAACATATCAGAGTATCA
Source organism: Diplosoma virens (assembly GCA_963680785.1). Classification (NCBI taxonomy): domain Eukaryota; kingdom Metazoa; phylum Chordata; class Ascidiacea; order Aplousobranchia; family Didemnidae; genus Diplosoma; species Diplosoma virens. The sequence goes on from OY796883.1 coordinate 27,895,071, forward strand.
TGATTGTGACGTATACGATCAATACAGAGTCTATTGATATGTTAAAATAAAGTAACTAACTTTAAAAAAACTTTATGGTGCAAATTTTTAAAGCGATCATAATAAGACGTAGGTTACATGATCAATTACTACCGTATGAAAATATTATTCAGTTCATTGTTAGTTTTCCTTTTTCTAACCCCGTCTTTAACAACACACAAACTTCTCAACATTTTGTTATTTTGTTCATGTGGCGGAGCAGAAATAAAAGAAAACTGAACTGAACTGAACTGATCATAAAAATAGCTTTTTAAAGCTAAGAAATAAAATAGCGCATGCGCAATAGAATTTTATGTAATACGTTTTTTCAACAATTCTATTTAGAGCAATGGCTCTTAAAGCTTTTTTCGCATTGCTCTCTTTTAGGATTCAGGCATCATATCAAAATATCAGCAATTTTATTTTTTGCTATTTGAAAATTGATTAAATCGATAAAGAAATATATGGTGTTTGATGTAAATCAAGACACTTACGGGCAATCGTACAGAAAAAAATTTCTCAATCTTTATTTTTCTTATGGACCAACAAATTTACCAGAAATTGGATTAAGTTTAAAAACAGATTTTCTTGCTTTTTATTTTGAACTATAATAAATTTAATTATATAATAACAACAAAGCAGATTTACGTCCTTCAAAAACTTAATATTTTGCATTTGAGATTTAATATAGATACTAGACCCACATTCTGCTAACAGGACGTATTAATCACTTAATGGTGATTCATAATTAACATCATCAACACTGTTAACTCATCGTTACCTTTTAAAGAGCTCTTTTATTTTCTTTTGTTCTCACTCGTCACTCCTGTTGTGCTTTGACCACAGATACCTTGTATTAACACAAAGATATTAGCAGCAGGTTATTACTGGAGTGTAAATGTCAGCATATTTAAGTAGCACAAGAAAGAAAGACCTGTAGGAAAAAGGCTTCCTTTAATACCCTTGCATCTTTTAAATCTTAATTTTTGTCTCTATTCTAGTAATTTTAGATGCCTTTTTAATCCGATGTTTGCGAGATTGTTCAGTTAGCCTAAGTCGGTTTTATCCCGCATTTTTTTATAGTAGACCAATAAAATCATAAATACATGTATTTCTAAATCCTGTTTCTATCTATATGCCTTCCGAAAAACTTTTTCAATTTGCCAAATACTGTAACATCAGTTAAGAGGATATCTAATGATTTCCCCTGATGTATTATGTCCAAACCAATACGTTAAACTACAGCATTAAAAGGTTTAGGCTGATTTCGTTTATTGTAAAACTGTGAGATTTATTTTGTAATATAAAGATTAACTTTAGTAGACCGTGATAAAAAAAATACATCATCGGGAATAAAAAAAAAGTCAAATTGATGAGTCTGACTAGAAACAGGAGATTGTAGCCTACACGTCCGAAAGTTTCATTAGACCTATGGAAAAGTTGCATGAATGACAGAACGGATCCGAAAAGGTCTCTAACGAACGATAAAAGAATCGCAGTATTGGCTTATCTAAACTAACCCATACTTTTACAATGAAATATAATTAGACTTGTTATGTTGCGTGGATCTAAGATAGTGGAAGTGAGCGTCTGCAGCAAACTTAAATAAACTATTTTGACGTAAAGTAACTTTCTTGGCCACGGACCCCTATTTGCCAATCCTTTTTCACGACCCAAAAAAACCCAAAACAAGGTGTTCTCTAAAAAAAAATCTTCACTTTGAATTAGCCTCGAATTTTGTAATTTTCTTCCCGAAAACAAGATGTTCCCTAAAAAAAGGTTTTCATTTCCAATAAGTGTCCAATTTTGTAATTTTCGTCCCGAAAACAAGGTGTTCCCGAAAAAAAGGTCTCCACTTTGGAACAGTCTTGGATTTTGTGGTATGGATTGCTTTCCAAGTATATATGTTTGATAAATTTTGTCATGTTGTGGCGGACCTCTTGTGCGGTCATCACGAAGCCTCAGGGGTCCGCAAACTTCAGTTTGAAAAATTCTGGTATAGCGCATTTTAATTTTCATTTAACCAAGCCAGCGTCAGCATTGCAAATACATCACTCTTTAAGTCAGTGGTTCTCAGTGATGGCTTTAGCACGGAGCAAACGGAGCGGCCACAGCCCCCCTCCCCCAAAAAAAAACTTCAAAAAGTGGCCCTCTCCAAAAGAAAACATTGCTCTATTTCTTCATAGTAACACCATGACGGTGCCTTCCCTGTCTGCACTTTAACTTTAGGACGAAAGTAGGGATAATGTACTCAAATGAACTTATATTTTAGATGACCTTATTTTTTAGAGTGATGACCTTATTTTTTTAGAGATCACTTTATTTTGGAAGTAAAAAAACTTGGCAGATTAAAAAGTGACCCCCTTTTAGTAAAGCCACCACTAATGGTTCTCAATCTGTGTGCCGCGAGAGATTTCCAAGTGTGTCGCAAAAGTTTTTAAAAAAACATTGGTATAATTACTCCGCAACCTTTTTTTTAGTGGACACTACTTTTTAGGGACGAAAATCAAGAAATCCGAGATATATTCAAAGTGAAGATCTTTTTTTAGAGAAATTACGTTTTAGGGACGAAAATCTGGTCTAAATGTGAATCTTGAAAAGGTTCCAAAGTGTGCTGCTCCCAACGGTGAATTAAACTTCTACGGTGGAACAAGGTTCTTTAAATTGAGTTTTATAAAACCTTGGAAGTACGTAGACTTTTAGGGAATCCCTAAATACCAAAAAGAAATAATAGCTATAAAATTTCATAAACAAAAAGAACTATTTCTTATCAAGTTTTAAATAATTTTTTGCTTGTTTCCTAATTTTTAATTTAGTTTTTGCGGAATGAAGATTTAAGTGCAATCATGTTTTCCAAAAGCAAGAAAGCATGGGGCAGATAGTACCCTTTGAAATACGCAAAAAAGCAAGATTTAGTTAGATCTATCTAAAGAATTACATAATCTATACCAAACTTAAATTCAAAAAAGTTCGTAAAATATCTTTTTAGATATTAAAGTCACTAAACTTTTTTCGAAGAGCCACCAGCAAATAACAACAATTTAGCAAGGGGACAAAGTTTAGAAAAAGAGCACTTTTGGGTTGAATCGGCATCCTTAACAAAGGCAGATTTTAGTGTATTGGAAAATATTTTACTATAAAACTTAATAAAAACCAAAACAATGGAAAAAGGAGTTTAAGGTAAAAAATCTTTAGCGTAGAGACCAAAAGAAAGACTTGCATAAGGAGCTTTTAACCTTTTTGACCATAGACCATTTAGGTTATCAAAAGTATTTGCAGGCCAAGTAAACAAAAAACCATGGTCAAATTTTAATGGTAAAAACTTTTTTATTTGTATATTTATCTTCGTGACTTGCAGAAAAGCGACGGAGGCGCTAATAGTCTACATATGGCAAGCAATTACCCTGACCTTCTTCTGGAGATGCCATGATATTGCCGTCCAATTAAAATTTTTTATTTTGGTTTTTTAGTTTTATAGAGGTTTGACTGAAATTTAGAACTGCTTGCCGAGACCACCAAGCAGGGGAAAATGCCGTAAAGTGTCTTTCCTCAAGACACAACAGAATGGCGCGAGTGGGTTTCGAGCCGAGACCACGTCGATCACAATCACGGCACTCTAATTACTCCACCACGCTGCCGACATATAGTAAGTTGATATTGAGTAATTTCCAAAGCTTTTTGTTTGACATTCTTCATGAAAAATTGCCAGAATAAAGATGTGAGCCAAGTTGAACTATAAAGTAAAGAAGAGAGCTCTTAATTGTCAAGACTAATCAACAAATGAAAAGAGAGAAAGCTAAAAGAATTTTAGGCCACAGAAAAAATATTTTTTTTTGCAAAGAATAAGATTAGGAGCTTTAATGAAAGTAGCTTTTGGAGCGAAAAGGTGAAACGTAGAACGACCTTAAGCAAGAATAGAGAATCTGCTGTTGCGACAACAAAGAGAGCATTGTGTGTTGTACAAGAAATGTTGGTTTATGACAGATACGTCAAAAAGGTGATGTTGGGCAGTGGTGGATATTGGGTGAGGCGAATGAGGCAGTCGCCTCATGCCCCCCTTTTTTGGGGGCCCCCTCGATTTTAGGGCCCCCCTGGAAAATACACATACATTTTTGAATCCGCTGCAGATGTTTATTCAGAGAACGATTCCGAGTGAAGACCTTTTTTTTTTTAGAGAACACCCTGATTTTGTGACAAAAATAGTGAAAACTGAGAGCAAATGGAAGTAAAGACTTTTTTTTTAGAGAAGACCCTGATTTGGGGAGAAAAATAGGGAAATCAGAGATGAAATCGAAGTGAAGACCTTTTTTTTTTTCGAGAACACCATGAGTTTCGGAGAAAAATATGTAAGCCAAGATCAGACCTCTTTTTTTCTCGGACAACATCAATTTTTGAAAATTCTTGCCTCAGGCCCCTAAATTGGAATATCCAACACTGATGTTGGGAACTACGGGTAGCTTTGCAGGGGTGAGAAAGACTGTCGCGGCTTCAAGAGGCGGGAATTAATAACACACTTTTTGGGGATGTGTTGTTTAATACCCTCTAGCAATTGTTGAGACGTGCAATTAATGTACCGATTATTACAGTGACACTCAAATTGATAGATAACATTGTTGCAATTATGGGAACGTAGCATGTCTTTCTTAGAATTTGCAAGAGTTGTGAGGTAGTAAAAATAAAATACGTAATTCGATCGCCGTGTTTGACTGCCGTGGTTGATTTGCTTTTTAAATCTCGTCGAAACAATTCCTATATAGGGAGCGTTAAAGTAGACAAGACATTTTTCCGCTTTGTAGACCGGCTTGACATTTAGTTGCTTAACTTTTTGAATAAAAATATAGTTAATTACCTGTTTTGGGCAGCCATTGGTGATTAAACTAAATTCCATTCTGTCCAATTCTGTTTGCAATTTCCTTTTCGAATCGATAATTTGGCCTCTTCGTCAAAAATTTTTTGGACCTCTGAGTATACTACAGTCTAGATATTAAGGCGCGTTTACAGTACTTTTTTTCAGCGTGATCTTTGTTTGTTTTATTGACGCTCAAATCCTTGAGTGATTTTTCGAGAATTTTATTGACGCTCAAATCTATTTATTTCTTTGAGAAAAACGAGTGGATTCGAACGTCAATAAAACAAACAAAGATCACTCTGAAAAAAAAGCACTGTAAACGGCTGTAAACGCGCCTTTAAATTAACTTCACACAAAAAAGTTTTTGTGACGTTACGTGATTTGCAGCTAATCACAAAATTAAACTGTGAATCGCATAAAAATATATTTACGGGTTTGGGTTAAAAAAGTTAATTATTTAGCCTTAAGGCGAGCAATATGATATAAAAGCGTGCTAAAAAAAACTGCGTTCTCATTAGGGTATGGCAAATCTTGCCTCCAAAGTCAAGTCAGCCTAATTTAAATGCCATCTGAAAAAGATTTATAACTTTTTAGTTTATGAGTAACAAAACTGAAGCTAAAATTTAATTAGATAAAATAAATTAAGATAATTTTTGCTGGGTTGATTATTTTGTTTTAAACACAATAAGGCTGGCTTATTATTTTTTATTGTATTCTATTTGACCCGCATATCATAAAACCAAATCATAAAACCAAACATAACATCAAAACATAGAACCAATCATAAAATCTATATCATATTTGAGCCGCATATCATAAAATTATACTTTTAAAGAGCCGCAACACAAAAATCTAAAAACAAGAATTTATTTACTCATATAAAAAAGCAAATGAATAATATTTATTGATGCATGGTGATACTATGAGTCTATTTTTGGGCTGCAAGTTGTTTAAAATTTGGTTGATAAGATGCTATGGCCATTTGGAGTAGTTCTTTCAAGTCTTGATTTGTCAGAGTGACTCGATGTTTTGACTTTACAAATTCCATCACAAAAAAAATGATTCACCGCAGCATGCTGTGCTGAAGACAAAAATCACCCGGATGCTTGTTTTCTTCAGATGCGTATGCTTAGCTTCGGATGTTTGTTTCCAGAACTCAATTGTAGTCAGGGTTGTATGATTCACTTTTAAAGCGAAATCTTCCTGCAGCTCCAATACTTCCATTTCCACTGCAGGTACTTCAGATACCAATGGTTCGGAAATCGGACACCCACTGGTGACCACATCAGTCTCAAACGGGTTTTCGAGAAAAAAAGCAAGGCTTTAGCTTCTGCAAATCAATAAACCTAGCCTGGAAATTATAAAGCAGTTCTTGCAGTTTACCTTCGTGTTCTTTCAATTTTTTGTCATATATTTTGACATAAGGAAATCCATTTATTTTATTCAGGTTAAGATGAAATGTTTTGAACAATAAATCCCTTTTAAAAATTTTAAGTTATTTTGAAAACTAAAAATTTTTTGGGAAAGGTTTGAAACAAAATTATCTTTGCCTTAAAATGCCAAGTTTAAAATTTGTAAATAGTTCAATATATCAATAAGAAACATAAGATCTTGCAACCACTTCCTGAGCTTGTTCCTCCGTAAGTCAAAATTGCGTGGGTAATTAATGGCAAATTTAGTTTTTGTGTTTTGCTTTATAATGACGTTTCAAGCTGCTTAAATGTTTGATTAAATGAAGCATGACAGATAAGACACACAGTTTTACCTCCAATATCGGTAAATTGAAACTCTTCCTCCTATTCTGATTTAAAAGTTCTATTTTCTTTTTAGTACTTTCTCTTTTTGCTATTTTCTGATGATATTTTCGCTACAAAACTCTCAATTAACAAAACACTTAACTCACTGCACTAAAAAAAATTATCATTTAGAATGAGAGGTAATTTTTAAAATCGACTGGTAAATAATAGCAATCAAAAGCCAAAATTTTATCATTTATACTAGCAAAATTTTATTTAGAAAAAAGCTGAACGTTTTCAACTTCCGAAAGTCCTCATTAAAGCAAAAGCAAAAAAATTAACTCAATTTAACAATAAATCATAAACGACAATTAGATACAATTAAACTGCAATATATACAACAGTTTTCTCAAGTTTACGCTCACACTGATATTACTAATTTAATTTAAAAGCAATGAAACTTCGGTAATTATTATAACACATCGCCATATTTCAAAGAAAACTTTGTTAGTATAAACAATAAAATATTGGCCTTTGACTGCTATTAATTACAAAAGAAAAATTAATATAATTTTTCAAAAGGTTCAAAGAACTACAAGCAAGGGTCCGAAGAGCCGCAGTTTGGCCACCTTTGCAATAAGCATTTGCTGATCTGACCCGACACCGACATTTTTGGGGTCTCTTCAAGAAGTCGGCAGCGTGGTCGAGTGGTTATATTGCCGTAATTGTGATCGACATGGTCTCGGTTCAAAACAACTCGCGCCATTCTGCTGGGTTTTAAGTATCCCTGGTTCTTGAAAAATAAACTTTACGGCATTTTCCCTGCTTGGCGATTTTGGTAAGCAGTTCTAAATTTAAATCATGTCTTTATAAAAACTAAAAAACCAAAATAAAAAATTTCAATTGGACAACAATATCTAGGCGTCTCCGGAGCAGGTCAGGATAATTGCTAGCCCCAGGTACTAGCGCCTCCGTCGCTTTCCTGCAAGCCAGGAGAATAAACGTAAAAAAAAAACAAATAAGTCACCGTAAGCAATTTTTTTCGGTGAAACTAACTTGTAATCTTTCCTACAACATTAGGACGATATAAAGAAACCAAGAGGAAAAGGCCCTGTTCAAGAAGTTATAGTAACCAGTAACCACACGGAGGATCCGGTTCGTTTTAAAAACAAGAATCGCTCACGGTGACGTCTTGAAAATACCTATTATTTTCATGTAGTTGTACCTCTACTATTATGATATTGCGATGATGTATTACAATATTAATTATAGTGCAGATTGTTAATTTTGATTATTTGTTAAACAATGATAGATATTTATTAAAACACCTGTATAAGGATATATACAGTACAAATTGTATATCTGTAATTATTTTTAAGCTAAAAATATTTTAAATAAAGACCCAAAATTGTTGCAATAATTTTGACACACAATTTTTTAAAGTTTTACTATCAAAACTAATATAATTTTGGCAATTTTTGTTTTTATTAAAAAATCATTTATTTAAGCCACTAGTTTTTGACAAAAATAGACCTATTTAATTTTTATACATTGTTAATTCAATGTTTATGGCGTAAAATTATTTTTGTATTTTTTAATGCATGCTGAAGCAAAATTTGTTGATAATTTGATGATGCAGTTTTTACTAACAGTAATTTAAAAAGTATTGCTTTATAACTTGTTGAGGTAAATGATATTGTGACCGTACATTTAAGCACTTTATTAGTACCAGTACTACAACACTTTTAGATAAAATGTTATGTATATTAATATCACAGTATATACTTCTTGATTGGTAGTGTTGCTTTATTATAAAAAAGCATTAAAATTTATTGAAAACCATGAAAACATTAGAAGAAGTTTCAGATTAATCCACATTGCAATGTTGTTATTTTTTAGTAATGTTACACTATATATATATATATATATAAATACAATAGCCTTAATCAAAAGTATTGGATAACATTTAATGCAGGTGTTGTGTTACCTTTTAAGATTATCATTATTGCCACAAAGTGACATGATCATGTTTTTGACACAAAATTTCTTAATGCATACTTTCATTGATAACATAAAATTTTAAATCTTGTTGACAGCATGAGAAAATAGGTAGAAGTATCCAATGTTTCCTGTAAGCTTTGTGTGTGTGTGTGTGTGCACGTGCACACAAGGAAAAAATGTGTGCATAGTTGTAAAATGTCTGCAGACACAAAGAGAAAACAGCAGCACATATAAATTTTGAAAAATTGCTATAGTTGCATGTCCAACCTTGAGGTATTGATGCACCCCACTGCCTTTTTCCAATCAGAGTTGGATTTAGAGTAAAGACCTTCTTAATTTTTTTTTTTTTACACTTGATCCTAATACAATCTATAGTACCTTTGTGCACCGTGCAGAGAGTGCACATATTTTGGAAAAAAGAGTAAAATTTGCATACACACAAATTTTGGATCTCTTCAAGAGTCACCATAAGCAACTTTTGTTCATGAAACTAACCAGAATTCCCCTTTGGTTACTATTGGATTTCAAGAGATTCTTTTCCTCTTGGTTTCTTTTTTGTTTCATTTTAGTGTTATAAAAGAGATTCCAGGTTAGTTTCGTCAAAAAAATTGTTTATGACCTGAAATTTCTATGCCCACACACAGCTAAAAATTGGAGAAAACATTGAAAGTATCTAAGTATCTTATTGAAGGTAAATGTGATCAACATGGTTGCAGTTCAACTTTTATTTTTATTATTATGTTGAGTTCATTGGTGGGACACTATGGCATTTTCATCCAAAGGCAGATTAAAAGGGTCTTTTCAAGGATTTTTAATTGTGGAATTAACCTGGACCCCCTTTTGTGATTGCTACCACTTCTTGAAAATATTCTTTTCTTTAATGTTCTTTTTTAATCCCTTTAGGTGCTGTAAAGGGATTTCAGTTTAGTTTAATAAATAAAAAAAATAAAAATAAAAAAGTGTTCCAGTCCCTTGAAAAGATCTAATTTAACCCTTTAAATGGTGGATATCATCATTTGAAGTTTACTTAGAGAATTGCAGCTGTTGTCAATTAAAGAAGCAGCAAATTATTTGCTATACGGCAGTCATCAAGTGATGATCGGCAAGTTAATTGCTAATGGCAACTTCTTAACTTGGTAAGCTGCCAAAAGTAAAAACAAGAGTGTGTCAATAACTACATAAGTATCAAAACACCTCTCAGAAAACCCAACCTGTGCAAGGAATTTCTATTATCAATCAACAGTAATTTTTCAATTCTTAAAAAAATGGCACTATTATTTGTCTGGTTTAGATAATTACTATACTACCCCCCAGCCTTTTGCAATTATATTACTTCTTTGATAAGAAAACTGGTTCATGCAGAACAGTAAAAACTAATAGGAAAAATATGCCAACAATTTCAGAGAAGGAAAATAACCAAGCCGAAAGGTTTAAAAAATAGTAATTTACTAGCCATTTAATCACAAGATAAGCCCCTAGTAAAAATACTCACAAACATTCACAGTGGTAAAATAGAGGACTCAAATAAAATTGATCACAAAACTTAAAAAACCATTCATAAACTTGATGTTGTCATTGATTATACACTAGATATGAGGTTAGTTGATAAGAGTGACATGTAAATTGGGCAAATTGATTACATGCACAAATGTCTAAAGTGGTACAAGAAATTGCTTTTCCATTTACCTGACATAACAATACTAAATAGCTACAATTTATATTTAGTGTGAACTGGTAACAAACCTTCTTCGCAAAAGTTTTCATATAATTTCATATACCAGTTGTTGGAAAAACATGGAAAAGTAATTTAAGCTTCAAAAGCTAGAACGTCCCTCAAGCTCAAGATTATATTTCTCACCATTTTTTGCAGAATTTACCCTTATCTAGCCCAAGAAAAACAAGCGAAAGGCAATGGTATGTGTGTGTGCATACATCCCAAAGGAGAAGAAGTGCAAGCTTGTAACAACTCGATGCAAGAAATGTGCAATTCCTTTATGTTTAGATTGTTTTAAGCAACATCATACCCTTAAGAAATATTAAATTTACTAATAAAAAAATTATTTTATTATTCCTTAATTGATTTATTTAAATGCTTAGATTATTGAAATATAATTTTCATACATTTTTTAACTCAAAATAGACAAAAATAAGGCAGCAAAAGGCCCTCACAAAAAAAAGAAAATTAGCTATTTTTTGCTGTACAACGATGCTGCCAACTGCACTGTCAGCCAATGTTTAAAGGTTAAGGAGTACCCAAGGGGCTGGGGCATTTAAGATCAAATTTGGAAAGAAATATTTTCCTTGTAAAGTTTCTGTGTGGATAGTTTTTCTTGGTAACATTTTAAGATAAAAATTTTGGGGTTTTTTCGAGAAGTCATTGTAAGTGATTTTTTTTCTTGAAACTAATCTGGATACCCCTGTAATTATTATTGTTTCTTGAAGTGATCTTTTTCCTCTTGGTTTCTTTTTTTTATTTCATCCTGGTGCTGTAAGGAGTTAGTTCAAAGTAAAAGTTAGTTTCACAGAAAAAGTTAGTTTCACAAAAAAAAAATTACTTACAGTGACTTCTTGAAGAGACCCAAATTTTCTTTCTAGCCTTTTAAGCTCAATCTTGGAAAGAAATATTCACAGACCATATCTAATATAAGTTTATCAAACAATGGACAAAATAATGCAATTCTTACTTCCAAGGTCATATTTTTGGTTGTTTGTTTTTATTTGATTAATATTAAATTTCTGTGCCCTTAAGAAAAAAGATTTTTGTTTTTGGCTAAAAGTCTGGTGCTAGACTTGAATTTTTTTAAAATCTAATGTCAGGTAATGGCTTTTTTGCTTATATTGCCATATTATCATTTTTAAGCAAATTAGTTTGCATTAAGTGTTGGTAACTGTGAAAACATTAAAGATCAGATTGGTGTGCCCAGGTTCAATTCTCTGTTGTAGCATGTCTTTATTTTTTTCTTTTTATTAGTTATATTAGGAAATAGCAAATTTTTAAAATATTGTTAAGTGCTTGGAAAATCAGGGCAAGAAAACAAAAATTAAGACTAGTTTTAAAAATTAGGATATGGATAATGCAGTGGTTTTCAACTAGTGGGCCATGGCACTGTTTTCAGTGTGTCACAAAGCATAAATCAGAATAAAAGTAATTAAGATTTGTATAATGATGTTAATATGATTAAGAAATTGGAAACAAATTTCAAGTGAAAACTTTTTTTTAGAGATCACTAGATATTTGCAACGGAAATTAAATTCTAATTTGTTTGTGATACAGAATTTTAAAATAAAAACAACTTTATTGAGAAAGCCATTTTAAAATTAAATTCTGTTCACCAAAGTGGGTTGTTAAGTTAACTTGCTTTGGAAAGTGGGCCACAGTATGAAAAAGTTTGACAACCACTGGGATAGTAAAGTTAAAGCTGAAACAATTAACTGCATACCCATAAGTATAATTTCACATTTTCATACATAATGCAAATTTTGCCATTGTATTTATAAATTTATCTTTTTTATGTTCTATATGTATTATTTTTTAGGCTTCATATTTTGTCATCATATATTGCATGATCACAGCATATAGTATGCCTACTTTTATACAGCAACAGAACTTTGTCACAGATCCTGATATATACAGAGATACTCTCTGGTAAACATCAATTAGATAACGTTAAACTTCTGTCTTGATTATGATTATACAGTATTAGTTGTATGAAAAATTGTTATTTTGAGTCATAGGACAGATGGCACTAAGGAGTACCATTGTGCAACACACAAGGCAAACCTGAGCTCACTGCCCAACCATGGTTTTGAGTTTTTAATTTTCATCAGGGATAGTCTGCTTACTCAGGTTTTGTTGCAGAGCTGGTCATATAAGAAGAAATAAATCTTAAGATTTGTGGCTTTTACCAGGTTTATAATTGCCTTGGTAAAAGTTGCATTATGCATCATGCATTCAAACTTGTTATTGTTTTGTTTTCTATTTTAATTAGTAGTAAATGTAAATAGACTCAGGTTAGTGTTAATTTTTTACTTGAACTGCACAATTAAACTTGAATATAATGCTCCTAACCACTACAAAGCTAAATTAAAATCAAAACAGCTTAATTTGCATTGACATAAGTGTGAATTATATTAAACTTGCATTAAATTTAAAAGTGTTTTTTAACCTTTTTAATCTTACAGCCCACTTTTTACCAATAATTTATTATATGATCCACAATAAGGTATAAGCAAAAAAAAACTCTGAAACTTCAATTAGTGCAAAACTTAAGCTTGCTTGTTTGATATCATGTGAGACTTGGTAAGAGACAAGCTTACATGCATATAGCATTTATACTATCAATTTTAAGACTGTTTTTTTACCCTTGTAATTTTTGTATGACATCATAACAATTCTAAAATTTAATTTGTATCATTACAAGCAATTTACTTGTTTTAATATAAAATTAGCTGAGTTAGGTATAAGTATAGCCTGTGTTTTTAAAATAATATTTTGTTTGCACTTACAGATTTTTTTTCATTTAAAAAAGAAAAATTGCTATAGCTAAAAGTTTACATTTTCAAAATTTTAAAAACCTTATCACAGACTTTTGTTTTTGTAAAGCAATACTCTAAATGTTTATTAAATAAAATGAAAAATGTCAAATCTGCTCTGGCTGTTGTTTACTATTGGTACTTAATTGTTCAGCATTCTAACCATAAAGTCAAGTTGTTACCTGACCATATTTCAAACAATGAAAAGTCATACTGGTATTCTATATTTTTAATAGTGCTAACAGTGCTGGTTTGTCAAAGTTGGCCAAAAAATGATTTATTGCTAACCACATTAATGACTTAATAATAAAAAACATGCATTGCTGAATTATTTGTGTTTTGAAAAAACCAGGAAGCATTTTGCTGCTAGCATCAGTTTTAACTATTGAAAAAAATTAGTCAAAATGGCTGCTATTTATACCTACCAAATTCAAAAAGTGTACTGCCTACCTGAAAGAGCTTTGTGGCCCAGCAGTTGAAAACCACAGGCTTAGAACAACAAACCTGCCTTATTGAATGGTTTAAGAGTGTATTTAATTACTATTGGCATGCACAATCAACATGGTTGCAGCTCAAAACCTACTTATGATGTCATTTAGCACTTTCTCTTGCTTGGTAGTTTTTTGCAAGCAGCTCTAAAGTTTAGTCTTATCTTGAACAAAACTAAAAAAAAAAACAAATATTTTTGAAAGCTGGTTGTGTTAGTTATTTAAAATAAATGCCTTTGTTGTTCTTCTGTGAAGAAGAACTAATGTTCTGACAGGAAATTAAACCTGGGTGCAACATTTTGTTTTAAAAAGCCTTCACTGTTGCACCACACTTACGGCAACAACTTCATGTAAAAATGCTAATATAACAATAAATTTAAAAAAAGATATTATTGGACCTTGGGATTTTTAAAATTTTGATTAAAAAGTTTGAGAGTGAGGTATTAGACATCTAGCCACTGCCTTTTTTTAATCTGGACATTACAATAGCTTGGAAAAATGGCTCAAGGTATTCATTGTACTTGTAAATGATTATCAGCAGCTGTGAACTATTTTGATCTTCATTGCATTCATTATAATGGTATCTGCATGTTAGTAAGACAAATAACAACATATAAGATTTTGTTTTAACAAAGTAATGCTAAATATTTTTCACTAATCTTAAAATTTTAAGAATTAGCTTTTGACAAAATAAATGAAAATGCAATATTGCTTTGTTTATAATACCTAAATCTTGTTAAAAAAAAATTTTTATTTAAGAAAAACAAATAATTTTATTGTTTGGTTGAAAATATGTCAATATATGAGGTTCATTTGAAAAGTACTGAAACTTTGTTTGCTGTGCAAGTTGTGCATGTGTTAGAGAAAAAAGCGCTTTTTTACAAAAAAGTGCAAGCATTCACAAGTGTAAAAACATAATTTCACCTTTCTATCACTACTACATAACTTTTTACAGGTTTTTGCATAAGAGCACTTTAGTATCTCTTGTTGTGTGATAATTTACATTATTTTGGCTTCATTGTTGTGTGAAATTGAAATGAATTCAAAGCAACAAACTAATCTGAAATTTCTTGTTTGACTTGGGAAAACTTCAATAGAGGTTTTACACTTGCTCAATCAGGTTTATAGGGATAATGCAATGTCAAGAGCTTGTGTTTTTCAGTATCACAGAAGATTCAAGGAGGGAAGGGAGAATGTGGAGGATGATCCCAGAAGTGGAAGGCTTTCAACCACCAGAAATGATGAAAACATTGAACTTGTGAGGAAGAAAGTGTGTGGTGACCATCAGCAGACTGTTTGAATGATAGCAAATAAACTAGGCATTAGGTTCAAAAGAGTATGGACAATTATTATGGAAGACTTGGGGATGAAAAAGATCTGTGCCAAAATGGTCCCATGTTTGTTGAACAAGAACCAAATGGAGCAGTGTGTTCAGTGTGTCATGACATCCTGGAATGACTGAAAACTGAATCAGACTTCTTGAAAAGAGTGGTGATGGGTGATGAGTCATGTATATTTGAGTATGATCGACTCATTAAAAGGCAAAGCCTTGAGTAGAAGAGTGCAACATCACCAAGACCCAAAAAAGCGAGGTGATTTAAGTCCAGCGTGAAGGTGATGTTGATAGCTTTTTTCAATGTGAAAGGTGTTATGCACATGCAGTTTTTGCTGCAAGGCCAAACAATCAATTAACACATCTGCAAAGGCATTTTACTACATTTAATGCAATCACTTTGAGAAAAAAGACAAGATTTGCGGGAAAAAAGCTCCTGGCTCCTCCATCATGACAGTGCTAAAAATGTGAATAAAAATAAGAAAAAGAAAAATGGTTCTTCAAATGATAACTTTCATAAAAGGGCAGAATCTGATAATTATTCAAGTATTTGAAAAATCTATTTAAAATTTTAATGAATATTTGACAAATCAGCAAAATTAGGGCCTAAAACGACTCAGGATTTTGGCCAAGGGCAGGAAAAGGGTTAAACTATTTATGGCATTTTTTAAACATATGTAAACATTTTATCACCATTTCTTAGCTATATTTTTGGATATTAATTATCTTACTAGTGATTGATTTTTATATTTCAGACCTGATCTGATTGTTTAATACAGTGCTTGAATCAGAATACTTTCATTAACTCAAAATCTTATTTCTGTAGAATTTTTTTATACATTAAATCAATGACAATTTGAATGGCTTAGTTGTTAGTTTAATTTAATTATTATTATTCTGCTTGGATTAATTCAAGTCATTGTGCTTTACAATGGCAACAACTTCCAATGCTTCTCATATTCTATTGAGAAATGGGCAAAGAGCTGCTGGAGTTGGATTTTTTCAACATTTTAGAGGGTATATAAATTAAATTTTTTCTTTGTCTCTTTGTTTGAATATGCTTTAATAAGTTTTGTATTTTATTGGACAGAGAGATTTGTTTTTTAGTTTTTATCAGCTTCCATCAATTGACTTTATAAAAGTAATTGTTAAGCTTTAATTAAAATATATCAACAATGTTTAAATGGGACTTAAAAGTGGCATAGGCCTACTGCTCTTTTTTTTAGTGCATCACCAATTAAACATGTTTGTTCTATTGTTATGCTGGATTGGAAAAAACGTTATTTTTTCACTTCATATTGCAATATTGTTAATTATAACAATTATTTGCCTTGATGGCTTTTTGTTTAAAACTATAATTTATAAACGTGTGTTTAAATGTGACTAAATGAAATAAAGATCTGTAAATAGTATTTGTATTAATTGATTTACAAACACGCTCTTAGATACTTATTTTAAATGGTAGATAGTTGTTTATATTTGGAATATTTTATATCAATTTGATAACTTATTTTAAAAAACTCAAATGTTGTTTAATATTTGCAAAATTACAGTTTTGTAGTCAAATAACTGTTATAAAATACTCTTTAATTCAAATAATTATTTTGGAATTTTATGCTTATATTTACAGCATATATAATGTAATTACAAATGGTTTTTGTTTGAAGTTTTTTTAGGTTAAAATTTTGTACCTGTGGTATTTACTGTTTTGCTTTAGGTTTCATGAGGCACATAATGATGCAAGTCCACAAAGAGTCACTATTGACAAGAAGTATGTTGAAAAATCATCCAAGTTGATGGATAAGGTTTGAAAATTTTCTTAAATATTTGATCGTGATTTTATGAAATGGCTTTACATTGCAATAAATTTAATATGTAAACCATTAAAACAGCAATGCCAGAATTGTCAGAACTTTGATTGTCATATTAACTATAAAAATACATGTGGCAGTGTGTTTTGTATGACTAGAAATAATTTTTTTTAGAATTGGTTGCTAAGTTAGCAAGTGATGCAAGTTTTTCAATCTTTAACTTTTTAATTTCTACTCAGTGGATTTTTATATACTTTGTATAAATTGAATTCTTTGTTTGTGTCCATCATTTATTGCTTCCAAAGATTAAATTCTGTGTGATTGATGAGTATACTTTAATAAATTTTGCATTTTATTGGATACAGGTATTTGGTTTACAGTTTTTATCAGCTTAATTAATTTGACTTCATAAAAGTAATTGTTAAGCCTCTGTTAAAATGTATCAACAATGTATAAATGGGACTTAAAAAGTGGCATAGGCCTATTGCTCTTTTTTTTTTTCAGTGCATCTCCAATTAAACATTTTTGTTCTTTCATTATGTTGGATTGGACAAAACGTTATTTTATTTTTTACTTATTTGTTAATCCAAAAGTTGAAATGAGAACTTTTTTTAGTTTTCACTTAACTTTTATAGGACAGATGTAGTCAAGAAATTTTTTTTAAACATTGAAAAACAATTTTGTAAATAACTCTTTGTGGCTTATTGTATAAAACCAGAATGCAGCTCTTTTAGGTTTCCATGTATTCCCACTTCATATACTTCAAGCTAGGTACTCCATTGCCCAGTTTTTTCTTAATTCAATTTCTAAATGCACTCTTAATGTACAAGAAGATTGTGATTGCCAAAATACTAGGTAGCTACTGCCTACTGGTGTCATTAAGTGCTTTATTTTTTTAATAGGTTGCCAAGTTTTGTCAACAAGCTAAAATGAATTTGAAGAATAGTCCACCTTACATACTCGATATTTTACCTGATACATATACTCATTTACGTTTGATTATGTCAAGGTAAAAAATAACTGATTTATTAATTAACTTAATAAATATTATTGTATTTATTTTAATCCTTGTAGTATTTAACTGTTCTCTTGCATATAATGCTTATTGATGTTTTAAGGTATGAAGATCGTTTGCAAATTTTAAATGAATGTGAATACTTTCAAATTTTTTTGGATAACTTGATCAAAAAATGTAAAGAGGTAAGCCTGATTTGACTTACCATAGAAGTTTGCTACTTCAAGAACTAAAAATGCATTCTTGGCAATTTTTTGCTTTTGTCTTAAAAAGCTATGAGTTAGTTGAAATTATATTTTTATGTACCGTTTTTGTGATGGATTTGGTCTTGTGTGTTTTTACTGCTCCAAAATTTTTTTTCTATTGTAAATCTAGATTTCCTCGTTGGTAGCTATATTGCTTGGAAGCAATCTAGTTTATAACGTAACCCGCCTGAGCTTCTCCTTTTTTTTAAAACTCAATCTGTATAAATTTATTTTCTACTGTTTTTTTTTATATACAAGTTATTTTGCACCTGTAGTCAGTGAAACAAACCGTGCGATAACGCTTCATTGTTCATGTCAAAGCGAGTGTAACCAATGTTTTTTGTTGGCAATCTTGCTTTACTTGTAATATTCTTTTAAGTAGATTAATAAAGATTCTATTTGTTTTGAAATATGATACTGGATGTTCAGCAGTTGTTAGCATTTAACAGAAAGTTAACGTGAGTTTTTGTTAATTTTCCGTTTTTATTGCTGCAAATTTTATCTTGTTATTGAGTTTTATAACAAACTAATTTTCCCATAAAAATTTAAAGCAACTTTTTAAGGATAGTAATAAGCAACTAAATTTTTTATACTATTCGGCCTAATAGTAAATTGGTTGCAAACATTTTAACTAAAATACGGACGTAGTTCGAATCGTTTGTTTAAGGATTTTACTTATATTGTGGAGTACAAATGCAGAAGTACCAATGTTCTCTTGTTATTTATTCACTTTTTTTAAAAATGATGTAATTTTTAAAAAAGCTTTCGTTTAAAGTTTTGCCAGGAATTTTATAATATTTTGAAATATGACTAGCACTACGCAGCCCTTACAAAAGTCCGTTCGCGGATTAAGTGTTGAGTGCTTTTGTTGACAACTTTTTCTCGGGTATATAGTAAACACCAATCTACAGTACGTACCTCGATTTTTACCGATGAATAATTTGTTTTGACGCAATCCCGCGAAATATTCAATGTAAATCAGTGTTTTAAGTGCTGCTTGCTTGTTTTCGATATTAAATAGTTGCATTTGGTTTGGTATTTGTTGCTGTATCTGTTATTCACATTTTTGTCTGGGCTCCATTATCTATCGACCATATTCTCATTACAAAAGACTATTAGTCGGGAAAATCCGCCGGATCTTGTTCAATAATTATCTCTTGACTCTGTATTTTAATTGTAGGCTATTTGTTGTTGATCGTTGATTCCTGTTGTTGTATTGGAGCGTAACAAGTCTACTTTTTTTCTCGAAGGCAATCAAGTTGTTCAAGGAAGGAAAAGAAAAAATGTTCGACGAGACTTCGCAGTGTCGTCGCAGCCTTACGAAGCTATCGCTCGTCTTCAGCCACATGCTAGCGGAGTTGAAGGCCGAGTTTCCAGACGGCAGGTTCATCGGCGACGATTTTAAAATTACCAAGTCAGATGCGTCACAATTCTGGCACGACACTTTCGGCTCAAGGTTAGGCATTTTAGCGTACTGCAGACCAGTGATTCTCTTTTTTTTTGCCTCATTCCTCACTTTTCCATTATTAAACTTTCATTTTCTTATGTAGCAGAAGTAAATAACAAGTTTTAATATTATTTCAATATTAATTATTATAATCATTTCAAATCAAATTCCTTTAATTTTCGTCGAAGTGCCAAATCTGCTTTTTGCTGAAACGTAGAATTTTTTCCCGCTTGGCAAACACTGAGATATGCTTAACGTATTAATTTTGTGTTACTACGCTATGTTGACTTCGTGGTTAGCATGTCTGCAACCGGAGCGGCAATTGATAGATCAAAGTTTGACCAAAAGTTATAACATATTTAGTCGGCAGCGTGGTCGAGTAGCTAGAACGCCGGGATTGTGATCGATACGGTCCCCACCAATCTGTTGTGTCTATGGGAAAGACACTTTACGACTCTTTCCCCTGCTTGGTGGTCTTGGCAAGCAGTTCTAAATTTCAGTCATATCTCTATAAAAGTAAAAAAAAAACAATAAAAAACTTCAAGCGGACAGCAGTATTTTGGCATCTCCGGAAGCAGGTCGGGATAATTAGCGCCTCCGTCGCTTTTCTGCGAGTCTGGAGGATAAATATAGAGATAAAAATATAAAATGAAATAAAAATATACTTCTTTAAACATTCTTTGAAAGATAAAGTAGCTTACTCTAGTAGCGACTGATCATTTATATAATATCTTGCTCTATTTCAATTATATCGGTTATTTTTAATTTTTGTGCTTTTTGTTTTTATTTGTTTTGGTAATTCGCACTTTGTTTTTGTATTTGTTATTACGAGGGGCATTCGAAAAATACTCGGAATTCTCCCGTGACAAGAGTGCCAGCAAGAAAAAACGTATTTTAGCATGCTAGCCATAAAAAGCATGTTCTTTGTGATCAAATAATTGCTATCACTTATTTTGCGCTTGTAAACGAAGTTGTCAAGAGCTAGTTTATTTAAGGTAGTTTTTTAACCCATGGAGCGTAAGGATTTTGAGGTAAGAACCAACATCAAATTTTTGGTAAAGCTTGGTTGGAAAGGAACGGAGATCATTCAAGCTCTGCAGACCGTTTATAAAGATGATGCTTCGAAGAAAACTTGTGTTTACAAGTGGATTGAAAGATTTCGAGATGGTAGAGAAGCTGTTGAAGATGATGAGGGTCGTGGAAGACCAACAATTTCAAAAAACAATAAAAAAATTGATTTTGTTAGGAACCTAGTCAAAGAAGATGGACGATTGACGGATTTATCAGATAGCTGAGACTGCGAGCATATCAGTTGGTTCAGCTCATTCGATTCTGCATGACGATTTATGCCTCAGCAAGCTTTCGGCGCGATGGGTGCCAAAAGCGTTGCGGCCAAATCAGCTCAATCTCAAAAGTGAATTGCAACGGCGATTTTGCTCAAAATTGAAGCAGATGAAGACCGCTTTTTTGATTGAATTATCATAGGAGATGAAACATGGTTCTACCAATATGATCCTGAAACAAAACAGCATTCCAAACGGTGGCTCCCACGTGGATCATCTGGCCCAATCAAATTCAAGTCTGAGAGGTCTGTCAAGAAGGTAATGGCAACTGTTTTCTAGGACTTTGAAGGAGTTGTGCTAGCAGATTTTTTAGAAGGTAAAAAAAAACTTACAGACGCTTATTACGTAGAAGTTTTAAGGAAATTGGGAGCAAAATTAGCTGAAAAGCGCTCAGGAATTCTTTTCCATCACGACAACGCCCCAGCGCATTCTTCTCGGATCGTAAGAGATGTTTTGAAAGAATTTCGGTGGGAATTGCTGCCACATCCACCTTATAGGCCAGACCTTGCCCCATCTGACTTTTTTTTATTCCCAAAACTCAAAGAACACTT
Organism: Diplosoma virens; assembly: GCA_963680785.1. Classification (NCBI taxonomy): domain Eukaryota; kingdom Metazoa; phylum Chordata; class Ascidiacea; order Aplousobranchia; family Didemnidae; genus Diplosoma; species Diplosoma virens. The sequence goes on from OY796883.1 coordinate 27,916,441, forward strand.
GAAAGGCGTTTATTTTAATGACATTAATGAGGCAAAGCAAGCAGCAAAAACATGGATCACAAAATGGTCAGCAGATTACTTCAAAAATGGGATAAAAGGATGGAAGTACCGCCTGGAGAAGTGCATCGACCTTGATGGAGACTACGTTGAAAAGTAGATTGATTGTATCAATAAATTGTAAAAAATTATAAAATTCCGCGTATTTTTTGAATGCCCCTCGTATTTAATTTTTAGCAAATTGCCAGCGCTGTTTTTGTCAGTATTTTTTCGTGCTTTATGCTGCTGTTAAAGTTTTCTACCAATGATAATAATTCGTAGAAATAAACGGCTGGCATAATTGGTAATATCGTGTTCGTGCGTTTTCTAAAAACAAATTTTTACTCTAGATCTATCCAATTTTTGTTCTAACAGGAAATTAGGCATTCGTTTTGTTTGTTGACGACATGATGTCTTAGTAAATGTTCAGTTGCTTGTGTTTATTTTTCAAACTGTAATTTGATATTGGACAAATTAAAGGCTGGTTTGACCAGTAAAAAAGCTTATAATATAAACTTGAAACTTGAAACTTAATTGTTTTTTTAAGTAGGCTCGACTTCATCTGCTTGTTTAACATTATGTTACCTTTTTTAAAGCTTGTGTTTACTTGAATACTTTTTGTTTTATATGTAGATTATTAGAAGGAATTTATATGTTTTGTTGTTGCAAGTTTTTTGGTAGTGTTTTTTCTAAATTTGCTGTAGACGTTGAGAGAAATTAATGTTTATTTTCTGTACCACATCTCTTTACAACAACTTTTGTCGTAGTATTGACTTTTTGCTGGTTACTTAACCATTGTTTGACCAACTGTGAGCCGTGCAAATAAGAAAAAATCGAAAATGAACCTGCAAACAAGCTTTCCATTACAAAATTATGTTAGTCTAGTTTGGGTTTAGGTGTATGCTGTGCATCTTACCATGGACTTCTAGATAGCAGTAAATAGCAATGTTTAAAAGTCCAAGATCTTACGTTGTATGAGCGACTTAGTATGCTTTTAAATCAAAAAAAATATACACCTTTTAAAAGTTCTTGATCCTGCAAAGCTTTGTTTGTTTGTTGTAATCTTTTTAAGTTATTTATTTTTTTACTTTGCAGGACCATTGTATCATGGAAGCTATTTCATCAAGAGCTTACTAAAATCCATCCGATTCTATCCAGACACGAACGAATCGCCTTGAAATCGACCATCGATCTCGTTTGCAATGATTATATATCTAATTATGAATTCGACGTTTTTACGAGGTTATTTCAGGCAAGTAAAGCAAAGCAAACGACGCTGTTCTTTTAATCGTGCGTTTCCAGTTCAATGAGATGTGACGCTTAACTTTGTTGAACTTTACCCTTTGTTTAAACTCGTTTGCTGTGCTTAAGCATGGCAGGAGTTCGCTGCTTTTTTAACCGGAACAGTGCGCCTATGAGCAGCCGCTTTCCATGTGTTTTGTCACAACGGTGACAGACGTTGGCAACACGGCGCACCCTTGAATAGAGCAAAAACTTCCTGGTCCTGAATCGGAATGATATTCTCTTTCACACTATGACCGGGGAACGATTTAGAAACATGTTTTTCAGTAGCGATTATATAATCGCCAACAGCCAGCAGAAGCTTTCAAAATTGAATATAGGATTAGTGAATACTTCTAAAAAGTGCGCTTTCATACTCGGCTTTGCCCGACAGTTTATCGAACTATCACTTATCCCAGCTGCACAATAGGGAAACGTGGGTTCATAATTCCCACGGTTGCCCTCTGACATTAATAAACATTGTTTAACATTGCATAGTTAAATCAGCTGATGTTTGATAAACTTATTATCAGTCGTAGCAATCGTACTTGGGTTTGTGGCGATCGTTTTGTAATGGGATAATCACTACATAGACACCTTTAAAGTAACAACATAAACGTATTTTTTGTCAGCGACTACTCCGCTGTATTAATTGCAAAAAAATGCATTTGCGTCTTTCTTTTGCAGTTTGCAAAGTGGATAAAACACCACAATTTTTGATATCTTTTTTGACCTATACTAGCATGGCGATACCAAAGTTACCAAGAAATTAATTTTATAAAAGCTAGGAACAATCGCTTTTAGCATTTTTAATCAAAATTGAAAATCTGTTCCAAAAAAATCCAACTATGATTTGAAAAAATGGTTAAAAAATATCACTTATTGCACAGTCTATGACATCTTTACGATTTTCTTAACAAACGTTTAAAAATTAATAATAAACAACTTAATTTCAATTTTTTTGTTTTTAGAGCGTCATTTTTTAAAGCTTCGATTAACGTAAAAGTTTGTTTGATGACAAAAGTTAACTTTTTTTGGAATTCTTTTACTAAAAGTCAGTTTTAAGTGACAACACTGTATCAGCAAACTTATTAAAATGACTAATAACGCTATAATTTTTAAACAATTACTTCACTTTAATCTTCTATTGTTATTACAAAGAAAGCCTTACGCTGATGTGACAACCTATTGTGGTAATACTTCGTTTTACATTATGATTGATTCAATGCTTTTTTTAAGCGGGCTGTTGGCAAGCTGGCAGGAAAGTGCAGTGAATCGTCTAGATGGCGATCGCAAGCAATGTGTTCTTTTTTAGCTCCTACCGTGCTATCATACTGTGCCCTTGGGAAACGTTTACGTCACTTAACTAAGCATTTTCATCAACGTTACTTTATAAAATATAAAAAAGAACAATAACTTTAAAACTTTAAATGGAATTATCTTAGCAATTGAAAGCAGATGATGAAATTGCTTAATGGTTGGTGTTGGTTAAACGCCCTCAAATTTTTCCTGCAAGTCAGAAAGATAACTAGAATGTTTCACGTGGTTTTCTGTGATTATTTTCAAATTAATAAAATGCATGGGCGTGATTGTCGTTTTTTGTCGAAACTAAACTCGATTTAATTTTCGCAATATTCGCCTTCTATTCATTTAAAATGTTTGTGCTTTTTATAATGTATTAACTGGTTTCATATGAATTTAATAATTTCCTGTTATAATTTGATCAAAATATTTTTCGGATGTTCCTTAATTTAAACGTACTTAATTTTTCAGCCTTGGTCAACACTACTAAAAAACTGGAACATGTTAGCTGTCACACATCCGGGTTATATGGCATTTCTCACCTACGACGAAGTAAAAGCAAGACTTCAAAAATACATCAATAAGCCTGGAAGGTAACTAACTATTTGAGACTCTATTTTATCACTTTATTCCCTGTGCACGCATTTCTTCCCGTCGAATATGCAACTTTTACTTGCGTTATTGTTTCGACGTAATTTCTTGCTCGCATCATACTTTTGTTTATACGTTATTCGACTGGAATTGATGCATTCTATTTACTTTTTCACCGCATCTACTAATGGAAAAACGTTCGAAGACGTGACGGATGTTGTAATTATGTTGTCTGGCTAATCGCTTTCTCAAACAGAGATCCCATTTCCATCAAATTGCTTGTCGTAATAACCCTTTCGATTGAAATGAGATTTCGAAGAAATATTGTTGAGCGTCAGCACGCTTTTTAATTTTACCAGTGGTGAACTTTTGCTAAACTTTTTTTTTTCGACGTAAAATCGAAATATTGCAAGTTTTTTCAGAATTTAAAACCTAGCTGTAAAATCTGATATGTTTTGAAACATCCCTGAATGTTTTCAGTATTATGCTTGTTAATTGTAAGCGGACATCTCCCAAACCACGTCGATGCAGCACTTTGCGCTGAGCCATGATTTTTTTACTTTCGCGGAAATTCACCGCGATCCTCAATAATGGGCATTGAAATAAACTAACAAAAGGCAATGCGGCGTTTTGAAAAATAAAATTGCAACTTGGCAGTCAACAATAAATTAATGACGTTGAAATTTTCCAACAGCTACATCTTCCGCCTCAGCTGCACTCGCTTGGGCCAATGGGCCGTGGGCTACGTGACGATCGACGGCCAAATCCTCCAAACTATTCCGCAAAACAAATCGCTAAGCCAAGCGCTCATCGATGGTTTCAAGGAAGGATTGTGAGTGGTTAAAGTTTAAAACTTGCTTTATGACGTGTTCAATTAAGTTTCGCTTTCGTCTTAACTGTTGTTATGCGACTTTTCATTATGGAAAGACTCAAACTAATTTCAATTTAGAAAGGTAGTCTATTCTTTTGAACACTCACTTTCGAAATTGAAGATGCCAAAATCGGCCAAGCATTATCATAGAGCCGTGCTTTTCAACCTTTCCGCCCCTTTGGAATTTGGGACCTTTTCAAAATTCGCGGCACACTTGGACCAAAGTGCAGATCTTGATTTTCGTTCCAAAAAGTAGTGTTTTTTAAAAAAAAAAGGTCTTCACTTTTAATTTGTCTCGGATTTCTTAATTTTGGTTCATAAAAAGTAGCGTCCGCTAAAAAAAGGTTGCGGAGCAATGGATTAATGTTTTTTTTTCAAAGTTTCGTGGCACACAGGTTTAGAACCACTGTCATAGAGCTTGGCCGCAAAAGTTCATTTTTTAAACTTCTGGCTTTCTTGATCTTCTGCTTGCGAAGTTTTGCAGCTTGTTGCTTGTTTACATTGTTTCATGTCTTAAAAGACAAAAATGATTACTTAGTGCAAAGGCTTTTTTTTTTAAGAATTTCTTATGGGCGTATTTCGCAACATGCAGTTAAAAAAATCGATTTAAAAACAATTTTTTACGCAATCGGATCTCAAAGCGCTCTGTTGAAATTATAAGCTTGTAAGCAACAAACAAGCAATAGGGCTCGTTTCCTGGGAGTGTGGAATGGAGCATTCTTTGTTTCTTTTATTGATCTTTCCGCGCTTAAAATCTAAGCGAGCGCCAAGCCCAGCTAAAAAAATCAATAAAACAAACCAAGAATACTCGATTCCATGCTCATAGTGGAAACGAGAACTAATGCTTATTTGTTGCTTACAAACTCATTAAAATTCACGCCTTCGCGACGCTTGATGAGAATCTCATTTTCCTTTGTATTATCATTGCTTCCGCTATATTGCCTATTGGCTGTCTATAATTTTGACGTGATATAGAGCAAATGAACAGTCATTGCGTGAATGCTTGACACTGCGCTATTATACAAAAACGAGGAATTTTCTTAGTTGCTACTTTGCAGTTTAGATTGTTGAAACTGTGTCTCAAATTGTCTGCTATCGTTTTCAAGTAGAAAAACTTCTTGATTTATTGTTGTTTTTACTTGCGCCATAAGGCCTGGTCTATACTTGGCGTTTAGCTGGTGCGTAGATTCGGTGTTTGTTAATTTTTGTTAATTAAATTTTGGAAGCATATTTTTGCTTATCAATAAAAAGTAAAGGTATGCCGAACGTATACGTGATATGCGGACCTGCCCTATCTTTTATATTCCAAAACGTTCATATGCCCGTCGTGGAATTGCTCAGCTAAAGTTTTGCGCTTAATTGCCGACGTTTAATACAAACGAGCCTTTCTGTTTTAAAATGTTGGAGCAACTGCTTATTTCTTAAAGTCAATAGTTGACTTTTATCGGCAGAGACAATTACATTTAGTGAACAAACACAGATGGAATACGCGATTGCATAAATATGATGCAAGAATATCAAATAGAATTTAACCGAAAACAAGTTTACTACTCGACAAAAACCTCGTTTGCAAGATCTATTGCCGGCGTGGTTCCAAGTCTTCATTTTACACAGTGTCTTTTGAAAGATACCATCAAGCTTCCTCTGTTTTTAGCTGAAAAACAACTCAATTCGTTGTGATTTTTTAAATCTGTTTTGTTTTTTTCGCCATGTTGTAGGTACTAGCAAGACGTTCTTGTTAAAAAAAAATTGATGCAAGAGGGCTCGTTTCCACTAAGAACAAAAATACGCCTACCAACGCTCGTAATGGAATGGAGCATTCTTTGTTTTATTGTTTTTTTTTTACTTTTTTCCGCGCTTAAAACGGCAAAAAGCGCATAGCGAAGCAAAGAAAATCACCAAAAGAAATAAAGAATACTCCATTCCGCGCTTGTAGTGGAAACGAGCTTTAAAACAGCATTTACTGGTTTTAGTAATATAATAATATTTGGTAGAATTTTAAGAAACATGTACGCCTTACGCTTGTTGCTGGAAATTCATTAATTTTTTTTTCGGTCTAAACGTCCATTAATTTTTTTTTCGATTTCGTTAACCAGTATGACTAATAATTCGGACATGTTGTAGTCATAAAATGCATTTTCAATCTCGTATGGGGAAAATATAAATTTGGGTTTTTATAATTTTCTCATTAAAATTTCTAGGAATCACTTGTACTTCCTTCACTTCTGAATCTGATGGTAACGTTTTAATTGCCTCATTATGGAAGCCCATCTGCTGATTATAATACCGGTTTGACAAATTTTATTGTTTGAAATTTGACAAATTTGACAAAGTTGAAACAAATTTGACAAATTAATTCTTAAACTACGATATTTTTCAAAGCTTTTACTTAAATGTTTTATGGGTTGCTATTGAGAGGGCATATTTTTGATTAATTTGTAAAAGATTCGATGCTGCGTGAATTTAAAAATTTTACTTTTCATATTTTAAGATTTTTTTCCCGCAAAAATAAGTTTTGGTTTGACGAAAATTGCCTTTTGTTATCTTACTAGGAAAATTACGCTCATAAAAAAAAATACTTTAATAAATGGTCAAAACACGAATGACTGGAACATGTATAAATTGTTGGAATTTAAAATATAAATTTTTTTAGAGCATTGTTGAATTTTTCTTATATCTTAGTTTTTTTTTGCTAAAATTTGCAGAATAAGTTTGTTGGCTCAACTTTAGAACCGATAACGGTTCAAGTAATTTTTTGTATTTATTTTAGTTTTTTCTTTTTTAAGCTTTTGAATTAGTTGACTGCTTCAATGCTAATTGGGTGATAGATTGATTATAGCTTTTGTTGCAGTAGAATTACTTTTCTAATCGTAGATCTGCTTAACAGTTGAAATTGTATTTAAAGTTCATAGCTTACGATCATTGTCGATCTTTCGGAATAAATGTTGATATTTTAATAAGCACCAGAAAAAAATTGTCTTTACAGCTAACTTTCTAAGAATTACTGATCGGTTTTGGAGCAAAGTTTTCAAGTTTTTTGCCAATCGACATCTACTGCAATGCTTTATTTAGCTTGATGATAATTTTAAAGTTGGATCGATGTTACATAATTGTTCGATAAAATCTTTCAATCAAATATTTCTTTTTCTGATGAAAAACAAACGAATTATTCGTTAAAAAACTCACGAAAAAATTAAAAAACCAAGCTTACCAGTTTGCTTTTAAATTTGTTCAACTCCAGAAAACAACTAATTCGATTTTTTTCAAATTTGTCATCCGTTAAACTCGCTTCAAAATTCAATGAAATTCGATCACTTCTCTGAGCAAATTAGAAAACTTCAAATTATGTTTGGAAGAGTTGAGCATAATTGATGACGTAGTCCGTTGCTATGACAACGGTCGATATTGTCGCGGTTCAATTCCAGCTTTTGTCATTCTTTTTGTGACTAAAAAAGGCACTTTTCGGCACTTTGCGTGGCGGTCGTAGAGAGCAGTTCTAAATTGCATCATGTCAAACATAAAAAACAAATAAAAAAATTCTAATTTCACTGAGCTGCTTTTTTAAAGTCGCACATGCAGTCAGTACATACATATCATGTTAACGTGTTGCACAAAACAAACATGTTGCACATACATATCAAAAAAGGCATTTCGCCGTCAACTACAACGGCTAATTGTCGACTTTAGCTGAACTTGTGACCGAACGCACGCTCAAGGTCCTTAGCAAGTCGACAAGCGTCGTGCGGCGTCAACTTCTAATAACTCTGTCAACAGCTATCAACTCTGTCAACAGTTACCTCTATCCCGATGGACGCGCGACCAACCCGCAGCTCGAGAAGACGGACGACGACGAGGTTCACATTCAAGTCAGTCAGGAGCAGTACGAGCTCTACTGCGACATCGGATCCACTTTTCAATTGTGCAAGATCTGCTCTGAAAACAACAAGGACGTTCGCATTGAGCCGTGCGGTCACCTCATCTGCAAAGAGTGCCTCGAGTCTTGGCAGGTATTCTAGAACTTTCGATGCGATTTCGTCGATCCTAAAGTGTTTCAGTATAAGCATATCCAGACCGATTGTACACAACAGTTCTTAAACTGGGGTCCGTGAAGGCCAAATAAAAATTAGGTTTTAAAATGCAATGATTTAAAAAAGAAATTACATAAATTAAAACAACTCTGAAGTTTGCTTGCATGCCTAGAAAATTTAGAAACTATCTTGAATTCAAGTCATTATATCATCACATGCAAGTTTTTTACGGTTTAAAAATTTTTTAGAGTGAGGCCAGTGGGACCAAGAAGGGGGTACGTGAAAACAAAAAATATGTTTTTGGGGTCCGCGGTAAAAAAATTTTAAGAACCCCTGATATGCAAAGTTAAAAATCCAACTTAACTTATGTGTTGTGCTTTGCTGCTGTACCTTGCTGAAAGTGAAGCTTTTACATTTAAGTTCAAAGTTCATCGGTACACGTCATTTACAGGCAGTGAGATGCTTGTAAGATTCACTGCCTGTTCACATATGCGAACTTTCATTCGCACTCGTCGCCATGTGATTACGCGTCATTGCAGGAAATGGACACCGCGACCATACCAACGTGCCCCTGGTGTCGCTGCGACATCAAAGGTACGGAAGCAGTCGTGATCGAGCCTTACAAACCGGTCGAAGAAGACGAAAGCGCGCCGTCAAAGAAAGATGACCAAACTGCAACGTAAGTTGACCGAAAAGATGCAAACATAATGGAACCGACGTCATTTCCGCTTGCGTTTTTTTTCGTTTTTTCCTTTATTTATCAGTTTTGCAAGGAAGAGTGAAATTCTAAAGCGTAAAAAAGTGAATACGCAGTCCTAGTCTATTAAAAGCTGCTTCTATTTAAAAACTTTTTCATTCGCGTCTAACTGCGTTACTGTCTTTTTAAATATTTTTGTAGATTAGACTCAGTATCCTGTTATATACATTTTTAATTTTGTTTTGTTACTCAAAACGATTCTTGACTTTTTCATTAGCATCAAATTAAAAAATAGAAGATTTAGTTATTTGGTTCCAAACCCAGTTTTTAAATTTTTGAAAGCAAAGAAATCATTGATAGTTTACAATAAAAAAAATAACTGGTTGTGTTTAATTTTTTTTTTTAATGAGTAATATAAATGCAAGAATAAAACAATCTTAATTTTTTTAATGAATTGCAACGGTTTTTAAAATGATAAGATATTTTAGGAAAAAGTAAGAAGCAGCGATTTGTTGAAAAAAGTTAATCGAACTCAAGTAATCCTCTTCTTGCTTAAGATTCTCACTTGAAGAGAAAAAAGAAAGCGAAAAAGAAGAAAACGAAGACAACGAGAGTTTATTCGGAGAGGTTGGAGTCACGATAAGCGAAGTCAAGGTAGTCGTTACTTTTTATAGTCGGCCTTCTTGATATAGACCCATTTTTACATTCGCTGTTTTATTGCCTCATTCTACTGAAGACATGGCTTTGTACATCATATAACTATAATTTAATTTTAATTATTTTCAAGAACAGACCGTATCTTGCTCCTAAAATCTAGGCCGCCAAAAGCCTCTTTGTAATTTGTCCGGTTGTTTCGTTTTGACGTCGTTCAAGCGTAACGCGAAATGACACGTAGCGAACGAGCGACGACTCGTTTCTTATTCAGTTAATTAGAAGCCACGCCGAAGAATTCCGTAGGTGAATCGTTGCTCTGTACGTATCTGGTTGTGTTTTGTGCAAGATCAAAAGGTTGCCTAAACTAAACACCAAACTGTCGCTGTAGTAGGAATTTACTCGCGTCCCGGTTTCTTTGCCGAAAAACATTTGTCAATGGCACAAGTAAGCCAAGTTACGGCAAAAATCAGATTAAAACGATTTTTAAAGTTCAGTTTTACGCTTTTTTCTTGTATATTTAATAGAGGAAAAAGTTTTGGCGTATGTCAAAATCCAGACATCTTAAAATCAAAAGTCGCCACAAATTTAGCAACGCTGTTAATTGCATAATCTGTTTCATTGCAAAAGTTAAAATTGTTGTATTGTTTCAATGGATAAATGCATATTCCGGCTGGACCCCCTAAAAAAGGAAAATTGATCATGTAACTTAACCAGATGGTGTGCGGTCTTTGTTGCGTTTTAATTTCTACTCTGTCTTGACCTTTCAAATATCCTTAACCGTGTAATGACGTCAGTAAGGAGGGGTTGATATTTCGATGACGTGCCATTAGATGTCGCTCCCGAAACTGCCGCCTCGCCTTATGTTGTGTCACGTTCATTTCCGGCGGATGCATGGACTTGATTTTGTTTTGATCTTTCAGCTTCCTCCTGCCGGCAACTCCTCACCCGACCTCAACAGCCCGATGCTCGACCCTCGCATCTCCCCCAATTTTCCTCGTCGCGTGGCCCCTCAGCCCAAGCCCCGCAGCAGGTCTCCTTCGCATGCCTCAGTCGCCGAGGTAAAAGAAAATTTTTTTTGATGTTGAAGTTGCTAAGTCGCTCCCTACCTGCTCTTGTGCTTGGTGGTATTGTTTAAAAACATTGTATTTACTTGTTACTTCCGCCGTTCATGTTTACGGATGTTGTTTCAGGCGAGGTCAGTCCCCCTGATTCCCCATAATAACTCCCAACTTTCTCTGCCCAATGGTCATGCCCCAGCCAGCAGGTTGGTGTTTTGCTTCAATTGCTTTTCTACATTAGCGCTATTTTTAGCTAAACAACGGTGACCTGTCTTAAGTATGTCCTTGCCTGAATTTATAAAAATTGAAGGATTGATTCAAAGTAGCGACTACGATATTGAATTTTGTGATATATTCAAATGCTTTAAATGCTTTAGTTCAGCCGAGCATTTTAGAAACATCAAAAATTTCAATTTGTGATTTTTTTCTGACAGCCATGATCCAACTTTGCCAGTCATGTTGCGGTCACGCGAACACCAGGAAAGAAATGTAAGTAACGATTTGGACAAACATGTAAAGTGCTATGTTAGTCACTACCGCTTCGATTCCCCGTTCATTTTCATGTTGTTATTTGTGCGTTTCGTTTGTTGTTTCTACTTGATCGATTATTAATTTCTTACCATTGCATCGCAGTCCGGCGCATATTTCGCTCAGTTCGTTCAACAAGATAAAACAACCATGAATTCAATCTCAGTAGAACAAAACTTGAAAAACGGCATTTGACATAAACTTAACTTCCTCTATCTTCTTTGGGGCCACCGGTTTTTTCTTGAATCCGGCACCTTTGCTTCGTCTTACAAGAGAGGCCGTACGCAGTATTATTAACTAAAAATCCTCTTTTCTCCAGAAAGACTCTGTTTCGTTACTCTTACGCACAAAGGCTCGTTTCCACTACAGTCGTGGAATGGAGCATTCTTTCTTTCTTTTATTGATCTTTTCACGCTTAAAATTTAAGCGAGCGCCAAGCGAAGCAAAAAAATCCATGAAACAAACCAAAGAATACTCCATTCCACGCTCGTAGTGGAAACGCACTCCTGAAGTTCTGCGTCCTTGTCAAGTCCATCCGACTTGGTAACGATGCTCCCCACCATTATACGCTAATTTCGTTGACTATTTTTATAATTTCTTGTGTTACCTTGTGCGTATTAGTATATGTCCAATTCGTGATGCTCAGGTACACTTTGCAGCAGCTTCTATGGCCGAAGTGTACAAGCAGCCGTTTCAAAAGTTTTATTCGTCGACTTATGACTCGATCCTTTTTTAGCAACTCTTTTTCCGCAATGCACTGTAACAAGTTACCTTGGCAGTCCAATCGCTCGCGTCTTGCGCGATTGTAACAATTAATAAGGTCACGCTACTAACGAATCTTTTTTTTAGAATCTCAGAGCCGGAAGAGCTGTTAAGCAGCGACCGATGTCGAGCATCTTTGATTCGTTCGTCGCAAGTGAGTATTGTACTTACTGGCGACATCTAGCGCACTGTCTGGTCTGCGATCTTTCAGTGACCAATAATCAGGGTTACCATTTCGTGCTTGTTTCTAAGATTTGATGTTATTTTGATGAACATTGTCTCAAAATTTTTTATGTGCTAATTTTTAAGAAACGTGCTAACTTCGAGGTGAAGTGCTAGTTCTCATTAGTACGGTTTTAGTTACCAAAAGCGATTCTAAAAAACATGCTTAGCTACTGGCAACGTCAAATTAAAAGCGACAAAGGCTTTACTTTTCGTTAAACATCAAAAAAAAGTTGTTTCTTTGGCTAAACATGAAGTAAATTTTTTTTCGTTGTTCACTTGACGTTGCCATTAAAAAAAATTTTCAAAACTATTAGGCTCGTCAGTTTTGATGCCTGGGTAATCAGCCGTGCTTATTTTTGGCCAATTCCAATGGAATTTTGCCAATAACTATGCCGTTTAAGACGTGCGCTAGCAAATAAAAGGCTTCAATATTGGCATTAAATTGAAAGTATTTTTAAGATGACTGTGTGATGATTATTCCGCTTTAAGCAAATCTTGGACCCTCGTTATGCTTTCAGCCTCACTCGTGAGCGAATATCAAAAATCGAGAAAACTCATTTTTTGATATTCGCTCACTTGACTCTTGTAATTTTGATTTTTTTATGTATTATTTGTTTTTTTTACTTTTGACTTTTTGACCTTCAGTTGTTTTTTGGTTATTTTAATGACGACATAATCACGTCGTTTGAATGACGTCATCTTTATGTCGATTTTAGTGCGCGACCGACCGTTGCCAAGCATCAACAATCAAACCGAAACTCTCTCTTCCCGCGTCTCTTTCCGTGCGAAAGTAAGAATTCGCCTTTTCGTCGAATGTCGTTAAGTTTTTGTTTGTTTTGAAAGAGCAACAAAAATAGGATAAGCTCCTCTGTCCGTTTTCGACCTAATCTGATCCTGTTTTACGAAAAACTAATAACTGGTTTTTCACCCGACAAAACTTTTTGCTGCAGGGTTTGTGAAAAATCCAGTTTGAGAAAGTATTGCTGTAAAAAGCAGTTACGAATATAATTCTTTTTGTTTAATTTTTTTACTTGACGGATTCTGAAAAAAAAAACGTGAGGGCCTAAGTATTTCTGTGTTCACTAGAAATCCCCTGTTAAACCCCTCCGACAAATTCCACAACTTTCCACCGGTGTTTATGATTTTGCTGAAGACGTCGAAGCCGAAAGTTTAAATGATCCCACTCCTGAAACGGTAGTCTCCCCATCCGGAGCCCCTCTCGGCCCTGATGGAGAACATAGACATCGAGTGCCCACTGATTACGACTGGATCGTTCCGGGGTAAGATGAAGGGCTCTTTGTTTACGTTTTGTTGCGTGTGCCGTCAAGGTTTTGCACGAAAATCGCACAACGTTTGTAAATCAGATCTAACTTTCGTAGGCTTTTTAAGTCTTTCATTAAGTTCAAGACATAATATCAGTGAATATTTCACTTATATTTATTTCCGCATATGACGACTTACCTGTCAATGAGGTTTGCACTTGATACAAATCATCATGTATTACGATTTGGCTACTTTACTAATATGACGTCATTGTGTAGATCGAACGTTCACGACGTTGCTCGAAGACCTCCTTCTCGTACCTTAAATAATGACGCGTTTGCTTCACCCCAAGGCCCTAGTGCCCCGATAATTCCTCCCCGGCCCGGACCTGTGGCGAACGTTTCATCGCAGCCTGTCCCTAGTTTACGCTCGAAACCTCCCGTTCCCCAGCTCCCTCCCCGGGGGAGCAAGCAACCTGAAACCAGCCGCCAATCATCTCAGAGTGATGCAGCGCCCCCACCCCGCCCCCCTAAATCAGTTGCGCCCCCGCTTCCGTTGCGTAATCCTAACAACCAGCACTTACCCCAAACGTCGCAAGCGACATTCGGACTGGATGACAACAACTCGAGCTTGGACGAGAAAATCGCGCGACTGATGGAGATGGGATATTCCTTCGAACACGTCAATCGCGCCCTCGCTATCTCCCACAACAATTTAACGCTCGCGGTGCAGATTTTGCAGAGTTTCGTTCCAACTTTCACTTGATCTCGCGTCGACATTTTCCCGAGGTTACAGCGAGGGTTTTTCATTCTTGTTTTTTCTCTACTTTTGTCAGATTTCGCTTACCGCCAGTTTCGAGTTTTCTTGTTAATTATTGTTCAGTGCAGTCTATTTCATTCTTTCGTGCAATATGTAATTTTGTTAAAGTTAATGTTAGCGATCGTTGAAAACTAAGCTCGTCTTTTCTTGACTTTGTTGTTTGAAGACAAGTCAATGTACGTATCTTTTTATACAAATTTTAAAAGAATCCTTTTTCCCGATTATAAACACGTTTATTTTGTTTATTAGCTTCCAATTTAGAAGCCCGAATCATTGTATGGTGTCTTCGGCAGCAAAACCAAAGACATTTTACCATTTCGATCACTTATTAATGGTGCGACCTTTTGTTGATCATGAATATTAAAATTAATATCAATCAATCCTGTATTTATTTTTTAAAATAGGTCTGGTATGAGCAAAATAGCTGTAAATGATGATTACAGATTATTATTTTTTTAAATTTTCTTGTTTTTTGTCGGCGATGATAATCGGAAATTCATTTTCGCTTATTATGCAACAATGCAGAAAAACAAAACTTTTCCTAAACAGTGTGAAATTTTCTTAGAACTGTAGAAGAGACCATAGGTTATTTAATCGTCTTGCATCTTTTATTGCACAGATACGATACAAAATGCACAGCACCAAGAACATATACAAGTTATTTCGATGGATTTGAAAAAGAATATGTAGATCAGGTTTACACCAATCGGCCATTCAGGCAACTGTACAAACCTATATCAATGTTGATATACCCAGTCTTCACACAAGCAACACCTTGTTTAATGCCCACTGTTAGCAGCAGATAACGTTTAAAAAGACATTTAAATTGCGGCCCGCAAGCATTAAAATGTTTTTTTTTTGGTCCACAAAGACCTCGAGTAAGTTGAGATCCGACTTTCGAGCTAAAAAGTTAGCCTACACAGACCAAATTATCCACTAGGTGAGAGTGCAGATTTCCCACTTGGGCATAACTGAAACTTCCTCTGGGACAACTCGTTTATAAACCTTGTTCAACGTATGGTGATGATTATTAAGTAAACGTTGGGTAAGGCCAAACTTTAGGTCAGTTAATTACTACAAATTAGCTAAACATTCTTTTCCTATTGAATGTATAAAAAAAATAAATAGCATGCCTTTAACAAAAGTTTTGAGCTCTACAGCAGTAAAAATAAAATTATGCGTCATTAGAGAGCTGCGCAGGTGTAAGAAGTTATAAAATACAGAATTATAGAAAATTATAAGCAGCAACCAAATTTTAACTAGAAAAGCAGAAAATTTACATCTGCACATTGAATAATGTTCATTTGTTAATGGATGTTTTTTTAAAAGTTTCAAATGCATTGTTTGTTTTGCTCGCTACACACACTGTATTGTAAAGATTTGATAGCCTCAATACCGACAAAAAAGGTTTGACAAAAATCTCAACAGTTTCAATCGGACCTGCCAACTGCTAAGTATTCAGGGTATTTCCCTCGTGAGGGTTTATGAAAAAAATTATCTTTAATAATTAAAGTTCACTTCCGTGTATTGATTATTTTTTGCCGTAAGTGCTTGTGAGCGTCAGTTTAACTAGCTTAAGATTTCAAGCGAAAAACACAACGAAGATGATAAAGAAAACAATAAGAACGAGAAAGACTTTTATCATCAGCCACCGGTTAGAAGTAATTCCCTGGAAGTACTTGAGGATCTCTGTGTGAGCGGCTTGGACATTCAGTTCGCTTTCTTCAACGCTAGAATCGATCCTGCAAACGAAACAACAAAATCACGGAGGCTGTTGTAACCAAAAGAACCCAAAGAAAGCTCGAGGTTATATATTCAAAAAGCTTGTGATTATTCGCGAACGGTTTTCAAATAATGCTAAACAAGCAGGAAGTCTTTAACGGTACTTTTAGAAATTTGTTTAGACTTAATCGTTCGATGCGTGATTTTGGTATCGATAGCAGCGGTTTGCGCTTTTTGGCATTTAATAAGAGCCAGCGTGATTCAAGTGGATTGTAGTACGCACAGAAAAATATCATTTATAAAAAGTAACACAAATTTTTATGTCTGACGCTTTCTTGATAAATTCACCTTAGACGTTCTGCCTTGAAAAACAATTTGGTGTCATTAAAAACCCAAAAATACTTGTGCTGTCTAAAATTATTAAGACAACAAATACAGTAGGAAAATCACTTCGCGGTATAATGGGTCAATTAAACGCAAAAATTAAGCAATTTAGTTCACATGATTTAAGCATCAGCAAGTACAAAGTCCGGGAAAAATAACTTTTATGTTCAAAAAAATGTAACTGAACAAATCCTTGTTAAATAATTAAGTTTATTCAATTAATTTCATATCATATCCCACCAGGGATTTATCTTTTTTATTTTTAAAAAGATGTCACAATATTAGTTTTCTATCAAACCAATAAAAGAATTAACAACGCTATGTTGATTAAGTCCCGTTTTCACCGAAAGCTTTGGCGGGATTCTTTGTTTATTAATTTTTTTATTTCTCCCGATGCTTCAGCGTAACAAATCAATAAACAAACAAAGAATAATCCCACCACAGCTTGTAGTGAAACGGGCCTTACGTTTATATCAATTTTACGGGCGCCGAGTGTTTAAATTACCGTATTTTCGGGACCATAAGGCGCACTTAAAATCCTTAAATTTTCTCAAAAATCGAACGTGCGCCTTATGTATGGATCAAGTTGTGTTTTATAACAAAGCTCTGAACCAATTTTATGTTGCAAACAGTGCTATTTATTTAGATACCGGTAATAATTATTTAGGGACAGCTTAACTATGAGACGTACACGTGTCTGATTTCCAAGATTGCCGTTCGTACATTCAAAACCACAACAATTGTTTTGCAAACAGACCGTGGTGTTACGCCATAAACTTGTTTTAAGTAAAATACAAAGTGAGTTTTTGTTTCATTTGGTGCGCCTTATAACCCGGTGCGTCTTACGTATGAAAATATAAGCGTTAGAAGCCGTTTATTGACATTGCACCTTATAATCCCGAAAATACGGTAATACCGCAACATTTTTCCAAACAACGAGATATTAATAGATATTGTCAGTGGTGGGTATTGGCCAAGGCGAGTGAGGCGGTGGCCTCGGGCTCCCCTTTTTTCAGTTATCGAGGGGCCACCCTTTTTAAAAATGCCGCGTGCAGCTTTATTTTGTGGCTTTTTACACGGGTCCATGAACCCCAGAAATCAAAATTTGGAGTTTTCAGCAGATAAAGAAAATGTATGGCACATAGAGTAATTAGGCTCAATGAAACAGGGATTGATACTTGGGTATACAGAAAACCCACAAACACCAATCTAATTTTGAATTTTAACGCGCTGTGTCCCACTAAATGGAAGTCTGGATTAATTCTTATGTTTTTTAAATCGAGCCAAGCGTATTGGTTCCTCCGATTTTTTGTTTGATAAAGAAGTTAGTATGTTAAAAAAGATGTTTTTGAATAATGGTTATCCTTCATCGTTTTTTGATAAAATTCTTGCGAGCTTTCAATCTTCTAACAAATTTTCTCAAAACATTAGCTTTGAAAATAGTTTTTGTATTCCGTATTTGGGTAAGGAATCACATCACTTTGCAAATCGTCTTTCTGCATTAATAAAAAACAAGTACAACTTAAAAATATCTCCTATCTATAAAACTTTTAAAGTAGTCAATTATTTTCAGTTAAAATCCAAAACTCCTGTGGCTCTTTGTTCAAATGTTGTCTATAAATTCTCGTGTTCGTGCGATACGAACAAGACATACATCGGTATGTCGTCCAGACATTTGATCACTAGAGTTCGGGAGCATCTGAATTTCAAAAGTCTACAGGATAGTGCAGTTAAAGATCATATTTTGTCGTGTGAAAAGTGTTCTAATAATCGGTCTGATGAAAACAATTTTGTAATAATACGTAAATGCAAATCAGAATTTTGTTCTAAGATTCATGAAGCTCTACTCATAAAAAAGTTAAGTCCAAAATTAAATAGACAAATGTTCGCAAACGGAGCTTCATATTTATTGAATATATTTTGATTGTAATATTTTTTCTTTTTTTTTTCTTCAATGACATCATAATCTGAAATTTAATTTGTATCAATTTAGTTTCTCTCTCGTTTTGATTTAAAATTTAGCCTGTTAGTCAAAAGTACAGCCTTTTTTAAAAAATATACATTGTTTTTTGCTGTTGTTAATTTTTAATTTTTTTATGTGTGTGTGTAAATTTAAAGTTAATTAATATTACTAATTGTAGAAACCTGATGAGGGCTGAAGTAAGCCGAAAACGTTCGTTTTTTTTTTTAAATAATAATTTTTAATATTTATTTAATAAATGCTAAAAATGCTGAATCCATTATAGTCCATAAATGCTGAATCCATTATGGCTGCTATTTTCAATTGTTGTCTGGTTGAAAAAAACAACCTCTTTGCCGAAACTTTACATAGAGTAATATTGGCAGAACACTTAATAATTTGAAACAATAATGCATGAAATCTATTCAGCTTTTAAATATTACACATCGACTGTGTAAAGTGAATTATTCTTAATAGTTAAATTGTTATAAAAGCTGTCCAAAAGTTTTGAAATCTAGCAGCAACAACTTTACAGCTAAAAAAAATGCTTAACAAAAGAAAAATTCTGTTTTAAATTTAAATTTTTTAATTAATAAAAACACTACTTGAAATTAGTAGTATTTACGAGTACATTACTAATCATTTTCTGCAATTGCAACAAATAAATGACATACAAAACTAAAAAATTTATAACACTAGTACATTCGGCAGCGTGGTCGAGTAGTTAAAGCACCGGACTGATGATCAACATGGTCTCGGTTCCAAACCCACTTGCGCCATGCTGTTGTATCCTTGGGAAAGACACTTTACGGCACTTTCCCCTGCTTGGTGGTTCTTGGCAAGCAGTTCTAAATTACAATAATATCTCTACTAAATTGAAAGCGGACAGCAATATCTTGGCATCTCCGGAAGCGGATCGGGGTACTAGCTATGGCATAAAACATTATTACTACAGCCTAAAATTTAGGACATAGGTTTTGCAATTATTTTAATTAAAATTGTAGAGTTGGGAAATCAGCATAATTCTCGAGATTTAACCTCCTTTCGCTCGACTGGCTTATTAATCATTTGTGTTAATTATGTAATCAGTACAATTTTGTTTTTGCTACTTAGAGATTAAATTTTTTGTCTGTGATAGTAGCCTATCATTAAGTTGGTCCAATTTTTAGTCTCATTAAAATATATTTTAACAAATTTATTGTTTTAATCATTACATTCGAGATTATCAAGACTTTGGCTTAAACATCTTTTGTGAAACAGTGGCGTACCTCTGAAAGATTGCGTGGATGCTGACAACAATCCAACAATTCACAACTTTTGAATTCAAACTGAGTTCGAGTCCCTTATCAAAAAGCTGAAACTCATTTCAAGTCCAGTTCAGTTCAGTTCAGTCCAATTCAGTTTGAAAAAGTCTTTGACAGACTTGAACTCGATGTGAGTCTTCTTCACAAAGAACAAGAACTTAATCCAAATATTCAAATCAACAGTTGTTGACTTGAAGTTGTTTTCGATGTATGCTTAGTAGGCTATAAATGCAATGCATGGAAACGACTTGGCAAATGGTTTAGCAGATTTAAAATTCGTGAACTCGGATTGGAGTTTTTATGGACTTATAGGCTGCTAAACATACATAATTTTTTGAAAACTTATGCACAGCCGTGGCTTTAGTAGGTTGTGTACAGAGCGGTGGCACCCGGGTCCTCCAAAAAAAAACATCAAAACGTGCCCCCCTACGCAAAATATTGCTCTATTTCTTCATACTAGCACCAGGTTGGTGGATTCCTAAAAGGAAGATCTTTTTTTTAGAGATCACTTCGTTTTGATACAGTAAAAAGTGCCCCCCTAAAACGATGATCTTTTTTTTTTATAGAGATCACACTGTTTTGAAACATTAAATAGTGGCCTCCCTTAAAATGAAGACCTTAATCATTTTGTTTTGATAAACAATAACCTTTTTCATAGATCACTTTGTTGCTTTGTTTTGGAACACTAAAAAGTGGTCCCCTACTTTTCTTGCATTAGGCCCCCCTTTTTGTAAAGCAATCACTGCTTATGCAATTTTAGTAGCCTATAAGTCCATAAAAACTCAAATCTATGTCTACGTCACGGATTTGAGTTATTTTAAGTTTCTTATCAACATCAATTCTTTTACAATATTAGGTAGTCTATCTTTCTAGTCTAGATGTTTCTAGATGGCATCGCTAAAGTGGTAATCGAATTTTGTGACGTCATTTGTTGGGGGGCTCCTAATTAGGATTTTGCCTCAGGCCGCTAATTTTGAATATCCACCACTGGATATTGTAGAAATGTAATAAGCGTTAGTCAATTCACCTGACTATAAGGAATAAAAGGTAACGGCGAATAAGGAAAAGAAACGTTTAAGTAAATTCCAGGATCAGCTTTTGGAGGAGACATTGCTTGTTGTTCAAATCAGTTCTACGCCAACAATGATGACGCTTTGGGGTTCTTACCGGGAGCAACAAGAGGAAATGGGATATTTTTCAAACGCAGAACAACAATAACGTCTCGAGCAAGTTTCGAATCTACAATCTATCGATTACAAACCCCGACAAAAACTTTGACGCTAGATTAATCCACTCTCTCTATCGAAATCGGGTGATGGTAGCATGCCAATGAGGTATACGAGGGCAAAAACAGCTGTAGTTAACCTAAGCACAAACCAAAAAACAGCAGTACCTTAAAACTTGTTCTTCCTGTTCCTTGACCATCGTTGCCAACTGCTGAAAAATATTTCCAAGTTCAACGATCGTCGACTCAATCGTTTCCATGGTTTCGGCTCGTTCTGTTATATAGTTGTCCTGCTGCTCTACCAGCTGCAGGGTTTGATGCTGTGAGGAAGGAGATCGAGCTCCGGGAATACCTTCCATTGTTATACTGACGGAGTCGGAGGATTTTTGGGAACGCTGCTCATCCATAAGCAACACGGATCCGCCTGAACAAACAAAACAGTCAAAAAAGCGAAAAAAATTCAAAATTCAATGCTTGAAATAGTGGTTCACGTATGAAAATGGAAGACAAAAACCTGACCCAGTAAATAAAAGAAAGGTCGCGTTTCCACAACGTCTTAAATTTACCTAAAGTTAAGAAATAGAACGACTTACGGTTTCCTTGGGTAACGGACAAGGGCATAGAAGAGGATAAAGTTGAATTGCTAAATTGATCTTTGCGCAGTTTCTGTTGTTTCATGTTTTCTCGGCGCACTTCAAGAACGGATTTAAAATTTTCGGACATGTTTGCTAATTTCGACTGCAAAAACAGTTTAAAAAAATCAATTAACCCTCTCATGTCCAATGGTCTTTTGAAAGACCACAATCGTTTATGCAATTTTAGCCTTTAAAGCGCTAAAGCATAAAGGTTATATTTGCGTATTTCAAAAATAGGAACTGGTAACTTTTAAAATGAATATATTGAATTAAACACAAATTCAGTTTTAATTGATCCATTTAAGCATAATTAAATGAAGAAAATTTATAAATCTTTTGGACATGAAAGGGTTAAAGCAACAGATTATTCGACAACTAACTCACGCGTAGGGTTCTGACGACCGATGATGTATGGCGTTGAACATCTTTCTTAGGGTTTCTTTGCAAGGTCGCTTTGTTATCTTCAAGCTGCTGGATTTGGCGTTTTAGGGAGGTAATATCTTGCTTTATGATGTAAGTTAATTCCTGAACTTCGACAGGTCGATCATCGAATAGGGTTCGTTTTTTGCACACTGTCGATCATCAACATCGTTATTTACTGAAATGTTTCACCTCCTTGCTTGAAGGAAAACGTCGGCGACGTTAAACTAAGCAACCGTCAAATGATACCCCGACCTGCTTTCGAATACAGACAAAATCAAAATTCAATGATTTTTTAAATATATCTTTTGGAACATTTTCATCAATTTTTATTCTATAAGGTTATGACAAATATTTGAGGTAATATGTAGCACAATAGCTCGTAACGATTATAGCATGGTTGTTCAGTATGTTAAGAAATAGATTGCTTTTGCCCTGTAGCTATGTTATGAAATGCAATTTATAATAACTTTTTAACTAAAAATGATTGAACGAAACTCTTTAGAATTAATTAAAACAACTTACACAAAGTTAATTTTTCCAATTTTTCGTAAGTTTTTGCCAAATCTTGTCCTATTCGCCTGAAAAAGATCAAAAATAAAATTCAAACTTTTTATCAATTTAGGCCAAAACCTCTTTCTTTCACACTATTATACAGATCCGTTCACACAGTAAAAAATACATACAAGCTGATTGAAAAGGTGATTACAAAAACTTACACTTTCATTATTTAAAAAAAAAACAAAAAAAAACTTACAATTTGAGTGGCACAGAATATTGTTTCTTAATCAAAAAAATTGTAATTCAAAGGTTTCAGGAAGTGACTTAAGATAGTGAAGGTTTTGACTGAGATATTATTTATAATCCCTTTAATTGTCTTACAATTCTTATTTATTAAACACTACGTTTTAATAATTTTAATGCACAAGGAAGAATAAATATAACAGTCTTTATATGTTTTTTTTGATTGGTATATTTAATAATACAAGATTTCAATGTATTGTTTCATAAAATTTAATATCATTTGACACGTAAATATCACAGAAACTACTTGTCAAATACAATGAAACTAAACAGGGTTAATTTTGAGCTAAACAAGATTTAATCCTGTAAATTTGATAAAGAAATTCAAAGGCACGTGAATTTAATGAAGGATTCACAACTGCTCGATATGCGCACCACCTGTGACACGGCACACGTCAAGTCGATACTCTAGCTCTTCCCAAATACGCTGCAGCATGTCCTGGGTAACAGTCTCCAGTGCGGTACTAATTCTTTGCTTAAGTTCCTCTATGTTTGCAGGAAGAGTCACTACCGCACTGGAGACTGTTACCCAAGACATGCTGCAGCGTATTTGGAAAGAGCTAGAGTATCGACTTGACGTGTGCCGTGTCACAGGCGGTGCGCATATCGAGCATTTGCGAATCTTTCATGAAATTCACTTGCCTTTGAATTACTATATCAAATTTACAGGATTAAATCTTGTTTAGCTCAACATTAACCCTGCTTAGTTCTATTTGATTTGACTATGTAGTTTTTGTGATATTTACATGTCAAATGATATCAAATTTTTGAAACACCCTGTATTTCAAAACAAAATTTGCATGTATTCATAAACATTAGTTTACACTAACTTTAATTCAAATATATTGCTGAATAACAGTGATAAAGCTAGATATCTCAAATAATGAAACACAAAAAGCAAAAACTTACTATTATAAATACCAACAGATTGTTTCACTCATAAGTGAGATCATCAGCTCAAGGTCATCTTACTAACTTTAAGCTAACTTTTTATATAACATTTAATCTATGTTTAGTTGATTTAATGTTACATATAGCTTTTTAAAAAGCATATAATTAAGTTTTTTTCTTCTATAGAAGTCATCAATAAAACAATTATTATAGTAAGAAACTAACTTGGAATATTTTGAAAACTCGCTTCTTTGAATTAGTGGGGACTTAGTGGCAAGATGTGGTGCGACTCCATTGGGCTAAAATGCATAAAAAGGATTAAACTATGATCACAAATATTTACAAGTTTTTTGTGTGACATGTCATAAGATTAATTTAAAGCATTTGTTGTACAACAATAGCAATACCCAAGCATCAAAAAAAAGGTTGGTTTAATTGCTTGACAGTTGCCCTAATTATAATGCCTCCATTTCCCAGTGATAAGGAGATAAATCGAAGAATAATAATATATAATCCAGCTGAGAAGTATAATTACAAGTTCATACAGGCGCTCTACTATAGTTAGACTATAATATACAAGGTGTTTCAAAAAGAATACACCAAAATCATCTCGTAATATGTCAAAAACAAAAAAACTATAGAAAACTCTAGCTTGGACACATATGTTGTACTCAACTTGGACACCTTCAAGTTTTATTTCATGTTTTACAAGTGTTTAATGCGGCCACTACCAGCAGTGCAGACAACATCAAGCCGATATGAAAATTCATCCTGCCTCAGCATGTCAAGTTCTCTGCACTTAGCCTGCCAGATCCCTGTACCTCACTGTATGTGACTTTTTCTTGTGGAGGTATGTTAAAGACAAAGTTTATACTCCATTGCTTCCAGCAAATATCAATGACATGAAAAATCAAATAACAGCTGCAATTAACACAGTGGACTGCAACATGCTGAGATGCGTTTGGGATGAATTCTCATATCAGCTTGATGTCATCCGTGCTGCCGATAGTGGGCACATTAAGCACTTAAAAAACATGAAATAAAACTTGAAGGAATGTTCTATTGTTTTTCGTTTTTGACATATCACATGATGATTTTGGCATGTTCTTTTCAAAACACTTTGTATGGCATTGATATGCATTTTTTTAAAAAAATTTGCTTTTTGTATAAAACACACTATTTTAGGTTAAATTTGGGGCACTAAATTCAAAAAATAAAATCAAAAATTTCCTAACACATCAAGTTTTTAAGATATTTACACTTTTTGTGTGTGTTTTTGTATGTAGCAATGCAACCATATAGCCATATAACCATGTAGTAATACTCATAAGCATGTCGCAATGCCCATCAATGTTGCTGCATTGTGGAAATCTATACAGTGAAGAAAAACTGTTGCATAGACAACTTAAATAATTATGACATAGTTTTGTTGCTTCATATTGCATTGTTCATTGTTTAGGTGCTTCATAACAATAAATGTATGATCACAATTTGAGGGGAAAATGTCTGACTATCATTGTAAGTGCATGTCTAGCTTTGTTGTGTTCTGCTATATTGGTGAAAAATTTACTTCTTGAAAACAATGACAAATTAGTTCAGATGCAATGAAAAAATCCTATCATGCACATTTTGAAAGAAAATTAGGAGACCAGGACAAGCCATGGGTTTCACACAAAGTTTGTTCAACTTTCCTGCTGTTATATGTGAAAAAATCAAAGCAAATATTTTTGATGGCCACAGATAAGACAGCTGGTGAAAGATGCTGCATTTATAAGCCAGACGAATGAAACAGAAAATAATGCATGGAACTCATTTATTGCTGTGGAATTTTTTATTTGAAAAATATATGAGGAGTTCATGAATAACCTGCTAAAGGTATATGAATTACTTGGATGTAATATGAGCGTGAAAGTGCAATCTCACATGCAAGTGCAAATTCATAGCCATCAGGACTACTTTCCAAAAAATTTTTGGAAAATTTAGTGAAGGATAAGAAAGATTTCATCATGATTTTAAAACAAAGGAAAAGGGAACACAAGTATCATTACCAACAATAGTTGTTGGTATTTAAAAAGAGACTGCCATAAAGTTGCTCACTGTTGACAATCAAAGAAAAAGAAGTTTACCCCTTAAAGTTATTGAGAAATCCTAAAATTTGTTAAATATGTTTGTATAGTTGTGTTTAGTGTAAAACATTCAAAATGCAAGTAACAGTGATGCAGTGATTATTGTTTTAATTTTGTCAAGCCATTCCCCCACTGTTAAATGAGGAATATAATTGTAATTGCTTTTGTCATGGGCACATTCAGGTTATAGTGCACCACTATGTTTACTATGTTGATTTTATACCATTTTGTAAGCTGTGAATATTGGCAATTTGTTTCATTAATAGTATTTGCTATGCTGCTGTGTGAGTACCTTTATTGCAACTTTTTATGGTTCAACAACAATGATTCTATACTGGTACCAGTATAGTTACCATTCTTAAACAATTACACATTTTAGCTTTAAAATGATTATAAACTCAAAATTCACCAAAAAAACATGTTCCAAGATTTATTTTCTTCAAATCTTATGCTCCATTCTTGATTAAACAACAGCAAATTACCAAAATGATACACATGTATGTGCATTTCAGAATACCCAAAAGAAAACTTGCATTGCAGCAAATGCAAAAAAACACAAAACAAAAAAAATTAAAAAAAACCTTGATATGATAGCAAAAAAACTAATGTCAATATCAGATTCAGCACCCTAAAATCAACTAGAAAACACTCTTTAGAATTAAAAAGCAAAAATTATGCAAATCAGTGAAATTAATTAGGGAGACAATAAAATAAAATTAGATCAACAAGAATGTAAAATAACACTGTCTCATTCCAATATAAACTAGTTATAAGGCAGCATCAATCTCTGTTTTGTAAACCATTGACAAGACATCTACTGTGCATGCAGTTTGTGGCACAGTAAACCAATAGTCATTAAACTCTGGCCTGCAGGCTAGATTGACTTTTTTACTGGAAAAAGATATTTTAAGATTTCAATTTTAAGTTTGTTAAAACAACACTGTTTTTCATTTGGACTTTCACATGGCTTTCACAGCCAGATAGTGATACTTTTGCTAGCAATCATAAGTGCTATGAGCTAATTAAAGTTTGGTGACCTCTCTAGTAAGAAAATGATCATTTGGTAACACTAGACCTTTACTCCCTCTTTCATAATCTTTTTTATGAGCTTAAAATGAAAAGGAAGATTTTATATGGATTAGTCAACAAAAAAAAAGATCTTACAGATGAAATAAAATGAAGAGATGCAATGAGAAAAGTCACAAATATAGGAGAGAAATTTTGAAAGAAGAATCAAAATGAATAAAAGTAATCTATCACAATCATATTTAATTGAAAAGTAAGAAAAATATGGAAAAAATTTAATACATTTTAGTCTTGACTCAATATTTTTGAATCCCAAGTTTACCCATAAAAAGAGAATGCCATCACCTTTAACCAATAATATGGCATTAATTATAAATATTTCAATTGTTTCATACTTTTCTTGATTTGATGGTTTTTAATATGGCTTGAAATTCATTTGTACGATCACGGTTGGCTACACTCATAGTTTCTATATTTTCTTCCAAGTCGTCTTCTTCAAAACTGTGATCAGAATCAATGTCTTTAGAAGGTGAGGAAAATGTTGTTGAAACACTCCAAGAACCTACCCAAAAACATGAATAAATATAACAGTATGCAACAAAATATAATGTTATAATAAATGCAATTATTAAAAAACTAAACCAAAAATTAAGTCAATTGTAACATCTACTTATAAAGAAGATGATGTTTTGTTCAGAATGCAATTTATCAAAGAATGTCACTTTATCAAGAAACAAAAATCTATACTAGACAGTGAGGTTGAATAAGTAAATACATTTTTTTGAGAAAACTGATGGACATATTCATGGTTCAAGTGCTAATCTTGTCATGTGATTATGTCCTTTGGAAAAAAATTTTAAAACTTTTCTCTGTTTGGTGGTTTTAAAAATATCTTTAAATTACAACCATATCAATCAAAAATAAAAAGTCTTATCTACTGTTTGCCATTACTAACCATGCAGATTGTGGGGATTTCCCAAAATCTAAAAATTAATAAACTAAAATCAGCAAATAGTGAAGAAGAACTAAAATTTGTATTAAGAAACCAGAGATGAATGCTTTCCCATTAATTAAGCAAAAGTTTCCTTCAACAAAAACCAAGATGGAAATCTAAGTTGTCGAGTTTATCAGGGCATAGATCCTTAAAACCAGCAATTTGGAGAAGGACAACAATAATAACAATAGCAACAAGTTTCAATGAGACAGCAATACCTTGATATCTTTTCAAGCAAGTTGAGAAATTGTTTGATAATTCTTTAAAGTTAAAAGGTCTTTTCAAAAAGTCAAGTAAACAATTTTGGTCAGTGAAACTAATCCAGAATCCCCCTGTGGTTACTATTGCTTCTTGAAAAGATTCTTTCCTCTTGGTTTCTTTTTTATTTACTTCAAGTACTGTAGAAGAGTTTTCAATTAGTTTCACTGACCAAAAAAATTATGGTGACCTCTTGAAGTGACCCAATGTTTTTGCATTGTCCTACAAGTCAAAAAATAGACAATTAATATTACTAAATGAAAACAACTAAAATATACCAATTGAATTCACATCTTTTGATCACAAACTTAAAACCAATCATTAAGGGACAGTAAGCTTACATAAATACTTAAACCAACTTCATAAATTACCTGATGAGGCTTGATTATGAGCAAAACGATGTCTTGCAGCCATTTAAAGACATTTGCACTTAATTTAAAAAACTGAATTTAAATTACACAAATATTAAAATAATAGCACCATATGTAAAAGGAAAGCATGTAAAAAGCACAAATCGACTTTATAACGGTAAGATGTTCTTAAATGCAACAAAGTAACTATGAAAAATGTATAATGAAAACAAGATTTCTTTTGTAGTTCAACTAGTCAAATATTAGAAAAACCTTTAACAACTAATTAGAAAAAAAAACCTATGAGAGCCTGTACAATTAATTCTGTTGTATAGTAAATAATGGCAAATGGGTGGCCTACGTGTATATGCCTGTTTGAATAATGTTGATCTTACAGAAATAAATCAGAAATTTTAAAATTCATGTACAACTGCCGCTTCAGCGGTACCTCATTGTCTGAACGGAAATTATCGGAATCTTTCAACCCCAATTGTCGATTTGTCCAATTCAGATGATTCAGCAGTTACGTGTTGCCAAAAGTAAACCTACAGACTTGAAGTTATTTGTCAACATCGTGGATTCAATAAAGTCTAGTAAATGTACATTTAGTTGAGTTTAAAATAAATGAATGAAATAAATTATAATAATAAAATTACATACTGATCATGGCCTACTAAATAGGTTTACCTTACGTTTTGATTTTTAGGGCTTTTTCCCACCCGGTTTGCCAAAAATTCAAGACAGATTCAAAGTGAAGACCTCTTTTTTTAGAGAAGACTACTTTTAAGAAACGAAAGTAAATAAATTTAAAATTAATTTAAAGTGAAGCACTTTAGTCGGCAGCGTGGTCGAGTGGTTAAAGCGCCGTGCCTATGATCAACATGGTCTTGTTTCAAAACCCACTCGCTCCATTTTGTTGTCTCCTTGGGAAAGACACTTTACGGCATTTTCCCCTGCTTGGTGGTCTTGGCAAGCAGTTCTAAATTACAGTCATATCTCTATTAAATTACAAGCAGACACCAATACCTTGGCATCTCCGGAAGCAGGTCGGGGTAATTGCCTACCCTATGTATTAGCGCCTCCATCGCTTTCTTGCGAGTCAGGAGGATAAATATAGAGATAAAACAAATAAAAATAAATTTCTAAGGAACACTGTTTTTCAGGAAAAAATTTTTTCTCTTAACGAACGTCCCGGTTTACCCCTTTGGAAATATGGTATTGTGGCGTGTCGAGGTCACCAATGTGGTGTTGCTTAATAAGCGCTCTGTCTACCTTTACGATACACGACTCCTGTCTACAACGCACTTTTTAATAATAATAGCTCGACACAAGCCGCGCATACATTAGCAAAATCATTGTCCAGTCGTAAACGTTTTTACGCGTGCATGCACAAAACCATTGTTCGTATACGCGTCTTTTGCGCGCGCCAGCCGAATGGTCGCCACAGTACAGAGCCGTACCTCCCATGGGGGCAGGAGGAAAAATGTCCCCAAGTTTCCAAAATATGGGCAAAATCATAATTTTTCGGGCAGTGACAAGGAAATATTTAAGCAAAACCTGTCGGGGAGTAATAAGAAAAATTTGAGCAAAATCAGGATTTCAGGGCAGCGGCAATAATCAAATGCAGTAAATAGATACCAAATTTAGGTGAAGACTTTTTTTTTTAGAGAACATCATGATTTCAGGTTTATTTCGCTGTGCAACTATCGAGAGTAAGAAGTGTTTTTTGCTGTTCCTCTGAAAACTAAAAATTGAGCCTAGTCAAGTAATTATTTCTGTCAAAAAATTAAACAGGATAATTCTTCACCACTTGAAGATTATTTTGATACTAGTTGAAAAGTTTAAGACAACTTCAAACTATTTACTTAAACAGCTTTTTTAAAAGTAGTTTTTAGTCATTCTATCTGAATAAGACGACATATATAATTCGATAAGCGTCTTCTATTTGAATAAAATAGTTCAAGAAAAGTTTAGTTAAAGTAATATTAAATTAATTTGAAGAGCGATCAGTGAAAAATTAACCTAAAATTAACTAGAAAAAGCATAGTTTGGTAAAGTACAAAATCAACTAAAAAAAAACTTAAATTGAAGAGATTTTCTTATCTATTATGACGTATCAAGATGGCAAAAAATGCTGAATCTAACAAGAATCCCAGTATCAATCAATCAATCAATCTATTTATTTGTTTTGTGCTTCAAAACGAAAAATACACCAATATATGTGAAAAAAAGTTTTCGAAAGCACAGGAAGGCAGCGAAATGACCATACGGTCTTCTAGTCAACTGCCTCCCTCTAAATAGTGGGACAAAAAAAAAAACACAGCAGTACACTTACAAAAAACACAGTACATTTAGAAAAACAATGAAGATTAAATAGCAATATTAGTTGTTATTAAATAAATTTCCATGTGCCAGCTGACTTCATCATACTGTTGTGGCATCTTATTTAATATTGACAAGTTAAAAAAAGTTTAAATTTCTTCTTAAATTAATTATAAGAAAGCGACTTCAATTCGAAAGGTACTTCTTGCCATATTTTAGGTCCAATGTAAGAAAATGTCTTTTTACCTAATTCTGTTCTTTTTCTAGGTTGAAAGTAATTTTGTTGCACTGCCAGTCTTGTTTTATAATGATGTTTTTGGGTTATAGGCCTACTTACAATAGTTTGGGACACATTTTTTGCTGAATTTTTATTAAAGCAAAACATTGTTTTTGCCATTTCAAGTTTAACAATATCTTTTATTTTTAAGAAATTCAATTTTTGAAAAAGAAGATTTGTATGTGACAAAAAAGGACTATTTGTAATAATTCTTATTATGCGTTTGTGTATTCTTACCAGTGGATCCAGGGCAGTAGTCAAAGCCAGTCCCCATGTTGAGACACAATATTGAAGATAAGAGTAAATTAAAGCATAGTATACTGTTTTTAGTGTTGTAGTGTCAACATAATTCCTCAGTTTCAGCAGTGCCCAGGAACCATTGGAGAGCTTAGAGCAAACATGTTGTATATGAGACTTCCAAGAAAGCTTTTCATTAAAAATTACACCCAAATATTTTATTTCATTTACTTGTTCTATATTTGTCTTTCCTATTCTAATATCAAAATGCCAGGCTGATCTTTGTTTGGTTAATACCATAAATTTTGTTTTATTAGTATTTAATGATAATTTGTTTAGTTTCAACCATTCATCAATTTTGACCAGTTTAGAGTTGACATTTTTATTCAACAGTTTTGGACAAGAGTTTGTCAGTGTGAGAACTGTGTCATCTGCAAACAATTTCATATTAAAATTGGATACTAGAGGCATGTCATTGATGTATAATAAAAATAGTAGGGTCCAAGAGTAGAGCCCTGTGGTACACCACAAGTTACATGATTGAGTTTTGATTTAGTGTAGTTCACAACTGTAAACTGTAGTCTGTTATTTAAATAGCTTTTAAGGAGCTGTAGTGGCAATCCACGGATGCCATATTTTTCCAATTTTGCAATCAAAATTTGGTGATTTACAGTATCAAATGCTTTTTTAAGGTCAAGAAACACAGCACAAGTATATTTTTTTTGGTCAATATTTTCAGCAAAATTATCAAATAATTGCCTTACAGCATCTGATGTAGAAGAGTTTTGTTTAAAGCCAAATTGAACAGGTGTTAATATTTTGTTTTTATTTAAATAAGAGTAAATTCTTTTGTACAAGCATTTTTCAAAGATCTTACTAAAAGAGCTAAGTAGAGATATGGGTCTGTAGTTGCAGCACTGATCCTTGGCATCACCTTTATGAATTGGTACAATTTGTCCAATTTTAAGAATTCTGGGGTAAGTCCCAGTGCTAATGCAACTGTTATAGAGTCTTGTTAAAACTGGTGCTATGATCAGTGCACTCATAGCTATATATTTTATGGGTATTCCATCAGGGCCTGTACTCTTTGATGGGTTCAATTGCCTTA
Organism: Diplosoma virens; assembly: GCA_963680785.1. Taxonomy (NCBI): domain Eukaryota; kingdom Metazoa; phylum Chordata; class Ascidiacea; order Aplousobranchia; family Didemnidae; genus Diplosoma; species Diplosoma virens. The sequence goes on from OY796883.1 coordinate 27,948,599, forward strand.
TATGTTTTAATATGTCAGATTCTGTTATTGGCTGAAGATAGAAAGAAGTGCCCCTTTGAGTAATGAATGATGTGCTGCTACGAATATTAGCTGAATTGGTTAGTTCAATATTTGCAGCCAGTTTTTGTCCAATCTCAGAGAAATAATTGTTTAGCATATTTGCCATTTCTTTCGAACTAGTTATTTTTTCTCCTGTATCACAAGTTAGCTCTGTGATGAGACTAATTGTTTTTTTTTTGTATAAACATTTGGTGGTACAGAATTTGAAGATTGCTTGAAGTAAAAGATTTTTCTTCCCAAAGCTTTTCATCTGACACTCTTCAGGGGAAATCGTCAGAATGAAGCAGAATTGAAACCGAACTAATTTATAAAGGAAGAAAGTAGAGTTCTCATTGGCTGAAAGAGTCAACCAATGAGAGAAAAGATTAAGAAATTTTTAAAGAGTATACGAATTCTTTTTGTTTACACAGAAGGGGATTGAGAGATTTAATGAAAGTCACTTCAAGAGCAGAAAGGTGAAAGGAAGAGCGATCTCGAGCAAGAATAGAAAATTTTTCGTTGCTGTAATGGAGGGCACATTGGGCATTGTCAAGAAGATGTTGACCAATGGCGGATTCGTAAAATTGTTGTGGGCGTGTGTTGTTCTTGCAAGAGCGGGAAAGACTTTGGCGGTTGGCCGAAATTTCACGAATCTGCCATTGGTCAACATCTTCTTGACAATGCCCAATGTGCCCTCCATTACAGCAACGAAAAATTTTCTATTCTCACTCAAGATCGCTCTTCCTTTCACCTTTCTGCTCTTGAAGCGACTTTCATTAAATCTCTCAATCCCCTTCTGTGTAAACAAAAAGAATTCGTATACTCTTTAAAAATTTCTTAATCTTTTCTCTCATTGGTTGACTCTTTCAGCCAATGAGAACTCTACTTTCTTCCTTTATAAATTAGTTCGGTTTCAATTCTGCTTCATTCTGACGATTTCCCCTGAAGAGTGTCAGATGAAAAGCTTTGGGAAGAAAAATCTTTTATTTCAAGCAATTTTTTTTTTGTATTTGGCAATGTCATTAATAGTTTTCCATAAGAACTTCATGTTATGTTTAGATGCTAAGACAAGTCCCTGATAATATTTTCTTTTTGCTTGTTCTTTCACATGGGTTAACTTGTTGCAGTAAATTTTGTATAACTGTACATCATTTGCAGATCCTTTTAAACTAGCAATGTATAATTTGTTCTTTGTTTTGCTTGAGATTAATATTCCTTTTGTTATCCATGGTTTACTATTTAATTTTTTTTCTTTTCTAGATTTTCTTCTTAGAGGAGCATGCTTACTTAATGTGATGTTAAAAATATCAAGAAATCTCTCAAATTGCTCATCAACAGTACAATTATTATAAAATATATTCAAGTTTTCACTAAGTTCAATTAAAAAGTTTTCAGTATTAAAGTTTTTTGTATCTCTTACAATAATGTTTTGCTCTATGGTCTTGTGATTGGTGTTAGATAATAAAAGTACTATTGGTAAATGGTCTGATATATCTTCAGTTAATATATGGGAGGTAGTTTTTTGAGTTATGCTGTTGCTATAAAAGTGATCTATCAATGTTGCACTACTGTGAGCTATCCAAGTGGGATATTTAATTAGTGGCAGGCATCCTAGGCTAAATAGCATATCAGAATAATTTTTTATTACAGTTTTGGTATCACTTTGTAGCAAATCAATATTGAAATCCCCACATAAATAGTATATTAGTTTCTGTTTGTTTAAATTTTCAATAGCTTTTTCAAAGGATGATTGAAAATCAGAAAGTTTTGAATTAGGGTGTCTATAAAGAACACTAAACACTTTTTCTGTATTGTTAACTGTATTTTTACCCATATCTCCTCACATCCCATTATATTTAATTGATACTCGGTAGTGATTTTATAACTTAAAGTGTCTTTTATAAACATTCCCACTCCACCAGCATTTGTTGAAGAGTTATTATGTATAAAAGTGTATCCTGGCAAGAAAGTTTTTAGATTTGAGTTTAGCTTTGTTTCCAATATATCTATAATTTCTGGCATCTTACCTAGCACTGACAATAGCTCCTCAAGTTTTTCAAAGTTTTTGTTTAAGCTTCTTATGTTAATATGTAATATACAGAAGTCTGTGTTATTTGCATATAGATTTTGGAAGTCTGGTGTGGATATGTAACAATTGTCAGCATCAAGTAATTTGTAATCTGAAAGTTTTGGAAAGATCAGTTTGTTATTAAGATTTAATTCTGTTAACTCATTGTTACTTAAGTTTTGAAATGGGAAAATACATTTCATGCAATGATAAGATTGATTTGCTTGTTGGAGAGTTTCGAAATCACTTTTTGTCAAGCTGGTGCATTTAAAATGTGTCCACAGCTGGCAGGTGTCACAGGAAATAGATTTTTGGTTACGTTTGCAAGGTTTGGCTCAACTAATACAAGAGTATTTGATAGGCATACTGAAAGTTTATACAATAATACTTAAAAAAAAGAAAACAAACTTTTATACAAATTAAAATGGCAAGTAAACTTAAATTAAACAATACTTTGAGACATTATACTTTGAAACAAGCTTAAGTTAAATTAAACAAACTTTCGCATCAATATTGATGCAATGTTAAGTGTCACTTTGAAAGCAAATTTTACACTCATCAAAATTCCATCCTCATTATATGAGAAGACCATCAGCAATTTCCAACAAATTTTCAACAGACTCATCTTGAATGACAGCTACTCAAGAACCAAAACCAACAGCAACTTCCAAGAATTAAAAGCAGCAGGCATCTTCTGCTTGTTTAAATTCAAGTTTAAATTAAATAAACTTCAAGACTTTCAAACAAACTTTTTTTTTTTTTTTTTTACCAAGAAAAAAATAAAATTGATAAGAAATCAATGGAGTTCAAAATGCTGAATTTGAATAAACAGTAAAGCTGAATATAACTGCTTTCTAATATTTGATCCAGAAAAATATCCATCAAACACCTCAGTCATTTAGATTTCTTTTACATCAACATTAACATCAATTAGTTTATTCAGTATAACTTATTCCAATAGAATGTAATCCAGTATATCTTATTCAACTAGAATGAATCCAGTATAACTTACTCCAATAAAATGTAATCCAGTATAGCTTATCAAAAAGTCAATTAACAAAATAGTTCAGATTAACAAAATAGTATCAGCAATGACAGCAATGCTAATAATGGAAATTTTAATGAAAATGATAGAAAGCGGTTGTATGAAATAAATGACACTATAAAATTATTGGTTGAAGAGGTTAAATCTCTAAAAAATGAAATAGAAAGAACTAATCGTAAAGCAAAGCGTTTAGAAATTGAAAATGAAAGGCTGAAAAAGTCAGTCAATTTATCTCTGTTCAAAATCGATGCATTAGAGCAGTACGGCAGGCGCGAAAACTTGAGGATTCATGGAATCCCTGAAAGTAAGAACAACCAAGATGACGGAGAAGAAATCGTATTGAAAATTGCAAAGTCACTAAACGTTGATCTACAACCTTGTGAAATTCAAAGAGCTCACCGACTGGGCAAAAAACCACCAATAGCATTTCAAAACCAAGACCAATTATTGTACGATTCATTTCTCACAAAAAACGAACTAAGATTTTATTCGCAAAATCAAATCTTAAAAAATGCAAGAATTTTCACAAGTATTCATTTCAAAGGATCTAACCCTTCTGCGCTCAAAGCTGTTGCAATACATAAAAAAAGAATGTCAAAATGATTTAGTTCTTGGTCACACTTTTAATGGTAACATCAGGATGAAGAGATCGGCCAAAAAGCAGGGTTTGATTGAGGAAGGCGAAAAAGATCAAGGCACCGGCGTATGGTTGACTGTGAGCTCTCCGGACGACCTGTTTAATTATGACGTTGACATTAATTTTAAAACACTTAACTACAAGCCATTATTGTTTAACTGTGATTCCTTAAATGAAGATTGTTCTGCTAATAATGTTGAATAATTACAATTTGCGGTACTTTTTTCTACATTTACTTTTTTTTTTTCTCCTAAACTAAACAGTTTCTAAGTAGCTAATTGCTTGCTACATGTATATACTGAGTTGAATTTTTCTTTTTAGTACTATAATGGCATCCAAAAATAGAATTCATAAATTAGATCAGGGTGGTCCAACTTCTGCACTCTTGTGGGCCACTTTTCAAAATTATTCGAGTTTGCGGGCCTCAGCCAGCTAAAAATACCTATTTTTGTCCCAAAATCAGGGTGTTCTCCAAAAAATAAAAAAAGGTCTTCACTTGGAATCGGTCTGCAAAATTCCTATTTTCGTTCCAAAATCAGGGTGTTCTCGTTTTCGCGCAAAATCATAGCGTTCTCCAAAAAAAAATTACGGCTGCTTGTGATCGACAAACTTGTTCAAAATTGTTCCGCGGGCCGCATGCGGCCCGCGAGCCCGTAGTTGGACCACGCTGAATTAGATAATTGTGATAATTCAATTAATTTGGGCGAAAAAATTTTTCTCGAAAATGTGCAAAAATGCAAATTGTGTAACCCTATATTGTTTAATCTCGTTTTAGATTCAGGTCAGTCCTTATTTGTAATGCATATTAACACAAGATCCCTGCAACACAATATTGAAATCTAAATGACCTCTTATTACAAATGAAATTCCAACCGGATATTTTGTGTGTTAGCGAAACCAAAATTAAAATCAGCCCTTTAATAAATATTAATATATCTCTACCTGGTTATGAATTTTTCATGTTGACTCTCCGACAAATGCTGGTGGTGTAGCTATATGTATATCCAATCAATTGCAATATGATTTAATCTATGATTTCAACCTTGATTTATTGTCTTATGAAGTTATTTGGATTAATGTTTTAAAAAAAAATAGTTAAAAAATATTTAATCGGCGTTATATATCGTCATCTGAACAATTCAAAATCTGATTTTATTACTAGATTTGGTGATATTTTACAAAAAATTAACAGTACTAATTTAGAAACTTTTATTGTTGGTGACTTTCATATTGATACTCTGTGCTCTAACTTTGATCGATTATCTCCTTTCTTTCTCTCTATTTCTAGTAATGGATTTTTTCAATTAATTGATATACCCACGCGTGTTTCTACTTCCTCAAAAACGCTTATTGATTATACAATAACTAATGTATCTGACAAAAACTTAATTCCTGGATTAATTTGTTCTGATATATCTGACCACTTTCCGACATTTGTTATTGCCTCTAATACTACAAAAGCCTATTTTAATAAGATAATAATAAGCCTATTTTCCAAAAAAATATTAAAAAGTTTAATTGTGAAAACTTCAAGGAAGATCTTTTTAAAACACTTTCACCTTTTTATAATTGTCCGAAACTCCTAACAACTGATAATTTTAACTTGCTTTTTGCAAATTTTATTTCAAATTTCAAAACAGTCATTGATAAACATGCTCCTATGAAAAAGTTATCTCAAAAGCAAACAAAATTACTTAGTAAGCCTTGAATAACAAAAGGAATATTAGTTTCCATTCGTAATAAGCAGAAAATGTAAGTAACTCATTTTAAAAATGGTGATATTAAGCAAAAAACATTTCACAAAAAATATTCTAACAAGCTAAACTAAATCAAAATAAAATCACGTAAGAAGCACTACGAGAAAAATATAAAAGAAAATCAAGAAAGTAGCTATGAAATTTGGACATGTATTCGGTCCGTTATAAATAATAAAAATAATAATGTCAATTCCCCAAAATGCATCATAGATAACTACAAAACTACTATTCCTCCACTGAAATTGCTAATGTTTTCAACAAGTATTTTTCTAACATTGGTAAAAATCTTGCTTCTTTGTGCAATAATTCTTTGAAAACTGATTTTGCTACATTTATGAAAAACTCTATTTGTTCTTCTATATACCTTGAATCTCCTCAAATTGATGAAATTTTTTAAATTATAGTGTCTTTAATCCTAAAAAATCTTATGGCTATGACAATATTTCAAATGTCTTCATACGCGCAGCTGCTTCTGAATTATCTCCTATCTTAACCGATTTTTTTACTTTCTTCTTCAATAAAGGTCTTTTTCCTTCATCACTAAAAATTGCTAAAGTCGTACCAATTCTTAAATCTGGTGACAATAAGTTAACTAGTTATTACAGACCGATATCTTTATTATCTTCGTTCTCTAAAATACTAGAAAAAATAATTTATAATCGTTTAACCAATTTTTTTAACAAACATGAGATTTTTCATAAACATCAATATGGTTTTCGTGAACACCACTCTACAAAACTAGCTGTTTTTGACATCTTATCTACTTGATATAAATCCATTCAAAACAACCAACACACGTGCTTACTTATGCTAGATTTAAAAAAGCTTTTGATACTGTGAATCACAACATTTTGATTAAAGATTAGAATTTTATGGAATTCGTGGTATTGCTAATAATCTTATGAAAAACTATTTAACTAATAGAAGGCAATACGTTCCCATTGATCAACAGTCTTCATCACCACTTTCTATAACTCACGGTGTTCCACAAGGATCAGTTTCTGGCCCTTTACTGTTTCTGATCTACATTAACGACCTACCAAACTGCACCACTTCTCCCCCTCGACTTTTTGCTGATGATACTTGTGTCATTATGAAGGATTCAAATCTAAAAAGCCTTGAAGTAAAGTGTAGTAATGAGCTAACTAATATATATGAGTGGATGAATGCCCACAAATTCACTATTAACACAACAAAATCTCAAGCACTCGTAATTCCCTTTAAATCAAAACTTAAAAACGTAAATATCAATATTGCATTTAATCAAGCACAATTACAAGTTTTGCCCAACTTAATATATTTAGGTATTTATTTAGACAAGGATTTGAATTTTAGTAAACACCTAAATTATATTGAATCGCAAATTGCTCGTGCCACTGGTATTCTCTACAAGTGTAAACCTTATTTGTCTAGTAAAATTCTTCGAATATTAGGCTATATTATTCCTTGTTTTATTCACATATTAAATACGGAATTGTTACATGGGGTTCCACATACAAATCTTACTTAAAAAGATTAGAAGTCATACAAAATAAAGCCATTTATGCTATCACAAAAACTAAATCATAAACAAAAGCTGGCACCACTGTATCACAAGCTAGAAATATTACCAATAAGACAATTATATAAAACCGAAATAGCAAAATTTATGCACAAACTTTCTACCTCTTCCCTCCCCCAACCCCTACTCGATTAGTTTTTAATGGTAACCTTTATCACTCATATTCAACTAGAAATCAATTTAATTACTCCTTGTCATGTTATTCATCTAGTAGATTACAGACATCTTTTATTTTCAATGCAATCAGAATATGGAATTCCATACCCATTTCAATCCGGAACTTACCATTCAAACGTTTTAGAAAGGAATACATTAAATTTTCTCAAAAAACATAAGATTTGTGCACACTATATTGCCAAACCTAGGTGACATAGATGCTTTTCTTTTTTTCTTTTTTTTGTTAAACGGTATTTTTTGATCTTTCTTATGTTTTTTATTGTAGTTCGTAGTGTTGTTGAATTTTCGTCTGATAGCGTACTGTTGCTTTTGTTCGTTAGTTTAAATATTACAAAATATCAGTTTTTATTTTTTTATTGTTTGTTATTTGTTAGTTGGTTTAATTTTCTTTGTTTGAATTTAGCTTGACATTGGCTGCAACTCGAAGACCTGCCTTAGCGGTCACTTTGCAGTCGTTTAGATCTTGTCATTGTTAAACGTGTTTTGGTATCCTTTTACTGTTGGTGTTTAAATTTTGGCAAGTATCTATAAATAAAATTTTCTTCTTTCTTCTTCTTAGGACAAAACTCAAGAAAAAATTTTTTTTTGGTCTTCAACCCAAAATCTCAATCTTTTTTGTCCTATCCATAAAGTACTAAAAAATTATAATTCAGGCAAATGTCACAAAAGTTGGGCAAGCTTCATCGCCCACGCAAATTTTTTTGGCTGGTACGCCTATGCCACAGTATGCCTACTAATAGAAGAACAAAGCCAACCATTAAAATCAGCCTTTAAAATTAAAATCGCAGAGAGAGAAAGCTTTTTGCATTGTGTGTGTTCGTCATAAATTAAAAGCAACATTTTTGGCACACTCACTTTTTCTAACCAATTCATACTGTATGCGTGAGAAGTCTAAACAGCTGTAGTTTACAAACGTACTGCTACTAAATCTGTTAGCTATTTAGTGCATGTTTTTATATTGTTCCAGTTCTTTTCAAAAGTTAAAAAATTAAGTACGTATATCATGATATAGTGGTGGTAATAAAAATGATAGGGTCTGTTGTGGATTTTCGTGCCTTGTTTGCTTACATAGAATTGTGCGGGACGTCATTCGTATTGATAAATGGCTTGACCGCTTTGTCATCACCTTTTTCTCGCGCGAAAATAATGATAAATGGCTTAACCGCTTTGACATCTTCAGCCTTTTGGCCGAAAGTACACGATTGGAACGCTTAGTCATCTGCACCTTGTTAATGTCGGTTCTGAAAAATCTAGAGTAGAACAAAAAAAACTGGTCTGCTTAAATATTGAAATATTTTTTAGTAATTTAGCCGGAAAAAGTTGGTGAGTTTGTTGTTATACAGTAAAAATTTTGTATAATTGTGCTGTTCTATATAGTTTATAACTGTAAAATTAAATTATAGCTCAGTGCAGAGTATTTTATAATTCGCAGCTTGAAATGCATATGTTAACTGTTTCCCGGCTTAATAGTAGATCTTAAATTTGTGTATTAGGCTTTTAACGTTCGCCCCGCTTAATGTATCGCTGCTTATGTATTGATATGTTAATTTTTTAGAATTTAAACCGTTATTCGTCAATTTTTCGTTGCTGCACCAAAAAAATTTATTGAATAAATTTTTTGGTGGCTTACAATATATGGTAGATAACGCATTCGGATCCTAAACAATTTAGACCATTCCAGTTTTAACAATTCTGTGCGAGTGCCGCGTGGCGTAGTAGTGCATACCTATATATTTTTTATAATGACATGTTAAAACAAACATTAAATGTCTAGCTTTTAAGAGATTTTAGAAAACTTCATTGTGCGAATTATTAAAGCGGTCATGTTAAGATTTAGGCTTCACAATCAATTTCTACCGTTTAAAAATATCACTCAGTGTTCATTGTTATTTCATCATAAAACAGTTTTCTAAAGCTTAAAAACAAAACAGCACAATGCGCAATAGAATTTTGGGTGGCACGTTTTGCAAACAATTCTGTTTAAATGTAAGAACAAATTTCTCGCCATTCTATTTCATTTTCATTTTTATTTTATCTTTATATTTATCCTTCTGACTTGCAGGAAACCGACGGAAGCGCTAATACATAAGGCAAGCAATTACCCTGATCTGCTCAAGGAGATGCTGAGAAATTGCTGTCCGGTTAAAATTTTTTAATTTTTCAAATAAAGCAGAATTTCTTCAGAGAACTTTCCCAGCATAAGTCATACCGAAATACATAACTCATGCTGAATTTCCAGCTACCGAAACAAACTATAGCTTGCAGGTTTGCAGCTACAACTATTGTAACTGGTTAAAAGTGAATGGAAGCTGTGAGTTGATTTCTTCGGCAGAAAACCATAGTTTTTTTTGTATTCTGAGCTTTAATTTAATTCATCTAAATCAGATATGAACAACCTTTATAAAAAAAAAGACATGAAAAATAGCAATTCTATTTTTTGCAGATTGGAAATTGATTGATTCTGATAAAAAGATATGTGGTATTTTGATGTAAATCAAGCTATATTGTGCAACGCTACTGAAAAAAAGTGTCAATCTTTACTTTACATTAGGACGAAGAAAAATTTTCTAAAAATTGGATTAAGTTTGAAAACGCATCTTTTACTTTTCATAGTGGACTATTATAAATGTAAGAAATCTATTCTTTAGCAATCCTATGGAAAGTGCTTTTGTGAATAATGATGGCAATAAGTAGACTTTTTGTGCTCCTTTGTAAATTGGGTAAAAGAGGGATCGCAGATTGATTAAAATGTAAGTTGTTTTTCAAAAATTAAAGCTTTTTGTTCTTTGATTTGTACCCTCAACCCTCATATTTTGTCTGTGATCTAAGGGGTTTGTTTATATTATTCCAAAACAATTTCAAAGTCACCATCTGAAAGGCGCATTTTTACTTAGCATAGGCCTATGTAGATAAGCGGTGAAAAAATTTCTTGTTAGTTGACGAAAAGTACTAGCAACAAAAAATATTTTGTTCATTTACTCGCATATTAAAGAAAAAATAAACGATTTAAAGAAATTAAAGAAAAAAGAAGACCCGCATTTAAATTAATTTTTTTTTTAATTTAATCTGCAAATCGCCAATCAAAACAATGAGTTATTGTCTATCGTACTAGATGACATTACTTGCCCATGTAATCTTGGTTATGCAGCCAAAAAATCAAATAAGTTAATAGCAATAGGCTATATGACTTTTATTAGCCCAAGATATATTCGTTCACGTGAGATTACTGATATTTTGATCTTCTAGAGTATTAAATTTGAGGGATTCTAAAATTCAGTTTTTTCCTAACGTTGCAGCTAGAAACAGAGCTGAATAGTTTTCGATAAATTGTTATAATTGTAATATTGATTAGAGTGATTTTCCCGGTAACATTAACAAAAATTTTGCAATTAAGTTTTTAATTGACATTTGTTAGACTTTAATTACATTTATTTAATAGAAAAATAAAAAAAAACAAATATAAAAAAAACTCCGGCTACAATTGAACAGCAATATCTCATTTTATATCTCACAATAAGTAGATTAACCCGGTAGCTTTAATTGATTTAATTGAATTGCCCAATCCCAATATTGACGCCTTCAACGTTTAGTCTGGAAGACAAATAAATGATTTAATTATTGTTGTAATTAGGCAGGGATACCTAAACAAGTATCCCAATGATTTGTCTTGTTGATGATGCAACTTTAATGAAAGAATGAAAGAGTTTTAAATTCCAAAGAATCGGATACGCCATGTTCAACAGCATCCAATTTTTTATTTCTTGGTTTAGGCTTAGGCCTACTAAGCTTTTTAAAATTTGCTTTATTGAGAATATAGACCTAATTATCCTACCAATAAAAAATTAAAAACCAACTCTTAACCTAACCTAACTTTTTAGATATATATCACGTTAAGCCAAAATTATTTCAAGAAATAATTTAGCATATGTTATCGAAAAAAATTTTTTTCCGTTATCAGCTTTTCGTAATTGAAAGTATTTTCCTTTTCGTAATAGTTTGAAGCATTTAAAGTTTGAACTTAATTTGATTAAAGGATAACAATAAAGGATTTTGCTATTAATTGAGTAGTTTGTAGTATTAATACTTGGTACAGTCAAGGCTAAATTTGTTCACTGTTGACAAGCGGATCTCTAGTGAAATGGAGACGGAAACGCCAGCTCGCTATGACTAAAGCATGCTGCCAGGATCTATAGGATAAGTAGCCACTATGATATTAAGCTTATAAGGTTTGATAACGTCAATAATAGCAAACAGTGTCACTTTTAATAACGTTAAATTTTGTTTAAGCTATTTGTTTGGATTTACACTAGTAATAGTCAACACAGCACTGACAAGGTCCTAAAGACCGAAACAGTGACACTGCCTGCTGTTACAGACGTTATCAAGCCTTGAAAGCTTAATGTCATAGCGACCACTGGCTACGCATATACTGTAGATCCTGGCAACATGGTTTGGTTATAGCGAGCTGGCATATCCGCCTCCATTTCACTGAAGATCCGCTTGTCAGCATTGTACAAATTTAGCCCTGACTGTACTAAGTAATGGTACCACAAGCGTTAAATTTTTTTAAACTATTTATATAGACTTAAATAAATATTAGTAAACATTTAACTTATTCTCTTTAAAAAAATAAAAATTAAAATTTGAATGCTAATGCTTATAATCCAATGAAAAAAAAAAAAAATTACTGAAAACCAAAATAAATCTAATCTTATTTAAAAGAGAGCTGTAGCCTAAGTTTTTGTTGTATCTTTGCACGAATACACAGGTTTATAAAAAAACAATAATAAATAATTCACAAAATCACTTAGCCAAAAAACAACCGTATTGAAATATAATGCTATTAGTTAGTTTGCTGTAGTAGCTTGATAGCTTTGAACTGACTGCTAAACCAAAATAAAGGCGCATATTTAACTAGTAACAACTATGCCTGGAGACGCGCGCGTCCAATAATTGTTTGAGCAGAAGGCGCTGATTAAGATTAGAGCGTTTAAGAAAAACACTACGTCATCTATTGCACAATATCACAACACCTCCCCAAATAAACTACGACAAAAAAATATATATACATATTAGCAACAATATTTTTTTGGAGGTCTCTTTGTTCTCGCTGATCGTCGTAGATTGTGTCGCCCGTACTCGTCTCCGGTTGGTAATCTCGGATTGTTGCGTTGGTTCATCGAAGAAGAACTAGATGCGTGGTCAGTCCCGGCTGGAAGTGTTTCTGTAGACAAAACGCTCGTTGGGATTTCACAGGGATCATCATCTTGATCCGAACCGTATCGAGGTCGAAGTTGATCAAGTTGGTCCACGAGGAATGACTCGTACATTGACGCTTCGTGTACCATGGACTTTCGTAACTATCGCAGGCACCCATCGTGGGTCACGATCTCTTCTAGGGCCGAAGTACAGTGCGTAACAAGGGTCTCCTAGTGAGTAATGATGTTCGACTTTCGAAACCACTTCCGAGTCTTCAGCATTTGAATGCTTGCTCGCTTGTCTTGACTGTCTTCCCTGCAGGAGATGCGGAATGGATGGAACCAAAGTGTCAATTTTGGTGCGTATTCTTCTTCCATTCAACAATTCGCTTGGTGACAGTCCCGATGCAAAAGGAATCCTTCTATGCTGCATTAAAAATTCTTGCAAAGCTTCCTTTGGAGGTAACGAGGATTTTCTCAATGCCTGTTTGAACGATTGTATCAAACGCTCGGCAGCACCGTTTGTTGCTGGATGATAAGGTGCTCCGGTGAGATGTACAATGCCTCGTTGTTTGCACCAAGCTTGGAACTCTTGAGACATGAATGTTGTGGCATTATCGGTCACCAACGTGTGGGGATATCCGAAATGAGCAAATTCTTGTTCAAGTATAGCAGTAGTACTTTTCGAAGACGTTGAGGTTGTTGGATGAATGCAAGGATATTTTGAATAAGCGTCTACAAGGACTAACCAGTTTCTTCCCAGAAAGTTGATCGCATGGTCCAAGTGGAGTCTTGACCATGGTTTTTCTGGCATCATCCACGGATGGATTGAAGGTTTATCCGGCTTATTTTGAAATTGGCCACAGGAAGTGCATTTGCGACATAAGTTCTCGATGTCAAAGTCAATTCTAGGCCAATAGACAGTTGACCTGGCAAGTTGTTTCATCCGTTGCATGCCGAAATGTCCAAGGTGTAATAATTTAAGAATATGATTACGTAGGGTTGAAGGAATTATTACCCGTAAGCCGTAAAAAACGCAACCATTCTCTGTTGACAACGAATTTTCCAACTTTTTGAAGTCTTTAAGCTCTTCCGAAAATGCATGCGGCCATCCTTCCTTCACAAATCGCATTAGTTGGGAAAGAATTGGATCCTTGGCAGTCTCTCTGACCACAAGCAATGGATTGTCAGGATTGATTTGACGACTGATTGTTCGAACTAAACAAACGCTATCGACATCATCTTCCATCTCCTCCCCATCAAAACTTGTGTCAGCTAAGTGATCAGTTAAGTTGGTGAGTTTCAACTTCATCATCGCCAGACGACCTAGTAAATTTAGATTGGGCACCTTAGTGACAATTACAGGAAAGGTCACGTCAGGTGATTTTTCATCAATACTTGCAGTTGATTGGAATTGTCCCACGACGGGTAGCGGGCTACCTTCAGCAACTTGATATCGAATTGTTACAGGTTGTAGAGTGGGTTTACCCAGCGTTTGCCACGTCGCTTCACAGCAAAATGTGTCACTGGCTCCGCTATCAATTTCAAACTTAATTCTGTGGTCATTAAGTCTAATAGTTTGATAGATGGGTGAAACAGAACATTGGACTTTGTGCACCAATTTCATCTGTTGTTTCACAAGCTTGCTGTTATCTCTGAGTCGAGACATGCATACAGATTGCAGATGACCTGTTTTCTTGCAGAAGCTGCAAATAGCTTTAATGTGGGGACAAGCTTTGCTAAAATGTCCAGAATTTCCACACCTGAAGCAGGCGGTTTTCTTTTCTTGCGTTTTGGAAGTTTTGGACTTTGCGTGATAAACTTTCTGCACCGACGTAGAAGGTTGACCGTGTACGGTTTCCTTTGCTACCTTGGCTGCTTCTTCCACTTCTTGAGCCACTCTGATGGCGTTGCTAAACTTCAGTTCATCGTCCTTGAGCTTGAAGAGTGTCTTCAAAACTGCTTCGTTGTCGACTGAACAGATAAATTTAGTTCGCAAGGCTTCATCTAATGGATCTTTAATGGATTGAAAATCACATGTAGCTGCATCTTGTCGTATTCTGCTTGCCAGTTCAGGAATAGTTTCGCCAGGTTTGCGTTTCATGTCAGACCAAAATTTGAAACGTTCTCTGACAACAAATCGTTTTGGGTCAAACTGCTCTGCCATAAACGTCTGAATATCATTCATCGTTAGCTCATGTATGCTTTTGACAGGTTGTTGCTGAGCCGCTAAGTTGCTAAGCATTTTGTAAACGGAGTTAGATTGGTTGGCAAGAAAAATTTGTGCTTGCTTGTTGTCGGGAATAGAGTTAGCAGTGACGAATGTTCGGAACCTTGCCAAATAATCAGTCCATAACTCAGATGTGGAATCGAATGGTTGAAAACTTGCCATCGGTGTTGGAACATTTTCTCGCGGGTTGTTCAAGCTGCTTTGTAACGTTTTCAGCTGCTCTTGAAGCATTGTCATTTGCTCTTGGTGTTGCTTGTTCTGCTCTTGGTGTTGCTTATTTAACAACAAAATCAGTTCAGAAATTTCACTCATATCGACAATTCAAGCTTTAATGCAAATTCAACAAATTTTCTTTTTTTTCTTTCTTGACGCAGTTGAGTTCCTTGAATCCTCTTCGCCACTTTTGCCTGTTGTATCTTTGCACGAATACACAGGTTTATAAAAAAACAATAATAAATAATTCACAAAATCACTTAGCCAAAAAACAACCGTATTGAAATATAATGCTATTAGTTAGTTTGCTGTAGTAGCTTGATAGCTTTGAACTGACTGCTAAACCAAAATAAAGGCGCATATTTAACTAGTAACAACTATGCCTGGAGACGCGCGCGTCCAATAATTGTTTGAGCAGAAGGCGCTGATTAAGATTAGAGCGTTTAAGAAAAACACTACGTCATCTATTGCACAATATCACAACAGTTTTCGTCAAAAATCTGGTAAAATTTTGACAAACTTTTTTAAAAAATTTTAGTGCACAATATTAAATCAAGAGTATCTTTCAGAAATCATTATTACTTTTCCTAATAAAGCATTTAAATTAAAGGAAGTTTTATCCAAAAGTACAACAACCAAAGTAGCCACAACCCACTTGCGCCATTCTGTCGTGTTCTTGGGAAAGACACTTTACGGCACTTTCCCCTGCTTGGTGGTCTTGACAAGCAGTTCTAAATTACAGTAATATCTCTACTAAATTATTAGCGGACAGCAATATCTTGGCATCTCCGGAAGCAGGTCGGGGTAATTGCCTACCCTATGTATAGCGCCTCTGTAGCTTTCCTGCGAGTCAGGAGGAAAAATATAGAGGTAAAAAAACTCGAGAAAGAATTCAATATTGTTTAAAGTAGGAATTTGTAAACCTCTTTTCATTATGAACCAAATTTTAAATTAAGTTAAAGTTGGCGGGCCGCAAAAAGGTTTTTATTTTAGATCAAACTCTGAATTGTCAATTTTTGTCTCAAAAATAAAGTGTTCTCTAAAAAAAAGGTCTTCACTATAAATCAGACTCTGATTTTTAGATTTTTTCTCAAATGTGGACTAAGTAAGTTCGCGGAATTCAGTCTGGGAAACGCTGCGATGCAGGTTTGAAAATATATCTAAAAACTTGGAATAGGCGGGGGGCCGCAGATTGGACATCCCTGGTTTAAAGAATCATATTCAAATCTGTTTTGGTAAAATTATTATGGTCAATTGACTTTTTCGGATTGTTTAAGTAATTCCTGAATCCTACGGAAAGGCTAAAAGATCAAATGTTGAAGCAGTAATGGTGCAATTGTTCAATACGTAAGTGTTGATTTCATCTCATCAATCTGGTGCAATTTTAAAGTCAGGGAAAGTACCTTTGCACTGGTGTATAAATACCGGTGAAAACTCAAGATGTCGCAGTTAACTAATTTGTATATGTTGAGGTTAATATAAAAGCAGTCACAGAATGGTCTTTTTGCAATTAATGTAATTGAGTGCTTCTTGACGCCTAGTGATTCAATTTTTTAGTCGCCGACTAAGGTATTTAGTCGACTTTTTTCTGCGATTCTGTAGAACTAATAAAGGTACAGTTAAAAGTCACGGCGCCAGAAATTCGAGTTCTCGTTTGCTATTCGCCGAGCTTATTATGTTCAGTTTCAAACAGTATTTACAGCACGGAAAAACGGACATGCAAAAATACGAATATAACGTTAACACATCCAACCACAGTATATAACAATTTAGTGATAATAAAAGATTTGCATAGTTACTTTAACTTGAAAAAAAAATGTTTTGGGATTATTGAATCTGGATCATTAAGTTATCCAAAGCCTAAGCCATTCATATAATCAAAGGCCTTGGGCTTAAAATACCAGCATGCATTTAGTGATGGCTTTAATAGGGTGCAAATGGGCGGCTGCAATGGGCCCCCCTAAAATACATTAAAAAGTGGTTCCCCCTATGCAAGATATTGCTCAATTTCTTCATAGAAGCACCAGGACAGTGGCATGTCCAAAATAAAGACCTTTTTTTACAGAGATTACTTTGTTTTGATACAGTAAAAAGTTGTCCCTCCTAAAACAATTACTTTTTTTAGAGATCACACTGTTTTGGAACACTAAACAGTGGCCCCCCCTAAAATGAAGACCTTTTTTTAGAGATCACTTTGTTTTGATACACTAAAAGTGGCTACCCTTAAAGCAATAACCTTGTTTTAGAGATCGCTTTGGCTTGGAACACTAAAAAGGGCTCCCCCCTTTTTGTAAGGCCATCACTGCATGCATTCAAAAGTAAGAGTATAATTAGCAGTAAAAATTTTTTTTGTTGAAATTAATTTATGTATCTGTCAAATTCTAATAATGTCAGCACCATGGTCAAGTGGTTAAGAGTGCCGTGTTTGTGATCAACATGGTCTTAGTTCAAAACCCACTTGTGCCATTGTGTGCTTGGGAAAGATACTTTACAGCACTTTTCCCTGCTTGGCAGTCTTAGCAAGCAGTTCTAAATTTCAGTATATCTTTATAAAACTAAAAAACAAAATAAAAAATTTCAACTGGACATCAATATCTTGGCATCTTCAAAAGCAGGTCATGGTGATTATTTGCCCTATGTATAATGCCTCTGCCTCTTTTTTGTGAGTAAACGTAGAAACAAAATAAAAATATACTAATTTTGGATTTCTTTAAGTGATTTATCATAAGTTAATTTTATTTTTGTGTTTTTGCATATACAATAGACCTCGGTTAATCCATATTTGATTTGACAGACAAAATTATCCAAATTATGCAAAGATCAGGATAATTTAAAGCTTTTTCATTAAAAATTACAATATATAGGAAATTATTTGTACTTTAAGTTATATTCAAGTTAATTGAAATTCTGCATTAACCAAATCTAGATTAATCGAGGTTTACTGTATATACATATATAATTTAGACCCAATTATTAATTTTAGTTATTAGTGGTTGATATAATTTTGTGCATCCTAAACCTCTTGACAATTTCCATAGCAGTTTTAAAAAGACTTTAAAAAAATTGTCATAAACCAATCTCCTGCAAGTCACCTTTAAAGCACTTAATTGTATTGATTTTATTAAAGGTTTTTCAAAGTTTATTTTCTCATTGTATTTTGCATTTTATGCTTACCTCATAAACAATTGCAAAACTTTATTTTTTAGATCTTTAACCATAAATTGCTATTGTTTTAAGTTGAATTTTTATGTTCTATCTTTCTTAATATACATTGGCTGGTCCTAAAGTTCAATTTATCATTGCATTTACTATTTGGAAACTGTCAATTTTTTCAATTGAAATCTTATAATTTTTGTTGAGAAAAAAAAAGACCATTAAAGAAGCTAATGAATAAATCACCAGTTTAAATTGAGTTGCTCAATTGTAAACACTCAAACTGTAAAAAACTGAGATTTATTCTGGCACAGAGATCAGATGCAGTCTGAAAATTAAAAATCTTTTATTTTGTCCTTTTTATGCTATTATTTTCTCTTTGCCAATAGTGCACAAACCAACTCATTACAAGTTTCATAATGTGGTTTCATTAAATAAATGTCATTATTTGTTGTCCATATTAGTTTGGTTATTATTAAAATATATTTGGTCAGTTTCATTTGTCTCTTGTAACAATTTCTATAAAAGTCTTTACAAGATTGTCATATGGTTGTTACTAGTGACATAGTAGTCAAGCCTATATTGAAATCTTACTTGGTTTGATAGTAGTTATGTTAATTTCAACTGTTTTGTGCCCTTAGGAAAAGATGCTCTAACATGTTTTTTCATGATCTTTACAAGCAGCTCTAAATATGAGTTATTGCAATTTAGAAGGCAAAAACAAAATTAAACTAAATCAGCAGTCACATTTATTAAATGGTCTGTAGTTCACTTGCCCAATTTCTGTCTTTCTAAATGAAGACAATTAATAGAAGCAGAATATGATATAATACCCAAGAACTGCAAGTTAATCTCATCATTTAGCCAAAAACTTTTTATGGATGATATATGTGTGTAAAAGCATGTTCTTAGATGCTGTTATTAAGCTGTAGATTTATCATGCATTTTTACCATTGTGTAATAGAAATAGATTTTATCGTTTATTGATTAAAAAAATTGTAACATTAAGGTTTCCTGACTTACCAACTTTTGTTGGACACTTAGTAAAACTTGACAATGATAAGTTAGAAACTTATAAAAAAGGTCTATAGTATATCAAGGTATATTTTATGTGTAGACTTTTAGAAAAAATATAAAGTTTTGTCATATATATATATAAGGTACAGTGCTGGCAATTCACTTTTGACAGTGCTCAATGATTTGAAGATCAGAGCAAAATTATCAAATTAAGTATAGACACTGCAGATAAAATTTATTTATTAAAATTCCCGACAGTCTGTTTTACCGTAAAAATGGCTCATCAGGCGATTATCTTATTCAAATAGGCGATTATCTTATATATATATATATATATTTTTTTTTTTTTTTTTTTTTTTTTTTTTCTGTACAATGAAAACATATGCTTACAACTACTTATAAATTTTATTGTCATTAACAGATTGAATCATTAAAAAACACACAACTTATAATGAGTGAAACAAATTTTTCTTGTGATTATGGAAAGCGCAAAGCAAACTGCAAAAGATGCAAAAAACCAATAGAAAAAGGTTGCCCAAGAATTGCAAAGCTTGTTCCTAATTTTTATGATGACAATCAAGGTTTAATGAAGCAATATCATCATATTCCTTGTATTTTTGAAGCTTTTTCTCGTGCTCGAGCAACAACCAAAAAAATCGAAGATGTCTGTGATCTTGAAGGGTTCTGTGATATGAAAGATGATGATAAGGCAATTATAAAAGATGAAATTCAAAAACTCTTGCAAGCACAGGGTGCAAAAAAAACAACTCCAAAGAAATCTACACCTACCAAGAGAAAAGCTTCTGAACCATCTCCATCTGATATAAAAGCTCCAAAAATAAAACCTGAATATGTATCCACCACATCAGTAAAAGTGCATTCTAAACCAGAGTCTTCGGCTTTAAATCCTACTACAAAAGCATCTAAAGATAATCAATTTCGAGAATTTCGTCGTTTGTGTGGAAAAATTGCTGAGGAAGCCAGTTATAATGAAAAGACAAATATTGTTAAGAATTTCTTGGATAAAGGTGCTTCTGGTACTGGATTTACTGGTGACATTTATACAATTTTAAAGTTGTTGCTGCCAAGTTCAGTCAAAAGAATCTATAATTTACAAAGTAAACAACTAGTTAAGCTTTTTAGTCAAATTTTTGAACAAGATTTGGATGAAATGGTTGAAGACTTGGAGCAAGGTGATGTCTCTGAAACTATATACAAGTTTTTTGAGTCTAGTGATGATTGTCCTCCTGCAAAAAAAAGCACATTGACTGTACATGAAGTGGATAAATTTTTAGATAATTTATCCTTGCTTTCAAAAGAAGAAGATCAGTTACAATTACTAAAAAAAATAACCAAAAAATGCACTGGAAATGATTTAAAAGCAATAATTCGTCTCATTAAGTCGGATTTAAAAATAACAGCTGGAGCAAAGCATATATTAGATGCACTTGATCCAAATGCTCATGAAGCTTTTAAAGCTTCAAAAGATCTTAATGATGTCATAACTAGAGTTATGGAAATTCGCAAAAATGGTAGCTCTAAACCTCTAGAAGTCAAAGCTAGTTTAATGACTCCAGTTGCACCTATGCTTGCTGAAGCATGCAAATCAGTTGAGCAAGCAATGAAAAAGTGCCCCAAAGGAATGTATTCTGAAATTAAATATGATGGCGAAAGGGTACAGCTTCATATGAATAATGGAAAATTTGTTTTTTATAGCAGAAGTCTAAAACCTGTTCAACAACATAAAGTCAAACATTTTGATACCTATATTCCTCTTGCATTTCCCCATGGTGACAGTATGATTTTAGATAGCGAAGTGCTCCTTATTGACACTAACACTGGTAATCCTTTACCATTTGGAACTTTAGGAATTCATAAAAAATCTCAGTTTCAAGACGCTAATGTGTGCTTGTTCATTTTCGATATATTGCATTTCAATGGAGAAAATTTAATGCAAAAAAGTATCAAAACTCGAAGAAAAATTTTGGAGGAACATATTACCGAGATTCCAAACCGAGTAATGCTATCGGAATTAAAGTTCATAAATCAGCCTGATGACTTGAAACAAATGATTGCCAAGGTTATAAAGGAAGGCTTGGAAGGATTGGTTTTGAAAAATGTTGAAGGATTATATGAACCTGGAAAGCGGCATTGGCTTAAGGTAAAAAAAGATTATTTGCTGCAAGGTCAAATGGCTGACACTGCTGACCTGGTAGTGTTGGGTGCCTATTATGGTACCGGAAATAAAGGTGGAATGATGTCTGTTTTTTTGATGGGTGTTTATGATGAAAAAACTGACAAATGGCTCACGGTAACAAAAGTTGGTAATGGACATGATGACAAAACACTTGAAAAAATAAATAAGGAATTAGAAGTGGTGAAAATAGGTAAAAAATGGGAAAAAGTGCCTAACTGGCTCAGTGTGAATCGCACTTATGTCCCCGATCTTGTAGTTAAAAACCCGAAAACCGCTCCTATATGGGAAATAACCGGGACAGAGTTTTCAAAATCAGAAGCTCACACAGCTGACGGTATTTCCATCAGGTTTCCACGAGTTACTAGAATTCGAACTGATAAAACATGGAGAAATGCTTCTGATTTGAATCGATTAAAAGTTCTATTTGAAAAGTCTAAAGAAGAATCAGATGTTTCTAATTTACTTGGTCTTAAACCTGACGCACATTCGTCTAATTCAAGTTCAAGAAAAGGATTAAAGCCCAGCGAATCAAAAGACCTTCTAGATGAAGCCAAATGCAGCTTCTTGAATGATGTGTTTAAAGGTGTTAAAATCTTTATTCCCAGCGGAATCAAAGAGTCCAAATTACTGAAACGACATATTCTTGCTTTCAATGGTGATGTCGTCGAGGAATATGAACTTGATGAAGCCACACATTCAATTGAGTGTGATGACCTCGATATTCCGAAATCAGTAAAAGTAGTTTCTTTAGACTATGTTTGGAAATGCATTAAAAAGAAGAAAATGTTGTAAGTGTTTCGTTGTTGTCGGTTCGCGATGCAAGTTTGTTTTTACTTTTTCTCATTTTGCTCTTGCGGCGGCAAATTACTAGTAATTTCGAGACGGTGCCATTTAAATTGGTCTATGATTCTCACGTGTCCATTTATTTTGTTACAAAATTCATTTTCCTTTTAAGTTTGTGTTTTTATAAAATGTAGTGCTGTTACTCTGTATAATTTGATTATATCTATATTAGTTGGAACGATATTGGTCGGGCATGGGTTTATCAACTCGCGATTATCAGAAAAAACAGTCTAGTTGGACTGACATTTTTATTGTAATAAAACATTACAATCAATATGTTTCTGTGGACATTGTATTTTGATGCATTGAAGTAGATTTGATAAAATTTCAGAATCGATAAATCTTTTTAAGTCAACTCGTGTGTTTTAATTTTAAATTAAAGATGTTTTTCCTTAAAAAAACCGGCTAAAAAAAGTGATTTACTGAAACGACGAAACGACCGAAAAAGTATAAAAAAAATTCGGACTGTAAAATAATTTGTCTGGTCCGAGAATTTTATAAATGTCTGGAATAATGCTTTGGATATTTTTTGTAACAATAGTACATGCTCTTTATATTTTGAGATTTTGTTAAAGATGTTTTAAAAAATCACTCCAGTTTTTTGTCAGCTTTTGTGGTAACGGTAGTCTATTATTTAGTGTGTTTGCTTATTTCCTAGTTTTTAAAAACGCTGAAAAGCAAACTTTCAAGATTAATTGTTTTCATTTGCGTAACAATGCATTTTCTTTTTTTAATTTTGTTTTATAGAGGGTATACTTATGTTACATTTACTGTAGCTCACTATTTACGCTTGTTTGTATGTTATTTAACATGGTTGTTTTAAAAACCTTTTTTAGTCTTTCGCCAAATTATTTTAAAATGTCTAGAAAGCGATTGAATGAAATAACGTAATTGGGATATATTTTTTATCATTCCAAGTTTGTTTTTTTTTATTGTAGTGCATAAACAAAAATTGAGCGTTATTTTGGGTTTAAAAGTGGCACAGCACTGTGTAGTGTAAGTGTAAAATGAAATTAATTAAACAGTTAAACCATCACCCTCTTTTGTTAATACTAAAACCAGGCTTATCTTTAGTTGCTTTTGTATGAAAGTGCTATATCATTGTTAACGTGTTCATCAAAGCTACATCTACTTTTTCTATGTCATAAATACATGTTTGTATCAAGTTACGTTGGATAAAGGTAATGCCATACCTTCAAATACATTTATTCATTTTGATCTAGTTTCAGTTTTAATTCTTTTTTGTTGGGCAGGTAGTACACCTTCGAAAACTTGATTTATTCGTCAAGAAACGAACATTAGATGGCCGACTGCATTTTAAAACTAGTTTTTTTCTTACCTTTTGTTCGGAAGAAAAATCTTTACTTCTTAGTATGCGTCAGAAGTTGCTTAACCTTGCAGATGTAAAGCAATCCAAAGCCTGCGCCAGAAGCAGGGTAATGTCAGTAGATAAATTTTTGTAACTTTTTTTTTTCTACATTTATTGACACCGATTTTCAAGAGAATGTCGGAGACGTTATAGTCAAGGCAGCTATCAAGCGATTACCCCGACCTGCTTTTGGAGATACAGAGATTATTGCTGTCCGGTTGAAACTTCTTATTTAATTATATTCTTTGATTCAAAAATATGACTGCTTGCTAAGACCGTCAAGCAGAGGAAAGTGCCTTCCAAGGGCGCAATAGATTGACGCCGGTAGGTTTTGAGGATATCAAAAAGTTTATGCAACCGACATCGAAGTGAGGCGTTTGCACGAAGACACACGCACCCACCAAAATTCAAGTTTTCAACCGACACCATGTTGATCATAAGACGGCGCTTTAACCATGCTGCCGA
Source organism: Diplosoma virens (assembly GCA_963680785.1). Classification (NCBI taxonomy): domain Eukaryota; kingdom Metazoa; phylum Chordata; class Ascidiacea; order Aplousobranchia; family Didemnidae; genus Diplosoma; species Diplosoma virens. The sequence continues at coordinate 27,972,568 of OY796883.1, forward strand.
CGAAAAAATGTTTGGTTTATGAAAAACTTAACAATATTTTCAGTTTCCTGTAACATAAGAATTGCGAAATCTGTTTACTTAGAGATAAATCAGTTCTTTAGGTTTTATAAATCTTAAGAAATTTGATTTTGAATGAAAGCCTTCGATTTCACATGCTTGCTAAAGCTTTCATAATCGATCCAGGGGGCGAAGGGGCTTAAATTCTTAAGTTTTCAGGCAAATAAGCTACTTTTTGGCACAACCATGTTTTTCCCGAACAATCAAAAGTTTCTGGACAACCTTCCAAAGATTTTTGCTGTTGACTTTTGACTGTTTGTTGACCCATGACCTAAAAATTCAAGAGTTTTTCCGTGTCTCCTAACAAATTTCTTTCTGTAGAGTAATAGACAACGTCGTAGTATAAAAAAAATCAAAATAGTGAGGATTAATGTTCCTCCCAATTTTTAGCTTTGCGTGCGCGCAGAAATTTGTTCGTGTGCAAACTTTCCTCTTTTTTGCAAAGTATGTGCACTCTCTGCGTGGTGTGCAGAGGTAGTATAAATTGCATTAGGATTTATGATCAAATTTATGTTCAAAAGTGTTCACTCTGAATCAGACTCTGATTTGTCAATTTTCGTCAACAAATGTTTGAAATAGGCAGTGGGACGCATCAAAACCACAAGGTTGGACATCCCTGGACTAATGTTTAAAAAGTTTCGCGGCTAATAAGTTGAGAAACACTGATTTAGAATGAGTTTTATTCTGAAATGTGAGCGCACATCTTTTCTTTATTTGCGCTAGTTTTAGCACATACTTGCGCGCGCACATGCGCACAGTTTAGAGCAGTGGTTCTCAAACTTTTGGCGGCCGCGGCAAATTTTACTACCTTTCCAAATTTCGTGGCACACTTGTGACCAGAGTGCAGATCTTTTTTGGTCTGCACTTAGTTTTCCACGTTTTCCTTTACCTGATGTATTATAATGTATTACAAAAAGGCCTCGAATTTTTATGTAACTTTCTATAAATAAAGTGAAAACTTTTTTTTATTATTCTTTACTAGATTTTGTACTGTTTGTTTTCATACAAAGTATTTAGGTTCCGCATATCGTGTACGACAGGCATGTCAAACTCGCGCGGGTATGTGGGCCGCATCGGTGAAATTTTAGTCTGAAATTTTGCCGCTGGCCGCAATCTGGTTCCAAAAGAAATTGAAGGCCAATGAAAAAAGTCTTCACGTGAATTGTTTGGCTGATCCAGGTTATTGTTTTAAATTTTACGTTAAAATCAAGGTGAGGACCAAAGAAAAGGTCTTCACTTAATTGGTTGGTTAATTTCGGTTAGAAAATCAAGTTCTTGCTAATAAACCTTGTCACTTTAATAATTTAAATTTAGTTCTGAATTTATCACTAATTTAATTTCGTACGGAGCATACGATCAAAAAATTCGTTGAAAGACTTTGCGGGGCGCGAGTTTGAAATGCCTGGTGTACCGAAACGAGCCTGGAAGACAACTGATGACCAAAACTTTACGTAATGGAAATTACATTTAAAATTTTTAAGCTTTTTGGTCGCAGCCCATAAAAAAAACATACTTTTCCTCTGTTATAGAGTGTATTTACGTTGCTGTTGCAGAGCATGGATTAATGTATTTTAAAAAGTTTCGCGGCACACTTAGAAACACAGTTTGAGAAACACTGGCTTAGAGGAAATGTTGGTGAGGACTAAAAAGTATTTTCTCGCAGTGTACAAACGAGACTTTCATGCACACTTAATTAGAAACAAATAATATTTTTGAAGTTGGAAAAATTATTGCATTGTTAAAAATGCGTAATTAAAACTGATCCCCCAAAATTTTTTAAACTTCTTCAAGAGAGGAGTAATTTGAAATGAATTGAATTGACTAAGTTTCGAATTAAATTGAAATACATGTAAATTGAATTGACTAAGTTTCAAATTAATTTAAGCCAATAATTCTTAACATCTTTTGTCAAGAATTATTGGCTTAAATTAATTCGAAACTTAGTCAATTTAATTCATTTCAAATTATTTATGCACTCATGCAATGGAGACAGCAGAAATGACTATACAGCCTTCGATGTCCACCGCCACGGTCACGCTCAGACATAATAAGGATAAAGAGTACTTTGTAAGACGACGGTCGTCTAAAGATACAGTCGGATATTCTACTTTTTCAAACTAAAAGTTGGCGGGTTTATTGTCGTGCACAAAAGTAATTGTTTCATTAGTTTCAACGGTCTTGTGGTTAATGCGCCCGGCAGCGTGGTCGAGTGGTTAAAGCTCCGAGCTCGTGACCAACACGGTCTCGGTTCAAAACGCACTCGCTCCATTCTGTTGTGTCCTTAAGAAAGACACTTTACGGCACATTCCCCTGCTTGGTGGTCCTATTAAGCAGTTCTAAATTACAGTAATATCTCTATTAAATTACAAGCAGACAGCAATATCTTGGTATCTCCGGAAACAGGTCGGGGTAATTGCCTACCCTATGTATTAGCGCCTCCGTCGCTTTCCTGCGAGTCAGGAGGATAAATATAGAGATAAAATAAAAAAAAAATAAATAAACTGTTTTTGTATTGGAAGTAAAAAATTTCGCAATCAATTTTTACAAGTTAAGGTAAGGGATAGATTATGAATCAGTATTAGTTAGAAATGTATGTTATAAATATTAAAATGTTGCCAAAAACTGAGATTCAAACCAAGGCTGCGAGCTCGAACTCGAATTCGAAAAATAAAAATTTCTGAACTCGAACTTAAAAAAAGTTTGTCGAGTTCGCGTTCATTTAATGAGTAAATTTGACTATAATATTTCTTAGCGATGGTGCCCAATCATAATTTGCTACCCTCTTTTATTTTCTTTAAAAATAGATTGAAATTGGTAACATTGATGACAAAGCAATTTTAACATGTGCTGTTTTTCATGGTTGAATTATCCTCTTAACTCTATTCCGACTGGGCTTTTTGTAAACTTTGTACAACTGGGGAGGGGGGCGGAAAGTGTCTGCGCTTTTTCTTGTTTATATCTCGACAATTACTAACGCTGGATGTGTCATTCAAGTTTGTATAGAAAGGAAATTTCATACTCTTTTAATATAAATACTTAAATGTGGCATTTAAACATTATTTGGGATTAAAAAAGCGAGTTTTAAAAGAGTAGTCAATTTTTGTAAATTGGCTTGGAGAACGAGAGAGCGATTTGAGAGAATTAATGACTTTGGCTGTTTGTCGAACGTTATCAATCCGTAAAATTAAAAGTATTTTTTTGTGAACTCGAACTCGAACTCAAAAAATTGAAATTAAAAGAACTCGAACTTACAATTTTTTGTGAACTCGAAATTGAACTCGATTAAAAATGCTTCGAGTTCGCAGCCCTGCTTTAAACACTCAATTATAAATATACTAATATTAGGTTGAAAGCTTAATGTTGAAAAATTTCTTAGCTTAGATACTAAATGATCTTTTATTCCTAATACTTACAATAAATTTATCGCTTTGCAGTTGCGCAATGCGTGCATTCTGACTTACTGAGAAAAAATCGATTTATCTTGTTTTAGCAAATCTCGGGAGTAAGAAAAAGCTTTTTTCTAGTCTTCAATGTCACAATTGCGGCATGCCGCAAATCTCTCTCATTTTAACAGATATTTTCACCAAAAGACAAAAAAGCGCTATATTGTTTTTATCTGAAGAGAGGTAATCTTGAAGCCGCCTCATTAACGTGTATTAGCGATTTTGTTGATAAGAACGCTTGACGAAATGATTAAAGCGCTGAAAATACAATGATTAAACTGTCAAAAATTAAGATTAAAAACAAAAATAATTATACTACAAGTACAGTATAACTTTTTATTAATTTTTTTTCAATAGCAAGTTGCATCTATTTTGCAAAGACTATGGCTTCAATATTTTATTTCTACTTAATTGATTTCCACAGGTGAGGCACTGCCTCACTTGCCACCTTTGACAGCACGTCCCTGCTTGGCATGCAGCATTAGCTTTTTGTTTCAACGCCATATTATCACGCCTGGTGAGACGTTCCTATATACAAAAGGGATTGAATTCTCGTCTTTCTCGTGTCGAGCACAGTTTCTAAGAACGATCCATTGATGAAGTTTAAGTCGCATCTGTCAACAACTCGATAAAACTGACAATGAGTGTTTCCACAAACTTGATTATCAGAAGTTAGAAAACGCGTTGCTGTATTTCTACTGTAAACGTCAATTACACGCAGATAAAGTTATGAAAAGGACGCGTAATAATATTACAATGTCAGACCACGACTGTTAAACAATTGTTTAACAAAACTTTTAATCAAAAACAAAATTTCAGTATGAATACTTGTGTCAGAAAAGAGATAAATTTCAAGAAGCAAAATACCAGAAAATTGTTACAAATTAAAAAGAAAACAAAGAAAGCCAGAAGGCTTCCAAAAAAAATAAATTCCGATTACAATTTAATCCGAGGACAGAAACGTCAAAAAGACGTTTTACTCTCTTTCGGTTTTACAGCGAAGCCATAAGAATTTACACTGGCGTGTCGCGAAATATTCATGTCACTATAAATATGCGTGAAAACACTACGACTACATTTCCGCTCTCTGCTGCGGTACTGTGGCAATGGATACATCAGTGTAAAAAGGCGCTTGTAATTGTACTGTATATGACTTGCAATAAATGAAATTAATAATATATGTCTGCACGGACGCTTTAAATAAATGCATACTGTAATAGATAAGTTGTTCAATATTTACAACAATGGCTGCTCGTTACAAAGACAACGAAAAGTAACAGAAAGGTTCTTGATCACAATAAACATTCTTAAACAATATTCATCTTATTCATTCAAACTAACACACATCGTCGATAAAGTAGAAAAGTGAAGAATATAATCAGTAGCTCGCTAATACACGTGGAAATAAATTTTAATTTCATTGAAACATAGGTAAACTTTATCGGACAAAAAGCAGCAGCGGTGTAATCAAGTGCCATTTAATATAACACTTATACTCGTATGTAATTCATTTTGCAGTACTATAAAATAACTGTTGACGCATTTACAGTAAAGTAACGCTATTACTTGTAGAGCATTTGTGTTAGTGAAGTTGCAGTAGAAAATTGTGTTTGTGAAGTCGATAGCCACAAAATTACTTTAGCTTATTTTTAAAAAATAAATAATTCGCAAAAAGCAAGCCAAATTATAATTTAATTCAAGTTTGCACAAATTTAGAAGACTTTGGCATTAGATTTTACGGCATTAAGGTCCATATCAAAGTTCATACTTATGATTAACAATAATGTTTCTCAGGTTTGTCCTTCTGAAAAAAATTCAATTCATGTCAACAGAGCTGTTCGCTTGGCAGTGTGACGTAAGCACGAGGTCCGTTCGATGCCGAAAAGGGGAAAATCACGTGACCATGGAAGGTAGTCTTCGTATATCGGAACTCGAATGGGAAGGTTTTCGTTGGATGAAAAAAATGGCATCGTACTACTAAAAACTTTGATAACACTTGGCCGCTGATAAACAAGAAATGCAGAAAACGCCGTCGCCATTGGATCGGCATTCGTCGGAAGAACGAAACTGCTCTGGTGGCAAAAAAAATTTGTTCGATTTTTCGCAATTAGTTTAACCCGGATGTTTCAGGTCGGGGTCATCGAGGCGCCGTGTCGTGAGGATGGGTTCTTAACTTTCATCTTTCTCAGACAAGCCGAATCGCGTGACGTCAACATTTCGTCATCCGAGTAAGACTTCGATCTCGCCTGTTTCCACGATTCGTACGTCCGATTGTCAAAAGCGTAACCGACGCTGTGTCGCTCGAGCCCAAACGTGGGCGCCAGCTGCGACAAGCGAGGAAGTGGCGTTGGCTTGTCGAATTGCACGTCTTCGTGTCGTTCCAATAACTCATCGTCGACTGAAAACGAACGCACGTGCTGTCGCGGGGCAGGCCTGGGATCGGGAGGCTGGGGTCTGTTTGAAAAGAACTTGGCATTGTTGCCCGTTTCATGGGTGTTGTCGCGATTAAGACTATCATCGAAAGTCGACGATAGATCGCTATCGATGGAACCAGACATGGACCCGCGAGCGGAATCGTATCGCGGAGACAAAACGGTTTCTTTATAGCCTTGCCGCTGTTTGCCTTCAGGATTAAAAGTGTCGAGTCTCCGAGAAGAGTTTTCTCGACTTAATTGTTGTCGAATTGCAGAACCTTGAAGCGCATGCGACAGTCTCTCGTCTTTGTAACTTCGGGGGGTATCCACCGAGAGCGTGCAAGGGTCTACATTGAAGGGTTTGAAAGCCGCCTTGTTTAAATTACTGGGATTTTCCGGGGTGCTGGCAGTGGGAGGTACAACCGGATGGGTAGCGGCCCCGGGTGAACCGACAAGCGCAATAAACGAGCCGTAATGAGCGTCTCGCTTTAGCGGGTTTGTCTCGGTTACGTTGTACGCTTGCAAGCTTATGGGTCGACAATGGTCGGTTTTGATTTGGTGCACGGCGAGAGGAACGTTACGATTATCAGGGGATTTCTCCAATTTCTGAATCAATTTTGTCTTTGTTTTAGTTTCGCGAGCAGTTTTCTTCGTCGCCTTCTTATAGTGAATCGGATCCGTGGATTTATTTGAAATTTTTGAGGACGACTTTCGGGGAGAGTTTAATCGAGTTGAACGGTCCAAGTTGTTGTTGTTCGCGTTTTGATTACCGATAAGCAGACGCTCTTTAGCATCAGTTTGCGGCTCATTCAAATATCCGCACGGTCCACTTGATGGCTTCGCGTCATCAGCAATCATCGGAGGCGGAACAGGAGCCAAGACCATGTCAGAGGAAAGCGTTTCGGCAGGTTGGACGGAGTTCGGTAATTTCTTGTTTTGCGGTTGACGTCGAGAATCGGATTCTTCGTCGGTCGGTCGGAAGGGGGGGACAACTACATCTGAAAACGGCCCGAAAAGAGATCAGAAAAGCAATACATTCGCGCATCTGGGATCAATCGACGTCAAATACGCGTAGAAACGCGAAAACGCGGAGAAAGTTAGAGTACTCGACAGAACTTTCGAGCTAAGTTTTGGTAGCTAAGAAACAATGAAGATTCGATTTAAAAGCAACGCGTTTCAAGCAGTTAAACCACGGAGTGCACGAAGTTATAAGCTGAACTTAATTCATTCACATAAAGCAAATTATTTTAAGACAAGGTCCTTTATACTCCGTACAAAACTCAAAAAGCATCGGCTTCGTCAAGCAATAAGGGATTTCATGAACCACCTACCGTGCCACAAGGGGGATTTATTGGGGGAGGATTGATATTTCATCGGATCGAAGCCGAGTCCGCTTTCGCCCATGATAGTGGGGAAGTCGCACGATAGTTCCGCGAAAGGATTAGGACTGTGTTCCTTGTCTGGGGATATGTTGGCGGCGGTGTTTACATGGACACGTGGGGGGACTTGAGACGGGAGGTCATGACCCCCGGATTTACTCCTGCAACACGACATTGTCAGTCTTTCAAAAAGCGACAGTCGCAAGCTTTCGCCGATTGCTGCCGTGGTGAGAGTTGCTTGAATTAATTCGAGGAAATGTTTTCATTTTAATATTATCCGCAAACATGAAGCTGATTGGTCGAGTTCGCTGTGGGGCGATTCACTTAAACACTTGAAAACATAGTCGCGATCAGAGAGCGACAGCGCGAAGAAAATGAGAAATTGACTAGCAAATCGAAAAACCGAAATCTTGTGTGAAGTTGAACCAAATTCGACATTTGACAATTTGCGTAATTATTTTGAAATCAACAGTTATTGTTTCCAGTCACGAAGTCAAACATTTCAGTGGGCTGACATATTGAGTTGGTTAACTCAAATTTGATATTCCAAAGGCTTCTATGTAATGGACGGAGACTTTTTTAAAGCATTCCCTTGAAGTCATAAGCCAAATCATGCCGCTGGTGAAGGCCCGTTTCCACTACGGGCGTGGAAAAGAGCATTCTTTGTTTCTTTATTGATCTTTCCACGCTTAAAATTGAAGCGAGCGCTAAGCAAAGCAAAAAAATCAATAAAACAAACAAGGAATAATCTTTTCCACGCTGGTAGTGGAAACGGGCCTTAAGGGAAATGAAAAATACATAAAGCAAGGTAGCCGCGATATAGGAAAAGGTTAAAAACTACAAAACAAAAAGTGGACGAATTTTTAAAAATTTGCAGTATTTTTTTACCTTGAGTTGACTTTACGAAAAGTTATTTGGAAGGTTTCGCGTCGTTTTACGGGGAAGGAGTTCTTTTCATCAGTGACTGTCGCGCTGCGACGAGTTTTCGGCGGCGACCGCGATTTGCTTCGGAGTCGTGCCGGCGACACAGAGCGGTTTCGGGCACGTGATAATTGGCGTTCAGGGTGACTCTTCTCGGAACGCGAACTTTTTCCTGTGCTCTTCTTCGACGGGACGTTTATCTGCGGCGAATCATTCGTAAAGACGAAGTATTTATAAGGACAAAGAAGGGTCCTTCGCCCTGTATATGTAATGACGTCCTGCTCGTGAAGACGAAGTATTCGTATATATCGTAAAGACAAAGATTCTTTTAACGACGACGAAGTATTCGGTACAAACCTGTGTAGTGGTCGAAGATTCCGACAACGTCTTCTTGTAGTCGATTAGGGGATCAGAGTTCCGGAACTGCTTCTTGAAACTATGCGAGGAAACCAACGAATCGGCGCTCTGCGTTCGACGCAGCGTCACTACAAAAAAAGAGCGGGAAATTCAAATTTCAAGTGCGGACAAAGACGTTACAGCGTTTGAACAAGTCGACACCTTCACAAGGTACAGTTGCTTGTACAGGACTCGACGATTTCTTCAAGATGCTTCCGAGCCTCGTCTTCCAGCCTTGCGTCGGTTTGGTCGAGGGTGGACCGTCCAGTACGAGATCAAAAGACTTCACACCGCTGAAATTGGGGTCGTAAACGCTGCGCGTGTACCGAAGGCCTGCGAGTGAATGTCTTCGCTTTATAAAGAAACTTTATTAAATGCAGTGGCTTCCCAATCACATGATTTCTTTTCCGCTTAAAATTTAATACAAAGTTCATGTCCTTTTATGGTGAAATACGTGATCTTCTCAGCTTTACGGGCAATTAAATTTCATTGTAAAACTGCGATTAAGAAAATTGACTTCCAATTCGCTGAATTTCAAAAGTCAAAGACTCATTGTAATTGTTACCAAGAATTATAAATGGAAAATATTTACCAAGTTGCGACGTGAAAAAAATTAAAATGGTTTCTTAATAAAATAATAAAACTATTTTCTTGGTTTCGTTCGTATACTAAGAAAAACTCAAAAATAACAAACAGAATATCTCCAAACAACTTGCCATAAAATAAACAAAAGTCAACGAAACAATTTGATCAAGAACAAGACGCGTCATTGAACTTTACGATAACCGAATCGAGAGTTGTTTACGATCGACAGCGACACTGACCTTGTTTCCGAGATCCACGGACAGATTGAGAAGAGTTGGGATTATAAGCGATACTGACGGACGTGCTTTTCTTGTGCCGACGCTTCCTGCAAAAATTTGTTGCTTTTCTTCAAAGCAAACCTCGACACCAACGTAAAGAATGCGATTAAACGACTGCTCGGAAACACACAAATACTTTAAGACTTAAACGTTATTATTCTCAAAGTAAAATGAACTTTACGAAACAAAAGCCAGTAAACGGGCACCTTCGTTCGGTCGTTGACTTGTCCGGCCATTCTCTCATTTCAACACGAGAGGGAGAGGTTGAGTCAGGAAGAACAGGGGACACCATACCCGATTTCGATCGAGCCTGGGCTTCTTCGAGACTAATCAACTTCGGCGCCGGAAGAATCATCAAAGACCGCGGCCGCGGCGGTTTGTTTACTAAACAAGATCGCCTGTTGACGTCACTTTGCTTCGACACGGTTCGCGAAGCAAAAAACGAGCGAAATACCGGCGTCGAATTGTTTGTTTTGAAGTTTCTCGCTGAACAAAAGGTCGCTGTTAACGATGATGAACTCGGCAACGACCGATTGCACTCTGGCTTCAGTGAGGGCGGCCAGACCCGCTTCGATGTCGCGCGAACGGAGGAGATTCGGAGCCCAAACGATGGCTAAATTCCGAGAGTGCATTGACGTCAGTTTGTTGTGACCTGCCATGACCCTTAAGTGCGTGACAAGGTGCTTCAGTGTTCTGCAAAACAAACGACAAGCACTCCAGCAATCGTCAACAATTCGGCAAATGATTTGTTTTCATTCTGATTCACTCGTCACGTTAAATCAACGGAAGTTTGCTTCGAGCTGTGTCACAGCTATTAAGAGTTAATGATATATAAGCAAAAGTTTAATCGCCTTCTAATCATGATTGATCAATTCATTCATCAAGAGGTGCGCCAAACGAAATAGCGGCAGTTCCATTGTAAATTTCTTAGTACGAAACACAAGGACGTTTCAAACGTTAGTTTTGACACCCGCCATCTCGGAACGAAAATCAAAAACGAGAAAAAGTTTGGCCTACGTCAACAACGAAGGAGTTTGTCATTTCCGAATACAAAGCAATCGACGGGCGAATTCGAACTTACCTGTAATGCGGAGGCGGCAAGTGTTGGATGGCGTCATAGACTTTCAGCAGGCGTTCTTCGGCTTCGTAATCGGTCAGAGCACTCGCGAAACGATCGTAAAGTTGGTAGGTTAACAGCGGGTTCGGGAGTTCTCTGAAATTGAAATCATGAGCTCGATTGCTGAGCTGAGCGTATCGACCAATCAAATTGAAGATGACACGGTCAGAATGATCGTCATCATCTTTAACGTTGCTTTTTCTCAAGTTTAAGTTTTAAAAAACGGATTTTTTTTGATAAGCTTTTTAAATAAATTTTCCCGGTCTATGCATCCTACAATGGATCTAACATTTATTGAAAGTTTGGACCTGGTTTAGTTTTCGATAGTTTTGGATTGTTTTCAAGTTTTAAACTAGGTTTAACTCTCTTCCATTTCCTTTTATGCGAAACTAGTTTCTTGATTCACAAGAAGCTTTTTGGCACTCGCGGAAGAGTGAATATTAGTAATTTTGAATAACAAAACACGAAACAATCACCAACATCAAATTCTCCAGGAGATCAAGCGTCAGCACGTATTCCGGACAAGCACGTACCTGAAATAAAGCTTGCATAGACCAGCAACGCTGTGTGGGTCGCACATCGACACCTTGCCGTCAGCTAAAGCGTACGAAGCGCTCAGTTCTGGCAATCCTTCGACGCGCTCGAGGTCCGGTCTCTTGTCGGAATCGAACTCGTACTTGAGGTGTCGCACGTGAGAGGCGACGCCCGGTATGCGGTAGATTCCGTCGACGAGTCCGTGCTTTTCAATGAACTTCGTGCAGTCGGAGACGACGGTAGGTACTTGAATAAGATGGGTTTTTAAAGACTGTTTAAATAGACGGAATCTACGCGTAACTGGAAGATTTTCGCAATGCCAATGTCAGTAGAAAAATGATAAGCAAACTTCCTTACAGTCAACTGCAGGTTAAATCTATATATGACGAAACATAAATTCTTTCAATAGCCGATACAGAGTATACGAACAAATTGACGAATTCTAAAGTTACCCCTTCAGACAAACTGCATTCAATCAAAACGTTCCAGGCTTTAAAGCTACCGAAATTACCTTCTTCACCAGTTCTATGAAGATGTTCACCAAGATCGCAGCCGAAAACCCTTTCTCGAAAAATCCCGCGCTTCTTCAGCAGCGACTTGCTCGGCCTGGTGTCGAGAAACGAACGCAAACGAAACATGAACTTTCCGTGCTTCCGAGAAACTAAACGAAAAAACGAACTTGCGCGGTCCGCGAATCAGGCAAACTTGAAACTAAAGCTTTGGTTTTTATTGCGTCTATTTCAAGAAGCGCCGCACGATCAATTTACTTTAACGTCATATAGTATGACGTAAAGGTATTTTATGTCATGCAACGCTGCTGTACCATGATGTGGGGCGATACCACGATGAGCGCTTGCAAGAACGAATTACGATTTTGAGTTTTCTACAATTACAGAATCAGTTCGCTTTGATCAGACTTATTAATTGAACGACGATTTTACACATTTTATTTATGCAGCAGCGGCAGCACGCAGAGTGTAATGAAGAATCTGTACAAAATTTCATTTACAATTGTTTCGATTTCCAAATTTGCTCAACAAAGTCTTTTAATTTATTATTTTTATGTCACGAATGAAAACTCAATTATAATAAATCAAATCTTTCAGCTTTAACTGAATGACCTAATCAACATTCGGACACTACTACTTGAATTAAAAACAAAGAGCAAAACTTATTTAACAAAAGAAATTAGTTGTTAGTTTGATGCCGGCATTGTATTCGCACGTGAATAATAATCAATGTCGCATCTAGAGAAATATTAGCCATTCATTTACAGATGAGTTCAATGAACAACAAATACGTTTATGCTCATTATAAGCCTTAAAACAAAAGCTTTTGTGGCTGAAAAAACAACCTCAACAGCGTTGGTACGCGGAATGTTCGAGAATGCATGAAAATCTTTTTTCGCAGTACCAGCGCACTCCCAATAAAACAACCACGCGTATCTTACTAGGCATATTTTCTTCGGCTTCATTCTTGGCTTTGGGGGGAGAGAAAGTCCGCTGATGTGTGCCGTCAATATCAGTCCCTCTGCTTATCCGTTTCACGCATTGAGATGGAAAAGATCCGACCTTTAAGCCCTGCTTACCTCTCCACCACCCGTTCGTGGTCATTTCAATAATGGACACCATGTCCCCAACCTGTACATTCATCCTATTATATTGGTCATCAAGCAAACTACTAGTGTTTGCATTGAAGCAGAGGTGAAAGGTCACCTTCCAGATCAGTGAATTAAAATGTCATCGAAGTAACAATAAAATATTTACCGTGTTGTAATACAGTCTCAATCATCGCTGGGTTTAATTACTGTGGTTTTATTTTCTTTCTATACAAACTTCAAGGCAAACAGAAAAAACAGAAAACTCGATTTCTTTTAATATACCAAAAAATCAAACGCAACTGTTCATACAAACGAAGTCTATTTTTTATTTTATCTCTATATTTGGGACATTCCATGTCAACTTACACCCTTTTCGACATTTTTTTGCCGACCATCTCCGATTTTGCTGAAATTTGGCATGTTCGTAGGTTTGGATGAGAAAATGTCTCACACCAAATTTCAAGTTTCTAAATCAAATAGTTTTTGATATATAAAGGTTGAAAATTAGACACAAAATCGCTGCTTGAACGCCCCTGATCGAGCAAAAGTGGCCCTCCTGGCTTTATTTTTTGTTCAATTTCAACAATGTTAATATCATTGAAAAGCTCTTTTCAGCAGCTTTCCAATGATATTCATATCTCAAATTTATCTACGAGGTCTGTTCAAAAAGTATCCGACTTTTTTGTATAAAGCACACAACACAATAAATTTTGCAAGTTTTATTCAATCTCCTTCAAAATATTCCCCTTGGTGGTTCACACACTTATCCCAGCGCTTCTGCCACTTCTCAAAACACTTCATAAACTCCTCCCCCGGAATGCTCTGAAGCTCCTCCGTCGCTTTTTTCATAATGTCTTCTCTTGACTGAAATCGCCTCCCTTTCAGAGTTGTTTTTAGCTTAGGGAACAGCCAGAAATCACACGGTGCTAAGTCGGGAGAGTAAGGAGCCTGTCTAATAAGTGGCATGCTGTTTTTGGCTAGAAAAGCTTGGACCACATGTGCAGAATGAGCGGGAGCATTGTCGTGGTGAAGCTGAAAATTCTTTGCTGCCCACATGTTTGGCCGCTTTCTTCGCACAGCATCACGAAGGCGACGTAGAATCTCCAGGTAGTACTCTTTGTTGATTGTTTGACCTTCTGGTGCGTATTCATGATGCACGATGCCACGGGAATCAAAAAAACAGGTCAGCATAACTTTCACATTGCTGCGGACTTGCCGAGCTTTTTTTGGGCGTGGTGATTCCGGATGCTTCCATTGTGATGATTGAAACTTGGTTTCTGGGTCATAACCATAAACCCAGGTCTCATCACCAGTGATGATTGTCTTGATAAATTCTGGGTCATGATTTGCAACATCCAGCATGTCCTCCGAAATTTCCTTCCGGAGTTCCTTCTGTTGCTCCGTCAGCAGCTTGGGGACAAATTTAGCCGACACTCTCCGCAGGTTCAAATCCTCAGTTAGGATTGAATGAACTGAGCCTGTGCTTATTCCCATTTCTGCAGCAATCTCTCGTACTGTTAAACGACGATCCTCCAACACTTTTTCACGAACCTGATCCATCGCCTCCTCGTTTCGGCTTGTGGATGGCCTTCCTGAGCGAGGATCACTTTCCACTGATGCACGGCCATCTTTAAAGCGTTTAAACCATTGCTTTATCTGAGTTGGGCTTAAGGCCTCATTTTCAAAAGCTTGTTGAATCTTTCGAATTGTTTCAACTTGAGTATCACCAAGTTTTTGACAAAACTTGATGCAATACCTCTGTTCGATGCGTTCTGTCATTGAAATGAAATTTTCTGAAAATCAAAAAACCGATGAACACGTACTACACGCCTGCACTAAATGCTTTACACAGAGAGATACGAATGACGAATCGGCCTGAAACGCTTCACGATTACGCGTGAATGTGTGTGTGTGCAGCCACGCTTTGCACGGGCAGTTTGCTCATACCTTATTGGCGAGAGGGAAAAAGGTCGGATACTTTTTGAACAGACCTCGTATATAAATAAAAAAATTATCTTTTGTCGTGATCTTGTGACCTTGACCTCGCATGACCCCAAAACCCCCACTCTAGACAAAAAAATTTTTCAATATTTTTCTTCTTCATGTAGAGGACTATCAGCATGCCAAAAATCAAAGTGGGATCTTCATGGGTTTTCAAGATATCTTTTAATTAGAAAAAAATTAACAAAAAACTTGCGAAAATAATTTATTTGAAAATATCGACAATGTTGCGAAAATATTTATTGCGTAAATATCAACAAACTTGCATCATTAGGCACACCTATTCAATAAAATGCAAATATCTTGAAAACTCATGGAGATCCCACTTTGATTTTTGGCATGCTGATAGTCCTCTATGTGAGAAACAAAAATATTGAAAAATTTTTTTTGTCTAGAGTGGGGGTTTTGGGGTCACGCGAGGTCAAGGTCACAAGGTCACCAAAAAAGATAACGTTTTTATTTATATACAGTAGATAAATTTGAGATATGAATATCATTGGAAAGCTGCTGAAAAGAGCTTTCCAATGATATTAACATTTTTGAAATCAAACAAAAAATAAAGCCAAGAGGGCCACTTTTGCTCGATCAGGGGCGTTCAAGCGACAATTTTGTGTCTAACTTTCAACTTTCATATTTCAAAAACTATTTGATTTAAAAACTTGAAATTTGGTGCGAGACATTTTCTCATCCAAACCTATAAACATGCCAAATTTCAGCAAAATTGGAGATGGTCGGCAAAAAATGCCGAAAAGGGTGTGAGTTGACATGGAATGTCCCATTTACTTTCCTGACTCGCAGGAAAGTGACCGACGCGCTAATACAGAGGGCAAGCAATTACCCTGACCTGCTTCCGGAAATGCCCAAGATATTGTTGTCTGATTGAAATTTTTTATGTTTTTTTTTTGTTTTATAGAAATATGATCAAAATTTAGAACTGTCTGCCAAGACCACCAAGCAGGGGAAAGTGCCGTAAAGTGTCTTTCCCAAGGACGCAACAAAAAGTCAATCCAGACCATGTCGATCACAACCCGGCTCTCTAACCACACGACCACGCTGTCACTAAATACGTCATTGTCGACCTAACATGAAAACACGAGCAAATTCAAGAGCACGGCGAGCCCATAAATGAGCGAAAACTACCTCCACTTACATTGAGACTGAGTTCGTCTTCATCTTGAGCCTGGTATCGTCGCACAACGCGGGCAGCAGCGACGGCCGGTATATTAATGTCAGCAACGTCACCCAGTGCGTGTGCCACCAGGTTTCGACCATGGTTGTCCAGCTCGAGCCAATGGAGCACGGGGGCACAGAAGATTTGCGAGCCCGATGTGTTGCAGCCGATAATTTCTGAGAGATGGGTCAAATATTTGTTGAGTTTTTCTTCGGTTTCCTGCGGAAATAAAAAATTGAAATAGTGCTTGCTCATAATTGGAAATGGCCTATTAAAAAAGGTTCAGCTGGTCAAGTGAACAATGATCAAACTCATCGCTAACTGCTTTGATGTTTCTTTGAGTTCTATATTTAAAAAATATCTCTATGTATTGTCACTATTTTAACATTAAACAATTTATGCTGAAATGGTAATAAATCCGCCCTATAAAACAATAATACTCACAGCATTGGGTTTGGTTTTTAATTCTTGAGCTTTTAATATTGGTAAATTCGAGTATTTTCGATCAAATACGCATTGATGAAGCCAAAGATCTAACGTTTGAAAATGGATCAGGTTGCGATGAACAATCCATGAATTGCCCTATAAATAGTAATTAAACGCATTCACGTCGTGTGAAACGCAGGTCAAACCAATTCTTCTTTCTACCGCCATCCGTTTGTTTTTTCTTGTAAATCACGAGAAAGTTCGACATTGTCAATTAGCTTTTAGTTTGATAGAAAAAAATCAGAAATCACGCAATTGTAAACCGGGATACAAACGACTAACAATACAAGCAAGCACTCACTTTACATGCAATCTTCACTGAAAATGAGTAGCTTACATCATCGACGACAGGAATCCGAGTTCCTTTCTTTGCAGATGCTTCATCCACAAATAACAACTAAAACAAAGTTAAGACTATTAATATTTGCGCGGTACTATCCAATTCTACGAATAAAAGAGTTAACATTTTGATTGCCATATCAACAAATATTGTTGCTTTACATGGCAGTTTTTAATGAGGCCGTGTCAACAATATTTGTTGACGGCTATTTCTCTGTTTCTAGTGCTGGCAACAATTGTTGTGTACATCCTATGCTATGGCACTAAATATCTGTGTCGCCCGGTGGATGTTCTTTTCTGTGATCGTGGCGAAATTTTTTTGGTGGCCCCACTGAGGTATTTCTAGAAAACCAGCTTGGCAGTCAAAATGTTAAACAGTTTAAGCTTTTATTTTAAAGATTTTAAGAAAAATATAAACATTCAAAATCAAAATGCAAATCTAATGTAGTCCGACTCCCAACCAGCGAAAGAAATTGATAAAAATAGAGCGCGGATTATTGAATTCTAGATTAAACCATGCAACAGTTGAATAAGTTTATAGTATTTGGTTGACATTTACCAGTGACTATTCAAAAAGTAAGTTTCGGAATTTATCGAAAACATACTATTAATTTGAAATTAAAACTATTTTCGTTTATGACATACATCTGTGGTCTGGCAGATTCCAGTCACATTTTTAAGATTTATTGAAAAGGTCGAAATTACTGTCCTGCATATACAGTGTGCATAATTTTGCACTACAATTGTGGTTATTACGTCTGCAGCTGTTAGTACTGCAATCTACTTCTTGATGCGGACATATTAACATGATAATCAAATAACTGTCTCAGTATAAAATACAATGACATAAAAAAATTTGTGAAAATTAAGTTTTATACTTTAATACATCCATGGTCAACGGTTTCATAATGAAAATGGGCGCAATCTTCAATTCTTGGAAATTTTGACTGAGAAGGAATTGGCTCTGAAATTGCTTGCCTGTAAACCATAAGTTATAAAAATCATTTCGTGTTGTTTATCTCTACAAAATATATATATAGCTAATGGTTTGGCGCTACTTAATTCACAGTTGTGCTTGAATACAAAAAAAAATTCCAAGTTTTGTCTTTGTAAAAAGCTGCAAAAATAGAAAATAAAAATTATAAAATTAAATGTTATAAACTAATGTATTTTGCAATTTTGTTGATTTTAATTGGTTTGGTGTAAAACTAAGTTATGGTTGGTGAAGCATATGGTTTTCATTTAGGAGTAAAAAAACTAAAACCACAGCAAAGTAATTGTTTACAAACATAAATGTCTATACTCAAATTGTTACTGTAATACACAATGACTAAGTCATTTAGTAAATCCTTGATTTCTCATTTTGGCTGGTTGTAGAACAAAATATTATTCTTATTTTTATATCAGGAAAAAATAGACATGCAACAAAAGGAAAACAATATGCAGACACAAAATTACCTACAGTTACTGCAATTAAGATTTGCATGGTTGCATCATTTCAAAAGAAAAAGATAAAAGCACCATAAATTAACATATTTGAGGAAAATTCAGGATCATATTACAGCCAGGGACAAAAGTTTAAGACCACCTTCAGAAAAACAGACATTTTAGTAAAAAGCTTTTCGTAAAATTGTTTTTTCACTAATTTTGAATCTTCCTCATTTTAGCCTGTAATTTTTCAGCAGAGCTCTTAAAAGATTGTCTTACTCTCTTTCTGATAAAATGTTTATTTTCACTGCTAAAATTCTCTGATGGCCTGTTTTTTGCTGTACTTGAAAGTACTTTTTTTTTAATTTTTGATGTTGTTAGGTACAGCAGTCTTGCTAACCTTCATCTGCCTTAATATTTTACGTTCTGAGACCTTCATTGTGCAAAGACAAGTAAATTAAATGCGTTTTTCAACACTGACTGCTAGTTATTTTGCCAATTTTTGGGGTTCAAAATTTTGTATTTTTTAAGCCAAACATTTAAAATATTAAACGAAAGTAAAATTAGAAATTAATATGCGGTAAGTTTTATTTCCAAAACCTAAATAACAATTCTGATGCAAGAGCACTTAGTATTATATGATTAAGAAGCTTTTCACTAAAATGTTTGTTTTTCCAAAGGTGTTCTTAAACTTTTGTCCCTGATTGTATAGAATGATCAGCATAGGAATGGTATCTCATTGCTACATTAGGTCTCACTTCCATTATGAGTATTGGCAGGAGTATTCTTTATTTTATTGAGTTTTTTTTTACTGTCTGGACTTAAGCACCAAAAAAAGCAAAAAAAATTAATAAACAAACTAAGAATACTCTTGCAAACACTTCAGGTGGAAACAAGCCTTTATGTTCAAATATGACTTGAAACAGGTATAGATATCATAAAACAATTACATCTAAAAATTATACGTAGTAAAAGTTTTAAATTAAAAATAAAAAAATAAATACTGTACCTGTTAATTCGAAAACTTTTACTTTTAGAAAGACCAGAGTGTTCATTAGCTAAAGGCATAATAAAATAGCAAAGTAATTTGGAGCAAATAAGACCATTTGCTTGTTGCAAAATTGTAAATAGGAAAATTACAAGAAGAATGAAATTTAAAACTACATAATTAAAAGTTTAAATTTAATGATTTAATACAAATTTAATTAATCTAAAAACAAAAATTCAATAGTTTTACTTTTTAGCTAATCATGTCCAATGTCTGAACACTTGCAAGTAGAACTGTAACCGACAACCTAATTAATTTCTTCTTTCCTCTAATCAATTTAATTTTAAACATTATCATATTCACAGTTGTCAATTATATTACAAGTTATTGTTTTATAATATTGTTCATGGTAGAAATGGGTCGCTGTTAAATGTTATAATTGGTGAAAAATTAACAAAATTCCAACTGCCTGAATATGCCTTAACTACTTAAAATTTGACGCTTTTATTTTTCCTTTTATATAACTCATATATTTTTTTACATGTTGTAAACCAATATATCCCTATAAATGCTGAAACAGAGATTGAAACATACAAAATTAAAACTTTGCAAAAAATTCATTTCATATAAATGTATGGTTAGTTTTATTGTTACACTTTGAAAGAAGTTGGTATATTTTTACAAAAACCAAATGAAACAGCAAAAAACATGTAAAGAATTTTAAATTTAAACCAATGTGTTTCACACTTAAAAATAAAAACAAATAAATAACTTTAAATGGCTTTGAATCAAAAAACTAAACCCTGCAATTTTTTTTAAAAAAAGGTATATACAAGAAAAAAATTTTTATTTTAAACAGTACCAATACTTTTTGATTAACTACCTTAATCATATTAAGGTACGTCTAAACCATTTATTGGTTGGAACTGCATAAAAAAAGTATGCAATAATTATTTCAAAAAATATCCTTGGAGATACTCTTGTAGAAAATACAATACTAGAAACTAACAAATTCAGCCAACTAGCAATAATGTTAAACTAACCTCAAGTTTAGTGTAAATGCTTGAAATTTTTTTTTTTCTGAAACAAAAATACGCATACAATTCGGGACTGGAGAACCAGTGCTGGAGTTGGAGCCTGAAGTCAAGAATTTTCTCCAGAGCCAAAGTCTTTTAAATATTTCTGTATAGCTGAAGCTGGAGTTAGAGTTACAAAAATTTTATTAGCTCCTGCTCAAGCGTTGTTTATAGCAAATTTTAATAACTTCTTGTCTTAGCTTGAAATTAAATAGTGATGAACTGATGACATGAAGCTGCAGTTGATGCAGCCAACTTGTGGGTTTTTTGCAAAAAATTAAATTTTTACAAAATATAATTTCAATGGTCGATAAAAAAATAGCTGCACAAAATATTACTTATGTGGTAATGGTGATTTTAGCCAGGGTTGGGGAGCCAGAGCTAGTGGATGAGTGCTTGATAGCTCTGGAGATAAAACCAAAGCAGCTTTGGAGCTATCAGATGAGTGTTTATGAGCTAATAGTCTTTTACAGTGCTTTTCAGCCTTAATACAATGCAAAATAAATAATGCAATATCAGCCAACAAAAAAATGAAATAACTAAGATCTAAGAAAATAGCACAATCCTGAGATTAATTTTCATTTGCACAGATAAGAATCTAACCCTTTGTACTGAAGTCAAATGACGATTTCCAGTCACTGTCTATCACAGCATAAAATCAAGATATGTTTAAAACTTAAAAATCTGTTGTTATATAATGACTGTATTAAAAAGTTAAAATTGATTTTGATCAAAAGATCATCATCAGTTAACAGTTCAATCAATTCTTATTCAAATAGAATTGTTTCTATTTGAATAAGGATCCATTATGTTGATAAATCCATTTTATTACATTAAGTGATGACTGAACAAAAGAAAGAAATCAACATGTTGACTGCCACATGGCAAAAAAAAATTCTGCCAAATACACTGCTTCCAGTTTATGGAAAACAATGTAATAAGTTAATTTTCAACAAAATTATTGCTTTTTGGTAGTATATTGTGCACAACCAACATCCCCAAAGATATTCAAGGTTGGTCTTTAATGATTTGTTTTACTGTATATGGCACATGAGTTAAGTTGTGATTAGTGAAAATAATTTTTGTTTTATATATTAAGTAAAATGCAAAATGCAAAACTCTTACAAACTTTCGAAATATGTTTCGACCAATCGCCACTAATGTGCAATTACCACAAAAATCTTGATATTTCATTGGACTTTAACTTGTGTAGAAAGTGTTTTTAGGTCTTAGGCTGTATATAGGACCATATTCTCTTGCTTCCTTGAATACTGAAGCATCTAGAAATTGTTTGAAGCTGTGGCCATCAGCTTTATTTTTTTTTTTTTGAGATTTTTATATTTGGCAGATAACTCTGTTGAAACTGAAGACAGATTGTACAAAATATGACCAATTTTGAATTACTTCATTAAGACTATAAAAAGTAATTATGTAATTGATAAAAACTTTTGGATTAATGAATCGATGATGATGTGGAGAAAACTGATTTTTTGTCAGCGCATAAAAAACAAATATATGAATATAACATCCAGCTTTAGCCTACAATTTTTCCTAGCAAATGGCTTAATCATCAAAACAATATATACTGTGGAAGAGAAAATGCTTTCCAACATAAAATGAGCTATGCATTTGACTGAGGACTTACAAAATTGTGGATAATTTCTATGTTGATGGTACTCTGCAGAAAAATCGAAAGTAACTCCTAAAGATGTTGTTACCAAGAAGCTGAAACACAAGAGATGTATTGGTCAGAGGTGGATTCAAGACATATGCTTCCAGACCAAGACAAGACTTTGGAGTACCGAGACAAGACACAAGACTTTTTATAAGTTGTTTTAATTTAAGCCAGGGTTGTTGAGTCAGAGTCAGAAGTCAGAGGTGCATGTTTTTGGTTGGAATTGGAACTAAAGTAGTTTTTTAATATATGCTGAAGCCAGAATTGGTATCAGATTCATATTTTTTTTTGGGCATTCCGACTTTAATTTTCGGTAAATTGCTTGAATACAGTTAATATTTTTGAAAAACTACTTTAGTTTTGATACCAACCGAAAACATGCAACTCTTGACTCAACAACCCTGGCTTAAAAACAACTTATAAAAAGTCTCATTTCTTGTCTCGGTACTCCAAAAGTCTCATCTTGGTCTCAAAGCATGTGTCTTGAATCTACCTCTCGGTAAAGTAATGATGATGTACTGTTTGCAAATGAAAAGATAAAAGAGTTGTTTTCACCATTTCAAACATGCAATGAGTGCAGATGTGTCAGTGGTTTTTAACCTTTTTAATCTCATGGACTCCTTCAACTGATATTCAAAACCAAATATCCCTCACTGGAAATTTAGTTTGTAATTAGTATGTTTATATCAGTATCAAAAGCATACCAACTTAAAAAAATTCTTTGATTTTTGTCCCAAAAATGTAGAGATCTCTAAAAAAATTTTACCAAAATAAATCAAACTTTTAAAATGTTCTTTATAAAAAAAATCTTTTAAGTATTAAAGTTATTATATAAAACGTTCAATTACAGTAAAAACAAATTCCACCCTTGAAAATAGTAAATTCCTCCATAGTACAGAATTCCCCCTGGTTGAGAACCCCTGGTGTAAAGGAAAAATTGCAATAAAAAAAGTCTCAAAAAGACCCAACATAGTTTGAGATTATAAAGATCAAATGTCTGAAATGGACCAGCCTGATTAAAGGCTTTAGTATTATTCTGCTATACATTAAACCATAAATTAACCAAAAAAATTTGCAATCCACTTTTATGAAATGGTAATATACAATGCTTGGATCCATTCTCTACATCAGAGATGGAAAACCTTTTTGTTATTGAGGCCACATTTTAAAATTTTGAAGAGATCAAGTTGAAATAAATAAGAAAACTGCCTAATCACTTTGAGTCATAATGAAGTGATCTTTAAAAGAAAAAAGTCTTCACTTTGAATCTGACTCAAAATTGTTCATTTTTGTCTCCAAATTGTAGTATTCTTTAAAAAAATGGTATTCTTTTATCAGCAGTAGACATTCTCACATGATTTTATTGTCATGGAGGCCACACAAAAAACTCATAAAGACCACAGGTTTCCCATTTCTACTCTATAACAAATAGTTCCCAAATGAAATAATTTTTCTTCACATAGCAGTTGGTATTACACCTTTATGCCAAACTTTCTATGCTCCAGCACACAAAGCATCAAAAGTCCAGTTGCATTATTCAGCACTACTTTGTGATGCTTACTGCCACAGAAAAAAAGTGACAACCAACCAGACAATGCAGAGTTTGCAGCAAAAACAAAATTGATAAAAATACCCTGTACTTTTGTGCAGTCTGTGAAGAGAAATCACATCTTTGTGTTCAAAATATACCACCTGAATGCTTAATATTTAGCCAATAATTAATGTTCTTGAAGCCCTTTACCCCTTTGCTTCAGTTAGATGCAAGCTGCATCAGTTTATTTACATGTAATGAACAATTAAATAAAACATTTGCTTGCCTAAAATTTCTTTTTTTTTACTTTACTTTAATTTGTGTTTCTTGGTTGTTATTTCACATTAAAAGCTGTTTTTTAATCACAGAAGTAAATTTTGTGATTAGCTTTAACACCAGATGATAGTTTTTATTTGTTTAAAGATTTTCTTGTTGACAGCTAATAGTTATAGCACAATGGATGTCCAACAATAATGCTTGTAGACCACAACAAAAAAAAATCAAATGACAAATGAAATAATTGTGTTATAAATTATTTTTTTACAACATTGTTAAAATTTATTTGTGGCATTGCCAGTAATTACACCATGATTACAATATGAAAAAATTTTAAATCTTTTTAATTATTTGAGTTTATCTTGGCATTTAAGTGAAATTTGCAAATGAACTACTTAATGGTTGGCAGTTTATGTTACATAACTTTATTTTAATTGTGACAATTTTTGACAAACTGTGAAAGAATTAACAGCAGCTGTAAGAAAAATTCTTTAGTTAATTTTGACAATGAAGTTTTTGATTCAACTGAGCTAAAAATATTGGTTCTTTCTCACTCAAATTTAAACAAAATACAATCAAAATCAGGTGCAACATTTGTACTATTATTTCATTACAATCAATTTTAATTGCTAAAATAAACAAAAAATCAATGTCCAGGTGCCTAAAGGTTTATTAAAATTCAGTTCTGTAGGCTATAGTTATGCAAGTCACAAAATCAGATTTTGCCAACCTAAAAGAGCAATTATCTTTTATTTAAAAATATTTTGTTGCTGTCAACAGAAGGGATCATGTCCCTTTTTTCCCCATTGTATTTTCAAGTCCTTTTTTTTCCCCACAGATCTCATGCTCTGGTTGTCCACCTACATGAACAAGTCCATAAATTTCCACACATGGAGAAAAAAAGGGACTTGATCCAACAGAATCTTTGAAAAAACTTTCAAGTTTTTTCAAATTTTTATTTAGATCAGTACATTTTTTATTAGGTTTTACTAGTTCAAAAAAATTAGCATTTATTAAAATACTGATAATAGGATTTATGTTAAAATTAACAATCAAAAATTTGTAATGGTCATGTAAAATAGTCCCTGCTTCTTTGAAAATATAAAACTAGAATAGAAGAAAAACTTTGATATGCAAAATTAAAAACAAGGCAATAGTGCAACCAATAATGTTTTCTTTGACCAGTTTAAGGACATGGGATTACCACAAAAGTTGCAGGATGTACATCAATTTATTCTTCCAACTACAATTAAGCTTAAATGAGGACTAACAAGTGGTTGACTTAATAGTAGTTTGGAGCATTAAAAAAAAATAATATCAATACCATGAATACAATGAGTTAAAACAATTGCTATATTAAATTAATAGTAAAAAGAATAAGTGAGTAAATTTTACAAACCACTTGAATATTTGCCTGATTAAACAAAATGTGTGCCTTGACTTTTTTTATGTTTCAGTACTTGAAAAAAAAGAAATGCAAAAAATACTATGTTACTGATCCTAAAGAACTGCTACAGTATTGCCAACTTCTGAAAATACTTAATATTAATTCAACAATAATTAATATTAATTGCAATACAATTTTCCAGCTGGTGTTACAGCATTGATTATTTTATCTGCAAGCTTAAAAATTATTTTCTAGAGCAGTAAGATACCTAATAATTTAAATATAAAAACAATTTTTTAAAACATACATTTTTTTAAACTATAAGGTCAAAACAGATAACTGACAAAGTATACTTAATAAAATTATATTCTAAAAATGACTTTGCCTTCTCATTCCCTTATCAAGAAAATTTTAACATAAAATGAAATATAAAGATCTGTGAATAAAATCAAAGGTAATTTCCTGTTACCACCCCACCATCTCCTGCTTCTTGTTATTTTCAATACATTTGTGTGCATTAACACATTATTTAATAACATTTTGGGGTGGTGGGGAGAAAACAGTAAAGTACCAGTTTTTTTTATTTCATCCTAGTGTTGTTGAGGGGATTCCAGGTTAGTTTCACCAAAAAAAAATTACTTTCAATAGATGGTGGGGCAATAACAGGAAAGTACCAAATCAAATAATCTAAATACCTTTTACAAAAATAAAAGCTAAAAACTAAATTTGGTCATTAACATTATACAATATACAATTTTACCAAAAACAGTTTGAAAAAAATTAAATCTATTTGCAAAAATTTGATGGCGTAACCTATATCATGATTAAACTTTCTACTGAATATAATACAATGAATTTTGCCATGAAATTTATAATTAGACATGAAAAAAAATGAGTTTTTTGGTAATATGACACAACTTTTTGATTAATTTAACAGTCAAATTGATTTTTGCTACAGAATGATCACATTAACAATTGCAGTTAAAATCTTTATTGCTTTAGATCAGAATTTCTCACAGTGTTCTGCAAACTTAATTAAAGTGTTCTGCTGAATAATGAACATGAATATTTGCTATACATCATATTTGCATAACCTATAAATATAGTTTAAAAAAATATAAATTCTTATACAGTGTGCATTGCCATTTTGGTAGCATACCCATATTCAATAATAACTTAATAATAAATTAATACACACCTATTTAATACAAATTTTCACAGATTAAAAACCATTTTGTGAGCTATTTTATAAAAAAAATTAAATTTTAGATTTGTTAGAAAAACATCTGTATTAAACAACGGAAATTCAATTATCAACTTACATTTAATAAGGCTTAAAAACACAAGAGATATTTAAAGCATTTAAAATGAACAAGAACAACTGTTTAGAGATCAATCAAGTGACTTCATCAGAGGCTATGCCAATCTTAAAAACTCTCCTAAGGAGTGGAATGCCTAACACAGTGCATATCAAAAATGTAATTAAGCTGTGACAAAAAATATGATATTGTAATGAATTGTTAATTTGCTGATCACTTACACCAAGTTTTGAAGTGCAGACCTTAAAATCAAATTGATATCTTTTGCATCCTAACGCGCTAAATTAATTATCATCATTGGTAGTTTTTTTGTTGAAGTTTTATGCTGGTAGCTAGACATTTGATGTTAAAACTCTTTTGTTTAGTAAAAATTTCCATCAGTTAATCTTGGCATTAAGTTTGAAGTAACTGCATTTGTTTTGCATGTTATTGTTCTTTGTTAATTAAAACCACAAATGTAGTGATACTTAATAAATTATCATATTAAATGCCCAACCAGATCAATCAGGGAGTTGGCTAAAGAGCATAACACTTCTGAAAAAAACATGAGAAGAGTTGTTAATGTTGGCTTGAACAAGAGAATTTCAGTAAAAAATAGAGAAGACAAGCATTAAGCACAATGCAAAAACAAAATTTAGTAGAGCCATAATTTTGCTTGATGCTTAAAGAAATGGAATGAAAGGGGAAGCTGTATGAGCTAAGGTGTGAATATATTATTACATATTGTCCCATTTTTTTGAAAAATAACATAAAAATTAACACTAAAAATTACATTTTCCACATACTTACTCCTGTCACAATTTGTTAAAAATTTATTTTGACAATTAAAAGTGTATCTTTCAGCAGGATGGGGTGAGTTTATCATACATCTAACAAAATCCAGAGTTGGTTGCATGGAAACATACCTAATTTTGGCTGCCTTGCTCACCAGACTTAAATCCAATGAACTTTCAGTTTGGTAATTTCTCAATAAAAAAGTAAGCACTAAACAATACAAAAGTTCTTAAAAGATTTACTGACAAATACATGGGAAAAAATTTTAGTGGACACTCTTCATGTTATCTCTAATTCAGCTGAATGCACATTTGAGAAAGTGCTGAAGAAAGGTGCCATTTTTAGTAAATGTCATATAGAAGATTCTACATTTATTGGTCTTAAAACAGGGGTGGGAAACATGCAGCCTTCCAAGCCACAAAGTGTGGCCTTCTGTGAATAAATATGGTATGATATACTACAAAATTCATGATAAGACTGTAAATGGACAAGACTTTAAAAATTGCCTAACAGAATAAAAGCTGCTACAACATGTATAAACATTACAGAATTGATATTTATCCTTCATAATGCACGTATTTGTGATCTATATATTTTTACATCATAATGACCATTGTCTCATCTGTTTAATTCATTCACTTAAAAACATAGTTAGTTTAGTTCAGCTAGTTTAGGTTATTACTTTGATATTATTACAATGATTCTATAATAATTTTATACTTTTTGAACCTGCCTATTGTTAATGTTGTCAAAGAATAATGCTATTACAAACATATAGTAAGAATGGTCAAGTCAATCAACAAGCAAGTGCCGACAGACCTGTTTCGTCCTTATTAGGACTCGTCAAGACACTACAGCTTGTTGTTGACCCCAGCTGAAAAAGTTGAAAACTTAAACAGCTGGCACAACTTTCTGTTTGTGGTTTTTACACCTCAAACATCCAGTTGTGGACCTGAACGCTGGGTAGGTAGTACAATGAAAACAATGTTCCACCAGCACAACTGCAAAAGACACCGCTACATTATTTTTGTTAACGATTTGATTTTGCAAAAAAATATTTTGTCTGTATTTTGTCTGTTAAAAGTCTTTTATCAGAAATCTATTACCCTTTTTCCAGTAATATCACATTGACAATTTTATTCAACTGATCAAATTTCAATTAATAAAATTGGTCAAATTTCAATTTCA
Source organism: Diplosoma virens (assembly GCA_963680785.1). Classification (NCBI taxonomy): domain Eukaryota; kingdom Metazoa; phylum Chordata; class Ascidiacea; order Aplousobranchia; family Didemnidae; genus Diplosoma; species Diplosoma virens. The sequence continues at coordinate 28,000,931 of OY796883.1, forward strand.
TATAGAAAATAAAAGTTAAAATTTTTTTAAAACCAACTATATCATTACAAAAAATTGATTTCAACCTCTAAAGGTCATCATCAGTTTTTATCATATTTTCTGTCTGTTACTTCAAAAACATTATACCATTTTTGAAAAAACTTTTAGTATGCAAATTACAAATCAAAAAAAAATTTTTGTGGCCATTTGACAACATTGGGCGAATAAAAGGGCAATTTAATACTAATTTGTTTGATTGTCTACCAATGCGTATTCAGAAAGAAAACATAATTCTTTTTTTTTTATTTCTCTTGTTTAAACACAATTTAACATTCATTGCAAAAAACTGTTGCCTGTTCTTTGATCATTAAAGTCAGGATTTTTGATATTTGCAAAATTTTGCAAATTTTTTTTGATTTTGTAGCAGTTTTTTTATAGTGTTGCAATTGTTTATTCATATTTGCAAAACCTACCAGGCAGTAATGAAAACTTTGCTTTTTTTCTATACAGCTTGGCCAATAATGATAGCAAAAAACTATACATCAACCAAAGCTTTTTTGAGCAAATTTGCTAGAAAAGATGTTTGTGCATTTTTCTGATTCTGTAAAGATCTATCTCTTTTATGTTTTGCATTTAGCAATCTTTCAGCAGCATTAAGTTTTATGAGAGCAACATAAATTTTAGTTTACCTTGAAAATTGCAAACATATATGACACAATACTTAATTATAAAAGATATTATACAGTATCTTACTTAGCATAAAAAAAGGGTCTTTTTAAAAAATTATCATAAGCAATTTTTTTTGGTGAAACTAACTTGGAGCTCCCCTAAAGTACAGAAATGAATAAAAAAGAATTCAAGGAAAAAAACTGTTCAAGAAACAATATGGGATTTCTGGTTAGTTTTACAAACAAAAATTGCTTACAATGACTTTTTGATGAAACCCAAAAAGAATACCTTGACAAAACCTCAGTTACATTTCAAGCTTTAAGTTTAAATAAGCTTTACTTTTACCACTTATACATTTTCAATAAAAAACTGGCATATATTCTAAATTTAAACTGGTACCAATATAAATTACTATTGGGTGACCCATAGGTAAGCCAAATCAATGCAATACAATGTAATTCGAAAACACAATAGTTTCAAAGGTATGTCAATTCCTATCCAATACGATACAGAGATAACCACCCTGCCATACACTTTGTTATAATATCTAAATCTTGAATAACCATCAATTATTTTTTAGGCTACTGCTTTTCTTATATCAGTTCAAGCATTTTGGATGTACTAAGTTTTCTGTTAATTATATATAATAATAATAATAATACATTTCTTATATTCTGATCAACATTAACAGCAATTATGCAAGCTAGGGCAGTAATTAACTGTTTGCTCAAAGCGGATTAAAAATTAAGCAGCAATTTATACCCTAATGAAAAATTGAGTAACAGATACGTAATAGTAAAACAAAAAATAACACAACTAATCTGGATACATAAAACAAAATCAAACTGGTTGTAAAGAAATAAAGTTGAACAAGTAAAAATTTCAACCAACAGACTCATCATTTACAATATACACTTCTCTGAAGTAGTATGCTTTGAGATTTTTTCTAAACACAAAATAAGCAGAAATACAACAAATTTTGTATGGCAATGTATTCCAAGCTTGGGTTAATTTGCTAAAATTATTATTAAACTGATTATGAAAAGTTTTATAGACTAACATTAACATATCTCTTCCACAACCATTTCTAAGGTTCCAAGTTGTTGTTGGCTGATATAAGTTGAATGAATTTAATAGATATATAGGAGCTATATTATTGACAATTTTATAACACATAATGGAAAGTTTGAATAGTATGTGATATTTTATGGGTAAAAAAAGCAATTTGATTAAATAAGGTGTTATATGTTCGTTCCAGTTTGTTATAAATAAAACATACTTAGTTATGAAGAATTTTTGGGTCTTTTAAAGAAGAGACCGTAACTGTTGTTTGTCTGTGAAATTAACCTGGAATCCCCCTTCTATTGGACTAGGAGGCAATAAAAAAGAAACCAAGAGAGAATATATATTGTTGTCCAATAGAAGGGGAATTCTGGGTTAGTTTCACAGACAAACAACAGTTGCAGTCTCTTCTTAAAAAGACCCAAAGTTATTTACCGCGCTACAGTACAGAATCACCAAAGAGACTCATTTTTATTAAATCAATTTTTATTAGATGTACAAATGAAGAGCAACATACTTACGACATATTTACTTTTTATTTACCAGTACTTTAAATTAAATTCAGAATTTTACTTACTTCAACACTAATCTAAACAAGCTAAAACATTCTACGCCATACGCCAAGCTAAACCCCCTCGATTTTTCTAGAACAAAATTGATGCTGCTATTATAAATACTGCTATTATAACCTACTTATAATTTATTATAAACATGCTGTTATTTAAAGAGAAATTGATGCTGTAATTTATAAACAAACTTTGTCTTAGTAATCAAAAGCGGTCGTTTTTACTTAATATGCATTGAGAGTTATGTTTATTTTTGTCGCTAAACTCAGTGGAGATGTTAATAATTCGATTTGCCAATTTTTGGCAACACTGGGTGTTAAAGAGTTTAGAAATTTTTCTAATTTATTCTGATTGTTACACGGATATGAATAGTTTTTACGTTTTGATTCTAAAGAGTGTTTTCTTGTTAATTTTGGGGCATTAAATCTTAAAATGACATTAGTTTTTTCAAAAATTTTTAAAAACTTTATTTTTTTGTAATATGTTTTTCCGCATTTGCTGCAATGCAAGTTCTCTTGTTGGGATTCTGGAAAATAAACATATCTCGTTTTAAAACGTTTAATAATGCTGTCGTTTGGTCAAGAATGGAGAGTTGGATCACAGATATATCTTTGGGTTGGATTAGAAAAAAAATGTTAAAATCATGTTTGCTTTGTGAATTCAAAAAAATTTTTTGCAATATGTTTTTTTGCATTTGCTGCAATGCAAGTTTTTGTATAAAAAAATAAAATTCCAACAATGCAAGTTTTAACCCAGCCTCTAAGGTTGTTCAAATCAGAGCAGCCTTGGTGCCGGTCCCAAGCCCGGATAAATGGGGAGGGTTGCGACAGGAAGGGCATCCGGCGTAAAACACAGCCAAATATTTTTAAATGCGCGTTGTAAAATCTAACTTCATACCGGATCGGTCGAGGCCCGGGAAAACAACGACCGTTACCAGTGACTGGGCACCAAGGGTTACTGGTGGACATGCTACTTGGATGCAAAGAAGAGGTGGAAAACAGCGGAGAAGAAGGAAGGAGAGAAATGAAGAGAGGAAGAAAGCTAAGAAGATCAAGCTGAGGGTTGCTACATTAAATGTTGGAACCATGACTGGTAAAGGAAGAGAAGTGGCGGATCTTATGGAACGAAGAGGGGTGGACATACTGTGTGTGCAGGAAACTCGCTGGAAGGGGGAGAGAGCAAGATGCATAGGTGGAGGATATAAAATGTGGTACTGTGGAAGTGGAAACAAAAAGAATGGTGTAGGAATCATATTGAAAAAGGAGCATGTGGACAGGGTAGTGGAATTATGGAGGGTATCAGAAAGGATAATATGCTTGAAGATGGAGCTTGATGGTGTTATGTTGAATGTCATCAGTGCATATGCGCCACAGGTGGGGTGCATAAGTGAAGAAAAGGAAACATTCTGGCTGGACCTAGATGAGACAGTGGAAAAGATACCAAGGAATGAAAGAATTGTGGTGGGAGCAGACCTGAATGGGCACGTAGGAGAAGGGAATAATGGTGATGAAGAATGCATGGGCAGACACGGATTAGGGAAAAGAAATAATGAAGGACAAGCAGTGGTGGATTTTGCTAAGAGAAGGGAACTAGCAATCACCAACACATATTTTGTAAAGAAACCGGCACATAGAGTCACCTACAGCAGTGGCGGACGCAGTTCGCAGGTGGATTATATCATGGTGAGAAGACAAAGAATCAAGGAGGTGGTGGATACAAAAGTTGTTGTAGGTGAAAGTGTAGCAAAACAGCACAGAATAGTGGTCAGTGCGATAATCATCTGGACAAAGTGGAGGAAAGCACCAAAACTAGTGAAGAGAATAAAATGGTGGAAATTAAAGGACTCGAAAGTGAACAGTAAATTCAAAATGGATGTGATTGAAAGCGGAATACTTAGTGGACAGGAAGACTGGCAAACAATAGCTGAAATGATACGGAGCATTGCCAGAAAGGAACTGGGTGAAACATCAGGAAAAGTTAGCCCGGCAGGTAGACAGGAAACGTGGTGGTGGAACCAGGAAGTACAAGAGAAGCTAAAGGATAAGAAAAAAGCTAAAAAGGCATGGGATACCATCAAAGATGATGCAAGCAAGTTGGCATATAAAACTGCAATAAAGCAAGCTAAGAGAGAAGTGGCAAAGGCAAGAAACAAGGCATATGAGGAACTGTATGAAAAACTGGAAACAAAGGAGGGGGAAAATGAGGTGTTCAAAATAGCAAAGCAGAAAAACAGACAAAGCAAGGATGTTCAACAAGTAAGAGTAATCAAGAGTAAAACTGGGGAGATTCTGATGGAAGAAGAGAAAGTGAAACAGAGATGGAAGGAGTATTTCGACAACTTACTCAACCATGAAAACCCTAGAGAAAGAAGAGAAACGAGAACAGAAGAGAGAGAAAGGGACGTGGAAGATATCTCTGGAGAAGAAGTCAGGACTGGGTTGAGGAGGATGAAGAAGGGAAAGGCTCAAGGACCTGATGACATACCAGTGGAAGCATGGATTGCTCTAGGCAATAAAGGTGTGGAGTTTTTAGTGAAGTTTTTCAACAGACTCTTGCGAGGAGAGAAGATGCCAGATGAATGGAGGAGGAGCGTGCTTGTACCTTTGTACAAAGGTAAAGGAGACATCAAAGAATGTGGAAACTACCGGGGGATCAAGTTGATGAGCCACACTATGAAATTGTGGGAGAGGATAATAGAAGCAAGGATAAGGAAGGAGGTGACAATTGCTGAGCAACAATTTGGGTTCATGCCAGGAAGGAGTACCACCGATGCAATCTTTTGTTTAAGGATGCTGTTGGAAAAATGGACTGAAGGGCAGAAGGCAGTGCACTGTGCCTTTATTGACCTGGAGAAAGCATACGACAGGGTACCCAGAGAAGAACTGTGGGAATGCTTGCGGTTAGCTGAAACATCAGAGTGCTACATAAGGATTATCCAGGATATGTACGACGGAGCGACAACAACTGTGAGAAGTGCAGCAGGGTTGACTGAAGAATTTAAGGTAGGTGTTGGACTCCACCAAGGTTCAGCACTCAGCCCATTTCTTTTTGTTGTCATTATGGACAGGCTGACGGAGAACATCAGGAAGGACGCACCATGGGATATGCTGTTTGCAGATGACATAGTTCTGTGTAGACAAAATCATAGGGAGCTAGAGGAGGACCTGGAGATTTGGAGAAATGCACTGGAGAGAAGAGGCCTGAAAGTGAGCCGGAGCAAGACAGAATATATGAGGGTTGGGGGTGTGGATGATGGAGAAGAGTTGAAGTTGCAAGAAGAAAAGGTAAAGAAAGCCAAAAACTTCAAATACCTGGGGTCAATAGTTAGTAATGATGGAAGATGTGAAGAAGAAGTAAGGAGAAGGATCCAGGCAGGATGGATGAGTTGGAGGAAGGTATCTGGAGTTCTGTGCGACAGGAAGCTATCAGCAAAGGTTAAGGGTAAAATATACAAGAGTGTTGTTAGACCAGCCATGCTTTATGGAATGGAAACGGTGGCAGTGACTGAACGGCAAATGGGAAAAATGGAAGTTGCAGAGTTGAAAATGGTGAGATGGGCACTGGGAGTGACAAGAAAGGACAAGATAAGAAATGAATATGTGAGAGGGACTGCAAAAATTGCAAAGCTGGGAGAAAAACTTCGGAATGTGAGGCTACGTTGGTATGGACATGTAAAAAGGAGAGAAGAAGACTACGTGGGGAAAAGGATGATGGAGATGGCAGTGCCAGGCAGAAGGAAAAGAGGAAGGCCAAGGAGAAGGTGGATGGATTTGGTGAGAGAAGACATGGAAAGGGTTGGAGCTAGGGAAGGAGATGAAGTAGACCGAGTGAAATGGAGATTACTATCGCGCTGTGGCGACCCCGAGTAGGGAGAAGCCGAAAGAAGAAGAAAGAAGAAGCAATGCAAGTTTTCTTTTGAGAATTCTGAAAATGCATGTACATGTGTATCATTTTGGTAATTAACTAATCACTATTATTAGCAATTTGAGTGTTTTACTAAATACAAATACATTTAATAAATTTAGTGATTTCTTATTATTTTTAAGGGGTAAACTTCCTTTTCTTTGATTGTCGAGCGTGAGAAACGCTGACAGTTTCTTTTCAAACACCAACAATAGTCGGCAATCATGCTTGTGTTCCATTTTCCTTTGTATGTTTTTTTTTTACGGATTTAAAATCTGGATGAAATCTTTCTCCTTGTTTTACTAAATTTTCCAAGATTTTCCGGAAAGTAGTCTGTAGCTGTTCTTTCGTTTCCTCATAAACATTTTTCATCTAGCCAAGGTTGGCGAAAGGCAGTTTTCCAGCAGCGGAAATGTTGGCAAGATGATGGCGTCCAATGTTGGCCCAGAGTCGAGTGCACCAAAATCATATTTTCCGCCAACACTGATGAACTGCGCTTTGCCAGCGTTTAGCCAACACTGAAATTCCAGACGCTGTAGAGAGTTGGCTAACTATGAATGACCAGCGTTGAAAGGTTCTACTTTTGGGAGTCGACTCCAAACCGATCGATCGTCAACTGCCGGACGCGTCCAATCTTTTATAAGCAACTTAACGAGGAAACGTCACGTGACCAGCACAAAGCCAAGTGGAACATTCGGCAGCGTGGTCGAGTGGTTAAAGCACCGGACTGATGATCAGCATGGTCTAGGTTCAAAACCCGCTTGTGCCATTCTGTTGTGTCCTTGGGAAAGACACTTTACGGCACTTTCCCCTGCTTGGTGGTCTTGACAAGCAGTTCTAAATTGCAGTCATATCTCTACTAAATTACTAGCGGACAGCAATATCTTGGCATCTCCGGAAGCAGGTCGGGGTAATTGCTTACCCTATGTATAGCGCCTCCGTCGTTTCCTGCGAGTCAGGAGGATAAATATAGAGATAAAAATAAAAATAAAAAAATAAAATTCCAACAGAACAATTTACAGGGAGCATATGCGCGCTTTGCCTCCCAGCGGACGCCCATGCCAGCATAGTTAATTAACTAAGAACTATTTTTAATTCAGCAAATAGAAACGCCTAAAAAACAAATTATTAATAAAAATTTTAACTATTTCAAATAAAATTATGCGCATATCAAATGGAGCATTGTGCAACACACACCGGGCTCATGTCGCTCAAATAAAATTGGTTCATATAGACTTGAACAAAAGAGAACAAAGTTACATTGGCATTTTGTTGGCAGAGTTGGCAAATAGTTGGGGCAGTTTTTCCGACTTTTTACTGTCATCCAAAAACAGTTTAAATTTTTTTCAACTATCAGACCATAAGACTAACATTTTTTTTTATTCTTTTTAAACGTTGAGGCATAACAAAAACATATAGGCTATCCCTCATCAGAAAATGTTCTATTACTAACAATCAAAGCAATTGAAATTTCATCAAGCAAAGAACTGTAGCAGAAGTGCATTACTTATTGTCTCTGTTTTGTAAAAAGCTTGCATCAATATTGTTAAAATCATAAGAATAGAACTCGCACTGAAATTGAAAAAGTTAATTAACTGGATAGTAGTCTTTTTTGAAACCTCGTAATTAATTCTGTTGTTTGCGTTCACTGCTTTATAGACAGATCACGTGCAGCGATCTTAATGAAATCTGATTGACTCACTTACACGTGGCGTGCACACTATAAATTGAGATGTTGGTAAATTTAATTCCTCTTTCAGTCGTTGGTGATCAAGTGGTTCGGTGGTTGAGTTTTGTAGAGTGAGTTTGTAGATCGCAAGCGAAACTTGGGTAACTTTCGTTTTGCGATTGCATCGTTGGCTGCATCGTTGGCTGCATCGTTGGGAGCACGTTGGCTGCACGTTGTTTGTATAGTTAACTGCATAGTTTAAGCAGTATTATCGAGAAAATAATTGTGGTCGTTGGCTTGTAGAAGCCTGTTATACCTTCATTCGAAATCTCAACTGTAATAAATATTATAAAGCTATAAGACGTGTGGGAAAGCCAGCGGTGTGATTGGGGAAGGCTCGGATAGCTTCCCTATAGTTTGAAGAATTTGGAGCTAAAGAAGAGACCCAGACAGCCACACATGCCTGGGCCTGATCTGGTAAAAACTGGTATTGAAGTGGCGTGCTTTACTCGGCCCAGATCAGGCGTGCAGGGTTTTACGTCATGCCCCACCTGGCCCTGAACCGTTGCAGATCTGGCGTGCTAACATCCCCCTGTCAGGTTTAGAGATGGCAAGCCAGGCTGGCTGAGAGGGGGCTATGTCGGGCTAAACACTTGCTATTAGCACCTAGTTGAGAAGGCTATTCAATCTGGCTTGAAGGGGGCTACATCTGGATTAAATTATATTATGGCTGTACTGAAATCAGTTTTATGATTCAACATCACAAAATAATTACAATTTATTACAAAAGTAACGAAACATTTTAAAAGGTAATACACTGGCATTTAATGGAATCACAGTTTTGCGTAGTTTTCGACCACCTTTCCGATCTTTCGCACCACGAATATACCAGTCATACCATGCGCCTAAAATCTGTTTCAAAAACATTGGGAAAGGTTTTTCAAAGAGCTTCTGTAAAATGGAGTTAAATTTAATATCTATTATCATATCGAATAACACCATCACCAATTAACAATATCTTTTTATAAGAGCTTTACACCAAAAATCAGTCTTGTACTGGAGGCGCGGTCAAAAAAGCAAGGGCAAATAGATAAAAGCAATAAGTACTTATTGAACACAATGCACTGGTTTACAATATTTTCGCTAAGGATACTCTAAGTTTTCTATTAATTTATCCGTTACGTTTCTGTTTGAAATCACGTTTTCTATCCAGTGCTGGGCTCCAGTTACTGAAATTATCAAAGCGTGAAACCTCGCTGATTTTTGTAAGAAACTATGAAGATTCTTTTCCGAAATAACGTGGCATTCAAAATTCACTATTTTAAACAACCTTAACTGGCAATTATGAAAAACGTAAAAACAACTCACCAAAAATTATTCTATAGAGACGAAGGTGTTGAAACCCTTTTTTTCCTAAACCTCCCTTTCCAGTTAAATTATATTTCACAGCAGTTTCGTGGGAAAAAGCTTCTTGCATAATTTTTTTGCACCGCTTCCTGCTGAGTACGTCCAGCAAAAGCTTCAAGATGCTTCACCTATAAGACGTACGAACGACAATGAGAAATATCAAAGACTTTAGTGACGAATTTACAGGCGCATCATTTTTCCATGGCAAATAGAAGTCAACTGCTTTATTATTTGCTTTTATCTTTTAATCACTACAGCGAATAAATTCACATACAGTTTTTATTTATTTTATATCTAACTGAAAACATGCATAATACTTACAGTTTGTTCATAGTACGTTTCATCAATTAACTTTTGCTCCAAACTATGAATGTCTTTTTCAGTTTGAAGAGGAAAAATTTTCCGGGGTGTTGGCGTTCTTGCTGTGAATCATTTTTTTTATTATAACTTTTTGTCCGCTTTTAAGCTCTTCAAACATTGTAAAGATTTTATCTAAATAAGAGAAATAATAGAAATCAGATTTCCTTAGATATAGTAACTATAAGGTTTCTATACGTACTGAAAATTGGCTCCAGTGCAGATAAAGAAATTACTACATTCGACGACGAACAATGGGGTGATGATTTAGAAATTGAATAAAAAACAAAATTAAATTTTTAAATGAAAAAGTTCCTTTTTTTTTTTAAATTTTACGTAACATTTAAACACTTCAATTTTTTCATTTTTTTCACTTAAATACCAATACTTAAAATTTCTTTTTTCAACATAATACCGTTAATTGCAGACTTTGTGGGTTGGAAAGATGCAGCTGTATTCGATGACAAACAGTGGGGTGGTGATTTATGAGCTGAATACAAAAACCAATAAATACATTTAAATCTTTGGAGCATGATGGCTGAAATGTTTGAATCAACTATAAAATAAAAAATAGAGCCAGAATTCTGTTACCAATTTATTTTTTACTTTAACATTTCAAATATAATACTTAACTTATGGTCAAAAAAAGAAATGCGTTTTACTACTTTTTAAGTATTATACTCGAAACTTTAAAACAAAAAAAGATGACACAAATATGGGTTTATTTTAACATTGAGCACTTTATAACAAATAAAAAACGCAAAGGATTGTTTTTTTTGGTAAATTTTAAATTCCATTACTTATAGACTGTACTTCTGGAGAATATGGTGAAGGTCTGGGCAAATTTTTCTCTAACATTAAATGGTCATCTTCGGAAGAAATGCTTTTATCTGCTTTGTTGTTTCTCGTTGGAGTTGCATTAAAGAAACGTTTACTGGTTGAAGCTTCTAAATAAAACAGTCTCAAATTGGGAACGATGCAATACTCAAAAGACAATGTAACATTACTAGGAACAAGTTTTCTCTTCTCAAAGGGATTTCGTAATCTTCAGGATTCCAACCGTATCTTATTTGACACCTGTAAAAACGTAAAAAAGACTATGAAGAATAAAATTTATAATTTATGTTTTAAAGTAATCTTTAGAAAATTACATAAGTTGCCAAATTATCTTCCCAATGTGACATTACTATTTAAGCAGTAATTCAATTTATACTGAATTTAATAGGCAAGGTGTAGCTGCAAAATAATAAACTTTACAATTAATAAACCTCAAAAAAATTACATATATATCCTAATATTTTGGTTAAAACTTGAGCTCGCAAAACAAAAAGAAATTATTGCAGTCAGAATAAATTGGAACTTTTTGATATGGTGCAAATAACTAAATATAATATTTTCATCAATTTTCCAAAATCTGCAGAGTAATAAGAACATGCAATAAAATCATGACATTTGTTTACCATAAAAACATTTAACAAATCTCACTTGGATTTTCTTTTACCCACCAAATTGTCATCAGATTCTAAACAAGAACTAAGTTTTACTTTAAACATTGCAGCTCTAGCAATGTTATAATCATCTAATATAAAAATATAGAATTTAACATTAACCATGTTAGAAAAATACAGTACAAATAAAGAATAGATAACCATAGAAGAAATAACTATATTTTTTGTCAACAGTACTATCATGAAAAGTAACCACTTAAACAATAAGTTCAAAAGTAATTTAGGCTTTAAATAAGAAAAAAAAATTGTGAAAGTACAAACCTGTTTCCTTAAATATTCTCAAGTAACTATATCTTTTCCAGGTGGCTAATGGTTCAGTTTGCTTGGTTACTAAATTGTTTATACCGGAGCTGGTGGCTCCAGTAGTAGGTGGCCACATACATAAATTTTCCTCAGGACATATCCATTTTTTTGGCACAACAGCCAAACCAGTATCATTTTTCTCACTAAATTCAATTACAGCAAACATCTAATTTATATAGAATTCTATTTTGTCAAGATTGACCTGAAGAATGAACAAAAAACTTTTTCTTAAAAAAAAACATTAATATTGTCAATTATAAATAGATATCATTCAACACAGCTCTGCTTCTAAAAAGGATGAGAGATTGGGCAGTGATGAAAAGTGTGTTGTCAGCAGTGTAATCGAGTGATTAAAGCACCGGACTGATGATCAGCATGGTCTTGGTTCAAAACTCACTTGCGCCATTCTGTTGTGTCCTTGGGAAAGACACTTTACGGCACTTTCCCCTGCTTGGTGGTCTTGACAAGCAGTTCTAAATTGCAGTCATATCTCTACTAAATTACAAGCAGACAGCAATATCTTGGCATCTCTGGAAGCAGGTCGGGGTAATTGCTTACCCTATGTATAGCGCCTCCGTCGCTTTCCTGCGAGTCAGGAGGATAAATATAGAGATAAAAATAAAATAATAAAAAATAAAGAGTAACAAACTTAAAACAAAAAAATGATTAATCACTATACAGCTCATAATGTACAATACATGACCATATGTCCAAATAATGCTTTCATAGCAAGATTGTATTTTGTTCAATTATCCAAAAAAATCAGTTATCCAAACCACCCTTGGTCTTAATTGGCATTCTACTGTATTTTTAGAGAACAAAAAGTTTGTATTCAGTTCTTTTCTAAAATATATCAGACAAATAATAAAATAATTTTAATAAAATTCTGGACAAGTTTGTAATATTGTTGACTTGAAAGAGACAAATGTAGCATTTTCGCATGCTAATGCTTGCAAAAACACTAAAATCAGGTTGGTTCTGCATCACTGACTAATGAGATAGAAATTTTTTTCATACGATTTTAGTTTACTTAAAATTATAAGCTTTCTTTCCTTACTTTTGGAAAACCTTCTGTGTAAAATATATATAACCAATTGTTGAAAACTCATTAGAAGTAAGCACAGAATATCTCACATGGGTTTAAATAAGTTTAGACTGAACCATTTTTTAACACTGTTTTTTAGTTTCTTTGTTACATGGTTAAAGTCTGACACTTCAAAATTTATTAGCAACACAAAGCAATAAAAGCAAACAATTTTTGTACTTTGCATTCCTAAAAATCAACCTAGCTAATATTTTGATCTGTCACAAACTCACCCAAAATTTTTTCTTATATATTATTTTACCAATATACTTTCAAAAAATAGGAGATAGGACTTTTTGTTTTTTTTAATACATTAAATTTAGTGTGTCAAATTCTCATGACCCAAACCCAGAATTATTTTAATAAAGGAACAACAACAAAACAATCTTTATATGGAAGTCTAACATACTTTTTGGTAACCTCAGTAAGTGACACACAGTTTATAATGCCAGACAACTGTGAAACTTTATGAATATCTAAATTTGATGATGGCAATGGGTAAGAAAAAAATGGTTGCACAGTAGAAAAATATTCAATTAATACTTTTACATCCAATGTTGTTGACACAAGTATATTTTTTATCAAGCATATATTGCATCCAACTTTAGCACAATTATCTTTTTTAGATGTAGATAAAAAAATCATTCCAGATAACATTAGCATATTGACTACAATTCTTATACTTCATTAGTAAGGGTCTATCATTGTACTTTCTTTTAACTGTGGTAACTAACACCTGAAGACTTTTTAATACATTTATTTGATGATGCACTAATCTCAGACAATCTTCAAATGACTTGAGATAACGGTAAATGGGGTTTTCTCAATACTCTTTTAATAGACCCTAAACAGTTTTCAAATGGAAAAGCAGAAAAAGTATCCAGTGGTCCAAATCTCTCAACATCTCCAGCCAAATGAACCAAGCAATGTACATTATAAACAAGCATATTCTGTCCATAAAATTTCCCAAAATGCTTCACAAAAAGCACTAATAAATTATTTGCATAATCACAATGGGTCATGTAAAGAATAGGATTGGACAAACAAAATACAGCAAAAAATGCTTATAGAGTGATTTTGGAATGTTTTTTTCAGTACCACAATGCCACTGTACAAAGTAAATTGCCAATATTCAATAGCTTTCTATCATTCAATTTCAATAAATGAACAACATTATTGCACAAATTCTCGAGGAAGAAAATTGTGGAAGCTTAGTAAAGATTGAGAAATTGCATTTATGTAAACACTACTAAGATGACATATTAGCTGACGTAATCCTTTCATCCATAGTCTGTTAAGTCATCTAGTTACACCAAGATAAACAAGGTGCATTGGATCTAATACAAATTGTGTAACTAATCCAATATGCAATTGAGAAAGAGGGGTGGTCATCAGGCCATAATGAGGATCTATCACTTCTGTAAAGTTTTCATCTGTGTGAAGAATAGCATTTGTATCAGGAAAAATTACTTTATCTTTCCAAACACCTTGTTGAACATATTTATCACACCCATAATAAGCATTGTGTCCTTTTGTTCTTTTGATAAAGGATCAAGCTGGAGCATCACAAATAAAGCAAGAAATTTTTATCTCATATAATTTTTTATCTAATGTTATTCCATTGGTTTGTAATAGTGTCATTTATTCAATAAAATGAAATAAATAATCCTCAATACTTTCTTGTTCATTATTACCACAATACATGCCTACAATGAAAGGAGTATTTACATTAAGTTGGTTAATTCTAGCTAAAATAGGCCAAAACTGTTCCTTAATACTTTTAAAAAGGGGAAGGCCATCTATATTAATTTGTAAATAAATAACATTGCTTTTAGGGCTTTCAGCAACAGCAGTGAATGCATCATGTATTTTTTAAATAATGCCAAAATGATAACAATATTCAGAGCCAATTGGTTTCAATGAATACTTTCTTTGTGTAGACAACAGTGTTCGTGGATCTGCAGGCAACAATGGAAAAAAATTTTGTAAAATTTGTAATAAAATTTGGAGTACCTTTTGTGGTATATTGCATTGAACAGCCCAATCAGCAAAATCAAGAAAAATTTGCTCCTCATTAATGTTTCAAACATTCAATTGATGTTTTTGTGCTATCAATTACTGAAACAGAGTAAGAATACCAACTGCAATTACTCCATGTATCACTTAAATCTTCATAGGCAATAGCATCATTAATATTATCATCAAATGATTGACTTGTTTCATTACTGGAATGAAATGACACATACTGCATGATGGCATTAGACATCATTACCGATGCTAGTTCAGTATTTGCATCATTGTTTTCATCAACTAAAATAACATTTTCTTGCACTGCGACTGGCTTTTCTTTTTCTCCTTTATGAAGGTTTTCTTTTTCTGACAAACCATTAACCACTCTCAAACTTCTTGCATAGGTACAGATGCATTTTCTTTTAATTATTCTACGATTGGTCCAATATGAACCACCTTTTCTTTCAGTCTTACAGCTTATATGTTTATCCATATTATTAAAAACATTAAATAACTCAAGCTAAAGAACAAAATACTAAAATAACAACTGTGGACTATACAGAAGCATGTCTTGAGCTTTGAAACTGACATACAAATTAACATTTATTTGTTTAACTACTCTCTTTTAAAAATGCTTAATATAATTTTACATTAATTTTATTAAAAATATTATTATTTAGTAAAAAAATTTAAGCAAGTTTGTTATATTGTTGACTCTAAGAGACAAATGTACTGCAATATTTTTGCATCCTGACATTAATTTGACAAAATTGCTTTTATATCACCAATTAATAAGACACAAATTTTCTATATAATTCTAGGTTCATATATAATCATGAGCTTTCTTCCCTTACTCTTGCAAAACATTCCATGTGAAATATACAGGGTGTCTACAAATTCTTTAGACAATTTTATAAATTCATTAAAAAATTTTAAGTGTTATCAAAATAATTTTTTTGCATATTAATTAGTTATTATCAAAGTTTTTACTAATATTACTTCTTTATTTCGGAGATGAATTAGATAAATAAAATAATTGATTTCCAACCCTTTTTAAAAATGTTTATTCCACAAGAAAAAGCACAATGTGTTTCTTGGTTTATTGAAACGAAATCTGATATTCAAACACAAAGAAATTACACAACTTATAACACAGACATAACACCCTTGGATTTTTTATTGTGGGGTTACATAAAAGATGTTGTGTACCATACAAAAGTAAAGGACAAAAATGACCTCAAGGAAAGAATAAATGCTGCTGTAAAGATAATTGATGAAGAAATGTTAAAAAGGACATGGACTGAAATTGAATATCATTTAGATATCCTCCATGCTACAAATGGGGCTCATATAGAAATTTATTAATGCTTTGAATAAAAACTTCACTATTTACTTGATATTATTTAAACATTTTAGAGATTTCCAACTTTAGTTGTAATATTAATAAATTGTTAGAATTATCTAAGGACTTTGTGGAAACCAGGGCTGTGAACTCGAAGCATTTTTAATCGAGTTCAAGTTCACAAAAAATTTGCAAGTCCGAGTTCGAGTTTGAGTTCTTTAAATTTCAATTTTTCGAGTTTGAGTTCAAGTTCACAAAATAGAGTTGAAAAAATACAGTCAGAATAGAGTTAAGAGAATAATTCAACCACGAAAAACTGAGCACATGTTAAAAATGCTTTGTCATCAATGTTACCAATTTTAATCTATTATTAAACAAAATAAAAGAGGATAGCAAATTATAATTTGGCACCAATGCTGAGAAATGTTATAGTTAAATTTACTCATTAAATGAACTCAAACATCACAAACTTTTTTCAAGTTCGAGTTCGAGTTTGGCCAAAATTGCCGAGTTCTTCAAGTTTGAGTTCGCAGCTCTGGTGGAAACGCTGTACATAAACAACTTTTAAAAACTCATAGGAAATAATTACAAAAGTAATATTACACATAGGCTTAATAAGTTTAAACCAAACCTTTTTTTCAATGGTGACTTACTTTTTCTGTTTCTTTGGTACAACCTCAAGCTCTGTCACATTAAACTAGAACATAATTTTTTTTAAATTTCATTAACAATACTAATAGAAGTAAACAATTTTTCTAATACATGCTGTGTAACTAATCCAATCCACAATTGAGAAAGAGAAATGGGCATCAGCACATAATGAGAATCTATCATCTATGCAAAGATTAAGATTTATATCAGAAAAAATTTCTTAACCTTTCCAAACACTTCCTTAAAAACATTTACTAAACCCAAAAGCATTGTGTGCTTTTGTTCTTTTTATATGTAATTGAGCTGAAGCCTCACAAGTAAAAGCAAAAAATCTTGGTTCTTGTTCACTATTCGCCGATTTTTGTTGATTACTTCTTAAAATTTTAAAAAATTTCAAAAGCCTGCGAGGTTAGTGGCGGCGAACAGTTAACGAGACCCAAAAATTGCTCAACAGCAAATTTAAAATCCATCAAGCCTACTCAAACATAAAATCGCCTAAACAGTGATAAAGCGCTAAATCTGGCAACACAAAACAGAACAATTTTAATCATAGTCTAATCAACCACGCTGTTCTTTTACCACCATTTATCTGAAAACATTCACAACTTAACTAAAGTTTCTTCCCGAAAGTAACATTTACTCTACGCAGAACAACCACGTTATTAAGCGATGCATAAAAATAGTTATATAAAAATATATTAAGAAATGAAAAGGACTTAAATTTTTATATAAAAGTATATGAAAAACGCAGAAAAAAACTTGCAAGCAGTCAAAAAAGGAGTTTTGATAATATTTTTAAATTGATAAAATAAACTTGCAAATTCCATAATCTGGTGAGACAGTTTTAAAATCACTAGAATTATGGCTATTGCGACATTTTCAGTTTACATGTAACAGTGCATTTTTTGAGGTGAAAACATTGGCTCGCATGTGTTGGAATTATTTTCTGTAATTTGGTAACGCTATTTAGCAAAAAATTAATCGGATCTTTGTTTATCTCAGCTAAATTTGTTAAAGTTTTTCACTATTTGAGTATTTTCCAAGAAATAAAACTTTTCTTAATTTGTGAAAAACATTTGAATGGCGTAGCGAGCATAGATGCTGATAATGTCTGATATTAAATAAATAACCAATTGAACAGGTATTTAGCTGACCCAAAAATATAAACCTATTGTGCCAGATGTTGACCAGATCTGGGGCAGATCTTGAATTTAGCTGGCACAGCAACCTATTATGCCCGATCATTACCACACTTGGGCTAGAACTGGACTGATCTGGTCCAAGTTAAACCATCTAAAAACCACTATATGCCTGATCTGGCCCAGATTGGAGTGGCTGTCTGGGGAGGGATTCGCTGTGCGGTCTACAGTAAACTTTGAAATTAACAAATATTTAACACGAACAACTGGTAATGTCATTGAATAAAAAATTTTGGCCAAGTTTTTACCAGCGTATCATTACCGTAGTCACAGGGGAGACAGCCAATGCTGCCTTCAACGTTGGCTCAACACATTACCTGCAGCCGTGAACACGAATTTTACTAAGCAAAGAAATAGTGACAAAAAAGCTTTTTTCAGCATAAATTTAATTTTTTTCCACTTTAGTACTTAATGCAACAAATAGAACAAACCAGAACTCAAAAATAAATCATCCGCAGAAAGTTGGCATTGTTGGTTAAATATTGGCAATTTCGCCAACTTTCTCTCAACCCAGCCGCGCTAAAGCCAACGTTGGCCCGATGATAAATGTTTACTGGGTCGTCAACTCATCGCTACTCAAAACACAAGCTTTTCTTTGTATTCTACTTAAGATTATATTGCTTCATTTTTATTTTTTTTATTATTAAATTGTTTGCATCAAACATCAAGGTCCATAGACAAGCAATAACAAGGCAAAACAACGAAAGGCACAAAAGCATTTTTCATATTCTGAAACAACGCAACACACGAACAGAAACACAAACACAAAGGCAAAAAAGAAAAATTAACCAATTAAAATAAAAAAATAAAAAAAAATACCTATGGTAGAATGAGTAGAAAAATTATCTAATTTTGATATAGTGTATTGTTATAATTGATCCAGAAAATAGATTTATATCAGAAGACATTAAGCAAGAAATGTATACATTGGATAAATTGTTGCATCTTTTTAAGAACGAATATAAGTAATTTCTAATTAGGGCATTAAAGGTCTTAATATTAGATTGAATTTGTCGAGTTCTAGCAGATTCCTGTCTAGTGTAGAATTCTAAACGAGTTGTTGTACGCAATACGAATACGATTTAAACTGCTGATTTTGAATTTACACCATTAATAAACAAAATACATAGACATGCAGTACGAACGAAAAAGAACATTTTTAACTTGGCTTGAACAATCAAAGACGACACTGCAAAACTTCAAACAAAAGACCAATCAGCAACTGGCAAGAAACAAGCAAGAAAGCAAGAAACAATCAAAGCCGCTAGGGCAAACTAAAGAAGCAAAATCAATCACAATAAGCGCAAGGTTTTACAATACGGGTGGGATTCTTGGTTTGCACAGAATATGAAAAATAGTGCGCAGTGCTACAAGTCTAAGTGAAGAAAGTGAAGAAAGTGCACTTTCTTCATAGTCAATTCAAGTAAATACACACAAACAAAATGTGATGATTTTAAGTAAAAACTAACCCACCTAAAACGCGAACACCAGTTATGTACGTCCTTGGTCTACACATAATAGATTTTATTCATTTTTGTGATGATAGTAAAGTAACAACATGGCAGTAACTATTCCAAGTGAAAAAAATTTTTATTTTCAAGTACATTTTTAACTCTACACAATTTTACAATAATTTTTGAAAACAATTTTTCTATTTAATGTATGATATACAGCATTAAAAAAATATGCTGTAAAAAAAAATTAAACTTCAAAAGAGATTTTACAAGCAGTCATAGTGCATTGAATTCAGATTTAATACTATAGAAAAAATGAAAAAAACTTACCCAATGATGGCTTTAGTATGGAGCGAACGGCGCGGCCGCACTGGGCCCCCTTTAAAAAACGTTAAAAGTTGCTTTATTTCTTTATAGTAGCCCAATGACGGTGCTCCTCCTAAAGTAATCACCTTTTTTTAGAGATCACTCTGTTTGGAAAAAAAAATTTTTGGAAGACGAAAAGATGGCCCCCCTTTCTTTTGTAAAGCCATCAATCAACTTATTGCAATGTCTTGTGTAAATTTAAAGTTTTGTCCAACTAATTTATAAAACCTAGTATACTGAAGTGTCATTTTTTGAAAAATCATCCTAAACTATAGTTAGCAAGGATCCATTGTATTTTGCAGGGAAGGCTACTAATCTGAAACGTACGCGTTTTGACAGTAAAGAAAAACTAAGTCAGGAAAATGTAAATTACCTCCATGCCTCTTATATATTTTTTTACTAAAAATTGCAAAAAAGTGGAAAGCCGCACACTATTAAGCCAGGCTAAAGGATAGAGTACAGATCAGCAAACAGCAATATGGATTTATGCCAGGAAAAGAAACCACTGATGGGAAGGTCAAAGAGAGCTGCATTGTGTATTTGTGGATCTAGAGAAAGCTTACAACAAGGTTCCACAGGAAGAGCTATGGTACTGTATGAGAAAATCAGGAACAGCGGAAAAGTATGTGCAACTTGTACAAGATATGTATAAGGGAAGCAAAACAGTGGTGAGATATGCAGTAGCAACTACAGAAAGTTTCAGGGTTAAGGTTGGATTGCACCAGGGATCAGCGTTAAGTCCACTTCTGTTTGCAGTGATAATGGACAGACTAACGGATGGAGTAAGGAGAGAACCACCATAGACGATGCTGTTTGCTGATGATATTGTGATTTGCGAAGAGACCAGGGAAGAAGTGGAGCGAAGATTAGAATCCTGGAGATATGCATTGGAAAGAAGAGGGATGAAAGTAAGTAGGTCAAAGACCAAATATCTGTGCATAAATGGAGGAAATGACAATGAAACAGTGAAGATGGAGGATGCAAATGTACCTAGAGTAAAGGAATTTAAGTATTTGTGATCAGCAGTACAAGAAAGTGGTAGTTGTGAGAGGGAGCTAAAGAAGAGAGTGCTGGCAGGATGGAACAGATGGAGAAAAGTATTAGGAGCAATCTGCAACAGGAGGTTGCCAGCTAGAGTAAAAGGAAAAGTGTACAGTTCAGTGGTAAGACCAGCAATAGTCTATGGACTTGAGACAGTGGCAGTCACAAAGAAACAAGTGAAAGAGATGGAAGCAGTGGTGGATATTCAAATTCAGGGGGCCCGAGGCAAGGATTTTTAAAAATTGATGTTCTCTAAAAAAAGAAAAAGAGCTTTGATCTCGTCTTTCAGTTTTTTCTCCAAAAATCATGGTAATCTCTAGAAAAAAGGTCTTCACCTAGAATCGATCTCTATATTTCCCACTTATCATCCCGATTTCGTAATTACCTCTAACAAATATCTGCAGCGAATTGAAACTGTATGTGCTATTTTCGAGGGGGATTCCCCAAAAAATGGAGGCCCGAGGCAACTGCCTCATTTGCCTTTCCCATCAATCAGGCGTAGCCACAGCGTATGTTTGGAGGAAAAAAATACGCTGTGGCTACCCCTGATTGATGGGAAAAGCCGAAAGGAGAAGAAGAAGAAGATATCCGTACAATGTATTGTTTGCATGTCCTATGACGGAAATCGCTTTTTACTACTTCCTTTTTGTCAGCTTTTGATATGTTTTTGTGCTTTAATTTGTACTGTTGCGACTAAGAAATAAAAAACATTTATACATACATACTGTAGAATTTAGTAAATAGTTTTTGAAATTTTGTTACTTCCACAAATTTTAATTTTTTAAATTTTGGAGAGTTTTTGAAATTTTGTTGCAAATTTTTTAAATTTGCTAAAGTTTTTTAAATTTATGTTCCGCTGGTAAAAAGTTTTTTAAATTTTGTAGAGGTTAATTCGGTAACTTAGTACGTTATTTAACCGTCTACCTTTTCGACGCCTGTAAAGAAGGCCTCGCCGATAACGCAATCTCGGTGTCTACTAAAAAATAAAATTCTTAATCTTCTTGCTGGATCTGACCTTCGAACTAGCGACAGCAAAAATATAGTCTAGCTAAATCACAGCTCAGACTACCACAATATCTTCTTTATTAAGAAATATGCTCCAATCCACTTAGGAGCCCGAATAGTATAAATCAACAGCAGCTTACTAGCTTAATTCTTCAAAAATCACGTAGACAACCAAAGACTTGCGTTCAAAAACTATGACTTCACACAGTTAACAAATTTCCAAAATTAAGTTACCACAACGAATCATCAAATCATCAAATCATAATACTGCTTTCCAGCGAGTTTTATTTATATTACTCGGTCGTGAATATCTCGAACGTTCTGAAAGTTACTAAATCAAATTAATCACAAACAATCACTATTTCGTCATAGTCAAAACAGGTCAAGCGGATAGTTCTGAAATGTACTCCAAGACTTAAGAAACTAGGACGTGTTGCCATTTTTTTATAACTAAATGTAAAATATTTAAATTGCTTATAAAACCATTATTTCTTAGGCAATTTGAGACGGACCAAAGCGAAATCAAAGAGATTTTTTATGAGATTGTGAATATACATAGTGTGGGCGATTTTTAGGAACGAAACACATACATACATTTTTCTAACCCCGTCTTTAACAACACACAAACTTCTCAACATTTTGTTATCTTGTTCATGTGGCAGAACAGAAATAAAAGAAAAAACTGACTGACTGACATTCGTTGATTTTACTGTTTCCCACATGAAATTAATGATTTATTAGAACGTCACGCATGAGCAATCATTTAATCGCTTTAGATTTTTTGCGTGCGTGGTGGTCTTTGTTTATTTTACGAGTAACGTGCGTTATGTTGGTACCGCATAACTTTCCCTTTTGACTATATTGGATTTACGTTGAGGATCGCCCGCATCAAGCCGAAACCGATATAATAAATCCAAGGTAATAAAATGTGATTTGTTTCTTGTTTTTCATAGTCTAAACTTATTTTTTGATATGGTAATTTGACACAGTTGGTAGCTGGTTTTTTACTGTTTTTATTGTTGCAGCTTGCCAACTGTTCAGTATCTATTGCTTTTGCTACTGCTTTGCATGCCGTATCTATTATTGTTTGTGCCGCAAACGCCGCCGCTGGTTAATTGGCTCTCCACCCTTGTTTTTCTCAAATTCACCGCATTTCTCTTTTTTAATTTTCTCTCTTTAATAAAATATTTTAGTAAAGCAATCAAATTTCGGATAGAAAATTTAGGTAGAAGTTTGTGGTCATTAAATAACTTATATACAATCAACAGATATATCAAAATCAGTGAGGCCAGAGATGAGTGGGGAGTAGCAGAAACTCTAGCCTCCAAAATTGACCAGATAGAAAAATCCAGTGGATTGAGATCTGGGCTTCTTGCAGACCAATCTTGTTCGGCAATAAAAAAGGAAATTTTCCATTAAATCCAGGATTGAGTGAATCTTGCGCCATGTGAAGGAGCGGAATCTTGTTGAAATGTCATTTTTTTCAGAAGTCAAACTGAACTCTCAATGGTATGTAAAAAACATTTTAGAAGAATTCTTTTACCCTAGGCCAACAAACACTTTAAAGATAAACTTTGGAGGTTACTACCAAGAACCAAATAGCCAAAAAACAGCAATAACTAGATGCTTATCATGATTAGTAAAAAAAAGTATGAAAATAAGTTTAGAAATTAGCCATTAATTATTCAAAGAAATATTGTCAAGCTAGACAGTTATTGGGGGGGTACTTGCAAATTCTGCATGAGCTGCATGGAGCCACCGTGTAAATTTCAAATAGTGCACGAGCTGTATGGAGGCCTTTTAAATTAAGTCTAGAGGTGCATGGAGCTGCATGGAGCCATCTTGTATACTTTAAATAGTACGGGACCGTATGGAGAGCATTTAAATAAAGTCTAGAAATGCATGGAGCCACATGGAGCCATTGTGTAAACTTCAAATAATATAGGAGCCGTATGTAAACCTTTAAAATTAAGTCTCGAGATGCATGGAGCCGCATGGAACCACCGTGTAAACTTTAAATACTACAGGAGCCATATGGAGACCATTTGAATTAAGTCTAGAGATGCATGGAGCCACATGGAACTGTATGGAGCTGCATGGAACTGTATGCAGACCTTTTAAATAAAGCCAAGAGATGCATGGAGCTGCATGGAGCCACCTTGTATACTTCAAATAGTACAGGAGCCATATGGAGACCATTTGAATTAAGTCTAGAGATGGATGGAGCCGCATGGAGCCACCTTGTCTACTTCAAATACTACAGGAGCAGTATAGAGACCCTTTAAATTAAATCTAGAGATGCATGGAGCTCCATTGAGTCACATGGAGCCATCGTATAAACTTCAAATACTACAGGAGCCACATGGAAACCATTTAAATTAAGTCTAGAGATGCATGGAGCTGCATAGAACCACCATATAAACTTCAAATACTACAGGAGCCACATGCAAATCTTTTAAATAAAGTCTAGAGATGCATGAAGCTGCATGGAGCCACCATGTAAACTTGAAATAGTACAAGAGCTGCATGGAAACCCTTTAAATTAAGTCTAGAGATGCATGGAGTTGCATGGAGCCACATGAAGTCACCTTGTATACTTCTAATATTACAGGAACTGCATACAGATCTTTTAAATAAAGTCCAAAAGATGCATGGAGCTGAATGGAGACCATTTAAATGAAGTCTGGAGATGCACAGAGCTGCATGGAGCTGCATGGAGCCACATGGAGCCACCATTACTACAGGAACTGCATGGAGACCATTTAAATGCAGCTCCATGCGGCTCTATGTGGCTTATGTGGCTCCTTGTGCATTACTAGACTTTATTTAAAGGATCTGGATGTGGCTCCTGTATTATTTGAAGTTTATATGGTGGTTCCATGCAGCTCCATACATCTCTAGACTTTATTTAAAGGGTTTCCATGCGACTCCTGTAGTATTTGAAGTTTATACGGTGGCTCCATGTGATTCCATGCGGCTTATGTGGCTCCATGCATCTCTAGACTTAATTCAAAGGGTCTCCATGTGACTCCTGTAGTATTTGAAGTTTACATGGTGGCTTCATGCAACTCCATGTGGCTCCATGCATTTCTAGACTTTATTTAAAGGGTCTCTGTGCAGCTCCTATAGTATTTGAAGTTTATACGGTGGCTCTATGTGGCTGCATGCATTTCTAGACTAAATTTAAATGGTCTCCATGCAGCTCCTGTAGTATTTGAAGTTTATACGGTGGTTCCATGCAGCTCCATGCATTTCTATACTTAATTTAAAGGGTCTCCATGCAGCTCCTGTAGTATTTGAAATTTACATGGTGGCTCCATGAGGTTCGATGCGACTCCATGCAACTCCATCCATCTCTAGACTTAATTGAAAGGATCTTCATGCGGCTCCTGTAATATTTAAAGTTTAAACGGTGGCTCCATGCGGCTCCATGCATCTCTAGACTTAATTTAAAGGATCTCTATGCAACTCCTGTAATATTTAAAAGTTTAAACAATGGCTCCATGTGGCTCCATGCAGCTCCATGTATCTCTAGACTTAATTTAAATGGTCTTCATGTGGCTCCTGTAGTATCCGAAGTTTATACAGTGGCCCAATGCAGTTTCATGCATTTCTAGACTTTATTTAAAGGGTTTCCATGTGGCTCCTATAGTATTTGAAATTTACATGGTGGCTCCATGCAGCTCACTTAATTTAAAGGGTTTCCATGCAGCTCCTGTAGCATTTAAAGTTTATACGGTGGTTCGATGCAGCTCCATGCATCTCTAGACTTTATTTAAAAGGTCTTCATACAGCTCATGTAGCATTTGACGTTTACACGGTGGCTCACTGCGGCTCCATCCAGCTCCATGCATCTTTAGACTTAATTTAAAAAGTCTTCATGCGGCTTCTGTAGTATTTGAAATTTATATGGTGACTTCATGCAACTCCATGCATCTCTAAATTTAATTTAAAGCGTCTCCTTGTGGCTTCTGTAGTATTAGAAGTTTATACAGTGGCTCCATGCGGCTTCATGCATCTCTAGACTTCATTTAAATGGTCTCCATATGATTCCTGTACTATTTGAAGTATACATGGTGGCTCCGTACCTTTCCATGCAGCTCCATGTGGCTCCATCCATCTCTAGACTTAATTTAAATGGTTTCCATACGGCTCCTGTACTATTAGAAGTATACAAGGCGGCTCCATGCATCTCTAGATTATATTTAAAAGGTCTCCATGCGGCTCCTGTACTGTATGAAGTTTACATGGTAGCTCCATGTGGCTCCATGCATCTCTAGACTTAATGTAAATGGTCTCCATACGGCTCCTGTAGTATTTGAAATATACAAGGTAGCTCCATGTGGCTCCATGTTTCTTTAGACTTTTTTAAAAGATCTGTATGTGGCTCCTGTAGTATTTGAAGTTTACACAGTGACTCCAAGCGGCTCTATGCAGCTCCATGCATCTCTAGACTTAATTTAAATGGTCTGCATGCAGCTCCTGTACTATTTGAAGTTTATCCGATATTGAAGAAGGCTCCATGCAGCTCCATGCATCTCTAGATTTAATTTTAAAGGGTCCCCATACGGCTCCTGTAGTATTTGAAGTTTACACGGTGGTTCCATGCGGCTTCATGCATCTCTAGACTTAATTTAAAGGGTCTTCATACGGCTCCTATAGTATTTGAAGTTTACACAGTGGCTCCATGCATCTCTAGACTTAATTTAAAAGGTCTCCATATGGCTCCTGTATTATTTGTAGTTTACACAGTGGCTCCATGCAGCTCCATACAGCTCCATGTGGCTCCTGTAGTATTTGCAGGTACCAGTTATTGGGAAAAACCAAGCAGGAAAAGATAAAAATTCCTTAAAGTAACTCTTGGAAATTTAGAGAATTCCCACCAAAAGAATCTACAGTTTAAATTTAAATAGGAACAGTGAACATTAAAGTGTACCATGAAGCAACATGGAAAAAAAATGATCAGAAAAGAGTTGATAAACTGCTCAAATTTTTTTCAATTTCTACATGTCTTGCTTAGTTTAAAATTTAATTTTTATTGATTCTTCTCTGATTGGTTCTTTTTTGATGTTGCTTAAGATACTTTTCCATGTAATTTATTCGATCTAATTTGATGTAGGGAAACTTGTGTAAATTGAATCCTTTAAGAAAAAATGCTTGTACAAATATAATAGCAATTATTTTTTTATATTGAAATCATAATGGCACAGACATTATACTGGGAAAAGAACAAAAACACAACCTTTAAAAAAGGGGTCACCAACCATTTTTAGGCCAAGGGCTACTTCATGAGCATGGAGTCACATGAAGGACACAAGACCTGTTTGCTACAAACTTCTTAAATAACAAAACTGCATGGATATTAAATGTTATAATGGTGATATTAAAGTAGCAGTAATTATAACGCTGTGAAATTATTTTTCACATATCAATAATAATTGTTTTCCACAATTATCAGTCATTTACACAGCAATAATAATAAATAGAAAAACATGTTTCAACATTAAACATTTAATTACTCAAACATTTGTAATACAAATGCAACATTTTTTAAACCAAAGAGACAACACTTATTTCCATTAACAAGCTCACAAATGCTTTCTGAACATTTAACATTATGTGCAATATTTCTGATGAATATTGCTGCTCTTTAAACAATGAAAAGAATGTCTGATTCGTCAGATCATTTTCTATGAAAGTGGGAGGCCTGGCACTTCATGCTGCTCACCAGTGCATTATAATCTGGTGAATAATTTGACACAGCAATTCGCAGTGAATCTTGTAAATGTGCATCAGTCAGGCGTCTTCTGTGTTTGTTCTTGATAAAGTTCATATTGGAAAAGGCTGATTCACACAGATATGTTGAACCAAAAAAGCTGGCAATTTTCATAGCTGCTGTGCACACACCACTGTACTTCTCTTTGTCCACATGGCACCAAAAGTTTGGTGCAGACTGATGAGCTTTAAGGTTTATGTCATTTTGCAGCATTAAGATTTCCATCTCTACATCAGTAGCGCTCAAACTGAGCAAATCACTGAGCTGCTCAGCAGTGGAAGTTACATCTACGTACATGAAAGGATTTGTAACAAATGACACGCATGGCTCAAGCTTCTCAAAGTCACAAAACCTGTCTTAAAATTCCTGTCCTAATCTGTTTATGACTTGGGAGTACTTTGTTACAACTTCATCCAAAGCTGCAGATGCAGAAACATTGTCTTTTAACACTGCTTGCACAGAAGAAAAATGCAGCATTTTTTTCCTTTTCACCTGCGCAAAGAAAATGTTCATCTTAGCTTTAAATGCGTTTACTGCACTGATCATGTGAGCAACAGTTTTGTCTTTACCTTGCAGTTCCCAACTCAGATGGTTCAGCTTCTCAGTCAAATTAAAAATGCGAGGTCAAGTAACCACTCTGGTTCCTCAAGCAGCAATGCGTCTTCTCCTTTGGAAAGCATGAACTCTTTGACTTCACTCAGAAGTGACAAAAAATGCTTTAGAATCCGTCCCCTGCTGAGCCATCTTATTTCTGTGTGTGATAGCAAGTCACCGTATTCAGCAGACAGCTCATCCAGCAGCATCTTAAACATTCTGTGTTGTTTTGCTTTGGAGCGGATACTGTTTATGATCCTTACAACAGGAATCATCACGTGATCAAAACTGGTGACTTTCGCACAAATCGCCTGTTGATGAATGATGCAGTGGTAGTGCAGAAATGTTGGGAAGTCTGGATCATTCCTGCATTGTGCAATGAATCCCACATGCTGACCCATTATGGCTGGTGCCCCGTCTGTTGTTTTTGATGCCAACTTATTTAATGGCACCTTTTTCTTGACAAAGTTTTTGACAGCTGTGTATATGTCAACTCCCTGCGTTGTTGCCTTTAGTGGCAGGAGTGTCAGCTGTTCTTCTGTAGAAAAATCATCAAACACCATTTGGATGAATTTCATCAGCTGAGCCATGCTTGCACTGTCTACTGACTCGTCACATTGGATACTGAACCACCTGCACGCAGCAAGATCCTGGTCCACCTGCTCTGTCAAGTTCTCAGACAAAGATGACATTTGTCTTGCCATCATACTTGCTCCAAGCTGAACATCAGAGAGTGCAGAGATGACTTCAGGACCATGTTTTTTATCTTTGAATAATGTATTAGCAACAAGCATCATAGTTTCTTTGAAAACCTCCCCATCCGAAAAGGTTTTCTTGTTCTTTATCAAAAAATGCGCAGCTCTAAATGAGGCTTTAGTGGCATTCTATGATTTTTTTTATCGGTTTTGTGAAAAAGGTCCACTGTTTGTCTAAAGATGCCTTTAATCCATGAGCTTTTTCTGTCTGTAATGCGCTGTTAGGTGGACAGTTGACATCAAAGTTTCTGTGACAGGTTTTGAAGTGCCTTTCCACATTGTGCTGCTTTGGTACTGCAACAGTTGTCCTGCAAATAAGGCACAGACATTTATCTTTAAAGAACGTAAAAAAGAAGTCTTCTTCCCAACCATCGTTAAAAATGTCCTTTTTCGCTTTTCTGCCATGATTTTTAGGGCAAAAGCACAAGCAAGCTAACTCTTCATCACTTTGCATGGTCAATGGGTCAGGAAAAAGCGAGGTGGCACTGCAGGACTGACCTTTGACTTAGAAAGACGCAAGTTTGGTATCAAATATTTCTAATTAAATTTTTTAATTATTTCTACTTGATAATTTTTATTTTGTATAACAATAAAAATAGCACAATGTGAGCAATAATTAAAAATATGTGTATAACATTCATATTGAATTGAAACATAAGCCATACTTGTGGAGTCTATTCAAATAAGCTTGTATTGGTGCCATAGTGATAACCCAACAAAAAATAACTAGTTTTACGTACACAATTTATTTTACAAATTATCACTTAAACTGCAATCTCAAGTTAGGCTTTTGTTACACTGGTTGTCCCAGCTAAAAGAACACAATTGATAATACCATTTAAGCATGATAACGCCAGTTTAACTAACTCTCACAATATACCCAGCTACCTGTGCAGTCAGCGGTCACTACTAAATATAGCCAATGCATGTTCCAAGCAACGAGGAGAGCCTACACATGGCCGTAAACTATAGCGTCATATAAAGGAGAGTGAAATTATCTTTGCATGTGGCCCTGAACTATGGCATCATAGAAAGGAGAGAGAAATTATCTTCGCGCCAGAGAAAAGAAAGAATTTGCTTATGTAACAGTACTATTTTTGGCGCATGCTTTGCAGATGCCTTAAAAGGGTCCTGGGGGCACCTTGTCGCCCGTGGGCATTACGTTGGTGACCCCTGCTTTAAAATATTAGGTTGAGGAATATGTTCATAGTGTTTTTATCAAAGATTTTCATTTAAACAAAAATGAAAAGTTATGGCTATAAATTAATAAATTATGTATTCTCCATTGCTGTTTATGACCTCCTCCCATTTCTCTACCAATTTGTCAATGCTGTTCCGCCTAAAATCCCTGGGTCTGGTTTCAAGAATTTGTTGAGCCAGTTTTAAGGTCCTCTTCATTGTCGAAGGTAACGCCCCACATATGGTTTGACAAAGAGCAGAAAAGATAGTAATCCGTGGGTGCAAGGTCTGGAGAATATGGTGAATGCTGAAGGACCTCCCATTCAAGCTCTTATAGTGTGGCTTTAATGACTTGTGCAACATGAGGCTTGGTGTTGTTGTGAAGAAGTATGGTTAGCCTTGTCGAGAAGGTCTTTTCAGTCAAATAGCCTCATTTACATGATGTAGCTGGGCTATGTAAAGCTCCTTGTTGATTGTGGCATTCCTTTTGAGCATTTCCCAGTGTACCATGCCCTCCCAGTCCCACCAAATGCAGATCATGGTCTTCCTTTGATGGAAGGCAGGCTTAACTCTTGGCTTTGGCATATCTCCAGGAGCCACCATTTCTTTGCTTATACTGTATTTATATATAGGCACCATTTTTCATCTCCCATGACAATTCAATACAAAAAGTGTTGCTTGTGACTGCATGTTGCTCGATGGCAGGCAAGATGTTGAGAAGCAATTGGAAGGTGATTTTTTTGTTGTTTTCGCTAAGCTCATGAGGCACCCAGACTCCCTATTTTTGAGCAAATCATTTTGAATGAAAATGATTGAGAATAGTTTTTTGTTCACAGTTCATTTTTTCGGCCAATTCACAACTTGTTTGGCAACTTTCCTCCTTCAAAAGTGCTTTGAGATGGTCTTTGTCAAATTCAAAAGGTCTTCCGCTGCAGGGTGTGTCATCGATGTCAAAATTGTCATTTTTGAACTTTGCAAACCATTTTCTTGCTGTAGATTCACCTTCCCCGTATACCATGCAAATGTCCTGGGCTGCTTCAGCAGCTTTTTAACCTCTATAAAAAGCAAAGAATAGCAGGTGTCAAAAATGTTGCTTTTTACCTCCTGGATATTCTATATGTAAGCCTCACAAATAATAAAATCTCAAAATACTCAAAAAGATGATCAGCACTTTTTTACAGAAGAAAGAGCTTTATTGAATGAATATATACAGTTTGCCAAGTAGTAAAAAATCATTGTAAAATAAAAGAAAATATAAAAACGCTATGAACATATTCCTCAATCCAATATTCATGTTATTAAGGTTTTATAATTATACCTTAACCAGTATGATTTGCACATGCTTTGTATGTAATTTGAACCACAGCCAGGTGTAAGTTGAACTCTCTAAGTTTTTTAAAGTACTAGCTTACTGCTAAATAAATATAATCATAAACTAGCAACTGTTGACACTGTGAAGAACAAGCAGAATTAAACATTAATAAAGTTTTATTAACCAGTGTGACAGGTCTTCAATATAGTTTCAAATGTTACAATTGTCATGAAAATAAAACTTTGGGTCATTAATATCAGCACATGCTTCATGAGCCCATTTGCCACAATGATAGCACTGTATCCAGTCCTCATCTGTATTGTCCCCAAACACCAGGCAGATATAATGATCCACATTGCTGCAACTTTTCTTGAACAGTTTTTTCCTTAAATGTTTGTAGCTTTGTTTTTTTTGGTCCTGCATGGCTTTATTTTTAGAAGCTTTCACAATTATTTTGTGTTGTGTTGAAGTCAAAATTGCTGACATTGAAGACTTTCTTTTTTGGAAATTGTTTCCTAATACTCTTTTTGGAAGAGGACTTGTCTTCAATAGTAACATGGGGTACATTTGCTGTGGGTGGGAGTAAAGCAAATGTATTGTATGCAGAAGTGCTTGGATGGACAGTGCCATTCCCTTGAATTAATTATGGTGTTGCTTCTTGACTAGGTTGTATTCTGAGAGAAAATTCACCAATAGATTCTTTCAAAAGAAACTGCCTCTGGATTTGGTCTGTCTCAAACTTTAGCAGGAAAAAAGTCACTTTCATCATGAGTTTGACTATTGAAAGGAAAAATGCCACCTTTCTCAAACCTTTTAGTTGCAATTACAACACTAGCAGCTTTGCCATATATTTGGCCAAACAGCATGCTGATTTGATACATAGTAACAGCCCTCTCAGGATGGCATCTCAACCAATCATCTATTGCTTGATAATAAAAAGTTTTAAGTGGTTTGAAAAATGTTAAATCTAGAGGTTGCATCAGATGGCTGGTGTGAGGTGGGAGGGACAACATTATTGCACCTTGTTTGGTTGCAAGCTCTAATGCTGCCAGGTTGTGTGTGTGGCTTTTCTGGCCATCAACAATGAGAACCACTTATTATCAAGTGATGCATTGGTGCATTTGATAAAGTGCTGCAGCCAATCAAAGAAAACTTCCTGGTTCATCCAACCACTTTTCTAGAAAAGAACCACAATCATTATAAAAGACTAATAGATAGTAAAGTGTTACATATCTACAGGGTGGGCCAAAAGTCACATCGGGCTTTTAACCTTTAAGATCTTTTTTATTGTTGTAGTTATAATTATGAAATTTCAACACAATATAAACAAAAGTCAGGAAATTTATTTGGGTAACTTTAACAAAAGAACAAAATAAAAATTATTTATGAAAAATAACATCTTTTAAATGTCGACCATTCTCATTCTGGCACATTATAGCCCTTTCCAATACAGATCCACTGACTGCTCGGAAAATTTCTGGATTACGGTTTAGATCCATGATTTCATTTCGAATATTGTCCTTCAGTTCTTGCAAGGTTCGCGGCTTGTTGGCAAAAACTTTATCTTTGAGATAACGCCACAAGAAAAAATCAGGGCTGGTTAGGTCTGGGGAATGTGATGGCCAGTTGACATTGCCATTTCGAGAGATTATTCTGTCATCAAAGCATTCTGTCAGCAGGTGCATTGTTTCTCGTGCAGTATGAGCAGTTGCCCCATCCTGCTGAAACCATAAACCAGGCATATTTGCAATCTGCAGTCTTAGGAAGTCCCTAATCATTGCTCTATAGCGTTCACCAGTTACAGTGACAGGATTTCCATTATCATCCTCAAAGAAATAAGGCCCTATGATCTTATCAGCCATCATTGCACACCAAACTGTGCACTTTATTGGATGCAACTGTCTCATTTGAATTATTCTTGGATTCTCTGATCCCCAGAATCTGTAATTTTGAGTGTTAATAAAGCCATTCAAATGGAAATGAGCTTCATCAGACATCAGCAACTTTTGAATAAAATTTGGTTCATTTTGTGCCAACTCTTGAAGTCTAATTGCACATTGAAGCCTTGCTTCATAATCTGCTGGTTTCAGTTCTTGGACCATTTGCACCTTGTACGGAAAGAGTTTGAGGCTATGAAGAATTCTCCTTAAAGAACTTCGGGATATCCCAAGTTCAGTTGAGCGTCTTCGAGTTGATGTTGTTGCAGTCTCTTCAACACTTTCCCTTACTCTTTCACGGTTTTCATCTGTTCTTACATTCCGAGGTCTCCCAGTTCGTGGAAGGTCAGTTACTGCACCTTGTTGCTCAAATCGACGAACTATGCTTCTTATTGTATTGTCACTAGGTGCATTTCTCACTTGGTAATGACGTCTATATGCTCTTTGAGTTGAAATAATTGACTCACGATTTTGATAGAATAATTTGACAATTTGCGTTCTTTCTGGAATGCTGTACTTTTCCATAATTAATTTCCAATGATTCTAATATAATATTATCTGAAAAAAATTAATAATAACTATATTTAGCAAATTGACAGCATATTAAAAACCCGAAGTGACTTTTGGCCCACCCTGTAGAATAAATTTATTTAACATCTTGCAGCTTCTTTTCCTTTTGGCCTTTTCCTTCAATCAAGGTAGCCACAGTGTATTGTCCTTCTCCAAACCAACGTCTTCAACGTCCGTCTCCTTCACATCAACTTCCCCATATCTTTCACAACATCTAAAAATCTTCTCTTTGGTCTCCCTCTTTTCCTCTTTCTCAGTAACTCCATTTCCATCATCTTTCTTCCTACATACTCTTGGTCTCTCCTCATGACATGTCTATACCACCTCAGACTTCCCTCCCTCATCTTCATTCCTAACCATTCTACCTTAGCTGTACCCCTGATGTACTCGTTTCTTATCTTTTCTCATCACTCCCATAGCAAACCTCAACATTTTCATCTTTGCAACTTCCATCTCTTCCACTTGTTTCTTTGTGACTGCCACTGTCTCACAGACTGTTGCTGGTCTTACCACTAAACTGTACACTTTTCCTTTTACTCTAGCTGGCAACCTCCTGTTGCAGATTGCTCCTAATACTTTTCTCCATCTGTTCCATCCTGCCAGCACTCTCTTCTTTAGCTCCCTCTCACAACTACCACTTTCTTGTACTGCTGATCACAAATACTTAAATTCCTTTACTCTAGGTACATTTGCATCCTCCATCTTCACTGTTTCATTGTCATTTCCTCCATTTATGCACAGATATTTGGTCTTTGACCTACTTACTTTCATCCCTCTTCTTTCCAATGCATATCTTCAGGATTCTAATCTTCGCTCCACTTCTTCCCTGGTCTCTTCGCAAATCACAATATCATCAGCAAACAGCATCGTCTATGGTGGTTCTCTCCTTACTCCATCCGTTAGTCTGTCCATTATCACTGCAAACAGAAGTGGACTTAACGCTGATCCCTGGTGCAATCCAACCTTAACCCTGAAACTTTCTGTAGTTGCTACTGCATATCTCACCACTGTTTTGCTTCCCTTATACATATCTTGTACAAGTTGCACATACTTTTCCGCTGTTCCTGATTTTCTCATACAGTACCATAGCTCTTCCTGTGGAACCTTGTTGTAAGCTTTCTCTAGATCCACAAATACACAATGCAGCTCTCTTTGACCTTCCCATCAGTGGTTTCTTTTCCTGGCATAAATCCATATTGCTGTTTGCTGATCTGTACTCTATCCTTTAGCCTGGCTTCTATAATTTTTTCCCATACTTTCATTGTGTGGCTCATTAGCTTTTTAAGATCTTGCAGCTAAAATTAGAAAATAGATTGGATAACTAATTATTTCAGTGGTATTTTGTATCAAAAGTTAAGAGCTTTTATATAGACTTAAAAAGCAAAAAAATTAACAAAAAAACAAGCTGACAATAAAATTTTGTTTCAGAAGGAGCACCATTTTTAAATTTGTCTTTTATCCTCATTCTCGGATATATCATTCCAGGAGGAACAAATTCTCCAGCAGCACTCATTGCACAAATTATGGTAACATTTTGACCTCTTTTTTGGCTAGTGATTGCCCCAACTTGCCTTTTTGAGCAAAGATTTTAGACAGTTTTTGGACTACTGTAAGTCCTGATTCATCCATGTTGAATATCTGAGTAGGTTGAAGGCTATTTTCTGCTAAGAGGTCCCCAAGTAACTTATAAAAATGTGTCACTTGAGACTTATTGAAACCATAAACCCTGCCTAAAGATGTGGGCTGTGGTGTTCTCTATGTCAGTTCTGAATGTCATGTCAAAAATGACCTAAGCCGTTCTTCCCCAGCCAGCTTTTTTTCTGTATTAAATCTAGTTGGTATGTTATTTATCTTACAATTTGAAATGCTAACTTTCTAACATCAATAGGTCTTGAGTCCATACAACCTTGAATCCATGTTTAGTATGTGTTGTGCCAATTGATTTTCAATTTCATGAGGGAGATCAGCTACTCTTCCAAGGTGTTTTTTTCCATTAACACAGCAATTTTATTTTTTAAATGCCTGATAAGTGTAGCTTTTGGAATTTCAAAATGTTTTGCTGCTTGATTAAGACCCATCTTATTTAACACTAGGGCTCGTATTCACCAACCTCGCTCAAACTCTGCTCAAATTGAATTGCAGCTCAAACTCTGATCAAATCATTTTTCGTATTCACCAACCTTGCTCAAACTCTGCTCAAATTGAATGGCAGCTCAAGCTCGGATCAAATAATTTTTTGTATTCACCAAGTCGGATCAACCAAAATGTTGGCTCAAACTTGGCTCAAATGACGCATTTTAAGCCAAAATTTTGAACCAGCTGAGGAGGTGGTTTAAACCAGTGGTTCTCAACCTTTCTTCTTTTGAGGCCCATTTTCAGTGGCCAAAAAATACTTGGGCCCACAAAACCTTTACTACCAATTTCGAGTATCATAAAATGTTTTTTATTAATATAAACAATAAAGTAAGATTGTCAATAATCAAACTAATCCTTATGTCTTTTTATCAGCTTGTCCAGTTGCACTGCTAAACCTTGGTTTAACCTCAAGCGTAATTCTCCTCTCTTTTCGATTTGTAATTGGGAACGTTTCTTTGTCAGTAAATCATTTACTGCAGAAAATCCTGCTTCAACTAACCAAGTAGTAGGAAAACCAAGTAAAAATGGAATTACTTTTTCAAACAACAACGGATAGAATGATCCTACGCTCAGCCATCCGATTAATCCATTTCTTTCAATATTTGCCATTAATGCTTTGTTCTCCTTTAGCTCAAGAATTTCACCAGCAATAATAGGATCAACATTTTCTTTGCTTAAGACGTCAAAATGTGCTATATCTATAATCCAACCAGGTGGGCTCATTTCGATTATGTCTTTAAACCTTCTCGTCATATCATCTCTTAGGTTTTGCAGGTGATTAGTACAGCTTGCGATTACCTCTAGGCTTGGGGCAGTTTCAGCCAAGTTACAAAAAAAAGCAAATTCATTCTTTTGTAGATGCATTTTCCAGAGACTTAATTTGTTCAAAAAAGAGCGCACTTTCTCAGCACACTCTACTAGATTAGTGTTTTGCCCTTGCAGTGTTTTATTTAGTTGGTTAACATGCTTGAATATGTCGGCCAAATAAAAAATCTTTGCCTTTGTATTACTTTTACTTAATTCCAAAAACAAAGCCTCAGCTTTGTCTTTTTGTTTCTTGCTATGAGCGCTAGTTTCCATGTGATGAACAAAAATAAGAACCGTGTCCCACAATTCTGCAAGACGAACAAGGGAATTCCCCTTAGATAGCCACCTAACTTCAGTGTGTAAGAGAAGTGTCTGGTGGTGTTGATCCTCGCATAGTTTTTGAAACAAGCGGTCATGCAAAGCATTGGCTTTGACAAAATTTATTGCTGCAATTGCAACTTTCAATGCTTCTTCCATCTCATTATCAAGAGATTTAGCAGCAAGATGTTGCCGATGAATAATGCAATGGATTGTCATTATATGGGGTGCAACTTCTTTAAATTTTGCAACAAAACCATTGTGCTTTCCGGTCATAGCACTGGCACCGTCTGTGGCAATCTGCAATAGATTTGATAGAGGAATCCCATTATCGTGCAGGAAGTTATAAACAGCTGCATAAATAGTTTCACTTCGTGTGTCAATTAGCTTGTTTATAAATAACATTTCTTCATGTATCACCATAGCATCAATATATCGAACATAAGCAAGTAATAAAACAGAATTATTTATTGTAGTTTCATCGATTTGCAGTGAAAACTTTGAAACTTTTAATTTTTCCACTAGCTGTTCCTCAAGATTTTCTGCCATTTCATCTTGCCTTCTTTTTACTGTGTCATTGGACAAGGGGATGTTTTTTAAAGTATTAGCAGCTTGTTCTCCTAGCAATTCATGAGCACAAATCAACATTGCTGGTTTCACTAGACTTTCTGCAATTGTGTGAGGCTTTCCCACCTTAGCAATCATTTCACTTACAATGTAGCTGACTTTAAGTGCCTTTCTATTATCATCCCTTGCCTTTTCCCAAAGGAAATCTAAAGTCTTTGGAGCATGCTTCTGGCGTAACTCCACTTTTTTTTCGAAATAGCTGAGCTCTTTCCCTACACAACTAGGATGTTTCAGCTGTTGATGAGCTAATAATTTTGACTTTTTCATGGAATCATTGGTCATTATTAGACCACACTCTACACATTCAGGCTTCTCAGAATCAGTAGTTGATGGATAAAAGCCTAGTAACAAAAAATCTTTGTGGTAATTGCGGACAGTCTTTTTTTCGAACTTGAAGATGCCATTATAGAAAGTTAGGGCCTTAAAAGAAACGTTAGATATTATTAGAATAAACCTAAAATAAATGTTTCCTAGATAAACAAAATTAGGCCATTTGCCTTAAAATCTTATTATAATTAATCAAACAATATTTTAATAGTAAAACTACACTTATACTTAGCTCACGTCTTCTCTACTTTCTTCCTAGCCTACTCTACTCTCTAGCCACGAGTAACTACCAAACGTGGAAAAGCAGCGTCTATGACATCATAAAAGTAATATGAGCGTCATAGTTAAAATGTATTAAGAATTAAGACACTTTAACCTAATAACATAAGAAATTATAAAATTTATAGAAACACATTTGCAAAAAAAGTAATTATGTTGTATAGTTGGGTTGTACTCACTTGAGCCTAAGTTCATAATATCATAAATTTACTTTAGCATATAAATTGTAAATTTGAGCTATCAATTTATCTTAGGACCTAATGTAGGCCCAATGAAAACTTCGGAACTTCGGGCCCATTTCAAAAATCCTCAGGCCCACTTGTGGGCCTGAGGGCCCATGTTGAGAAACACTGGTTTAAACCTTTCTCAACTTTTGCTCGAAGCAGAAAAAGTATTTTTGGCAAGTTGTTTTTGATCAGAGACGTTTTTGATTTTAAAAAACCTGGAAAAAAGTAGGCTGTTAATATATTATATATAATAAAAGGTGCATATATTCAACTAACCAACAAACAATAAACATTACAACAAATGTTTAAAAAGAAACAAATAAGTAATTAAGAATGAAGCTTGTGTAATATAATATTTAAGCCTAAAAATGAAGCTTTTCCAACGTAGCTTGCTTAATTTTTAAGCTAAGCTTAAGTTTTTTTTGTAATTCATATTTTTTTCTTTTTTGCTTCATGTTCTTTCTTTCTATACAAGGCTTCATCAATTGAAAGTTTAACTTTTAATTCATGGATCTCATCTGTACTTGATAATTTTCTTTTTCTTTTTTTGACTGGAGAGCTTGTTTGTCTGTTTAATTCTCTTGTACCTGAAATAAACATAATTTAGTGCACATTTTAGCAGCTTTGTTACAATTGTAATGCATCACAGTAATCAAAATGTACTAATTTAAAAAAATTTAAAAAACTTAAGTTGAACATAATTTTAAAATTTCCAACTTTATGATAAGTAGAACAGTGCTCTGCAACCTTTTTTAACTTGCGACACACTTATAAAACTTGCTAAATTCGGTGACACACCGCAACAAACAACGTTAGTATAAACACAAATAATGCAAAAACAATAGGGATTTATTCTCGTACATCAATGAGAAATTTGTGGCTGTTTTAATGAGCACAATCGTTCTATATTTGGCTCAATACGTGAAAGAGCAACTCGAAGTTCGCCGTCAACATTTTTTATGCAGGATCGTTTATCATTTTTGATTACCAATAGTGACGAAAAGCTTTGTTCGCACATATAAGTTGTGCAAAATTGGAGCAGAATTTCAATAGCTGCATTGGAAATCAGCTTGTAGTCGTCTCTGATTGAAATCCAAAATGCATCAAGTTGAACTTCGCTGAATTTCAGTCTTAGTGTTCTGTCGCTTTTTACTTCAGACAAATTCTCTCGGATACACAGAGGCAATTCTTTCATTGACATTTCAGCATTAGCTGAAAAAGGATTTCGGATCCAGTCATATTGTTCTGTGTTAATTGCAAAAAAGTATTTGTCATATTTTTGCTGTATTAAGTGTTCTTTGGCCAGATCTATCATGAAACCCTTTTCAACATTTTCTTGATTTTTGTAGCTTCTTGGAAACATTTCCAGAGATCCCAGTTTTAACTCATTTTGCCAGAGTAACAATTTTTGTTGGAACCCATGTAACTTGTCTGAACATGTCAATATGTTTTCATTTACTCCTTGCATTTTTATATTGAGCTCATTCATATGTTCAAAAACGTCAGCCATGTATGCAAGTTTAGCAATCCAATGATTGTCTTCAAGATGTTCATACAATTCGCGCTTGTTTTGATTTAACAAGAATTGCTTTACTTCGCTTTGGAGCTCAAATAGTCTTGCAAAAACCTTTCCCTGTGAAAGCCAGCGCACAGAAGTATAATATAGCAATGATTGGTGTTCTGATCCCATTTCTTCACATAGTTTTGAAAAAATTCGCGAATTCAAGGCTCTTGATTTGATTAGGTTAACAATTTCGATACAATCACTCATTGTTTCCGAAAGTTCTTGTGGCAGAAGTTTTGTCATTAGAGCTTCCCTGTGTATACAACAATGCGTGATTTGTATGGCTGGATTTTCACGTTTTACCCATGCAGCAAAGCCTTTATCTGCTCCCATCATTGCTGAAGCACCATCAGCACAAACGCTGATGCAGTTACTCCAATGAATACCATGAGTTGCAAAAAAATCGTTAGTTATGCGAAATATTTCCTCACCAGTAGTTCTCTCTGGAAGTTCTTTGCAAAACAAGTACTCTTCAGATATGGAATTACCATCTACGAAACGCACTACACTTAACAGGTGTGCTTTCTTATTGATGTCTATTGTTTCGTCAATCTGGATCGAAAATTTTGGAGATGTTTTAAGCTTCTTTATTAAAGTTTCAAGCATATCATTTGACATGTCGTCAATTCTTTTAATAGTATCTGCAGACAATGGCACTTTGTTAACCTCCTTAACTTCTTTTGATCCAAGCATCAATCGAACAATTTCCAGACAAGCTGGTTTTAATAACGTTTCACCAATAGTATGCGGTTTTTTTTGACGTGCTATCAATTTTGCAACATGATAACTGGCTTCTAATGCTTTTTCGGAGACTGTAAAAGATGACTTCATAAAACACTCTTGCTTCTTATTTTGGCTTAGCAATCGCTGGAAATAATCCTTGTTCTTGCCTGCATGAACAGCATGGTTTGTATTTAAGTGGCGCATAAGTTTATTAGGAACCATTGCTTCATTTGCAAGTTTCTCCCCACAACACAGAGCGGTTTTGGAGCATCTTCATTTCCGCACCAAGAAAAACCATACTGAATGTAATCTTTTCTGTATTTTCTTTTGACAAGTTTTTGTTTCTTTACCTTTATAACATTACTTGTGCCAGGTGCACTATCTTGCTGAGTACCGGCATTACATGTGTCAGTTTTTCTTTTCAGGAATTTATCCATTTTGCTAAACTTTCTAACAAAAGTACCTTGACTTTTAATTAAAGAACATTATGCACTGCAAACGCACACATCAGTTTGTTTGCATTTGGTTACATGTGTTCTGTTTTAGCCAGTGCTGCCACACCCATTTGGGCAAATTTCACTAGATTTGTACAAAAATTTCACTAGAATCAGAAAAATCCGAAAAATTTCACTAGATTCCCATTTTCAACAATTTTTTGACATATTTTGCTGATTTTTGCTGCAAAAATAAGCTAAAATGCTTTAAATTTCTGTTCGTAAAACAATAAAATTTTACTAGAACGGAAATAAATTTGGCGGAGTCAATTTCACTAGATCTAGTGAAATTTCACTAGGCGTGGTAGCACTGGTTTTAGCAATTATTGAGGCTAAAACAGAACATTTGTAACCAAATGCAAACAAACTTGTTACGTCACAAATAGTAGATAGTAGACAAACGTTCAGATTTGCAAAAGATAAAAAGCATTTTTGTTGGTTTGTTAGAAAAGTTACAAATACTCTGCAACACACCTGATATGGTCTCGCGACACACCGGCTGCGGACTGAAGTAGAAGTAGAAGATGCGCACTGAAGTAGAAGATATTCAAAATAGGGACCTGAAGGCAAAACCAGGGCCATTCAACACAAGACATAAATTTTGCTGTTGTTGAAACCAGGGCTGGGGAGCCAGCTTAATTTAGGTTAGGCTCCAGAGCCAATTAATATTAACCTTTAACAGGTAGAAATATTTTTCATGCATTAAAAGTCGAAGTGGGTCTTTTTGACCCAAGCCTTAAATTTTTCAAAATATTCAACATATGAATGTGCTTGCAATAGTGCTTTGGCTTAAAAAGTTTTTCGAAGTATTAAATGAATGAGAATCTTTCAAAATTTATTGAAATAAAAGTTTTGTTAGCAAAAGAACGAAAAAACAAACGAACAGAAAAGGAAAGGGAAAAATCTTATCCAGCAAGAGTTGTTTCAAAGGTTCATAAGTTGAAAGTTTTATTCTACGCAGTCTTTGCAGGTTGGAGGTGCTTGGTGCTCCTTACAGATTGGTTTGGTGCATTTGTAGCAATAAGTTGAGGTCTTTCGATCGTTTCCTTTGCAATATGCACACCGAATTCTTCGTGCTTTTGTATGTACATCTTCTTGATTTGCCATAGAAACTGATGGAATATCGATACCCATGCTCGAAGCACAACGTTCAATGGTGTTTTGAAGAGCTCTTTGTATTCCAGTTCTGCTTTGCAAACGTAATTCAAGTTGTTCCCTCAAAAATTCTTTTCCAAGATGCCTCAAAAATTCTCGCCGTGAACAGAGGCCATCTTCATCGTTGTTCCACATGTATATTACAAAGGAATTTAGGCAAACTTTATTGACCAGGGAATAAAACAAAGACATCGGCCAACGATTTGTTCTTCTAGAACAAGATGTAGTAGCACATTTTTTATCTGCAGTGTCTACTCCACCTTTTGTCTCATTGTAGAAAGTCACTACCGATGGTTTCTGCTTGTCTCTTGTAGTTTCATCAATGCTCG
Source organism: Diplosoma virens (assembly GCA_963680785.1). Taxonomy (NCBI): domain Eukaryota; kingdom Metazoa; phylum Chordata; class Ascidiacea; order Aplousobranchia; family Didemnidae; genus Diplosoma; species Diplosoma virens. The sequence goes on from OY796883.1 coordinate 28,043,615, forward strand.
CATCCGAATGCATCGTGGACAGCAAGATAACTGCCTTTTTTGGTTTGGGCACATAGGAAACCATCATCATTTCTTTTTGGAATCCAAATTGAGAGGAGAGCAACTTACGGTTTTTGTTAGGCATCATTTCTGGTGGAATGTCCGGTTTATTTTTCCTCATTGTTCCGACCAGTGTTACTTTCTTTTTCAGTAGATCTTCAGCTAGTGGAACACTTGTATACCAATTATCTGTTGTCAAGTTTCTGCCTGTGCCAACGATTGGGGAAACCATACGAAGCGTAATATCATGTGGTTTATTGGAAAGCTGAAATGGACCTTCAGGTTGTTTTCCGACATACACTTCCATGTTGCATATGTAATTGGTCTTCGCGTCACATAAGCACTGCAGTTTTATTCCATACTTGGCTGGTTTCTTTGGCATGTATTGCACAAAATAACACCTGCCTCTAAAAGCTTCTAGTGCTTCATCAAGTGTCAAATGCTCTGTAGGACTGTACATCTGACGGAAAGCTCCAACCACACTTTCAAAAATGTTGCGAATCGGGGCCAGACGGTCGGTTAAATGGCGTTCTTCTCTTGTGTTACTATCATCAAATCGCATATGGCATAAAAGAAACTTGAAGCGTTTGTAGGTCATTACAGATCGCAGTAAGTCCATTCCTGTTCCATCAGATTTCCATAGGTCCGCAATATCATGGCGAGAAGCTTGCTGTGCACCAGAGATTACTAAAATTCCCAACATTGCCAAAATTTCCGAAGTTGTTGTTGCAGTAACATCGTACTTGGACGAATATCGATCCTTTATTTTCTCAATTTTCTGGTTTGTATGATCAGTAATTTTGGCAATCACTGCTGGAGTCATAAAAAAACTAAATATGTCCAAAGGAGTTTTAGCATTTTTTGCAGCACCAATTGGTCCAGGCTGTGTTGTTATTATGTTATTTGCACTACGCCTAACATTTGAACGAAAAGGAGTTTCTTGCCACGTAGCTCCAGTTTTGGCAAGTAGAATTCGTTTTACTGGAATTTCATCATCGTCGCTTTTGCCATTGTCATCAGAAAGTTCTTGCTCAGAGTCAGAATTGTGTTCTGTTTCTTCAATAATCTCCTCCTCGTAATCAGAATCACTGAATTCTTCTTCAAAATCACATGAGTCCGGATCATTTTCTAGCAATTCCAATACATGTATTGTATCTAGTACACGTTTAGACGCCATTATAGCTCTAAATAATCTAAAAATGCAAGCATAACTTTAGTAACTTAAAGAGTCGAAGCGGGTCAAAATGACCCAACAGATAAATAAATCACTGCTCATTAGAAAAATATCAACTGCAAAAAACTTTCAAATGTGCCACATGTCCGGCCCACTAATAGAGGCAGCTATAGAAAACAACAGCCAATTTAGGGCAGCAGGAACAGAATTAACAATCAATATGTAGCCTTATGGGTCAAAAAGACCCATTTCGACTTGTTAAAGGTTAAACTTCTGCTCCAGCTTTGAAGCTAGTGCTTGACTCTAGCTCAGCTCTGGCTCTGGCTCCAGCTCCAACTTGATAATGCATATATAAGCATTAGCCAATAAAAGATAACTATATATCGATCCTTTAAAATTTACTAACTTGCGCTATCCAAGGGCTTAATACAGCATTGGAACAAAAGTCTTGTCCGATAGAAAATAATATTTATTTAAATAATAATGACAACATGTTAATTGAGAAATGTAAGCAAAGCATCATTCGTCTGTGGATCTAAAATGTTGAAAATAGTCACCTTTAAGGTCCACACACTTTTGCCAGTGTTCTGGAAGTTGTTTTATACCGTTTTCCATAGAATTCTGCAGGTTTTGAAGTGAACCAGTTTTCCAAATCAACATTAACTTCTTCAGCAGAGTGATACGTTTTTCCACAAAGTGAGTTTTTCATAGGAGAAAACAGGTAATAGTTGGAAGGGGAAAGGTTTGGGGAGTATGCTGGATGCGGTAATACCGTAAAATCCATCTCAGCAAGCTTACTTTGAGTTAATCATGCTGTATGCAGTCGAGTGTTGTCCTGGAGGAAATGGAAATTTTCAAAACTGTTTCCGCCCAGCCGGCACCTCTTTCCTTGAATCACATCTACAAGTTTGTCCAACTGCGTGCAATATATTTCTGTGTTTATGTTTTTTCCTTGAGGAAGTACGTCACACAGGAGAATTCCTTTCACGTCCCAAAAAGTAGTTGCAAGGTGCTTTTTTGCTGTCGAACATCGATGAATTGATGTTGTTATCACTGGCACTGTACCAAGATCGATTGTGATAAGATCGATTGGCATTGTACTAATATACCCACACCTCATCCACTGTTATGAGTTGGATAGAAAGTCATTCTATTGGTGTATAGCCAACAATTTGCCACAAATTCTTTCCCTGTTGGCTTTATTTTCATCTGACAAAAAGTGTGGCAGCCATCTGTTTGCCAAGTATTGCTTTACTAAAAATCCAAGTGGACATCATTTAAACATCGTATTGAAGATTTCATCTTCGACAGACCCCATTTCACAAATGTTCATAAAGTGTCCATGAGGCAAACAACATTTTATGGAGACAATACTGGATGCTGACAAATTCTTCATAAAGAAATCAAGACAGCATAATTGCACTCATTTGCCAAGGCAAATTCGCAAGCTTATTGAACAATGTGATCACACTTGTAAATGAAACTGATCATCCCAAATCATTACTTTTAACAATCACATAAACAAACAAATACATGAACAGAAAACAAACACCCAAAAACAACTGTGGTAAAATTTACCAATTTACCTTTACCTAACCCCAACACTAACACAATATTTCATCTTGGGAAAGGTGCCCAAACCATTGTCACTTTAAAACTAAGCAAGGACCACAACAGTAGCACAAGCTAGCGATCCATATGACTTTCATCGTTCATTGCCTTAGCACTAGAGAAAGTGCTTCTACCATAAATAACTGAAACACTCCAGTTATTTCTCATCAATATGGATTCAAATATAAATACTCAACATACGCTGCTTTGCATAACATCTTCCACCAATTCACAAAAGACTTTAACAATCCAAGGCAACCTCACACTGTAGACTGCTACAGTGTGAGGTTTGGACATGAGCAAGGCATTTGAAACAGTGAACAAAAACAAACTTGTACTAACAAATAGTGTTTCCAAATCAGTGCAAAATTTTAAAATCTGGGTTTTAGGTACCTGAAAGAAAAACCCCAGGAAAACTCGCGTTTTTAGGGTTTTGATGAAAAAGCAATTTTTTCATCAAAACCCTAATCAGCTATTTCATAGCATCTTTTGATATTGTGATTGTCATAATTAGTCCTTATATTGTGATTGTCATAATTAGTCCTTATCAGTTAGACATATATCATTTTAAATGTTAGATCAAAGTTATTTCCATACAGCGCAATTTTCAAGTATTGAGCATAAAAAACGGTTTATCGATTATAACTTTTTTTCTTGTGGAAATAGAAAAAAACTTTCTCTTAGCACATATAGAAACATGATGATTCTGCAAACTTTGAGCCATAAATCATGCCTCTACAATAAGCGGTTACCGAGTTACGACATTTTTTGTCAATTTTACCCCCCAAAAACACATTTTGGGGGGTTGCTAGCCCGCCAAAGGTAGCAACTCGCCAAAACCAATTTTTTTTGAAGTTTTAGCCTATTTGGCAGGATTTAAGAACTACACTTTTTTCAAATTTTTTTTTTCACTCCACCCAGTGGACCATTGGCATTAATAACGCCCACACCATAACTGAACCTCCACCACCTTGCAGCGTTAAAACTGTGCACCTAGGATTAAATTCTTCCTTTCCTTTGACAGACGTACTGCCTGCCATCATTGCCTAGCTCAGTGGTTCTCAACCTTTTTTGGCTATTGGCACCCTGTAACTACCAAAAAGTTTTGTGGTACCCAGTTGTTCCTAAGAGCTTCCAATTCTAATAAAATCAATTTTAAGAGTAAAGTTTGCATCAAAACACTATATTGAAACAGTTTTGATTAAGAACAGCTAAACAGAACACTAAAAATGTGAAATTTGTGCTTGATTTTTAGCACAAATTCTCTCAATGTTGGGGCGCACATTCGATAATGCTACTCACATTTCTTCTTCCACAACAAGTAACCTTTCTCTTTTTCTTGTTTTTAGGTTTGTTAAAACGGAAAATGCGGTTTCGCATAGGTACGTTGTGGAAAATTGAAGTAAAATAACTAATGCCTTTTCTCCAATGTTAGGGTATTCATTTTGAATTTTAATCCAAAATTCATCCAGAGGCATCTCCCGGTGCAACAGCTTAATGTTACTGTTGTTACGTATGTCAATAAGTTCTTCTTTCAGATTCGAAATACAATAGGTATCCAGGGGTAAAAATGGATTTCTTACCCATTTATAGTTTTCAGTGGACACTGTTAAAAAATATTTCTCAATTTTGTCTTGCAAAGACTTGAGATGTTTAATAACCGATAAAACCATTTGTTATTCGTTTTCGAAAAATGAAAAAACATGTCAGAGTTTCCTTCCTGTATTCGTAATGACCACACTTTCAATTTTTCTTGTAGACCTCTCATTTTGTCTGCTGAAGATAAGAGATTTTCATTCTTGCCTTGCATATTGGAATTTGTCTTATTTAAGTGGTCAAAGATGTCTACCAAATATGCTAATTTGGACTTCCAGCTGTCATCGCAAAGCAAATTACAAAATTCTCCTTGTCTTTCAAGACTAAAAAAAGCTAACATCTCTGCTTTCAGCTCATATACTCGTGACAATGCTTTTCCGCGTGAAAGCCATCTTACCTCAGTGTGTAACAGAAGATTTTTATAATTTGCTTCCATTTCTTTGCAGAACTTAGTAAGTAATTGTGATTTAAGTGGTCTAGCTTTGATGTAGTTTACCATTTCTATAACTTCTTTCAATACTTGTGTTAAGTCCAAGTTCAAAGTTTTTCCAATAACCACTTCATGATAAAGAAAAGAGTGGGTTGTTATGATTTCACCATTAACTTTTTTTTACAAGTGACACAAATCGTTTGATTGACCCAATCATAGATGGAGCTCCATCTGTACACAGTCCTACACATTCTTTCAGTTTTCTTGATCTTGATGGCATGTCCATTTTCATCAATATTTTAAAATAACTGACAAAGATTTTTTTATAGTTTTAATAAGTAAATTAGAAATATTATCAATCTGTTTATACAAATTTATAACCTGAAAAAAAAATATTGGAAAACAAAATATTTATTAGCATTTAAAGTTGATCTGATTTTTCGGATGGTATGCACTAATGGGTTAATTGAACTTTTCCACTGATGTCAGTTGATTCGTCAACTTGCATCATAAACATTTTGCTTTGCTTTACAGAAGAAATAACAGTATCTTGTACAGGGTGATTCACCGAAGTGTTGACAAATTAAAACTGAATTATCCAACTTACTATAAGGGCAAAAGAAACAAGTTTTTAATAGATAGAACGGAAATTTAATGGGCTTTCACATAAAATTCAAATTATTCAATGTAGCCCCCTTTGTTTTTCACCAGGCGCCTAAGACGTGGAAGTACTTGGGCGCACGTGGCATGCACCACTTCTGGGTCAATTTCTTCCCATGACGCCTTCAGTTTTCGTTTAAGGGTTTCGATATTTGGATGGGATGTTGAGCAGGCTTTTTGCTCCAGAATGGACCAAATCCCAAAGTCCATTGGGTTCAAATCGGGTGAAGAAGGGGGCCATACTTCTTTCTCCCAAAACCCTTTAAAATTGGTCTTGCACCAATGCTGGACTGCTTTGGCTGTGTGGGAGGTTGCCCCATCTTGTTGAAGCGTAATTCCTTCCTCTCCCACTGTTTCTTGAACCCAGGGAATGACTTTTTCTTCCAACATCTGACGATAGATAGTTTGGTTAATTTTCACGCCTTCGTCGATAAAGATTAGAGGTGTTTTCAGGCCTGTTGAAGTGACTCCTGCCCAAACCATCACGGAAGAAGGTTTCTGCCTCCTAAATGAACTGCAACGTTCAACTGGCACCATGTCCTTGTTTGGAATCCAAATCCTGTCATTTTGGTGGTTGTGGATAGCTTGGGCAGTGAAAAGCTTCTCATCTGTCCAAAGCACTTGAGGCTGCGTGCCAACAACAAGTCTCTTGATCAAAACCTTAGCTCTATCAAGCCTTTTCTTCTTAGTGGCGTTTGACAGGAGCTGCCTCTTGGTAAATTTGTATGGGTAGACGTGGAGATCATCCTTGAGAAGCCTTTGCATGGTGCTCACGCTTACAGAGGTGTCCTTAGCCAGTTTTCTTGCGCTCCTTGAAGGGTTCCGCCTCAACCTCTCCCTGACCTTCTTAATCAGTTCCTTTGTCCTGATGGGTTTTTCAGGAGTACTTCTGATTCTTGGAGCACAACTTCCAGTCTCCCTGAACCTCTTCACAGCCTTGTAAACACCTCCACGACTCACAAATCGCTTCATCAACCGGAAAATTTTCGCAGGTGGAAGTCCTTTCTTGCAATACCCTTCAACGATGTCATTTACTGTCTTTGCCATCTTACTTTTCTAGATTAAATATTCTTATTGATATTGAAAACTTACTCTAGAATATATAATAACAATCTGAAGAGGTAATGCGAAGTTAATAATGGAATAAAGTATTTGTCAACACTTCGGTGAATCACCCTGTATATTCATTGACATGTCACAAATACGTCTGCGAATGGTATCATTTGACAAAGGAATCTGTCTTATTTTTTCCTCAGCTTTGGGCCCAAACATTGTTTTCACTATCGCACTGCAAGCAGAAAAAATTACTTTTTCTGCTTCCATGTGAGGCTTTGAATTTTTAGCTATTATTTCTGCTACCAAATAGCTGGCATGTTGACTTTTCATAGAAACTTGAAAAGTTTTGGTACATGTCACACTTTCTTGCTTTCGTTTTTCCAAAAGTCTTTTGAAATAGCTTGCCGGTTTGTCAGAAAGATTTCCATGCTTTTTTGAAAAGTGTCTACTCAATTTACTTGGCACCATAGCCTCATTTGACAATTTCGTATCACAGATAAGACATTCTGGTAGGGGTTGTTCTTTGTCACTGCACCAAGTAAAGCCAAAATTCAAATAACTATTGCAATATAGCTGGTGTTTCTTCTTTTTTTCTAATGTACTGGAACCCTTACCTGTACTTTCTGTTTCAGCAAATGAAACTGAAACCTTACCAGTACTTTCGCTTTCAGCAACTGCAAATGCGCTTTGATCAATGCTTAACTTTCTTTTCCTCGTGATAAATTTCTCCATTGTATTAATGCAAAAAAACCTTAAGCACTGTGTTTTGTTTCTTCTCTATCAAACTACTCATTTCCTTAGTCAGCAAATTAATCTTTCTTGAATGAATTTATCTGATACAAGCGGGAGTATGAATGAGATAGTATGAAACGTCATAATGAGGCTTCATTGTTGTTCAAAATTTGAAAAGAACATTGATTTTAAACAGTAACTGACTGAACTGAAAAGTTGGTATGGTGTCATCGTCAATGTAAAGCAATTATTCGAAGCCATTTCAAATTTTTACCTAAACATAAACTTGAAGGTCACTTTTTTATCAAAATGAATTGAAGTTTATACCTTAAAATAACATCACAGCATTCAACCTTTTTCCTAGACAAATAAATAATGTGCAATAGCTCTCGGTACCCCAGCAAATCGCAAATGGCACCCTAGGGTGCTGCGGCACCCGGGTTGAGAACCACTGGCCTAGCTTATTGAACTTGCTTTTGTTGCTAAAAAGCACTTTCAACCAATATGAAATATCATGATTTTTATTGGATCTGACAAAATTTAGACAGTGCTTTCTGTTCTTTACAGAAATCATTGGCTTGCGTCTTGCGATACTGCCACGCAAATTAAATTCTTTCACAACCTGTTCTTAACTGTAGAAAGAGAGCATTTTTAACAAGATTACACTATTGTTGGATTTGGGGAGCCGTTTCAAATCTTTTTCTGAGGTTACAGATCTTGATAGCATTGTGTTTTCCTGTAAGAAGTAACTCTAGGACAGGGGCGTGCAACTGTTTATTGCAATGGGCCACAACGCATAAGAATAGTGATGCTGAGGGCCAGACCATAATACAAACACTCACACAAAATTTTTATGAATAATTTTTTTTAATGGAAAAGCACATACAATCAAATTATTTATTGAGTGATTAATGAGATGTTTGATATCTTCTTGATCCAAAGATCTTGCCAATGTCAGCTTTGACAGAAGAGGTGGCAACTTGAAGTTGACTTGACAAGTGCTCATCTGTAAGCTGATTCCTGCATTTTGTCTTGAAGAGCTTCATTTTTGAAAAGAACTGCTCACAGCAGTATGTGCTGCTGAAAAGAGAGATCATTTTTCTCACATGCTTTGCTAGATTTGTGTAATTTGTATACACATAGCTTCTGTAAAAAGTGAGCAAGTCATTTTCATGTTAGGCTCGTTTGAGATCAACGTTTGCTTGCAATTCTATTATTTCTAACTGAAAGCTAGGTGGAGTATTCTCCACAACCAGGTCAAACGGTTGAGCAAAAATCTGAAAATCAGCATTGTGTTTTCTGAAATCTTCAAAGCGAGTTTCAAATGCCAAAGTTAACTTTTCAACCATTCCAACATACTTTTCACAGTTAATAGATTGAATTAAAACTTTTCTACTCTCCAGACAAGGAAAGTGAGTCAGGGATGCTTTGCTCAATTGAGATTGAAAAAGTTGCAATTTTGCTTGGAATGAGGAAACATATTCGATCATCTTGTTCACTAACTGATCCTTTCCTTGCAGTTTCACGTTTAGTTCTGAAAGGTGGTTGGTGATGTCAGTTAAAAAAGCAAAATCGTTCAGCCATGCATCATCTTTGAGAAAGGAAATATCTTGACCTTTACTTTCTATAAATGTTTGAATAGCCTCCTTGAGATCCCAAAATCTCTTCAAGGTAGCAGCTTTGCTAAGCGATCTTACTGCACAAAAATAAGTTACATCTGGGTAATCGGAGTTAAGAGCTTGCAGAAACGACTGAAACTGCCGATGATTTAATGCTCGTGATCTAATGTAATTAACACACAAAGCAACATTTTTCATGACTTCACCAAAATCCAGTACTTTTGAGCACAAGTTTTCCTGGTAAATGATGCAATGGTTCACCAAAACATCTTCACCTTGAATAACATCCAAAAATCTTTTGACAAATCCATTGTTTTTCCCCACCATTGATGGTGCTCCATCCGTAGTGATACCAACCAACTTAAAAGTATCTATTTCAAATTTTTTCATCATTTCTTTCACCTCTTTGCAAATATTTTGACCAGTGGTTGTTGCTTTCATACTTGCCACATCCAAAAATTCTTCAATTACCTCAAAATTATCTGTCACTCCTCGTATGAAAACAACTAGCTGAGCAGTATCACTTAAATCTGTACTCTCATCCAAAGCGATACTCAAAGCAGAGCATTTACTTATCCTGTCTTTTAGAGAAACTTTGATATTTTTTGATAGGTCATCTATTCAGCAAGCCACCGTGAAATGAGACAGACTTATTTGCTCCACTAAGTTTTTCTTCTCCGGAGACACATTTTTGGTGAATATCTTCAAACAATTCTTAATGAATTCACCATCACTGTACGGCTTTCCTTTTTCGGCAATTGCTTCAGATATCTTGAAGCTTAGTTTTGTAACTAACTCAGTGTCCTTCTTGTAACCATGAAATACCTCTTGCTGTTTGCTTAAAGACTTTTTCAACTGATGCATTCTGTCAACCCGTAATTGACCCACAATGCTATCATAACTAGCAGAGTGTTTTGTACAATAGTGTCTCTTTATACGAGGGTCAGTCAATAAGTAATGAGACTTTTTTAATAACTCAAGTTTGCAATGACTGGTAATCAAAAAATGCTTTTTTATTTTTCAACATAGTCTCCCTCCTTTGCAACACACTTGTTCCATCTTGATATTAGATTGTCTATTCCTTTGGCATAGAATTCTGTGGACTGGGTCCTTAGCCAGTTGCTCACAGCAGCCTTCACTTCTTCATCAGTCTGGAAGTGAATTCCCCTCATACTCTCTTTGAGTGGGCCGAAGAGGTGAAAATCAGATGGTGCAAGGTCTGGGCTGTAGGGTGGGTGTGTTAGAAGTTTCCAGCCTAAATCTTCAATTTTGGCTAGGGTTCTTGCTGCTGTGTGGGGCCTTGCATTATCCTGAAGGAGAATCACACCTCTTGATTGAAGTCCTCTCCATTTGTTCTTAATGTCTTTTTTCACTTGAGTTAGCAGCTCACAGTAGTTCTCTGAGTTCACAGTATTGCCCCTTTCCAAGAAACTGATAGTGATCGGCCCATTTCTGTCCCAGAACACAGTGAGCATGACTTTCCTTAAACTTTTCTGAGATTTGAATTTTTTCTTCACTGGGGAAGAAACATGCTTCCACTCCATTGATCGTCGTTTCGATTCAGGTTCATAATGAAAGACCCAGGTCTCATCAGTTGTCACTATTCTCGATAGAAATACATCTCCCTCCTTTCTGTATCTGCGTAGTGATGCTCTGGAAGCCATCAGGCGCTGCATTTTGTGATCATCCGTTAACATCTTTGGAACCCAGCGACAGCTGACTTTTGAAAAACGCAGCTTCTCACGCACAATTGCGTACACTGTGCCATGGGAGATGTCCAAGTTTGTAGCAATTTCATCTAAAGTGACCCTTCTATCAGATTTGATCAGGTCTTCAACTGCCTGTACTGCTTCTGGGGTAGAGACATCCACAGGTCTTCCACTTCTCAGATCATCAGTAATGCTTTCGCGTCCATCTTTGAATGCTTGCACCCATTTGTAGAAGTTTGCTCTAGACATACAGGAAGGACCATATTGTCTTTGCATTCTAGACAGAATCTCACATGATTTTACACTCTCTGCCAACAGAAATCTGATGACTCCTCTTTGTTCCAAGCATGAGCTGTTTCCTAGCCTAGTAGTCATTTCAATTTATCGTCACACCTACAGTAATCTGAAAATAAACAAGTTTTGTTGTAAATAAGATGACAACTCCATTCATAATCATCACATAAAATTTCAGTTGCATAACTCCAAGAACACCAAAGTAATTGAGAAAGTCTCATTACTTATTGACTGACCCTCGTATTATACTTCTTCATTACTGCTATAGTGCTTTGACAAATTAGGCAAACTACATCTTGATTGTGCTGAACAACAAAGTATTTTAGACACCCCTCATCATTGAACTTCCGCCTTTCATTATCAACTTTCCTTTCCTTGCTGGTAGACATTTTAACTTTGCTAAGAGTATTTTACAATGCTAGAAGAACAAGGAAGTATTTTACAATGCACTGTGACGCAACAACAGGGGTCATCACTCGTCACAGAAGAGTAAACGAAATTTAATCATAGTATGGACGTAAAACAAAATCAAAAATACCAGTGTTTGCTTTACAAATCAGAAATAAATAGGTACCGCAGGCTGTATGTTGCACATCACTGCTCTAGGATGACCAGATTTGGGGTCATCACAAACATTTCCGGTATTTTGATGCTTTTTCACAGTCATCCGTACTGTTTTCTCATCACATTTCAATCTGCAGCCGATTTCACAATTGGATAAACTAGAAAGGTGCAGATTCATGAGCTCATGCAATCACTAACAGAAAGTCGAGGCATTTGGACTAAAAAATTACGTTGTATAACTTGGAACAACAAAAATAACGATTAGAGATGCCTTGTTGTCTAAAATTTTGATATTTTAAGTGGATTTTAAGCTCATTTGTTGCCTGCAAACTTTTTTTGCCTTCTTGATTTAAAGTTAATTTTATAAATTGATGTGAACACAAGGATAAATTAATTAAAATTCAAATGTAAACAGGTAAAATTATAGAGGAATAAAAGGCAATTAAAATGAGGTATAGGTTGTTTAAACAGTTACATTCAATTTAAATTAAATTTGTTGTTTTTTAAAAAATGACAAGTGCGGACTTTCTTTTTGGCACCACTGTAATCACATGTAGGAAGCCATTTAGTTTAAAATTATGTTTTAACATCAAATTATGAGGCTTTTAAAATATTTTCATTGCAAATTTTTTAAGATTGAGAATATTTAAATTTTAACTTTAAGCATTTGTGTTTACCAGCTCACCTTGCAAGCCAGTTGTCAAAGCTCCAATTTAAAAATTGCTAAGCCCACAAAAAAAAGATGCAATCAAATATCCATCACTGTTTATCAATCAAAATTCCATAGCAAAAAAGTAATATATTTTCAAGCAAGATCATTGGTTGTCTAAACACAAATTACTGATATTGCCTTACCTAAATATGTATTCTTCTTCTGTTTTATCTGGGACACTGATGTCTGTGTCTGAAGTATTTACGTGATCTAAAAGTATAAAAAAGCTGTAATGATTACAAGTAGATGGTAGGTTACTTGATTGACTTACCTAAAGAAACACAATCAATTGTCATTACATTTTGATCATTGTTTTCCTTAAAAGTGAAGTCCAGTACAACATAATCAAATTCACTGTATTCACATCAAATTGGACTAGGGATGATACCTAAAAATTATACAAAGGTCTAATACCAATTAAGTAAAAGCAAAAATTGATTGATTTTTTAAGTGCAAGCATGCTATTTGATTTGCAGTCATCTTTAATTACATTTTATTAAATCTAATTTAACACGAGTATGGCTACATACTTTGAACTATTTCAGTATCTTGTTTCGGTAGTGGACCTCCTCCCATTTTCTACCGTTCTGTCAAAACAAAAGCGCTGTCCAATTTTGCCCTGGCTTTTAAGTTTTTCCATACGCTCTGTAGGTTTTTAATTTCCCACTTTACATATGTTGACGATAAATTGAATTTATTGCACTACTCGCTCCACACTTTATTTTTTTCTGCTATACTTTTTCCATCTGATCATTATTTTCAATTATATCTTTATATTTATCTACCAAATTTAATAACAATTGTTTTTCAACTTCCAAAAAATTCTTTGATCTATTCATACTTTAGCAAACCTGGTAAGAAAGCAAAGAAGAATCTTATCAATCACTAGAGTTAGAGAAGATTGCAATGCAAATTTAGTAATTTCTTTGGTGACAAGTGCTGATGAAAGGAGAAAGACATTATGCACTGCCGGTTTTATAGCCACGTGTGTCATGGTCTAATAATTGTAAAATTAAGCATATTTTTAGAAATACAGTAAATGAGATATACAAGCAATTGATAAAACATTACCTTGAAAAAAAAATCTTAATCAAGGGAAAATATATACTGGGTTAAACACAGCCTTCAAAAACAGCTCAAGTAAGAGTGCGATGTTTGTATTATTAATTAAATCATCAAACTAAGCAACAAACTCCTATGTACAGGGTGTTTGGAAAGTCACTGTGCATTTACATGTTTTAATATAGAATACAGGAGGTAAATATGAATGACAGTTATAAATTACCGTATTTTCCCGTGTATAAGAGACCCTTGTGTATAAGAGACCCTTCAATTTTTAGGCAAAATTTTCAGGAAAAAAGTTTTTTAGTAATCAAAAGACTTACTCCCATGTATAAGAGACCCCCTATTTTTAAAGTGAAAATTATGAACAAAAAAGGGTCTCTTATACACGGGAAAATACGGTATGTTGAAAGTGCCCCCTTTAGCATCAATACAGGCTTGGACCCTTCTTATTTTGTTTCTAAACGCTGCTATCAGTTGCTTGCTTGAAATAGATTGAATGAATGCTGTTATTACTGCTTGCAAGTCATCCAGCATGTGTAGACAATCTTGATACACTGCAGATTTTGCTGCTTCTCATAGATAAAAGTCTGGTGTATTCAGATCTGGTAAATGTGGGGGCCACACATCTTTTGAAATATTGCGGTCTGCAAAGAATTCCTTTAATAAATCCATAGATCTGCCAGATGTGTGGGTAGTAGCACCATACTGTTGAAACCATGAGTAATTGATTTCATCACTTGTCATCTGACCAATGAAGGCATGAAGAATACTGAACAATAGTGCTCACTGTTTATTGTGTTCATAAAGAAAATAGGGTGAAAAATTTTACATCTGGAAATCGCAACCCACACACCAACCTTTTTATCATGTAGGGGTGTTTTGTGCAAACTGTGAAAATTATCAGATGACCACAATCTTGAATTTTGCAAATTACCTTGTAACATAACCTGAGAGTTTCATCCAACACATCACTTGTATTCTCTTCGATAAATTGATTAAACCATCTGCAATAGCATAATTGTTTCTCATGATCAGTGGTTTTCAGTTCTTGCACTGCCATTATTTTGTATGGGAAGAGTTTTATTGCCTTCTGACAGCCTTATGAGCAGTTGCAAGACCAATATCATGCTGCTGAGCTAATTTTTGTAATGATTTTGATGGACTCTGCAGCATACTGTCAGAAATGTTTAACAGTTTCTCCTCCAATAGCTTTGCTGGCCTTCCACAGCATTCAGCATCATACACTGATCCTGTTTCCCAAAACTTATCAACAAGGTTATGAACTGCATTGTGATGTGGAACAGGTTTATCTGGGAATTTTTCAGCAAACCGCTGTTGCACTACATCTGTGTATCTATCACCCTCTTGGAATACATGTTCGATGAGCCATACACATTCTTCAGTTGTTAAAACCATATTGGGGTTACAATATGAATAATAATGAATTAAAATCTGAAATATAAAAGAAAAAATTATTAGAAAAGTGCACAGTGACTTTCCAAACACCCTGTATAAGATCAAACTCATTTATTAACAAAAAGCAAGTCACTTTCAATGTCCAATCGCTCCTTTGCTGTCAACAAATGTCTAAACGACAGCTTCTTTCACCTTGCTTGTCAGAAATTTCTTTTTGATGCTAATCAAAGATAAACTTGACAGGCGCTGATTTGACATTGAAAACCTCAAATATGTTTGAATCTGTTTCAACTTTGAAAAAGATCGTTTGCAACTAGCAATTGAGTAGCCAATTGTAAGTAATAAATGATATGCAATGCACAAAGTTGGAAAAATATCCCAGCCAAGCTCAACTAATGAAGCAATAAAATCGATCACATTTTTTGGAAAAGCTCTGTTTCCACTTTGGAAAAGCATAAGGCAATCAACGATTTCTTTGTACAGGAAAGATGAGTTCACATCAGTCTCAAAATGGTTAGCAAAGTTCTGGCACTGTCGTTTCAAGATTTTCAAATGTTCCATCTTTTCAACAACAATTGAGTCCAGCTTTACTAAGAAGGAAAACTTGTCAGCAAGCCTATGAACGCGGCCTGAGCATTCTGAAAGTTTGGTCTTCAGTCTGTTTGCAATTTCATTCATTATTCTTTTCATTTCTTTAATTGCTGATAAACCATCATCTTTCACACTCTCTCCAGGCATGATTTTCCTTTGCCTGACTCTTGCCAGGGGTACATTCCACTTCTCACAGTATTCTGATACTGATCTGACTGCATTTTTAATAATATCTTCAGATTTCAGGTCAATAATTCTATTGAGTCCATCAAGATCATCACTTGCCTGAATTAAATCAATCTTGGGATCTTGTAAACGTTTTGTCACTTTGCACTGCTGACAAAATAGGGCACCAAAATTTTAAGGTCCCCAATTAAAAAACTGGCTCTGATTTTTTGTAGTAATGTTCTCTGAAAAAATTCTTTAAACTTTTCTGCAACTGCCTTAAAATAGCCAAACAACTCCCAGGTTAAAAACCACTGATGCAGGTTTTTCTGGTTTGAAGATTGCTTTGTCATGTTTAAGAATATGTATCATAGAATGGATATGATGGAATACTTGCATCTAAAAGTATTTACAGGGTCATCAGTATTTATTGTTACAACTTAAGGTTATATTTATGAAATTAAACAAAATATTGAATTTTTGCTAATGTACAGGGTGGGCCAAAAGTCACATCGGGCTTTTAACCTTTAAGATCTTTTTTATTGTTGTAGTTATAATTATGAAATTTCAACACAATATAAACAAAAGTCAAGAAATTTATTTGGGTAACTTTAACAAAAGAACAAAATAAAAATTATTTATGAAAAATAACATCTTTTAAATGTCGACCATTCTCATTCTGGCACATTATAGCCCTTTCCAATACAGATCCACTGACTGCTCGGAAAATTTCTGGATTACGGTTTAGATCCATGATTTCATTTCGAATATTGTCCTTCAGTTCTTGCAAGGTTCGCGGCTTGTTGGCAAAAACTTTATCTTTGAGATAACCCCACAAGAAAAAATCAGGGCTGGTTAGGTCTGGGGAACGTGATGGCCAGTTGACATTACCATTTCGAGAGATTATTCTGTCATCAAAGCATTCTGTCAGCAGGTGCATTGTTTCTTGTGCAGTATGAGCAGTTGCCCCATCCTGCTGAAACCATAAACCAGGCATATTTGCAATCTGTGGTCTTAGGAAGTCCCTAATCATTGCTATATAGCGTTCACCAGTTACAATGACAGGATTTCCATTATCATCCTCAAAGAAATAAGGCCCTATGATCTTATCAGCCATCATTGCACACCAAACTGTGCACTTTATTGGATGCAACTGTCTCATTTGAATTATTCTTGGATTCTCTGATCCCCAGAATCTGTAATTTTGAGTGTTAATAAAGCCATTCAAATGGAAATGAGCTTCATCAGACATCAGCAACTTTTGAATAAAATTTGGTTCATTTTGTGCCAACTCTTGAAGTCTAATTGCACATTGAAGCCTTGCTTCATAATCTGCTGGTTTCAGTTCTTGGACCATTTGCACCTTGTACGGAAAGAGTTTGAGGCTATGAAGAATTCTCCTTAAAGAACTTCGGGATATCCCAAGTCAGTTGAGATGTGGGAAGCTTTCAAGGAAATCAGCCTGTCTTCAAATTTTTCAGACAATAATTTTCGTGTTTCCACTGCAGTGTGAGGTGTTGCCCCATCTTGCTGAAACCATAATTTTTTCAAGTCAAAGCGACGACCACGAAGACAAGCAGTAAACTTTTTGATGACGTGGCGATAGTTTTCTTGATTAACCGTCACCGCATTCTCAGCATTGTCTTCAAACCAGTAAGGCCCGATGATTCCGTCAGAGCTAAGTGCACACCAAGCTGTGCACTTCCTGCTGTGGAGTGATTTGGTGGTAACAACGTTTGGAGGTTCAGTGCCCCAAATACGGCAGTTCCTACGGTTTACTGATCCATCCAGATGAAAATGTGCCTCATCTGAAAACCATATCTTGCCAACCCAATGTTCATCATTTTCCATCATTTCATTAAACCATGTGCACATTTGAAAACGTTGTTCTTTGTCCCTATCAGTCAAAGTTTGCTTTATTTCCAGTTTGTAAGGATATAAGTTGAGGTCTTGCTTCAATATTCTTTGAACGGTGGACTTTGTCAAGCCAAGTTCAGATGAACGCCTCCGTATTGATTTTTTTGGGCTACGCACAGTCGATTCACGTACAGTATCAATGTTTAATTCAGTGCAAGCAGACACTCTCCTTCCAGAATTTCCTTTATTTCTGTTGTGGCAGGTGCCATACACTTCAAACTTTTGAACAATTTTCTTGATTGACGTCACAGATGGAGCTTCTTTTACACCAAAATGCTTGCGATATTCCCTTTGGGTTTGGACCAGTGATTTAGTTTCCAAATAGAACTTTACTATTTTTGATCGCTGCTCAATTGTGAAAGGCATGATTAAGATAAAGGCTTCAAAATTTCAGGTATAAAACTCCTATTACCATAGAATAAAACCTGAAAAAATAAAAGAGTCAAATGCTCTAAAACAAAAGTAGTTAAAAATTAAAAAATAAACTTTTTTGTGGGACACCCTGTATTATCTGAAAAAAATTAATAATAACTATATTTAGCAAATTGACAGCATATTAAAAACCCGAAGTGACTTTTGGCCCACCCTGTATTATTGTAGAAAAAAGCAATAGAAAGCTAATACACAAAATATTATTTTATATGTCTGCCATCTGCATCAATAACTAGTTGAAGACGTTTAGGAAAAGCCTTACATGTGTTACGAATTACTTTCTGGGGGACTTTGGCCTACTCCTTCTGTAGTTTCACCTTCAAAGCTTCCAAACTTTGATGGCGAGTGTCTGAGATCTTGTTCTCAAGGTATGACCAGATACCAAAATCAAGAGGATTCAGATCGGTTTTTTTTAACACAACAAAAGTATCATCAATGTAACGTAACCAAATGCGAGGTGGGGAAGCAAAATCTTTTAGCATTTTATTCTCAATAGATTCCATAACTAAATTAACTACAATGACGGAGATAGGTGAACCCATCGCAACACCAAAAATTTGACGATAAAATTTCTTACGAAAACATAAATAAGTGTTGTTTAAACATAAATCTAAAGCATTCATAATTTCGTTGACATTTAATTTACATCTAAATTTTAATTCGCTATCACATTTCAAACAATCAAAAATAACTGATTTGGCTATATGTACAGGAATTTTAGTAAATAAAGACACAACATCGAAAGAAAGCATCAAATCCTCATCATTAATTTTAAAGTTAGATATTCTATCGATCAATTCGAATGAATTTTTTATTGATAAATTATTGGAATTTATTAAAGGTGTTAATATTTTCGCCATAAATTTAGAAAGATTATATAGAGGTGAATTAATAAAAGAAATGATCGGTCGAAGAGGCCAGTCTGGTTTATGAATCTTTGGTAATCCATAAATGCGTGTCGCAATAGCATCCGTACTTTGCAAATAAAAATATTCTTTTTGTGATAAACGATCAATTTTGTATAAGTCAAAAATAAATTTATTTAGTTTTCGTTCAATACTTTTCGTTAAATCATTTTTTATTAAAACATATGTATCTTTATCATTTAACAATTTAAAAATTTTTTCTTTGTATTTATCTTTATCAATAATAACTGTACAATTACATTTATCTGCTTTTGTAATCACAATATTTGTATCATTTCGTAAATTTTTTAATGCCTTTATTTCTTTAATAGATAAATTTGGAATACTCTTGTTTTTCTTGTTTAATATATCCACAACTTTGCTTCTTATTATAGAAGATGTATTATCAGATAAGTTCTTTATACCTTTTTCAATATTAACCAATATTTTAGTTTTTGGAATATAATCCTGTGAGACTGCAAAATTTAAACCTAATAATAACACTTTTCTTTCATCTTCTGATAAATTTTTATTAGAAAGGTTAACAACCCAATTATCTTTGTTTCTCATGTTACAATTGATCATTTTTTTTATTTGAAATTTTCATCTCGTCGTACTTCTGTTTAAAATCTTGCTTCAATTTTGCAATTTTCTCTTTATAATGCTTTATTAGTGTGTTATAGAGTTTATTAGCAGTAAACTCTACATGTTTTAAAATCGATTCAAAGTTAATTACGGAATTCTTTAGTAATTCTTCTCTAATGTTCTCCATAAACTGTAGACTTTTTCTTATCCAAAAGTGTGATTTATTAATGCGTAATTTAAGACAATTAAAACCAAATTTTTCCGCTAATTTTCTTCCTGCCCTAGTGTTTATAGGAGATTTTATCATTAAGCTTTTCGTTAAAATATTTTCTCTCAAACACGAATGATTAAAAAACAGATGCACCCTATGCCTTGCAATCCTTTTTCCTTGGGATATTAAGCTTCTAATCAACTTCAATACACCAGAACCATGGCAGTCTTTTTTTTTAAATACGGTGCGCGTTGTGTTTTGCTTTTACCTGAAGAAGTCCGCCCGATGCAACGGACAAAACGTCGTTGAGTTCTGCTTTAATAAATATTACGCCTTTTGTATTTGTTGAAGTTTTACTTGCCTGATTTTACCAGAAGAACAATGAATTTTAAAATAACAAATGATATCATTATTCAATCCAAATCAAGGTCATTGTATGGTTCATTTAAATTAAACAGCTACTTTACTGGTAATTAAAAAAGCTATTGTTTATGACACATACATTGAAGCAAAAAGAAATGTCTTTACCTAATCATATTCATTCTACACACAATGGACGAAACCATGTTGTTTTTTTAACTTTTACCATGGATACTCATGTGCATTTGCAGTCATTCTTGCATACATGTCACAAGTAATCTAATTTTAAAAAATGTAAAGAAATGCTACTATTTATTTCTTATTTGTTGTTTATTTGTGCATTGTTTCTTATTTGTGCACTATACCATTTCCAATTCAAAATGAGACTAAGCAAATTCAAAGTGGACTAAGCAAATTCAAAGTGAGACTAAGCAAATTCAAAGTGAGACTAAGCAAATTCAAAGTGAGACTAAGCAAATTCAAAGTGGACTAAGCAAATTCAAAGTGAGACTAAGCAAATTCAAAGTGGACTAAGCAAATTCAGAATGAGTCAAAAAATAAAATAAATATATAAGCGTTAATGTTTTTTAGAAACCCACATCTTCAAGATTGATTGCACCAATTACTTTGGACTGGATGCTTGCTATAGAACTATTACATAGTGCTGGTGTAACTAAGTCAACTGCAGATAACATTAATCTTTCCAGTACCCGTATTCTCTGTTCCTTTATTGTTACTTCCCTGTTTGTTGAACTTAAAATAGCATTGAGTTCGGAAGCGAGGTTATGTTTGACTTGGCTTTTCATGACAGACCAAATATTTTCGATTGGATTAAACATAGGGCTGTATGGGCCAAGTCTTAAAACCTTGCAATCAGCTAGATCTTCTTTCAACAATTCAGCTTCTATATTTGAATGGCATGGAGCATTATCAATTACAAGTACTATTGGTCCACCATGTTTCTCCATCGCTATTCTTAAACACGTTCTCATCCACACCAGAGCGTTTTCTTTCTTGAAAGAACCCCTTTTTAATTCGTAGTGAATTAAACCCAGATTGCTTATGGCACCAATACAATGAACATTCGCTCCCTTAGAACCTGCAGCGACTGTAGTGCATCTGCTCCCTTTTACAGACCTGCCTTCTGATCTTGATATGTGGATATTGAGATTAGTCTCATCCATAAACACAATGGGTATATTTTGACCCTGATAATTTAAAAGTTTTTCGACAAACTGCTTTCTTTTTGTTATCTGGGTGATTTGCCCTTTCTGGCTCAAACCGTACACTTTTCAAAGTATATACCATGCTATCCAGATGATTGGAAACGGTTTGAGCGCAGACATGGAGATCAAACTTTTCAGCTAGGGATGCCACGATTTCTCCCAATGTAATCCGGCAATTAGACTCAATCATTGAAACCATGTGCTCACGGTGAATATCTTTCACTTTTGAGTAACGCTTTCCACCTCTTTTATCCTCTATACCCTGTTCGCCTTGTTCCACCCACCTATAAGCGGTTGAACGCTTTATGTTCTCATCCGCTGCTGTACGCCTCCAATCTCCATCTGCAAGGTAAACTGCAACGATCTTTGCTCTCTTTCTCGCTCTCTCACTTTTATTCATCATTAGCCACGTTGTCAAATTTTAACATCAAAAATATTTGTAAATCCAACTGTTCTGATTGATAAAAAAAAAAAAAAGCTTTTGAATTTGCAGAGTTTAATTCCGATGGTTTAACTTTTCGGCGCCTGTAAAGAAGGTCTCGCCGATAATGCAGTCCTAGTTGTTTACTAAAGATGAACTTCTTAATCGTATTACTGGCTCAGCCCTAGAAACCAGTGACCTCAAAATACAGTTGAGCCACACCACAGCCCAGACTATTACAATGTATTCTTTATTACAAATACGAGGTTCAGTCAAAAAGTAATGAGCCCTGTTAACTTTAACCGCTTTAACCTTCATATTTTTTCTAGAAATTTACTGCTTTAAAGATAAATTGTAAAAAAAATTGTTTCAACGTGTCCACTTTTGGTATTGTGTTTTGGAAATGACGTCATCACTGGATGTCCGTCAGAAGCAGAGAGCTGTGATTGAATTTCTTGTTTCGGAAGGGGAGCCACCAAAACAAATTTTCGAAAGATTGGTAAATGTTTATGGAGATGCTTCATTAGCCTACAGCACTGTGAAAAAGTGGGTATCCAGGATTAAACACAAAGAAGATGATCCAAGTTTGAGTAGCCTCCAGGACAGACCAAGAAGTGGAAGACCATCTTCTGCAGTCAATCCTGGAAACAATGATAAGGTTGAGAAATTGATTAGAGATGATCGCAGAATCACTATTGATGACATTGCTGAACGTGTTGGAGTTAGCCATGGAAGTGCTGTGAATATTGTTAATGAGCTAGGCTTTGCAAAGGTTTGCGCCAGATGGGTTCCGAGGCAACTTTTGGATTTTCACAAGCAAGCCCGTTTTGAAGCTTGTTCGGAGCTTATTGAGTGTCACAGAAGTGACAAAACTTTTCTCAGCCATATAGTGACAGGAGATGAAACCTGGGTTCATCACTATGAACCTCTGTCGAAAAGATCATCCATGGAATGGCGTCACCCCACATCCCCAAGAGCCAAGAAATTCAAAAGTCAACGTTCAGCTGGAAAAATTATGGCGACTGTGTTTTGGGACATTGAAGGAGTGATATTGGTAGATTTTATGCCTAAAGGTACTACCATCAACTCAGATGCTTACATTGACACTTTACGCAAACTGAAAGCGAAACTGAGAAGAGTACGACCTCACCTGGACATGTCTAAGGTCTTGCTGCAACACGATAACGCCAAGCCCCATACCAGTCTCAAAACTCGTGAAGTGATTGCTTCTTTTGGATGGACGACGGTAACCCATCCCCCATACTCACCCGACCTGGCACCATCTGACTATCATCTTTTTGGACCATTGAAAGAAGGAGTTAGGGGGCAGTGATCAAGTGATCAAGAAGTGATCAAGAGTGATCAAGAAGTCAAGCACGCTGTAAGAAACTGGTTAAAAATGCAGCCTGCTGACTTTTACAAGGCTGGCATAGTGTCCCTTGTTCATCGATGGACAGTTGGAATTGAAAAGTGCGGAGATTACATTGAAAAGTAGAACTGAGATCTCCTATCCCTGGGCTTTCTTTTGATGTATGACTTTTGATTTTATTGCAACAAATATGGCCAGGAGAGACTTGGGCTCATTATTTTTTGACTGACCCTCGTAGTATACAATCCACTTCTTCAGCAATCACGTAAACAACCAGCGACTTACGTTCGAAAACTATGATTTAAGCCAATCTTACAGTACCAATTCCATTATTACGTAACATTCGATTTTCAAAATAAACGATGTGGGCGATTTTTTAAGAACGGAACACCAACCTTTATTTTTGTCTCATTTTAAATTTGCTTAGTCCCATTTTGAATTTGCTTAGTCTCATTTTGAATTTGCTTAGTCCACTTTAAATTTGCTTAGTCTCACTTTGAATTTGCTTAGTCTCACTTTGAATTTGCTTAGTCCACATTGAATTTGCTTGGTCTCACTTTGAATTTACTTAGTCTCATTTTGAATTGGAAATGGTATAGTATTGCAGCAGTAATGGCAAACATTTTCAATGGAATGTAAAAACAAACAAAAAAAGCCAGTTATGGATAATCGTATTATTGTAATTATGCCCTTTTTCTTGCAAAACACATCAAGTACCTGAAATTTCTAGAATTTTGTTGAAAACCATAATTGAAGTTTCTGAAGAGCTTGTGTAGAATTGTCAAAAACGATTTTTTGGAAACCATATTCTGCAGTTTTTAGTAATAGATCTGCAAACTGTAACATGCACGATTAGTATGCCAATAACCTTTCCTGAAATAAATGACAGTTGTACCTTCAAGCAAAAGATTCCACAGTTATTGCCATCAACTTGTATGGTATGGTCCAAAACTAGGGACCAAACAATGTTTTTATATGATCGTCTTGTACTTGCTGATCATGAAAATATTTTCTTAAATCATTCTTCTTTTGGCTTCTCCCTATTTGGGGTTGCCACAGCATGACAGTATTCTTCACTTCACTTGATTGACTTCGTCTCTTTTAACAGCACCAACCCTTTCCATGTCTTTTTTCAACATATCCATCCACCTTCTTGGCCTTTCTGTTTTCCTTCTGCCTGGCACCACCATCTTTATCATCCTTTTTCGCCACATAGTCTTCTCTCTTGTTTACGTGTCCATACCAGCATAGCCTTGCATTCTGAAGTTTGTCTCCCAGATTTGCAATTTTCGTGGTCCCTCCCACGTATTCATTTTTTATGTTGTCCTTTCTTGTCACTCCCAGTGCCCACTTTTCAACTCTTTTTTCTTCCATTTTTCATTTTTCCCTGAGCAACTTCTATTTTTCCCACCTGTCTTTTCGTCACTACCTATGTTTCCATTCCATAGAGCAGTGCTCTTCAACCTTTTTTTCTGTGGTATACCTTTTACAATTTTTCAAGAACTTCGTATACCCAGTAATGTGTAATTGTGCACATAAAACTTACAAGCAGAAAACTTACAAACAGAAAACTTAGAATTAGATCACATGATGTTAAGCACGCAAAAGTACAAAAAACGAAGTTTAATACTTTGTTTAATGGCTTGCTTGTTCTTGCATAGTTTCGGCAATTCGGAGGTAACGCGGTGTTATTTCTTTCTCAATCCCTCCTCGCATTAAAGAATCAATGTCAAGTATTGAGTTTCTTTTCTTTGACTTGATTTCAACAAGACTGGAAAACCCTTCTTCACATAAATAAGTTGTAGGCATCTGTACTAAGATATCAATGGCACTTTTTGCAAGATTTTTATATTCCAAAAATTCAAGAAGGTAAACCCAAAAGTCTGAGTAACCCATTTCTCGGAAAGCAATCTTTTGGTTTAAATCAGCGCGGAGCTCCAGTAATTCCTCATCCTCTGTTGGTTCTTCATTAAATGGCTGAATAATCCAAGAGTTTGCTTCCAGACGTTTGTCATTGGCTTCAGGAAAGTATGCACACAAATTATCACCAAGCAAGTTTAAGTGAGCAACGATAAGTGTCGACAGGTTGTCTTCCGTGGAAGCGTCCTCAAACTCCCATTCAGACTCTTTCATGTACTGGCTCAATAAAGGAAAGTCGTTGAAGTTCCTTGATGCAGCATGCTTTTTCCACAGTGGAATTTTCAATTTGAGCACATTGACTTTGCTACTTGATCGAAAAATGTCGCCTCCTTTCCCTTGAAGACTGAGGTTCACTTGATTTAAACGATCAAAAATCGATGCAAGGTAGGCCAATTTAGCAACCCAGTAGATGTTGCTAAACTTGGAAGCTCGTGGGTTTCCGCATTCATTGCAAAACGTCTCTATTTCTGCTCTAAGTTCAAATACACGGGAAAGAACTTTTCCTCGCGATAGCCATCGAACCTCTGAATGAAGAATAAGTTTTTTCGAAGAGGCATTCAATTCTTCGCAGAGTTTTGAAAAAATTCTCTGTTGTTTTGCACTTTTGCGAATAGAATTAACAATTTCTACAACTTCTCGTAGAACATCACTCAATTCGTTTTCTTGACCATTAACCTCGCTTGCATTCAACTTAAGTTTCTTTAAAGCTAATGCTTCGCAGTGGAGAATGCAATGTATTCCCACGCATTTTGGAGACACTTGTTTTATTCTCTTTACCACCCCTGTCTGCGAACCCTGCATAGCTGCAGCACCATCTGTGGTTACAGCTCTGCACTTTGACCAATCCAACCCCTCTCTTTCAAAAAAATCATTCATTTTCTGAAAAATCGCTTCAGCTGTTGCTTTTTCTCCCACTGGTTTACAGAATAGATAATGCTCAACTATTCTCTTAGCTTCTGCATCTGGAAACCTACAGAACACCATGAGCTGTGCCTCACTGGTTATGTCAGTGCTTTCATCTAACTGGATGCCGAAAGAGGGAGCTTTCAAGAGCTTGTTAATAAGTTGTTGCTTTAAATCTTCAGATAATATGGCACATTGTCGTCCAACTGTAGTGTCAGAAAGTGGTATTTGTTTAATTTTATCTACTGCCTTTTTTCCGCCGTGAATTAGCTCAGCTGCAATTTCTAAACACGGTAGCACTACACGCTCAAGTTCGGTGTACGGGCGTTTCGCTTTCATCATGTGATGTGACATTCGCAACGATGCCAATAGCATGTTCTTGTTCTGAGTTACCTGGTGTCCCATTTGCTTATCAAACAAATGGCTCTGTTTCTTCTGAGCATCTAGATATGACTGAAAGAATTTTGTACATTTGTTTTGGTGTTCTGGATGCTGTTTCGTTAGGTGACTTAAAAGCTTTGACTTAACGACATTAATATTGCCAAAACTGGTTGAACAAAAAAGACACTGGGCAGAAGAATAGAGATTTTCCTCTTCACCAATTGGGCGGCGAAATCCATAATTAATAAAGTCTTCATTCCATTTTCGGCGTTTAGAGATTATTTTCTGCCGTTTAGCAGGTTGAAGCTCAACTTCATTCGCGGAAGGCGAGGCTAGCGCTGTATCAGGGCCAGATTCTTTTCTGCTTTCATTACTAAAGTATTTAAGCAAAGACATTGCAACCTTTAAAAGCAAAAAGGATTTTATTTAGATTTTAGCTTATTGTTTCTACATGCCTCTTGTCTTAACCCTTTAAGGGACATAATTTTTTTACAACTTAAATTTATTCAAAAATCGTTTTTTATGTCTTGTTAGGTGTTCTTAGACACTATAAAAAAACAAAATTTTAATTTTTTTGTTTTTTTAACAAAATACACCATGGGTCATATATGACCCAGTGTCCCTCAACGGTAAATTTTTTTCGCTGCTCAATGCAAAATTATATATCAATGACTGAACTTTTAATAAAGGTTGTTAAAATGAATAAACATTGCAGGTAAAAAAGTTGATTTAACTAACCAGGCAATTAATAAGATTGCTTTTAAATCGAATTTTTATTAAAATTTTTATTTGATTATTTTATTAATTCTGTCTTGCAACGAACACTGGAATGAATACCTAATGTTTGCACACAAATTTCATATATTTCTATAGCAAACACTCAACCTTACAGATAGAAAAATATTTATTGTTTATATCCATGATATACAACAAAGCAATTCTGTGTGGTAGCCCATGAACAGTGATGGCTTTAGTATGAAGCGTATGTAGTGGCCGCAGCTGGGCCCTTTATAGTCAAAAAGTGGCCCAACTCCAAGCAAAACATTGTTGTATTTCTTCATAGCAGCATTATGATGGTGGGTTCACCTGCCTGCACTTTAACTTTAAAACAAAAGTCGGGATCACATACTCGAATTAAGGTGATTACCTTTTTTGAGACCACCTACGGTTTTGGAACAAAAATGGAGATTTTGCACTTAAATTGAATGAGACGATTATATTTTAGAGATCAACTATATCTTTAACACAAAACAAAAAAACTTGACACACTAAAAAGTGGCTCACTCATTCTTTTCTTGTACCAGGTCTTCCTTTTGTAAGCCTATCATAGTCCATGAATTCTTAAAAAACAAGTAAGCCTACCCCATTAGCAAATGCATACCAAAAATACCTCATTTCAACCACATCAGTAGTAAAAACATTCCCTTTTTTTTTCTTTAGTTTTTCTCATTTAAAGTCAATTCACTTGAAGTATCGTTTTTTTATAATTTCTGTTTAGCTTTATATTCTCAGGTTGATTTGCAGCTGGTTGAGGAGCTTCTGTTGTAACTTTAAGAACATTTGTATTTCTATTCTCTTTTAATAAATTCTTTATTTTTTTTAAATAGTACAAATCTTCATCATCAAGAATGAGTTTTTTCTCATCACCACTGCTATCAGTAAATAAAATATTTTAAATACATCAAGATAAAAAAGTTTTTTTCTACTGACCTGGTAAAACTAATTAGGCCTAAATTATCTTCATGATTTGTATCCAATTTTTTTAAAAGTGAAATAAGTGTATATTTACTAATTTTTATGACTCCAAAAAGAAAAAAACTGCTTTTTTACATCACAACCTGTGGGGCAAAATAATAGCACAATACTCCGAGTAAATATTCAGCAACACAAAATGTTTGGTTTTCGTTCATTATTTGCCGAGTTCAGTTGATTATCTTTTAAATCTAGGGAAATCCCCAAAGCCTACAAAGCTGGTAATGGCGCACTATAAATGAGAAACAAGTAATCAATACTTACAGCAATTATTCAAAAATGTTTTATCTAAGACATCAATTATACTTAGAAAATTAATGAAAAAATTTAGTGAAAGTATGCAAAGCATATAAGTTTCTTTGCATTACAGCAATATTTACATATTTTATAATCACCAATATTTACCTTTGAGGGACACTGGGTCATATACGACCCACAGTGGTTTTTGCTTTAGTTTTTAAAATCAAAAAGCTTGAATAAATCAATAATGATTTTAAATCATTAGCAAGAACCTAATCTTAAATACTAAAACTCAAGTTGTATAAAATACGAATATTTTACTTTGATTAAGTCAGCTAATTAAAGTCAAAAATTTTTTTCAATTTTGGTAGTCAAAAAGTTTACAAAATTACGGTAAAAAATATAAAAGTTTTCAATTTTTTTTTTTTTAAATTAAACTTGAATCTTTTAACAATCCAACCGTCAAAAAACAAACTTAATTTTTTGATCGGATTGTCTGTACCATAAAAAAATGTTCATGGGTCATATATGACCCAGTGTCCCTCAAAGGGTTAAAAGCAGTGCTGCTACGCCTAGTGAAATTTCACTAGATCTAGTGAAATTGACTCCGGCCTAGTGAAATTTATTTCCATTCTAGTGAAATTTTATTGTTTTACGAGCATAAATTTGCAGCATTTTGGCTTACTTTTGCAGCAAAAATTTGTAAAATATGTCGAAGAATTGCTGAAAAGTGCAATCTAGCCCAAGTGACAGCACTGCTGAAAAGTGACAAGTCGTGATAATGGAACAATGGTACATCTGATGAAAAGTTTATAAGCTTTGTCTTTGATGATATACCTGTGATGCTGCTCGTATACCCCTCGTATACCTCAGTCCAGCTGTATACCCCAAATTTGTTCTCGTATACACTTGGGTATACTGTATACCCGGTTGAATAGCACTGCCATAGAGCATGGCTGGTCGAACAACACTCTTGTACGTTTTACCCTTACCTTTGCTGATAACTTCCTGTCACACAGAACTCCAGACACCTTCCTCCAACTCATCCATCCTGCTTGGATCCTTTTTCTCACTTTTTTTTCACATCTTCCATCACTGCTAACTGTTGAACCCAGGTATTTGAAGTTTTTTGCTCTCTACCTCATCTACATTATCTACAACCCCAACCCTCAAATATTCAGCCTTGCTCCAGCTCACTTTCAGGCCTCTTCTCTCCAGTGATTTCTTCAAATTTCCAGATCCTCCTCAAGCTCTTTATGATTTTGCCTAGACAGCACTATGTCATCTGTAAGCAGCATATCCCATGGTGCATCCTTCTTGATGTCCTTTGTCAGCCTGTGTATGATCATGGCAAAAAGAAATGGGCTGAGTGCTGAGCCTTGGTGGAGTCCAACACCTACCTTGAATTCTTCCATCAACCCTGCTGCACTTCTCACAGTTGTTGTTGCTCCATCATACATATCCTTGATAATTATTTTGTAGCACTCTAATTTTTCAGCTAGCCATAGGCATTTCCACAGTTCCTCTCTGGGTACCCTGTCATATGCTTTCTCCAAGTCAATAAAGGCACAGTGCACTGCCTTCTGCCCTTCAGTCCACTTTTTCAACAGCATCCTTAGACACTTTCTTAACACTTTCAACGCGACTCCTTTTTGAGAAGTTATGTGTGCGTGGCGGCATTTTTTCTCTTTTTAAAGCGCGTCGCGATTAGCAAAAGAAAGGTTTCGCTATTGCTGAATATTTACAAAAAATTTGCAGATCTATTCTGCTTTATCATTCATCTTGTAGATGAGTTTACTTTTCATAAAACTTTTAACTAACTCTTCCAAAAATAGCCTGAAGTTTTTAATCACAGAAAAAAAACACTCAAATGAAAGGGTATGAAACGACGATTAGAATGAATACCTCATTTATTCAAAATAACCTCCTTTAACTCGAATCAGACGTCGGAGTCTGCTTGACACTTGAGAGCAAGTTGCACGCACAGTTTCTTCACATATTTCGTCCCAGGATTTGACAAGGGCACGTTTTAGCGAGTCCACGCTCTTATGAGTTATCGTGCATGCCTTCTGCTCCAAGATGGACCAGATTCCAAAGTCCATTGGTTTGAGATTCAGAGAAGAAGGAGGCCAAAGGTCCTTTGGCCAAAATCCTTTGAAATGCTCTTTGCAGAAGCTCTAAACCATTTTGGCACTGTGGGAGGCCGCTCCGTCTCTGTAGAGTCAGGCCACCATCTCCAATGGTGCTTTGGACCCAGGAAACCACTTGGTCCCTCAACAAGCCCAGGTAAACATGTTGGTTGATTTTCACCCCCTCTTCAATGAAGATTAAGGGTGTTTTCAGACCACTTGATGTGATGCCAGCCCAGACCATGACTGAGGCTGGTTTTTGGTGCCGAAAAGATATCCGATGTTCTTTGGGAATATCCTTGACATTTCTAGCCCAAACTCTATCATTCTGAGCATTATGGATGGCCTGGACGGTGAAGAGTTTCTCATTTGTCCACAGAACTGGTGGCTGCATGCAATCCTGCAGATGATGCAAAAGAAGTCTTGCTCTCTTTAGTCTTTTCTTGTGGGTAGGACCAGATAGGAGTTGTTGCTTGACCTTCTTGTAGGGATAACACTTAAGGTCTTTCTCAAGGACATTTTGGACTGTTGTATGGCTGATATTCATAGCCTTTGCAATCCCACCAGCACTTCTTTGAGGATTTCACCTGAGTTTCATCCTGATGGCGTTCACCAACTTTTTGGCCCTTACAGGTTGAGGAGGAGTGCTCCTTACTCTTGGTGAATAACTACCAGTCATTTTGAAGCGTTTAATGACCTACAGTGCCGGCAAAAAAAATCTTTACACTGACCACATATGAAACGATTTTACTATTTACGTCTTTTATTGCAGTCAATCAGTATTTTGTCATCTCGCCCTTTGAATTGATGACCATTTGGAGTCTTTTAGGCATCGAATCAGCAAGAGAGGCGAAGTAGGTGGAGTCCAGGGTTACCCAGAGTTTTTTTAGCTCCTGCTGCAGATCATTGATATTGTTTGGTTGTTTCTCTTGAATTTTATTTTTTAAGAAATTCCAGGTATTTTCAATCGGATTAAGGTCTGGAGAGTTTCCGGGCCACTCTAAAACTCTGATATTATTGTCTTCAAGAAATTTTGTTACAATTTTTGATCTGTGTGCCGGGGCACCATCTTGCATGAAATAATCACACTGATGAATCTTCCAAAATGTCAGAAGATGATCTTTCAAAACATCGATATAATTGCTTCCTCTCATTGTTGTGTTTTTAGGAAGGAAGTACAATCCTGCCCGGCCCAGATTTCCACTAAAAGCACCCCACACCATCACACTTCCAGGATGTTTAACGCTTTTAACCGTAAACTTTGGATCATACTGTGATGCGATACTTGGACGATGCACCATCTTTGAGACCCCCCTCACAAGTGTAAAAGTGCTTTCATCACTAAACATTACTTTTCTCCACTCTGTAGCTGTCCAATGATGATATTTCTTGCAGAAGTTAAACCTTTTCTTCTTCATTGCTGCAGTGAGCATGGGTTTCTTGGCAGCACGGCGACATGGTAGACCAAGATTCTTCTGCAGTCGATGGCGAATTGTCCTGGTTGAGACGTTGTGGAGAAGTTCGGGATGCTTGTTTTTCAATTCGACAGCGGTTATTGACGGATATGATGTCACTTCCCGCTTCAAAAGCTTATCTGTTCGTGGCGATGTCTTAGGTGCGCCAAAGCCACACTTCTTCGGTACCATCCCGGTTGGTAGTGAAGCCGCTGCCCTTTTCAATTGATAAATGGCCTCTCTTGAGACTCCAATATCTCTAGCAACAGCAATCACAGAATCTCCCTTTTTTAGCAAAGTCAAGGCACGAGCTTTCTCTTCCATTTGCAGCTTCTTGCGACCCATTTTACTATCTGAGATTAATTTTTAAACACCTCCAAACTTAAGAAAAATAAAAAATATTATCTGATTTGAGAGACCTTGTACTCACTAAGCAGCAAACCAACACGAGGCACACAGAGCAATGGCTGTGCTGTGAAGCATGGCCAGACAGTCACTTATGACGTAGGAATAAGCGCCTTTGTGACATAAGGCTTTTGGCGGTAACAGTATGTCAGGGACTGAAAGGGATTTTTCATGTAAAGTTTTTTTTGCCCTATAATGTAAAGATTTTTTTTGCCGGCACTGTAATATACCCCAGATCTGCTCACAGTTGGCTTCAAAATCTTGAAAATCTCGCTAGCGGTCTTTCCACTCTTATGAAGTACTCTGATTGCATCACTTTTGTCACTCATTATGACTTTAGACCAGGGGTCTTCAACCTTTTTTATGAAATCGCCCCTTTTCAAAAAATGTTGGTCCGAATCGCCCCCCATAAAAACGATTACTGTACTTTCATTTGAAAGTTTTCCCGAAATATATCTAAGAAGCTTTTAAAAGGAAAACACAAATAAAAGCAATGGCAATTTATTAAAATGCAACAGTTCATGAAACTAATGCGACCCTTGCGGCTGATGTTGCTCGGCAAGATTAGAAAAAGCTGGCATCAAGCTAGTCAGCTTCAGTCGAATTGAATCTCCCCCAGTCGCATTCATGTCGAGTCTATTGCGATATTTATTTCGCATGTAGAGCACTTCACTAAATCCTTGTTCAGCAATATATGTGGTTGGAAAGGCCAAAATAAAGAGCTCTACTTTCTCCCACAGTTGCGGAAATCGGTTTTTCCACTTAATCCAGAAGGCTGCCCATCCATGTGCCCTGAAGATTGCGCGCGCTTCTTCGTCACTTTGCAGGTCTATCAGCATTTCTTGCATGGTGGAATCGCAGTCATTGATGTTAGTGGCGAATGGTTCCACTAGCCACGGAAAAACTTCAAGGTCAAGCAGATCTTTAAAGCGAACCTTCATGTCTTCTATCACAGCTTTCAGGTGTTCAACGTAAACAAGCAAATGTTCGTCAGTGACACTATCAGACATTTTTGACAGACGAGAGAAGTGATCGAACTTTCTTCTGCTCAAACTTTGCTGGTAGAGCTCAAGTTTGTTGATTAGGCCACGTATTATAGTTTTGCTTTGAACCAAAGTAATCTTTTTACCTTGGAGTTTGTCCGTTGCTGTATTAATTTTTTCATAAAAATCAGCTAGATAACTGTTATCTTGATGGCAGGCAATTACATCTTTGGCAAGGTCAGAATCTTCACCAAGGAACTCCACCACGCTGTTTTTAAGTTTGCAATACCTTGCCAGAAATATGCCTTTCGACAGCCAACGATCTTCCGTATGGAGAAGGAGATGCTCGAACTCTTCATCGTTTACCTCGCATAGCTGTCGAAACAATCGGTCATTTTTAGGGTTGGCTTTTATCTTGTTAACTGCTTTGATAGCAACTCCCAAACATTCTTGCAGACGTGGAGAAAGACGCTTTGCTACCAAATGCTGACGGTGAAGCACACAGTGCACAGTAAATAGATTGGGTATTTTTTCTTTGAGTAATGAAGCAAACCCGCGATACCTGCCTACCATGGCTGGAGCTCCATCAGTAGCACATGCTATTATGTTGGTAAGGGGGATGGATTTGTTTCGCAAGTAGTCTGACAAAGTCTGAAATATTGTTAGACCTTTAGTGTCTGTTTCCGAACACTTGCAAAATAGAAGCTCCTCCATAATATTTCCATCAGTTATGTAACGGACGTAAACCATTAATAAAGCGTTATTGTCTGATGTGGTAGTTTCGTCTAATTGTAAGCTGAAAGAAGTGTTTCGTAAGATTTCACAGAGTTGATCTTCAATATTCGTACCCATTTCGTTAATTCGTCGGGTTACTGTGGTATCACTCAGTGGAACAGCTCGTAGTACAGGTGTGGGATCTTTCTCCATTACAGTAGAAATAATTTCTTTCACAGCAGGTGCTACCAAACTTTCCCCAACGTTGAATGGTAAACCCTTTTTTGCAATCAAAAAAGCAATCTTGTACGAGGCTATAAGTCCTTTGACATTTGGGCAAGCATTTTTAGCATAGGCCTTGTTTATAGAACTTTGAGCTTCACGCTCTTTCAATGCTTGAAAAAATTCAATAGATTTGTCTGCTTTATCAGGATGAAGCCTGGTTAGGTGATCTTTCAGCCTTGACGGTTTTATTGCCTCATTTGTAAGAATTTTCTTGCACAAGAGACACATTGGAAGTTGAATATTGGATGGGCATGGCACAAAGCCAAACCTGATATAATCCACAAGATATGTACGACACTTTTTTTTGGCATTAGAAGCCATTACTCTTTCAATACGATTAGTCGATTACCATATAAAATTTACTCTTAAAAAGAAACTGAAAGTAGCCTGCGGCACATAAAATAATATAATGACAATCCTAAATTTTTAGAAATTACGATCATTTTCTTGAAAGCCTACTGTTAAAAATTCTGTCCTTCCCTGGACTACTGAAAAAGATTGTATGAAAGCAAGTGCTATAGATCGCTATCTCTCTCTGAAGACAGAAACGTCACATGCGATGAGCAGAAAAAACTGCTCATCGCATGTGACACGTTAATTTATTAATTAATAATTATTTTACTTATTTTACATATTCTGGATTACTTATCACGCGTTACCTCGTCGCTCCTAGCCACGACCAAAGTAAGACACCGGTTTCAATTCTGGCCTTTATAGCGATGAGTCACATGAGGTCCCATGATTTTTGGTCATGTGTGCCTCGTGCGGTCTTGTGACCATCGCGCGATCCCATGACAGTGACGTAGCCAAATTTATAGGACGAATTAAGATTTGTCGTAGCGATTTCCGAAAGGCCAATCAAATTGCCAGTTCACGTAACAGTTGGTGTTTAGCGATGTGTAAAGTCTATGACTTATGATCACTTATGAAAAAAGTCTTGCTTGACTGCGCAGTCAAATAAAAATTTTGGCATATCTGGAAACTCGTGTCAACTACCATTTCATTCGTTGTTCGGTCATAACGTTTTTTTCACTTGCATAGGTGTACGTCATTGCATGTGTGTGCATGTGCAATTGTGCATACATGAGCATGAGGAGAACCCAAAACTGTTTGAAGAAGTGAAGAACAATAACAAAAGAAATAATGAAATCAGCGAGAACGTTTTCAACGTATCCATTTTTAGTTATCGTTTTATAACAATATTTGTAATTGTGAAATCGCCCCACAATTTTTCAAATTGTTTAAATCGCCCCTAATCGCCCCCGTTGAAGAACCCTGCTTTAGACAATTTCTTAAGTATAACAGCTATATATTGGCTTAAACTAGAGAAAAAATCCTGTCAGAATCTGTAATCAGAATTGAGTTAGAACCAAAATTAAGTTATGTTCAATTTTTTTTAATCTAAAAAAACTTGATAATAGTGAAACAAACAATTACCTGGTTTAAAGTGCAAGGTTATTTTAGCAGAATAACGTATGTGAACAGCTTTGAAATGCTTTTTGCTCATGTGTATGGCTTTATCCGAACACAATATACATTTTTTCACTCCTTCCTCAGCTAAGCTGTTTAAAAATTCAACCACCTCTTCTTTAAAAATGCAGCCATTAGTCACTTGCTTGATTGCGCACATTTTAAACTTAAGTTATAATTTTCAGAAGTACTGTATATATAATCTAAATTTGAAAACCTAAAAAAAATTTAAACAGGCCATCTTATTCTTTTCTAGGAAACAAACACCGAGTATAGAAAGAGCATTAGCATCAACTACAAATACATGTAATACAAAATATAGTTACTGGCAGTTGAAATAAGAGACGGTGATGTTGTGAACCTATGCTATTGCACAAAGCCTCAAAGAGCCTTGAGTGCAATGTTCGACCACGTATATCATTTATGATCTTCACTGTGCTGTTCGGAACGTCGTTTAATTCAGGAGACAGTTTTTTGGCAGATAAATTTTTTCAGTGAAGAACGCAGTGTGTAATTACCAGATCTTTGTTTGCAACTTCTCTAATTTTCGCAGTTACGCCTGAATGGCATTCAATCATGTTAGTAGCACCGTCAGTGCAAACCCCAACACATTTTTCCCAATCTAAACCTTGCTCTTGCACATAGTTATTAAGAGACCGATATATTTTTGAACTGGTCGTCCGTCCAGGTAGTTTAACTCTTTCAGGCTCAGATTTTTGATGAAAAAAAAAAAAAGCCATACATGCTCAAAAATTTATTATTGAAAACCTAATTTTTCTTGCACAAAGTACTACTTATGCTTGATAAAACTCATGTAATTAAAAATCTTGGTAAACACAATGGTTTTAGACCTTTTATTCAGGTGGTACAATTTTTTTACCACCAAACACATGTGTTAAAACACAAAAAAACATTTCCTTTCTGAAACAATCATTAAAACAAGTAATTATTCTTCACTAAAGTAGCTATTAACTTTACCAGATGGTAGCACATCTAGAATAAAGGACATAGATAAAAAACTTCATTAGTTTCCTACATGAACAGGTATAAGTAATTCACTATAGCTAGGCCTAACAGTCATGCAAGGCTTAATCAACTTCACTTATGATAGTCTTGAAAGTAGCTCTTTTGTTTTCCCAAACACAGAGGGACTTCACAGACACTGCATTCCCAATCAGTTCTAATTTGTTTTGCTTTTGTGCTGCACAAAGCACACCTTTTCGTTCCTCGCCGTAGTTGGTGTGCTGCTCACACTTTCTCACTTCTGGTGTATGGGGTTTATGTTTACTGACTTTGACAGAAGGGCCTGCTGACCCTGATGACTTCCTCTTTTTAGTATAGGTGGTTGCAACTAAACCATCCACAATCTCCAAACGAAAAGCCTTCATGCCCTTTCTATTAATTCTATAAATGCTGAAGGCAATTCCAAATGAAAAGCCTTCAGCATTTACAGTTGCAGCATCAAGAAAATAGAAAAAAATTCTGTGCCACCACTTATGGCTTTTTTTGTCAATTTCTACGTTTTCTTCATCTGGTCAAACTTGTCCACAAAATTCATATTAAAGTTATAATCTCTAACAGCTGTGGGCACTTGATTTTTATGGTTCGTCCACTTTTTTCTTTCTACTTCTTCAACAGTACATGGGTCATGATAGCTGGATACAACATGAACAACATGTTTATCCTTCCATTTCAGTGCTGCTATGCCCTCTTCACTTATGAACCAGTCATGTTCTCTTTTCATGCTCTGATCAGGTTTCAGTTGTGCTGGGAATTTCTTTCTATTTTTTCACACTGTACCGCATGGATCAAGATTTTGTTCTTTCAGGTCCTTCACTAAATCATAGCTAGCAAAATAATTATCAAAAAAATTTTTGTGAGAGCCACCTTGCAAATCATTTGATAGTTTTCTAACAACAAAACCTCCTAAATCTTTAGTTACTCCCTGTTCACTCTTACCAGAGTAAATATCGCCATTTAGGAAATAGCCTGATTTATCTGCCAATACCGATATTTTGTAGCCTTTGTCGGTTTCATTGGGTTGTATTGTTTGAAACTGCTGCACCCCTTGAATTTTATTATAGATTCTTATATAGATTCTTATATTATAGATTCCAGCTAGAAAACACTTCTTGAAGTTTCTAAGAATCATTTTAAGAAAGGCCCTAACGTTGTAGAGCCTGTCATAATCTGGTGAATTTCTGTTGGGCATCATGACATTCAGATGCAAATTAGACAAAATCCAATCAAATCTGTGTCTTGACATCAAGTTTGAAATGAATGTATCATTCAACTTGGGCTCACTGCTCCAATAATCTCTGTACCCTAGTGACTTTTTGATTCCCATTAGTAGATTTATTCCTAAGAAGGTCCTTATTTCATGATAAGTTGTGGGATTGTAGGGTTTTCCAGATGGTTGTGCATATAGGTTTGTCTAGAAAACAATATGGTCTATAATCTTCTTTGAAAAAAGTTGGTCAAATATTTTAAGTGGTGTTGGATCATCTACTTGTTTGAATTCATCTGGCACATCAAAAGATTTTGAAAATTCCAGAGATGCTTTCATTGAATTACTTTTCCATTTGGGAGCATCCACTTTTTTATTTGAATCACAATCATCTTCATTACTTTCTGGTCCTTCCGTATCAGAATCTGAAGATGATGACAGTTTCACAGCTGCATCTCCTGTTTTAGCGAAATCAGTATCTCCTGTATCACTGTCTTCTCCTTCTGATGCACTGGCTGAGGGAATGTCTTCCATTATAATTTGAAGAATTTTTTCATCCGTCAAGTTCCGCTGTGGACAAGGCATCCTGAAATAAAAACACAACTTATTAGAATATTTTAATAGCATAGTTTGTATCACTGTAAAATATTGTTCAGCTTCACTTTAGTTATTAATTTGAATTTCAATCACAATGATATGAAATAAATATTGATACTATTAATAATAACAATTTATGACCCAAGTGAACTAATTGTTTCAACTGGGCCTAAATGAGTGCGACTATGAGGTGGTAGTCGAAGAACGAGTCTTTCTACAATGAAGTCCAAAAAACACAAATATTAAATCTGGTCAAAAACGGTTAATTTCCATTAGTATATTAGGAGAACTCTTCATCAAAGACAATGCAATTGTAGTATTTCATGTTGAGCAATATTTGTTGGAAAGTTTTGTGATAAACCATTTTGTTCACAGTGTCTGACGGAAAATGGCTTTCGTTTTTTTTGCTACCAACTCAACACAGTTACCATAGACGCAGACAATATAGAAAATAGTCAAACAAGTGTCAAGCTGTTTGATGAAGTAACAGACAATGAAGTAAAAGGCTTGAACGATGAAGCATTGATTCTGTTAATAAACTTCAAAATGGTGCTGAACGAAACGACGCGTTATCAGTGAGCGACGATCAACTGGAAGAATAAAACGAGTCGTTATCTGTTCAAGAAGCCGATCCAGAAAGACCTGATCTTGAACTTTAAAAACCACTTCACAAACAAGAATTGTATAACATCGCTGCGCGTGGAATCGCGTACGAAAACAGTGCTGCAGGTTTTATATTTAATAAAACTTAACAACTTTAAAGTAATGCATTAAATACGACGTTCGGCAAAACTACTTTGCCATATTTGCTTAAAAAAACGCAGGAAGCTACAAAATGTTCTCCACGAAGTTTTTGAGCCAACATTTTGTGAAATGCCCGGATTAGTTACTAATCTTACTGCTGTTTTTTCAATACCAAGAAATAGCATGTTTTTTAATGCTTCTTTCCATCAATCATCAGTGCCATGGATTGGAAGTTTTTTGACAATTCAAAAAAATTATGGTAAACTCAAAATAATATCTGGGATGGCATGGTCAAAAGACTTGCTCAGGCGAAAAAGTACAGAAGACTTGCAAAAACTTTGGTACATACTATTAAAAGAAAGAAATAAGCTTAATACTTCGGAACTTTATTGTGTAAAATGTAAATGAAGAAGAACCAATGCCCCGACCATATCGTCTTAAAAAGGTTGCTGAATCAATGAGCAATCTCAGGGATGTAATCGAAGAACGGGAGCGAGGTGTCAATATGCTGACCCAAGGTACATCAGACAAAATAGGAGGAGAATGGAGAAAAGGTCACCTTGGCCAAGTTTACTTTTGTAAATACAAAGAGCATTTGTTGCCTAAACAATTGAATCGGGATCATCGTGCCGACCGACCTGCCGATACTGCTATGTTCAGCCCTAAACTTGAGGAATTGCATTTACGTAAAGAAGAAAGGGGAATGTTAAGAAACGTAAAGGGAACGTAAAGAAGAATGAATAGATTGCGGCCGCGTGCGAGTCTCACAGCAGCATCGGCGTGGACTTGGTTGCGATATGCGTAAACGACATACTGACGCATAACGTCAAGCCCTTGTTCTTTCTGAATTACTTCGCATGCGGTCGATTGTCGCAAGAAGTGGCGCAGGATGAGGTAAAAGGCGTCGCGGATGAATGCATCGGTGCTTGCTGTGCTTTGATTGGTGGAGAAATTGCCGAAATGGCGGGAATGTATAACGATTCGTCGTATGATATTGCCGGTTTCGCGCTCGGAGCGTATGAAAAGGGAAGAGATCGTTCGCTTTCCCGACTGGACGAGGTGATCGCGGGCGACGTCGGTGTCGCATCGACTGGTCTGCACAGCAATGGGTTCAGCCTGTTGAGGAAGATTGTGGAAAGTCTGGACTTTAAGCGATCGATCGCCGTTCGATTTGACGAGATCTCTCGGAAAACGTTTGCTGACTCCTACCGCAATTTATTGCAAACTATTACCGGTTGTTCGATCAAGAAAAGCTATCAAGTCAGTGGCGCACATAACTGGGGGCGGCTTGCTGGAAAATCTGCCTCGTGTTCTGCCAACTCATTTCGGAGCGAGGTTAGACGCCGAACGCTGGACCTGAGCTTTTGCATCGTTGTGTCTTCCGATTTTGCCGATGACTTTGTCGAACAGTGCCGCCGCCTGATCGATCTTGAAGTTTTTAAAGTTGGTCACATGGCAATCGGAGACGACAGCAAACCGATCGTCGTTGATGATGTGAAGCAAGCTCTGAAACGTTCTTACGTCAAGGGTTAAACTTGCAGTCGTTGATTAATTGTTCCATCCTCTCCGATTCTTCTTATGACATCGGACTCCTCATTTCGAACAAAGAAAACGCTTACGGCCTCGTTAAGGCTCGGAGACGGAGTTTACAGGTACTCAGCACCAAGTCCTTTCCCAATCGTGAATCGTTTGACGGTTCAATTCACGAAGAATTAATCAAAGACTTCGTGTGTCTCGCCGGCTTCGCGAGGCTTTTATTCGGATGGTTTGTTAAAAAGTGGCGAGGAAAAGTGATCAACATCCACCCAAGCTTGCTTCTTTTGCTTAAAGGATTGCATCCACATAAACAAGCACTTGATGCTGACGTTTGCGGGTTGGGATGCTCTGTGCATTTTGTTGTGAAAAGAAATGGACGCTGGCCCTTTAATTGAACAAAAGTCTGCCTCGGTCGACCCTGATGATTCGGTGAAGAGCTTGCTGGAACGAATTAAAGTCGTAGAGCATCAGTTATATCCACAGGTTTCCAATGAGACAATGGGGTTTATAAAAGCTTTACTAATTGTGTAAAATATTTATGATAATTATGACAATATAAGTGAGTATTGTGAAATGTTTTAATGGAGTACCAATAGCTCATTAGAAAGGAAGTTTATCAAAAATGTTTAAAACATTTATAATAAAGCGTTTCAAATGTAGAGGTGGAACATTAAACATCAAAACCTATTAAAGCTCATAAAAAACATTTATAACCTTTAAAAGTCCAGCGTGATGCTCAATATAATTATGATAAAA
Source organism: Diplosoma virens (assembly GCA_963680785.1). Classification (NCBI taxonomy): domain Eukaryota; kingdom Metazoa; phylum Chordata; class Ascidiacea; order Aplousobranchia; family Didemnidae; genus Diplosoma; species Diplosoma virens. The sequence continues at coordinate 28,084,970 of OY796883.1, forward strand.
AATCATATGAAGAAGTAGTATCTTCCCAAAAAAAGAGAGCTTTTTATGAATATCCTATACAAGCTGATCAACGATCAACTTGGAAGCATAAAAGATGGTATGATATATATTTCAACAAATGGATTAATATTAGACCTGATATTCCCAAAGAATTCACGGTCAATTGCAAAAAAAAATCGATCATTGATTTTTGATGCAGAAACGCCTTATGAGCTCTTCTATCTTCTTGATCAGTACTTAGGGAAGAAAATATGTAATCGATGCCTTGGACCATGAAACTCCTATTGCAAACATATCATATTATTATCAATATTTAACAAACACAAAATATTCATGGTTTGCCATATTCCGTTTCTATGTAAGTTGTGGATGAAAGTTTTTTTAGATAATTTTCGTTCTTTTGTTCATGACCTTCTTTTGGAACATAGTAAAGAAAGTAACTTTAAAGGAAGTGATCCTCTTAAGAAGTCATTTGTAATTAATACAACATGCATGAAAGCAATCATGAACTATTTGATTGCCACATCTCCTTCAAATAGTTCTCATTTTTCCCATAGCGAAGTTGACCACAATGTTGACAATTGTATGTTGAGGTAGAGGATTTTTAAAGTGGACGTTACCAGATGATCACCCTGTTACTTTTCAATGCCATGACCCTGTTTCTATGCAGATCAAAAGCTTGAATCAACTTCTGAAGTTTTCACCTAGACAAAACGGAAAGTTTTCAACCTCTGGGAAATTCCCTCGTTTTATACAACTCCTCATGTCTTCAAAATCTTATTGTTTCAGTATAAAAATACGATTACGCCAGGTTATAGGTTGTTCGCAGGAGATTGCTTTCAAAATTTTCTCTTAAAATTCTAAATTAAAAGTAAGTTTGTTTTTTTTAAATTATGTGAAAGCTTTAAAGATGAAAAGCTATTTTTCTTTTCTTGGTTTCTACTTCTTTTCAGCCACTTTTACCTGACTAGTTGTAAAATTAGCATGAGTCACTACTTGAGACGTTCTGCATCATTCTTCAACAATTATCTTTGCAATTATTTTCTTAGTGTATATATCAGTGAATAATCTGGTCATCTGCATAGAGTGAAACCTTAAGAGATGTAGGGAGAAACGTTGGAAGATCATTGATAAATAGAGAAAAGGACTGGTCCAAGAACTGAACCTTGGAGGACAAACACCTCTTCGAAGGCGGAAAGGACGACTATAGGAAATACAGATGCGAACTTTCAAACGGCGGTCTGAGAGATAGATCATATCCATCGACGTATTGGAGGTTCAACATTCACTCCATGCTGTTCCTCTGTCAAGGTGCGTTGACAACTTTGATCTTTGTCCACGCCAACTCGACCACGAGGGTATTGCAGATATTAGTAACTTGAGTAAAGTATCTGCTAGATGTGCTCTAGATTGAAAGAATTTTAGTGGTAGTAAAGGTTTAATCTTGCTTATTTTAATGCAAACAATTTATAATAATTAAACAAGTTTTTTGTGGTAAATTAGGGTATGACTATATGGCCTTGTATTTTTCAGGTTTTTTTCTGGTTTACTGGGACTTGATTAAAAGGATCCCTGTAAAATCCTGGTTTTTTTCCGGTAAACGTTTTATAAATTTTTTATCTTAGAAAAATGAACAAGTTTTTCTATGGTAAATCAGGAAATTAACATATGGCCTAGTGATTTCCCAGTTTTTTCTGGTTTACTGGGCTTGATCAAAATGATCCTGGTTTTTTCTGGTAAACGTTTTATAGATTTTTTTACCTTTAAAAACAAAACAAGTTTTTTTATGGTAAACCAGGGTATCAATAACTAGACTGGTATTTTCCCTGTTTTTTTCTGGTTTATTCGGATTTTGTTATTAAAATCCTGGTTTTTCACGGTTAAAACTGGTTTACCGGGATTTTTTTGTACGGCTGAGGTTCCTTTTATTTTAACTGTGATAGCTAAATAATCGGAGCTGGGATCGAGGGAGGAAAGGAGTTCTGTGTAGAGGGGGGAGTAGATTAGACCATTTTTGATGAGTATAAGGGCACCACTTTGCAGGTTTTCTGTAGAGTCGGTGGTTCCTCTCCTTGTCATAAACAGCCCTTTTTGTGAGTTTTATAGCCAGGGATGTGAAAAGTGGAGTCAGAAGAGAGTTGTGACTCTTGCACGAAGATGAGATCGTACTGATTTAGAAAAAGAAATTGTATAAGTTCAGTACGATGGGGATGAATCCCATTAGCATTCTACTGTTCGATTTGAAGAGGGAGAGGAAGGATGGAAAGAAGATTGTGTGAGAGGAGAGATTGTATGTTTGGGTTGAAGAGGGGCAGAGATGACGCTGAGGGAAGGTAAATAAAAGTTAGTTGGGAGTGATTAGAAAGGTGAGTGGGGTTATTCATAGTGGGGAGTTGTTTTGGGGAGGTTCGTTTTTGAAGATGAGGGTCTGGGTTGGGATGAATGTCATTGCTGATGAGTAGAAGCATAGAAGCAGCAGTGGGCAGGATAAGTAAAGAAGAGGTTTGGGTGGGAGAAGAGACTAAAGAAAGTTGTTGGGACAGTAAAAGAGGTGGGTGGGCAGTCATTTGGGTTTAAGAATGCTGTCCATATGTGACCATGCAGTGGACAGCAGGGAGAAAAAATGAGGAGAAAGGTTGTCCATGAAAGAATCGCCCGAGGATGAAACTCTTGGGGAATTGACAAGCCATTTCGACCCTCCCCTGGGCAGGGAAGGGGACTGCGCCATTACGATGAGGATGCTTGTTGTTGGTGCAGCTCTCCTGAAATCGCTTCTTTAGCCAGGCTAGACAACTATTTGATGTATGAAGAGCAGCCGCATGTTGCTGGAACCACTGTTCTTCATGACTTATCTTTTTGCGTTGTCCCAGTGATGCCCAAAATTTTGATAAAACTTCCACATAACACTCTGTATTCACCGTTTGTGGTCTCTCATTTTTGTCCTCAAATCAATAAGGGCCGATAATGCCATTTTTCGAGATTGCTACCCATGCTGTGCACTTTGTGGAGTGTAAAGGCCTTTGCATTACATCCTCCGGCGTGGTTGTGCCCCATAAACATTATTTTTACTGTTTACATGTCCTGAGAGCAGAAAGTGTGCTTCTTCAGAGAATCAAACATGGTCCAAGAAGTCAGGATTGGCTTTGATATTGTTGCAAAACCATTCACACATGGTTACACGTTTTTCCATGTCCACCTCAAGTTTTTGCTTTATTTGAATTTGGTAAGGATACAAATGAAGGTCTTCTTTGAGAGCATGCCTCAAAGACTCGAGAGATTCCCAGTAATTGACTGTGTCTTCCAAGTGATTTTTTAGGGCTCTGGCCGACCAAATCCTGTACAGCATCAATGTTTCTTTGCGTGGTAGCACTTACAAGCCGACCAGAATAAGTATCCCTCACACCATTTTAAGATTTTGCACAATCCCATACTCTAAACTTCTGAATCCAGTCAAAAATTTTTATGGAGCATGACGACACTGAAACTTTCTCTGAAAACTTTCTTGCAATACTTGTATGAATTATTAGCAAAATTGGCCTCCACGCAAAATGCCTTCTCTTTGGTTGACCAAGACATGGTAGGAAATAATATTGTTGCAATATTCCATACATTAAGTGTATTACTACAACGTGGAGAAAAATAGAGAAATAATTAAAAATTTTATTGAAATATTTGCGGCTTCTGTTTTTTTGGGTCACCCTGTATGATTATTATTGACAGTTTTTTTCGTTTGCATCAGGATCAGTTAATTTATCTTTTGTGCAAAATAGAATGCCTACCTTTCGTTCCTCCGGAATGTATGAAACTAAAGTGCTGTCTTTGCAGAAGTCAAAAGTGCTCAAATACTGTTTCTTTCCTTGAGCTGGAAGTTTTCTTTTATTCTTTTTCATGGTTACTACATATGCCAATGCTTTCTCTTTTAGTTCTTTCACTAGGTTTTGATCAGCAAACCAGTTATTGATGGTTATATTTCAACCAGACCCATACAATGGCTTGCATGTTCTTTTTACTACATCAGTGGGTTTGTTGCACTTGTACATGCCACTAAATGGCTTTGCATTAAAGACTATGTTTTTCACCACTTACTGTTTATTTATTTATTCGTATGAAAAAGTTATTGATTTTTTTTATGCATATCTTCTGACCGTCGTTTTGCTTTGAAGACTATGTTTGTTATCACTGCTTATAGTATATTTTTTTATTCGTATCATTTAGTGTAATATTACTTGTTTGTACCCGCAGGCCGCGCATGTGACCCGCAAAATAGTTTTTGATCAGATGCTCAATCGTCTTGAATTATTGCAGTGCCTTTAAATCAGTGGCTCTTAACATGTGGTGCACGAGCAGTGTTTCATTTCAGTAGAATCCAACACTTGGATTGAATTATATTAATATCAAGTGGTGTTATTGTAATAATACATTTTTTTGAGCTAAAACTTTTCATCTTTGTAAATTATGATTTAATACAGGTTGTTTAAAAAAAAAGTGACCCTGCAAAAAGGTTAAATATTTTTTCATGCAAAACAATATCTGAAGTTTCATTCCAAAACCTAAATAAAATTTTGGCTGGCGCTAATTACAGCACATGCTCAAGATGTCGGCCATCTCTGCGAGCATAGTTGCACTCGGCGTGAAAAATTGTCAATAACTTGGCTATTTTTCTCGTTTGGAATTTATCTTATTTTTTTAGTATCTCCATCTTTTTCTTCATCTTTATCCATTTTTAGTATTATTATCTTCATATCTTCAAAGCAGCAATGGTCTTGGGGTTATCTTTGTACATATTGTCTTTGAACAATCCTCATAAATAAAAATCTGGCAGACTCATGTCTGGACAATGATGAGCCCATTCATTGTGGGTTCTTTTGCTGATAATGCGTCCTGGAAAATGTTGATCTAGCCACTGTAAGTATACGTTTGGGGTATGGGGCATTGCACCATCTTGCTGGCCTCTCTTAGCCCCAACGTTTTGTTAAATTTTGAAAGGATAGCAATGTACCGTTGATTGTGACTGCTTTTTTTCATCTTCAAACCAATAAGATCCAATAATACCATGACAGCTGATGGCACACCAGGCTTGGAGTGTGCTTTCTGCTACTTCATTAGGGACTTCACTGCCCCAGAAAATATTTGAACAGAACACTGCAACAGAACATAGTTCTTAGAGGTTATTTACTTAAAAAAAAGTGAGCTTAGTCAGAAAACCGCATGTTTTCTGACTAGGCTCACTTGACATTTTCGTTTTCTTCCAGTTGATCTGCAAACCATCAGGACATTTGTCCCTGTTTTTCCTTGTCTTCATCTGTCAGTTTTTTGCTTGATTTGGATCTTATAGAAGCACAGGTTTAGATCTTTTTCGAGTATGGTTCTAAGTCAACTAATCTTGATCTCATCTCCTGCGCAATAACTTTTTTGGACTTCGCCCTACTGACTCGCTTACTTGGTCAATGTTCGCTTGGATTCGTACAGATTTTGACCTGCCTTGAATGAGTTGGTGTGTGTGCACTTTTTAAATTAAGAACTGTTTTATGTTCTCTAAATTTCTTCACCCACAAATAGTCGTTTTCAAGAGCTTTCAACAAAATGTGTTTCAAAGTTTCTCTGATTTTTCAAAAATGGACCATATCTGAATTTTTCTCAACTACATAAGTCTTTTCGTCAGTTGACCAAGTTATTATAATTCAACTGTTTTCTAAATCTTCCGTTTTTCAGCTGTATTTCCTAAAGAAATAAACAAAATTAGACCAGTATTAGAAAAATTGCCCGAATTTGTTTCGGTCTCGTTTTTTTTTTCCAAACACCCTGTACAATAATCAGACTTGTGGCGCAAAATTTTTGAAAGTTGCAAAAATGTTTGCACCGTATTTAGCTAATTTCAAAGCATAAATTTCATGTGGCCTGCGATGAGTAAAAAATTGGGCACTCCTGCTTTTTGCCATTGAGCATTTGTCTAAAGGTTTATAAATATGTAGGCGTTTGCATGCATTTTTGTTTCCTTGTTTCGCACAAATGACAAAAAATAAATTGTTGTCTATTAAAAAATTTTCTTTTGTATGGCATTTATTACATATCATTACATGCAACAAACAAACAAAGCGAGTTAGGTTAACAAAGTAGATGTTATTTGACAATTTTTAACGTTTCCTTGAGCAGTTTTTATTGACTATTTATAATAATGCTCCTACTTATTCTTGTAACTCTTCATCAGTAAAAATAGTTAGGCTACTACTTATGGGAAATAACATAATGACACGTAATGCATGTAGCTCTGAAGTATTTGACATAATGATCCAAAACTTTTTGCTTTATGTTCAATTGTGACAAATTAAATTTATTTCTCTCTTGTGATGTTATAAATGGATCACTATATAATTTTGCGTTTTACGAGTTTAAATTGTTTATGTCTGTTTAAACATTGATCTTGTAGTAAACTCTTCTTCGCAAACCGTTTTTTAGTGCATGCAAACGTGTTAATTTCGTAAGTGTAAATCAAAGTTTATGTTCTCACGGTTTTCGTCTTAGCTTTCTGAAGTAATTTGCCGAACTTGCCCGCTGGTTTTACAACCGTCGTTTTCCCAAGCTTTAGTTTTTTGTATTTTAATTTTCTCTGATTTCTAATTGTGAAATCTAGACCGTTATAGCTTAAATTGTGTACTGTTATTCGCCCGCTCATTTCTAGCAAACGCCAGTCAAAGCGGACAGAGAGTTGGACACTGAAGCAGACATTGGTTGTTGTCTCAAGTTGAAAAGTGTAGTTTTGTCTGTTCGAATATAAACTGAGACTCATTGCAATAAAAGAAGTTGAAATTTAACTTGTTTTTGAAGTAAAATTGAACTCGCTGCAATATGTTTGCATTAATTTATATTGCTTCATTGGATGAAGCATATTTTTGTCGAATACATTTTGTGAGCTTTCCCACATCAAAAAAACCTCTTTATCCGGTTAGCTTTTCTCCACCAATCTTTAATTCATAGTTTTTATTTGTCCAGCATTTCATTCATCCAAATTCTTTATTAAGATTGAAACTTCATATGCTGTTTCTAGACCGTGTTTGGTGAGAAGTGTTCTTGCCAAAGTCTCCGAAACCAAACAGCTTACGTTGTATAACTGCTAAAACAATCCTTGGAAAATTTCTGAGAATTTTTATTATTGGCACAGCATTTGCCAAGATAAAATACACAATTATTTTTAACAGAGTTAAGTTTGCTAATTTTATTGCTGATTGGCAATGCTGGTAACTTCAGTATTTGTCTTCAGTAATGGCTTTAGTACGGAGCGAACAGAGCGGCCGCCCTACCCTAAAAATCTTTAAAAAGTGTCCTCGCCTCTGCAAAATATTCCTTTTTTTCTTCATAATAGCACCATGGTAGTGGCCCCCCTATTTGCACCGTAAGGACGAAAGAAGGGATAAAGTAATCGATTGAAAATAAGAATCTCTATTTTGAACGAAAAAATTGTGGACATAAATTGAGAGTAATAAACTTTTTTAGAATTCCTACTTTAAAAAGAAGGGATAAAGTACTCGATTGAAAATAATAATTTATGAAATATAGGCGTTACTTACAAATATAAAAAAGTCGGTCGTGTGATTAGAGTGCCATGACTGTGATCAACATGGTCTAAATTCATATCTACTCGTGTTGTAGGTTTATTCTATTGTGTAAGACACTTTACGGCACTTTTTCTTGCTTGGTGGTCTTGGCAAGCAATTAATTTTTGAGACAAAAATCAAGAATTCATACTCGTGTGTTTGGTTCATTTTGTGTCTTTCGGAAAGACACTTCCCCCTACTGGCGTTCTTGGCAAGCAGCTTTCAGTCATATCTCTAAAAATAAAAAAATTTTTCAAGCGGACGGCAATATCTTGGCATGGCCGGAAGCAGGTCGGGGTAATTGTTTGCTCTATGTAGCGCCTCCGTCGCTTTTCAGCGAGTCAGGAGGATAAATAAAATAAAAAAACAATTTTTTCAGAATCCACAGGCTTATTCATAGTATCATTATAAGCTCTTAATAGTATATCTTTCAATTACCTTACATGAATTAAATTTTCAGCCCGTCCTCCCTATTTTAACATGTTAGTGAGTTCTACACGAAATAGAACATGGCTTAACCCATAACTGGTTATAGGCCTATACTATACCTTAAATTGTTCACTGGCTTACCGTACTTCGAAATAATGTTTTGTTTTGACGTTGCAAAAAAAAGTGATTAAAATAATTGTCTATTCTTTCGAGAACGTCATAATTAGAATTTTTGTGTTTTTTAAGCAAAGATTTTTTTCATTTGATTTAGGTTAAAAGAGATTTTTATCAAAAGATTTGTTTTTCCTTTTGATTTTTGAAGACGTTAAAAGGTTTAAATATCTTCCAATAAAAAGATAATTGTGATTTTTTATCGAAAATTTAAGATCAGGTATGCATCCTTATAAAAATTTTATATAGGCTATATTAACTTTTCTATGTTTGATCGTAATTTCAATTTTATAAATTTTTGAACGGTAGGCCTACATAAACCTATATATAAAGATAATGATGACCACGGAGAGCAGTATCTTGCATTTTAAAAAGCACACAGGGATAATCGCTTGACGGTTGCCCTCGTAAAAGTATACCCGTCGTATGACTCAGGAACATAAATATAATGAGGGTTATGTTGAATTAGGCAAGGATGAAACAAAAGTAAAATTTAGCACAAGAAGATTTAACCAAATTCTGCTTAAGTACTTATAGGCAGGAATTTATTATTTACCATCAACAATTCCGTTTACCCTTAATTCTATAAACAACTTCAACCGGAAATAGGGATAATCGGGAACCATTCGTGGTCCGATTCTTCATTTTATTCTTTTTCATTTTATCTCTATGTTTATCCTCCTGACTCAGGAAAGCAATGGAGGCGCTATACATAGGGAAAGCAATTACTCTGCCTGCTTTCAGAGATGCCAAGATATTATTGTCCGGTTGAAATTTCTTATTTTGGTTTTTTATTTTTTTGTAAAGATAAGACTAAACTTTAGAACTGCTTGCTAATACCACCAAGAAAGAGTCTTTCCCAAGGATACAATAAAATGTCGCGAGTAGATTTTTGGACGGAGATCATGTCGATCACATTCACGGCGCTCTAACAACTCCACCGCGCTGCGGGCAATGTGTTAAAAGTATTTGTGTCATCATATTTTTTTGACTATAATTGTAAGACGATTAATTTTTTCTGTTTAATAATTTTCAGGTAACCTGTAACTAGGTTTCTATAATCTGAATGTAAATATGGTGCCTCTTAGTATTTTTCTATTACTTTAAAAAAGGAAGTAAAATAGCCTACAAAGTTGATAGCATGCAACGCTAATTAAATTTAGAATTATGTGAGCAACAACGTTTCTCATTTTCATCTATGTAACGTAGTTCAGTTAGATTAATTCATAATAGCGGATAAACAGGACCATTAGACATGGTTTAAAGGTCCTTTGCCTAATCGTTAATAGATGCCGTCTACTTAAAACTCAAACAATGTATTATCAGTGACGGCTTTAATAGGGTGCGAACGGTGTGCCAGGACCGAGCCCCCCAGAGAAACATTAAAAAGTGGCCCCCCTACACAAGAAATTGCTCTATTTTTTCATAGTAGCACCAGGACGTTGATGTATGTCAAAAAGAAAAAATGTAAAAAAAATGGGGTATCCTAGGATGATGATCTATTTTTTTAATAATCGCTTTGTCTCACCCTGCTTTGGAACACTCAATGATGGCCCCCCCTAAATTGAAGACCTTTTTTTTAGTGATCACTTTCCTTTCATATACTAAAAATGGCTTCAGCTACCTTTTTTAGTGCACTAAATAGTGGCCCCCTTACGTTTCTTGCACCGGGCCACTCTTTTTGTAAGGCCATCACTGTGTATTATTAAAGTTTTCTGTCAATAAATTGTACACAAACATTGATTGATTTATATTATGGTTTTTCATTAATAGTCTATGGTACAGATTTTGTAGACTAGACCAAAAATTCCTACTTTAAAAAAAACAAGAAAAATATAGACTAACGTCACTAAGCTATACGTATATCATAATATGATTTGTTAACTGCAATTTTTTGTCATTATATGTATAAAACAATTAATCTGTATTTTTTATCCTAAATCACATAAAATAAAAGGTCAAAGGTCCTTTAGGTGTGGCCTATTGATCCTCAAGCTTTAGAACCCTTGGGGCAAAATTTTGTAATTTTTAAGACGTAATATTTTGTCCATGCTTTATCGAATCAAAAAGTTATATGCATATCTGAGTGAGTTAAAAGGTGCAGTTTTAATATGGGGTCTACAGCAATTTTCCTTTTAAATCAACGGCCTATAATCGAAAAAAACTAAATTTCGGCTCAATAATTCCTAATCTCCCCCAAAATGATCTAGGCTTAGATTGCATCATTCATACTTTATCAATCAGCTAATCCTTTTGTGCGTCTATCTCTCGCGCGAGAGCGTAGACTCGAATCCTAACACAGACAGTTGCAACTTGCTTAAGACACTAGATTAAAAAGTTTTGGTTTGGTATCTAAAAAATTTTTAAGAACAAAAATACCTGGAATGAGTAATAAAACACTATCTTGGCGGTTGCAAACATAGGTTTAGAGCAGCAGTTCTCAAAGGGGCCATATTGTCCCCCAAGGGTCATTTACGGGGAGGCCACATGTAGAAGCTTTTTTTTAATCTTCACTAGTCTAGTCTTTTGAAACAAAAATTAAGAAACTGGAGACATAGCCACGGTTGTTTAAGAGTCTCTAAAAAGGGGCCACGGACCACCAAAGTCTGAGAACCATTGATGTAGAGAAGGGGTAAGGAATGACCTTTGCATGACCAACGAACTTTTACGTGATGACTTTTTTTTACTGAACAAAGAACACCACAGTTTTGAGACAAATAAGAAAAGCATGAGGCTGATCCGAACCAAAAACCTTTTCTTTTGTAGAGAACAGTATGATTTTGGAATAAAAATTGGAAAATTTAAGACTACCTGTACTTTGAAGTGTACATTTTTTGGTGCCTTTAGTATGTGGCCTATCTTTTCGAAAGGTAGGCCACATATTAAACCGGCACCCTTTTTTTTAAATATCACTATCTTTTGAAGATGAAAAATTATATTGCTCCCCAAACTTTTGTACGGCAGGCACCAACTTTTAATCTTTGAAATTGGCTTGTAAGCCCAACAAGGTTTCCCACCCCTGATCTAGAGTAATTGCTCTAAGTTTACCCTTCCGACATTGTTCTGAAACTAAGAATAATGATAATTAATCAGTGATGGCCTTACAAAAAGGGGGGCCTGGTGCAAGAAAGTACGGGGCGGCCACTATTTAGTGTTTCAAGGCAAAACAATCTCTAAAAAAAAGTCATTGTCATAGGATGAGCCATTTTTCGTTTATGAAAACAAAATGGTCTCTAAAAAAAAGTTTTCAATTTACGAGGGCCCACTGTTGAGTGCTCCAAAGCAGTGTTATGTCTAAAAAAGTCGTCGTTTATCTAGAGGGCCACTTTTTGGTGTATCAAAACAATGTTATCTCTAAAAAAAGTTTTTCATTTTAGGACGGCCACTGTTAAGTCTTCCTAATTTGTGTGGTCTCTAAAAAATAGTCTTTGTTTTAGGAGGGGCCACTTTTCAGTGTCTCAAAACAAAGTTATCTCTAAAAAAAAAACTTTGTTTTAGACATGCCATCGACGTCCTGGTGCTACTATAAAGAAACAGAGCAATATCTTGTGTAGGGTGGGACACTTTTTTATGTATTATGGGGTGAGGCCCGGTGCGGCTGCACCCTTTGCAACCTATTAAAGCCACCACTGATGATAATTACAAATAAAAATTGTGTTTTTCAAATTAAACAACAAAACTCGAAGATATTTTAAAATTAAAAACACTGAATTTTTATATAGGCCTACTTTTTACTCAACATTAATTCATCAATGATAAAATTGCGTTCTTGATCAAATCATTATAGTAGTTGTGGGTTATTTAAAATCGTTCTAGATCGCAACCTTTTCCAAAACAAAACAACCAGGCTATTTCTAAATGGTTTAGGTCAAGGATGTCCAACCTGCGGCCCACTTCTTACTTGAATTTTTTTGTTATATTTTTATAACTGTATAGAATTTGATGTCACTGCTGTCATAGTAACATTTAATGAGGCATTGTAAATACATCAGTTGATTGCTGCGTCGAGTGACGTCCAATGAACTGATTGATCTATGAAATTTTTTGTGGACGGAGCTTGCCATAAAAACGCTTACTACAAGCATCATTTTCAGTATTCACATTGTTTTGCAATTACATTAATATTGATTGTGTTATTTTCAAACATTTTTTACAATACAGTGACAAAGGCACGGTGACCGCATAGAATTGACGTAGTGCGTGTAACAACGTATATCGTTTAGCCGCTGTTACCTATTTCGCAATCACTTTGTGAATAACAACTTCGAAACGTAACACCTTGATTGCAAATAAAATTAAATTGAATTATCATTAAATATCAAGTGATAGTTAGTTATAATAACTTTGAACCAATGCAGAGTTACTGGAATTAGATTACATTAGTAGCAGCGATGATGCTAGTGATAAAAATGGGAAACGTGTTAATTTATTAGGGGAGTGGAAAGAGGATCAGACATTTTTAGAGATTCTAGGTATGGGTAAGTGGTCCGTTGGAGTGGGACGCAGGCATCCAGTGACAAGGCGCAAGGCGTCATTCAGGATACTGTCTATAAAGCAGGTATGAACCTGCGACACCAAACTGGTGCGCAGTGCTCAGCTGTTGAATAGAACAGAGGTAGGTAACTGTGCGCTGTGTTTTAACATCAGCACCCCAACCTGAGCCTACAAGTTGCCTCAGTAGTGTGACGCGCAAAGATAGTTTGTTGCGCAATGACACTAGATGGAGACGGAACGTGAGCGATCTGTCGAGTTTTACCACAAGATAAGTAGGAGTTAGAAAAATGGTAAAAGTTGTAATCGCTGTTGTAAGCATTTAGCTCACGTTTGCCCACTCGGTTATATAAATAAAAGGCTGCCGTCTTAGCGTGACTGAGCTTGAGCTTCTAAGTCTGGAGGTACGCCAAAAGGGTATCATGTCTTAACTTCCAATTTCCAGAGAAGTTTCAATTTTCAGAGAAAAAGTCCCCTTAAAAGCCTTCCAATTTCCAGAAGCATGCAACAATGCTTAGATTATTTGGGTAGGTAAACTTTCTGGAAATCGTGGAGGGCAGGTTTTATATATAAAAGTTGAAAAGGAGGGCAGCCAAGAGCAATCCCTGAAAAACGCGGTTTTTCAGACGACGAAGCTTGCTTTGCTTGTTGTCACAGGTAGTAAGGGTGAAACTTTGGTTTCGGACAAGCTCCACGATCGTAAGGCCACTGTGCCAGACAGAGTAATATGTTGCCGTAAGGTTTAAAAATCAACAAAAAAATTCTCAATGTTTTCTGTTAAAAAAATAACTTAATTCACGATTGACTTTCCCCGTCGAAACCCAGCCGTGCTCTCTAAAGAGCAATGAATCGATAATTGGTTCGACGCGGGCGTAGATAAGCCTCTGGAGCAATGGTTTTCAACCTTTTCTGTACCGTGACCTATTTTTCATCCCAAGTTAACTTCAGAACCCACTTTGGTCAACAAAATTAAATTCCCATCCCAAAATCATAGTGTTCTCTAAAAAAAAAAAAAAAAGGTCTTCACTTGGAATTGCTATCAATTTTCCCTATTTTTGTCCCAAAATCATAGTGTTCTCTAAAAAAAAAAAAAAAGTCTAAAAAATGGGACGGATGGCAAGCCTAATTATACATATATATTATACATATTGCTTTCATTTTGATTTATGCTCCATGGCCCACTAAAAAAACCACTGTGGCCCACAGGTTGAAAACCAATGCTCTGGAGGATCTTTTAGGAGAAACAGAGCAGAGATATTGGTCGAAAATTTTTTAAGTTCTCTACGGGCTTTATCGGTGTTTAAAATTGCCACTACCAGGGGTCTTTTCCAGATCTTGGAAATTTTGTGTCGGCGCAAGCACGAAGAAAGAAAGTCACGTCACTAGGACTTTAAAGCAGCTACTGCAAGAATATTTCTAATACTAATTACATAGTGATTTCAATTGTTTAATTAATTTTAAATTTATGTTTTAATTTTTATCATTTGGTCATGGTACCAAATACCAAAAAGAGGAAATTTTATATACATTTACTTTTGCAGCCCGCCGAATATATTTGAATTAATAATTTGACGCATTTTGAAAAAAAGTTGGACATCCCTGGTTTAGGTTACGTATTTGTTCGTAGTCAAAATCTGTGAAATTTTTTAAAAGATTTTTATAAAAACTTATACATTCAACAAATTTTAGAGAAATTATGTCTGCTGCGGGAATTATACACACAACGGACAGAAAATTCAGGTAAAATTTTAAAGTGTTCTCATTCAAAATGTTTTAGACTTAAAATCTATTTCCAAAATTTATGGTGAAAAGTAATTGTAATAGGCCAAATTGATTTGTACTTTAGATTTTCATTGGGCAAAATGTACAAAAAACGCATGGTTAAACTATAAAGCAATTTAGCTTATATTTCTTCACAAAAAAATATTACTCTAGTGCAAATTTTTTTGTTATTGCTGGCCGCATTACAGAGTCAGTTTTTACTGACGATTGTCACAGATTTTAAATAAATTACTTTAGGCCTATTATGAAGTATTGAGTTGCATAGATGAGGATTTTCTACTTGTACCGAAAAATATGTAATAAAATAAAATGCCCCAATTAGTTTAAAAACAATTTTCAAAACATTTTATTAATGACTCCATCGATTTTGTTTTCTTGCCGACAAGCATACAAAATCAGTAGAAATTGGGTACGGTTCAGAGATTAATGTGCTTATTTTGAAGAAACTTGCTTATTTTATAAAGAAGAAAATCATCATAAAAGTAAGCACAAATCTTAAAATTAAGCACGAATTGGTAACCGTGCCTATACCAATTCAAAACTGGCTGAAGTACAAATCGATAATTCACATAACCGTTTTCAAGAGCAAATATAAATGGCCGAGTCCCAAATTTTTATCGTTTGTGATGCGCAGGGTATGGCAATAAGCGGGCGGGATAAAGATGACGCAAATTTGTGACCGACTGCTTGTAAAATGGTATATAAACTGATTTTAAGAATACATATAAATACAGTAAAATTTGGAGGAAGAATGGCTTCGTTTATGAGTAGGTCTATTAGCAGGCAAAAGTGAAAAAAGTTGAGTGAAGAATTTGAAAAGTTGTGTTCAATTAAACTCATTTTTGGTAATTTTTGTGTAAGCTACAGCAAAATTTAGGAAGAAAGCCTTGCCCTGAATTCGTGCCACTGGTCATTCTAAAAATATTTCTTTTGCGCAGTCTACAACCGCAAAAAATTGACAATTCCACATTAGAGCTGTCGAGAAATGACAACATTTAAAGGCCCGTTTCCACTACGAGCGTGGAAAAGAGCATTCTTTCTCTCTTTTATTGATCTTCGATTGAAGCGAGCGGTTAAAATTGAAGCGAGCGCAAAAAAAAAGCAATAAAACAAACAAAGAATGTTTTTTTCCACGCTCGTAGTGGAAACGGGCCTTAACGCTTTCGTGCCGTAAAATATTAATACCATCGTCAAAACAAGTCTTATTTTCAACTTGCACGGCTTGCTTTTTTTACTGCGGTTTTCCAGCTTCATGGGAAATCGACTCTCCCGTGCGCGATCTCAAAGTACAGTCGACTTACGAACCGTGGACAAGCACTTTGAAGACATCAAGAAATTTCAACATGAATATGAGCGACAAAAAGAATTTTACTCGACCGCTTCTGAATTCAGAAAATGCAAGTTTTATAGGATCTACCATTGTTACTTGATAATCAGCGATTGTATTGAAAACTTAAATTTATTAGAAACAAAAACTATTTTGAGTTGTAACTAAGAAATTCAAATTACTTTTTTTTGAAAATTTAGTCCATGTAAAAACGAATGTTTTAGTTTTGTTTCGAATTTTTTATATAAACAACGAAATTTCTGCTAATTTCATCAGTAAAGTATTGGTTTTTTTACTTTTTTCAGCGATGCTTGAACTAGTTGAGTCGACAAAGTTCTCCGCTTTCATTATAACTGTCATCTTACTCAACATCACGCTTCTTTTTTTGTCGACTTGGAGAACGATTGAAAGAAGAACCAACTACTATTTTACTTTTTTTGACGGAATGTTTTTAGGAATCTACTTTGCAGAAGCGGTTTTAAAAATTTATATTTACAGAGCAGAATACTTTAAAAGAGGCTGGGATCTTTTAGGTAAAAGTCAAAATTCGAAACAGTCATTGATGATAATAATTATTTTGTCGATTAGGAGCAAATTCAGTTACCGGGATAATCTGTATGACTTCATATCATGCAATTAGGCTTGTTTTTTGAAAATTTTTCCTCTTTTCGTGGTGTCTTTTTTAATTAAACTTTTTTAATATCTCTTTTAAAGTTTTTGGCCATTTTGATTTCTAATATTTGAAAAATTTCTTAAAAATGTTTGAATATAAAACCCATGAAAAAATAAATAGACAAATAAAGTTCTTTATAAAAATAGACCTATTTTGATCATACTTTTTTTGAAAAAAATTTTCGTTTATGCCAAGTAGGCTAGTCTAAGTACGATGTTAAATAAGCATACCATATTTCCGAAGGGGCAAATACATGTAGGGTTTACAAAAAAATTCGTTCCTAAAAAGTAATGTTTTTTAAAAAAATCTTCACTTTGAAGTAGTCGCGGATTTCATAATTTTTGTCCCCAAAAAGAAGTGTTCTCTAAAAAAAAAGTTTTCATTTCGAATAAATCTTGAATTTCATAATTTTTCGTCCCTAAAAAAAATGTTCTCCTGAACAAGGTCTTCAATTCAAATCTGTCTTGGATTTTATGATTGTCCCTAAAAAGTAGTGTTCTCTAAAACAAGGAGGTTTTCACTTCGAATCAGTCATAGATTTTTGGCGATATTTTAGGCAAACCGGCCGGGACAAAGCCCTGAAAATCGGGCTTATCCCGCCAAAACCGAGACGTATGATAAACTTAATACCAAAAAGTAGTGAAAAAATCACTCAACATGTGGAAATATTCAGCCATCAAGTCAATCAACTATCAAAAAAAAAATTTGCTTTGCTATCAGCTGAAAAAAACAAATGTCGTAATATTCGTAGCAATTTCTTTAAACTGGTTGTTTACATTTTCAGATCTCTTTATTGTGGTCATTAGTTTGACGGAAATTTTTGCGCCTTTACTGATCGGACAATCGGTCAGCGGAAGTGGAACAAATATATTTAAAGTTTTGCGAGTCCTTCGAGCTTTCCGCTCTTTACGTGTATTGCGAACCATTAAATTTCTGGAAAATATCCAGGTCATCTTGGTTACGTGTCTTTATTCCTTTAAATCTCTTGGAGCCATTATGATGTTGATGACTTTATTTTTAGGTAAAAATTATAAAATTTTAAAACTCACATCAGCAGATCTATTGTAAATAACTAAGCTTAATAAAGAACATCAAAATTGTATTAATAATGAAGAAACCTTAATAAAGAACCTCAGGGGCGTATTTTTAACATGATCCGAGCTAATAAAGCTAATTAACCGTACTACATAGAAAATTTTTAAAGTGATATTTGCCGTCGTTGGTCGGGGTTTGTTCGAAAGAGTCGACCAGCAGCATTTTGGAAATTTCGGCACCGCCACTTTTACGCTTATTCAACTATTGACTCTTGATGACTGGTTCGAAATCTTTACTGGAGTAACTGACCAACTTGGTGAGGAAAAAGTCAATATCTAACATGAGATACACTTTCTGGCAATAGATATTTTTGTTAACACGCTTAAATAAAAATTGCTGTTGGCTAAGAGTAAATTTTCTTGAAAAAAATATGACTAAAAAACATAAATTTTTGCTGCCTTTGTTGTTTGGTAAGTTTAAAAACGATATCAAAAGTTTCGATTCAATTGCTTGTATTTTTTAAAAATATTATCATATGATCAGCTACAATAAGCGTTTCTACATATTAAATTTCGTCTTGTTTGCCCCTTTTCTCCTGTCGACCATATTTGAGTCATTCTAGCTTAAGTAAGTAAGTAAAAGCTTATTTCCTGAAAAGGTTGGTTAGCCCAATATTTTTCAATAGACTTAAAAAATAACAAGTTTTTTGAAAAAATTTACAAACACTTTTTTTTTTCACATCAGGATATTTTGATGGAAAGATGTTTTTCTATTTGCTCTTTTACATTGTTATCGAGTACTTTGTATTTTTAAAGTAAGTGTTTTATTCTGTTTTATATATTTACAACAACTTTTTACAGAATTGCTCAAGGGCAATTCAAATTTATCCAAAAATTATAAATTGCTCTTTTTTTTCACTATGCGAAAGACATAAAAGCGTAATTTTGTAATCTTAAAGTGGTATTCTATCAGCCAATTTCCAAGAATACAATTTGGTAACAACAAAAAGTCCAACAACAGATCAAAATAAATAAATAAAAAAATGTATATATCCGAAAAAGCATTTTTTTCAATTTGTTACAAGTCTTGGGTACCTTGATGAAAGTAGGCCAATAGGTTTCGGAATCACAACAAAATTTTGAAAAATAAAAAGATTCAGTTATGATAGAGAAATCTAAAAACAGTGGATTATTTAATGAAAATAAATTACGTATAAATTCTTGTTTCAATGCGTTTAAATATATAGGCTATTTAAAAAAATATCGGCTTTAGATTCGATTTAATGTTTTTTATTGGAGTAGTAAACAAACTATTTTTTTCTGTTTCAAAATGGGTTATTATAAGGATTAACTGAAGCATAGCATAGGTTATTTCCAACAAGTTATTTTTCAGTTTGTTTATTGCTGTGTTGGTGGACAATTTTCAATTGACTTTACAAGTAAGATCTTATACATGTATATATAAATCTACTTAAGTACAACTTGGTCATTTTAACATAATTTAAAGAGAAATATAATATATAAATGTAATGAAGATTTGCTAAAAGTAAAATAAAGGTTTTGCATTATCAAAGAAAACTGATTTTTGCTGCAACTAACGTGAATTCAATTTGAAGGAAAAAATTTTTCGAAAAGGAGAAGAAAAAGAACAAGAAGATATGGAAAAAGAACTTGTATGGGACTTACGAAAACTTTAAGTTTTAATCTTGTATAAGTTAAAGTTTGTTTTTTTGTAAACTAAACGTTTTCTGGGTCCGATTGATTTCGGCTAGTAATCTTGTGAGCGCAAATCTTATTTAGGTTAAATTGATTTTATAAGTTCTGCTAAAAACTTCAGGGTATGCTCTATAAATTTGGAGCGGATGATGGTAGTTTGAGCCAAGATGAATCAATAGATGACTTGGAAAGAATTAAAAGGGAACTTTTTTCAAAAAGTAAGATAGTTTATTTTTTTAAAAGTTATTGGTGATTTTTTTCTGAATTGACTAAAAATTAATTGATAAAAAATAATTAAATGACTAAAAACGGTAAAGTTTATGATAATTTTGTTTTCATTATGTGGTTTGACAATTGACCGTATTATTTAAAGGTTTGTTTTAAAGTGAAGCTTTTTATCTAAATTCAAACCTTTCCTCTAAAACCAAAGCAAAAGTAAATTCTCATAACTTTCGAAACTTAAAATTCAACTCAGATGACGACTCAGAATCGGTGGAAATAACAGATGAATCGACTGACAACTTAGACCGTGATTTGTCAAGTCACTTTCCTGATGAGGAGAAAAGGTGAGATTGGTGCGACGTCAATATTTCTCGACCAATTCTGCTTTCAAACTTTTACTTGTGACCTGATTATAAAAAATCAGCTTAAAAAAGTACTGTACATTGATGACTGTTGCCATTGGCAAAAGCAAGAAAAAAAGCCTCATTTATTAAGGTACATGGCACAAAACTCCAAGTCTTTGATTGAATTTAGAACGCTTGGTTGTGGGTTCAAGCCGCGTTCAAGACGGTGATTGTGCGTCTATATAAAAGCTTGTTATTCTAATTTCCACTGATGAATGGCCTTACAAAACAATTTTAAATAGAGCCATCTTTACAAAAAAAAAAAAAATTTGTACAAAAAAATTTTTAATTATCTTTAAAATAAAATGTATTGATCATCATGTTAGAATAATATGCCTTTGAACAAATTTATGTATGGTAGTTTACATTTTAAATCGTTTCATTTAAAACGAGGTTTTTCCTGCTGCAGAAGTAAGATGGGATTACCTCTAGCTTGTTTTTTGTTACCTTCGTCAATATTTTACAAGCTAAAATAAGTATGTAAATTCTTGAAATATGTTAATATCTTATATTCTTCAAATATGTAAATTTATGTTTCGTTTTAAATATGATCTGCTGCCAAATGTCTTTTCAAAATATTTTTCTAAACGCAATTCAATTCATAACTATAACACCAGAAATACTTCTAAAAGTAATTATTTCTTACCAAGAAAGCAAAAGACAGTTAGTCTAAGAACACTACAATATAGAGGTGTTAAATATTGGAATGAATTACCAGATTTAATTAAATCATCATGCCACATCTATGCTTTTTCTAAACAATTTAAAAAATATTTAATTACAAGTTATAAATAATGCCCACAATAGTCTTGTTTGTATGGTAGTATAAAGATAAGCGTAATTGTGTATTATTATGTTTGTGTGCTTATTTGGATTTTATGTAAACCTATTATTGTGATTTATGTAAATATTGCTCAATTTATACTTACTCATTCTAATTCATGGATACACTTTTAGTCATTCAACCATTCAAAAAATTAAAATATAATTTGTAATCGTTTATTCTTTAATGCTTGATTGATAATAAACAGGGAGCATCTTGACCTGAAGACCTTAGGGTTTTTTGATGCTTCCTGGCCTGAATAGTTCTGTGTTGACGTCGATTGTGTGTTTATTTTCGGGCAAAACAATAAATTATGTTCCGTTCTGTTTTGTAAAAAAAAAATTTTTTCTAGAATCTTTCATTAATTGGCTGTAAAAACTTTTAATGCCCTAAATTTCCAAAACTTTCTTAATGTACTACCTAGCTGCACAAATGCTTTTTATAAACCGTATTGTAACCCAAAAAATTTGGATTTGTTAAAAAAAAAAAAATCAGATTCTTATCACATTCTTTCCTCATGATTCTCGCCGATTCACGCTACCATTTTCTTACCTTTGATTCAGGATTTAAAGATATATTGTAACAAACCAAGATTATTTTTGAGAAGAGTTCAAAAAGTTCATATGAAATTTTAAGCAATGCTTTCTCTTCCTTATTTCTGTATGATCCTGGTTGCTCCTTTCTCTATTACTTAATGTCTTCGTCATAAACGAATGGTGCAGTGGCGTGTGGTCAGGGCATGCAAGTCATGCTTTGCGTTACCAAGAAATTTGTGCGCTATGACCTTTTTTCTGAACGTAATAAAGAACACCGCTGATTTGGAGCGAAATTAGAGAAAGGTGAGGTGATTTGAGGCGAAGATCTTTTTTTTTTAGAGATCACTACAATTTTAGAACAAAAAGTCGAAAAGCTGGGACTCATTTCAAGTGAAGACCTTTTTTTTTAGAGAACACTTCAATTTTACGAAAAAAAGTGTAAAAACTGGAACTGAATTCATGTGATAAATTTTTTTTGGAGAACACCATAAATATAAAACAAAAATTAATCTATGTGTTAGAATCTCACACAGAGTTCTTTCTGCTACCCATTAACTACTCATAAAATACCCAATTGGATAACCAGTTTTTGGCACACCAGTTGCACGACCACTCTCAGAGGTCACAGTGCGCCACTGGAATGGTGTAAACCTCAGTTTAAGAATTGCCGTAAAGCCGCAACAGCCCAACAAAAAACGTCTAGATAGACTGAGCATCGAACTCGGACTTTTCCGATTGCAAGTAAGAGCGCTATCACACCCCGCTATTCCGCTGAAAAAATTTCCTAAACTTTCGGGCAATTTCGTGTAAATTTTGGGATTGTTTGAGGCGTAAGGTGGGAATTAGAGTAGCGATACCCTCCTAAAAATAGCTGATTATAATGTAGATCAGAATAGTGCAGTCGGAGCCATGGGATTGGCATGTTTTAGGCCGGAGTCGTGTCTTAGATTTGGTGAAGTCGAAATTGTATTGTTTTTGGCAACTTTACTTCAAGCTAAATTAGACCTCCAAGGTTAAACAGATGAAGTCGGGTTGTAAAATTTATAATAGGTTAAGAGTCGGAATCGGAGTGGCAAATAATTCCTTCTACTTTACGACTCTGTGGACATAGACGTAACATTTGTTTTATACGGGAGAAAGCCTGTGAAGCGAAGCAAGTGAAACGTTTTGATAGTCAGGAGAATATATACCAAACAAACACGTTTTTGCTTCCCTGATAGTTTTTTGTAATTTCTTAGAGAGCTTTGTACAGGAAACGCTAAAGAAACTGTTAAATCTTTGAGAGGAGGTGGCCAATTTTATGAAAGAGTTTGAAGTCACCCACACTCTACTTTAATGTCGATGATGATGCACATGTAAAAACTAAAAAAAAAAACGATTAAAAGATTAATCAAAAAGTTTTTTAATATTTTTACTCTAATGTTTTTCCCACATCTTTTTTAAACCTTCATACAACGTTTTGACTTTTTAAACGATGGCAAACTTGATGGAAACTCTTCAAGTAGCTTGAAATTTAGCGTCGAATGTGATTTAATAAGGCGTTTTTTTTTTTAGCATGTTAACGCTTCTAGAATGTTATTATCAAGTTCTTCCAGCATTAGAAAAAGAATCGTATATTCATAACAACGCAATTGCTTGCCACGATCGAATTATGGATTTCATTACGGACGTAAGTTGAAAGCTTTCTTAAGTCAGTTGTTTGCATGGGCAACTAGATTTGATGGTAAACCAATTAAGTTTTATTATCTAATTGGTAAAATATTATGAGGTGTGACCGAAAAAACAAAAAAAGGACTGGGGTCAAAATATTTTAATAGGGATAGAAGTTTTTAGATAAATGCAAATTGTTTTCTTTAAAATACGTACTCTCCCTACAAGAAAATGTATTTCTGCATTCAATCCTGCCACCCACGGAAGTACTCGGAAAATTCCTCTTTAATAAAGTCTTTTACCCCGCTACCGAGACCTTGATTTCTTTTGAAGATGAGAAATAATGCTAGAGTTGGAAATAGGCAGAGTTATTTTTGATCGAGAATCGCTTTACATGATCACGTTGTGTCAAGGTACATTTCTATGGTGGAGGAGTCATCACTTAACATTCCACCCTTGCTAAACGCGAGTTTATTATTCATACTGTCAATTGGCGATGATTCGGCACCAGCTGCTTCAATCTGAAGATGTTTTCCCGCGCTTTTGCAGTGGAAGGCCAGCCTGACCTGAAGCAATACCTCACTTCCTTATAGCCACTACCAAGATGTTCATTCCGCTCAAAAGCCCGTGTCCTCAACAACATATCTTCTGCTAAAAACTTTGTTAAACTTTCTCAGAAGTCCTATCAAAAATTTTTAGTCGATTTGTTATTCTATTGTTGAGTTACCAACAGTTCCATTACGACCAAGAACAAAATTCTGACTAGCATCACGTTACAAAGCTTGAAAATAAATAGAATAGCTTAACTCAAAAATATTAAAGCCCAATATAGGCTAAGAAATTGCGTTGCATGGTGCGAGTGGCTTGCTTATTAGCATTAAATTAAGAATGTAAGTACATACAGTCCAGTTTCTTTTCTTTGTCACACCTCGTATATGCATTTTGATAACTTAATATTTTCTTCAAATTTTGATTAATAAATTGTTAATTTGTATTTAATGCCATAGTAGCCTATTAAGTTTTTTTTTAGGCAACAACAGAATACAAATGAAGATTGTTTTTTTTGAACCAAGTTATTCACAATTGTCACTGTGATTTGTTTCAACATGAAAAGATAAAACAATTTTGGGATTTTTTCAGCATTAAATTTTTCTGCGAGTCGGAAGGCTAAGTAGTAGTAATAAAATATATTTCAAAGACTTCTAAGTGTTGATTTACAGATGATTTTGTAAGCCATACGCGTTTTCTGACTCTAATCAAGATGTCTTAAAATCTCATTATAAAATAGAATGGTGAGCAGTCAAGCGAATTGGTTAAATTCTAAATGGAGAAAACAATTTTTTTACAAATACTTGATACTTTGAACAGGGCCACATAAATCTTGAAAAATGGTGATGGCAAAGGATGGATGCCACCAAATCAAAAAGGGCTTTAACAATTTGCAACGCAATGTAGCTGTAGCTTTGTACATAAGCAAGGCGTTTGATACAGTGAACATACACAAACTCACACTAACAAACATTCCTAACCCCATAATCATCAAGTTCCTAGCAAACTACGTAAAAGAACGACAAGCATGCACTCAATACAACGACACACTCTCAAAACTTAAACAAATCAACAAAGGAGTACTACAAGGTGGAGTTCTGTGTCCAACATAATTTAACATTTACACCTCTGACATTCCACTCCCCCCAAAAGACGTACAAATTACAACATACGTTGATGACATAACAATCACTGTATCTCACACCAAATACCGTAAGGCCCAATAACTCATTTATCAATATTTTCAAAAAATCTATGAATGGCCACCATTAATAATCTTCATATAAACACAGACAAAACTACCATTACACTTTTTACACCAGACCCAGCCGAATAAATTAAACAATCAAACACTACCAACTTAAAACACCCTGAAATTCTTGACTCTTGACCCAAAACTGACATTTTCACATGTAAACGTCACCATCACTAAAGCAAAACAAACGCTTAGCATTCTAAAAGCACTCACTTCTACCAAATGAGGCAAACAAAAGGAACTAACTAATCGTCTCTATATTCAAAGCTATCACTCGCCCCATTTTAGAATATGCAAACACCATACGGAACCCTATTATATCAAACACCAACATCAAGAAACTGCAATCAATGTAAAACACAACTTTGCGAATTACTACTGGCTGCACACGAGATACAAAAACTCAACACATACACGACAAAACCAAGGTCTTCCCATTTCCAACTGCATGCCACTCAATTTCAACAATTGACTCAAACATGAACACAGCCTTTACATGATCTTAATGCATACTCAGATCCACTCAGAAACATGAAAGCTATACAATCTTTCATAACAATAAGCACACTAACATCATTATCTCAAATTTAAACATAACAACTGAGGAATGTAGAGGAAACCTCAAACACATTCACACTACCATCACCTCACATTACTTCAGTTTTAGAAAAAAACAACAAAGTTACTAACACCACATCCTATGACATTCATTTATCAGAACAAACATTACCCCACGTCATACGCGTACAAAACTGGCACAGCTCAGAGCCAACAAATCACCCCCTTGCAAAAGTACCTACATACAGTGAACCCTGAAACTTACATGCCACAATGCCTACTATGGTTGTCACATACACAAGACACTAATTACCACACAACATAGTCTATGGAAAAAGCCTTTAGAAGCAGCAGAGGTACCGTAATCAAAGAGTGGGAATCTAGATTGGCTTCTTTGAGGGATTAAGAGAGGGCCAATCCAAGATATCCTTAGAGGGGCAACAACAACACAACATGGAAATATTTTACTATTTAAATAGACCATTTTTAAATGAACGCAATACTACCCACACGAATACGACTTGACAAACTCGTTGCATTATCTACATTTTATTGAGTGCATGAGCCAATATCAAGGTCATTTGGCTAACAAACACCAAAACTCAATTTAACGGATAAAAGCAGATTATGTACAAGATTTGTTAGAAACGCATAGAAACAGAAGATAAATCGGTAGCATTCCAACATAGAGCAGGCACTGGTTCTGGTGGTCTCTCTCATAGCAGCACGTGATCAAACAACAAACCTGACTTTATTCTCCGAGTCTGTAGCCGCAAAAGCACTCTTTGATGGCGAAAGAAAATTACAATGGCTAAAAAACGTTTTGTAGTCCCTGTTTTATGGTGCACTACGTCGGTAGCGGAAGAGAACTCGTAAAACGCGATTGCCAAACAATCGATGGTTGATGGATGGGGATTCCAACCCGTTTATGATTGATTTAATTCTTCAATCACGGCTTCCTCAGGCTGCGTTGCAGTGATATCAGCAGTGGTGGTGAGCACCTGAAAAAATATAAGCATCTAATATTTGCTGTCAGCGTTGTGCGATGTGAGTGACGCCAAAGCTTGTGGCGGGGTAAAGTTAATATTAAAGGGCTCTGATGGGGGAGGACTTCGCTTCAAACATAAATTCAATTTTATGTCTTTAAAAATTAATTGAAAACTAAAAATTATCTTTGCTTTCAATCAAACTCCAGAGGCACTTTTTTTTCTTCGCAGCTGGAGCAAAGAAATGTGCTATAGGCACTAAAGTCCCCACCAGCTGTGGCTTGGGCAGGGGACGGTAGGCATCCCTGGACGACACAAAATGCAATAAAAATCAAATCACTACACGCTGAGCAATCAGAGAAGCATTATACTTCTTGGTATGCGCAAACCATTGCCGAGTATAACCACGTGGTACCGCCCGCACTCGTGAATATTCTAATATATCACGTGATCGCGACTCACTTGGTCGGTCAACTCCGCGCCATCTTCAGTGCTCGTCATGTAAACATTTCCGTCCTCTCCCTGAAGAATTACAACGTAAGTATTGCAACATTCATTTCAATTTATAATTGGTTCAACTTAATAACGATCGAATTAAGTTTAAAAAGCTTGATGTAAACCTTAAAAGTTCTTAACTATCAAGAACATTTAGTTACAGATATAATGTGACAAAAAACCAACAGCTCAATTTATAAGCCACAATGTACAACGCTTAAACGCTAAGTTATTGGCAAGATTGATCAAAAACAATTTGATAGGAAACTTCAATATTATATCTTTTTCAAGCCTCCTCGTGTGAAAGCAAAGCAATTTTAATTTACTTTGAAAGCCTATTATTATCAATCGCGTCTCGCTTGAGTGGCGTCACGTGACAACACAACACCTTCACAGCGCTCACGTCCCCCAACGAACGAAGTGACGTCATCGATCGTTTCCAGCCTCACCTGTACGAACGTAGCACCAGCTTGGCCGATGAGGTAGCCGTCGTCCGTCTGTATCAGCGTGTAGCCCTCGGGAAGTTCGACGAACTGGCCGTCGCCGATCGCCACCAGCTGCTTGCCGTCCTCGGCCGAGACGATCGTGGCTGCTTCTTCCGTTTCGACCCCTTCTTGAGTGACCACTTCGCTCGCCACAGCGCCAGCGAGCTGCACGGTTTCGGTGGTGACCGGCTGATTGAGGACGGCTTTCACTATAAACAACGTCATTGTTTTTATAAGGTTCTCAAACCAACTCCTATGCGCTGTGTGATGCTGAATAAGCGCAAATGAAAATAACAAATTAATTGTTCGAGTTATTTTCACACAAGGAGAATAAGCTAAAAACAAGTTGCGAAATCTTGGTTCTAGGCAACCTCACAAAAATTTAACTAATCGTTTTCGGGCACAAACCAGTTGAAAATCTTTACTAAGCATTTTGCAATCACATAAATGGATTTTCCACTTGGGAAAAGGCAGAACTGTTTACCAACCTTCCGTGGTGACATCAGTTTTCGGCGTGGCCTGGAAATTAGTAGTGACTGGTGATTCGGAGGCGTTGACGTTCTGTTTCAACGACGGCTGGTATCTGCTGGCGGCCTGCAATCGAGCGTGTTCTTGCAGCGACAAGTTGCTCTGTTCACTCGCTTGGTCATTCACGAGGTAGCTGGGCTTTCGCACCTGATAACCTCGTTTGTACGAGCCCCTACGAAGCAGCAAAAACAAAATCAACGCGATTAAGCGATGCAGACGATAAGAGTTTGTTAATAGATTCGATATTAAGTCGATCGAAGCCCGTCAATTGACAAATTGCACGGGTGCGACAAGTTTCGTCAATAAAGCCCAACTTCGCGGTTGTTTTAGTTCAGTGTCCGGCATCGCGATCCGAGATACTTCTCATTTCTCGAAATGCCGATAAACGAACTAATCGTCAACATTAGCGAATTCAAAGCACAACAACGTTCAAAACCTTGGCCTTCCGACGCTGTACGAACGTTGGGCGGTGAGCGCGTTGACGTGCGCCTGTTGGCTGGAGATTGAGGTGGCGGTGGATGTGGAGTATTCAGATGAGCTTGCCTTTTTTCGGCCGAATGCTGAAACAAAACCGATTTTTATTCCCGACAGTAACACTGAAGAGTTGAAGCAGTAAACGAAACTAAAAAATTAGCAATACCAGTACGTGCTAAACGATAAACAACGAGGGATTAAAATGAAATGGAAGCTAGCTTTAATTGTTACTATAGTGGGGCAATTTCGATATTAGGCGACGTTTTTTCGGGATAAAAAAGCACTACTTACATTTATCGCTGATTTCGGGCAGTTTCAAGCGGTGAACCGGGGGCTCCATTTTGCAATTTATATGAAAAGAGTTGGCAGCGATCATGGGAGAAGTGGGCTTCTGGTAAATTCCACCGATGTGCGCATCAACACTGACGCTGCTGATAGCGAGAGAATCAGCTGCCTGTTTGAAACAAAAGTAGTTTTCGTCACATGACTTTGTTGTTTTGTCATGCTTATTTACCGGCATGTTATATACTATTAACGGTAGTTCAAATTGAAGTCAAAGTAGAACAATTTCTTTTGATTGATTTAAATCATTTATCTCGAACATTTTCGCTTGATTTATACCAAATAATAAAAACCAAAACAAAAATTTTAACGATATGTGATGGGGGATTACCGGATCCGTCCCGTAAACGAGAGCGCGAAGGGACCCGCTTCAATATTACGAACAGTGAATGTTGACAGCGGCTAGTTGACTAACCAGAGTACAAACGATTTCAGTTCAAAGCATATCTTACAACTTTATTGTAAACCGGCATCAGAATGACTTTTTCCATTCTCCGATCGCCACCGACTTTATTGGCGCGTTTTAACAACGTCGAATAACGGATCGATTCTTTAGCCATGCAGACGTAAAAGTCTTCGAGTTGCCGATAGAGCGACGTGAAGCTCACTTTCTTGTTGCTCATCTGTCCGGCCTAAGCGAAAAACGGAATTATTAAGAAAAGCAAAGAACAGTCGCTTACGTAGCACTGTCGCAACTTGCAAAAGCGGCAAACCCTTGGCTGCGTGTTAGATTCGACCGGGATGAGAATCGAACCCTGATTTGCTGCATTTTGATCGGGAACGATGTTACCGGTACCAAACGGGCGGAAAATACTATTTTATAGAATGTGAGCTGATGTACCCATTCAGGCAAACTAGATGACGGAATTGTAAGTAAAAAAATTTCGCAAATTACTCAAGATTTACAGACAAGACGCAAACAAGTTTTACCAAACGGCAAAAGCAAACGGTAAAGTCGAAAAAAATACTTTGTGAATAAAAAAGTCTCCAATAGAAATGGCGTCGAGGGCTTTTGGCAAGGCGACGCTGCGAATCTCATCGATCGAGCATTGCTGCAGAAGCTTTCGAAGTCGATATTTGTTGTCGACGTTTTCTTCCTCTTCAACCTTAGTGTGATGACGTAGGTCAGTTAACTGTTTCAACTTAAGGCACACGTTTGTACCAGTCATAGAGCTCCGTTTGAAACCACAATGAGGCAACATCAAGTCAAGTGAGCAATACTGCAAGGACACGGCGTGAAAAATTGACGCCGTTTTGCTTGAATCAAGTATCAACTAATTGCGGTATGTGAGTATTTAAAGTAATCATATGTTTACAAGAACACTAGTGATTAAAAAATAGTTTGCAAAACGCTTTGTAATCTAATTTAACTGAAATGATCAGCTAATTGGTGGCTTGCAATTATGAGTGATACAGTAATGAAATAATAAACCTGCCAAGCACAGCACTCAATAATGATAAACTTGACAAGAACTCACGTCATCTTTAACAGGAGATTCATCGGTATCTCCAGTTTCTGATTGAACATTTGAGGTGGTAGATGGCTCATTGTCTTTCGAGAGTTTACGAGCCAAGATATCCGAAGGACTTTCGGAGCTGGTCGCATCCAACGCTATTGATTTAGCTGCGGGCGCCGCCGAAACCTCCTTTGTGTCTTCAAGAGCGTCACATTTTGTAACTTCTTTTTCGCTCTGGTCACCTGACCCAGCCACTTTATCGTCTGATGTGGTTTCGGTTTCTGATAATTCGGTGACGTCCGCTGTTTTGGTCGAAGGTTCAAGGTCTTGAAGAATGGAAGGGTCGACTTTGTTTTCGGTTATTTCTTGCGATAGTTCATCATTCGGTTTTGAAGTTTCGTCTTGGCTGGTTTTCTCTTCTGTTTCGTTTACTTGTTCTGGAGTTATATCCATGGCGTTTTCTGCTGGCATTTCCTTCGTTTCAGATTGTTCTGCCGTAGCTGTGTCCGTGACAGCTTCATCAGATTTCTCTTCAACTATTAACTTTTCTTGCGAAATTGTGTCCATGACAGCTTCATCAGATTTCTCTTCAACTGTTGATTTTTCTTCCGTAGCTGTGTCCATGACAGCTCCATCAGATTTCTCTTCAACTATTGATTTTTCTTGCGGAATTGTGTCCATGACAGCTTCATCAGATTTCTCTTCAACTGTTGATTTTTCTTGCGGAGTTGTGTCCATTGCATCTGGAACTGATTCGTCTTTTGTTTCCTCAATTTCGTCGGTTTGTTCTTTGTAAGTGGCGGGCGTTATCTGTTCGATGTCATTTTCGACAATTTCTTTTTTTACTTCACGCAAAGCTATTTCGTTTGCAAAAAGTTTTTTATCGGCTATACGTTTATCCGCAGGTGATAACATGACCCTGGGTTCGGATCTCAGAGGCGACGAGTGCCTTAATAATTTTTTAATTTCTTCTTCATTCTTTACGCTGAAACTAGTGGACGACAAAAGTTCGGCTTGGTTTTTTCGCGGCCTGCCCCTCCCTTTCTTATCGAATTTACTTTCCGTTGACGATGTTTGATTAGTTTTGAGTTTTTTAGAAGCGGGAAGATCGTCGTCGTCATTAACGACCGCAACAGCTCGACGCTTGACCATCTTCGCGATTTCTAAAGTGTGCCTGTGACAACGCAAAGATTAAGTTATAGTTGATTTGAAAGAAGCAATTCGATCAGTTTGTGAAAGCCTGTGAAAAGACCAAACAAGCATTTTTATATTTAAAAAAACACGGCAAAAAGCGTAATAAAGAGACCTTAATGTCGCATAGGTGTTTAACAAAAATTAAGTTACTGCAAAATGCGCTTGAAGTCATAACTTTAATTTGAATCACCGCTTCACGCTGTTAATTTCTTGCTTAACCCCAAACGAATTAAAAAAAAAAATTCATGTGTCGTTGAAAGTGTACAACATATATATTTCATAACTCGTGCGTTTTTTTATGGAATAAACTCGCTCCGATTGGAACATGAAACTCCGATTATTTTTCACGTAATGCTATAATCACCGTGTTGGTTTTCTTTTTCTTCCCGATCGAGAAGTTGTTTCAAATAACGCCGCTGTAATGGCGGCTTCTTCAGCTTCTTCTTTAAGTAATTTCTGTTGCTCCTTGATCTTATTTGAATCAACAGAATCTTGCTTCGGTTTCGGTTTTTCGGGGGTTACAATTTTGGGTTTTTCGATCACTGGTTGGACTTCCGGTTCTGCTTTTTCTTTTTCTTTTACGTCGGGCTCCTCGCGTTTGATCGGGGTTTCTGGTTCTGGTTCTTTAATCGGAGGTGGTTCGGGTACCGATTCCTGAACGAATTAATTAAGTAAAGTTTAATTTAAGAAAGTAAGTAAAACAGTTTTGGTTCTAATTAAAGTACAGATTTAGAATTAACAATTGGGAATGTTGTAAGAAATAATAAAATTATTTGAAAAAAATCAATTAAGAAAAAAACAATCAGCAATTTAATCCCAGAACTCCGAAAGGGATCAATTGACCCTTTTTGCTCTGTTTTTTTTTTTATAAAATAAACAAAACATACATAACATAGCAGGTTGAGATTTTTTGACTTTTACTTATTTTGTTTTTACTTAGAGTCCAGGAAATTGTTTTCAAGCACTATTTAGGCTTAAGGTCTTGGAAAAAAATATTCTAGGGTTAAAACACCAATAAAATGAACGTGACGAAGGTTTTAGCTATATGTTAAATTTGTAACCAGTGCCCAGCCTATTAAATCTTTATTCGCTATTCATGTAAAAGACCAAAATTTTGAGGTATAATATGCAACTAAACGTTGTATATATCATCATATATAACCGGACATTGCATTTATGTAACTGAACATTTTATAATAATCTTTTAACAACCGTTTGGCGATTATAACCTTATTTGTCAGTGACGAATCGTTACCGAATTATATTCCTGATTTCTGTTGTTTCACTCATTTCATTAAACTATTGCAACACGAGACAGCAGCAAATTATTGGCAGCGTAGCTGAGTAAATAGAAGCAACGTTTTGATGGCAAACGCAATCGGGCACGGTCAAGGTTTAATTCGTCTCCACTACGAGCGTGTAATAGAGTTTTCTATGTTTCTTTTATTTTCTTTGTTGCTTTGTTTCTTTTATTAATGTTTTTGCTTCGCCTTGCGTTTATGCTCAAAACGACGTATAAATTAATAAAACAAACAAACAAAGCTCCGTTTCACGTTCGTAGTGGAAACGGGCCTTTAAAAATCTAAGAGAGCGTTAAGCGAACCAAAAAAACAATAAAAGAAACAAAGAGTACTCCATTCCACGCTCGTAGTGGAAACGAGTCTTTACTCTCATCATTCTGTTACGTTGCTAAGAAAATGCACTTTATGGCGCTTACTTTGCTTGTCAGTCTTAGCAAGCGGCTATAATTACAACTGTGTGAATATAGAAATAAATATAAAAAGCAAATGCAAAAACTTTCAACCTGACAGCAATATTTTGAGATCTCCGAAAACAGGTCTAAGTTTAAACGACGGTTGCTTCAAGTTGAAAGACTTCGACGTCGCTCTGGGAGTACAAGGATAAATACGATATTACAATGAACCATTTATTATTAACTGTGTGCGGTCTGCGGTGGCCTGATAATGAGCTACAAAAATAATTTAAATGACCCACAAAGTTTTTTGTCAAGTTTGTACAATATAATCTGTTATAGAAAAAAACATTGTAAGCAATTCTCAAGTTCTACGACTCGCAACAAACTATCAAATGCAGGTAATTAGATTGAGATGTATCATCGTCTTCATCGATGGTAGCAAGCAAAAAAAAAGCTAAACCCTGATTATTTTTCAATAACATCTTTGGATATGGATCAAAATCTTGGTAACCACTGAATCAGGGCATAATGCGAGTCATAAAGTAATTCTCTGTTAAAAACAGGACTGGGGTGTTGGTGTCGGCAAAATTTTTCCTCAATTATTTTTGAAAATTCTGATATATAATTAACTATTGATTAATCAATATTCTTTTTTTAGATAAATTAATATCTATAAGCAATAGCTTTCTATTAAGCCTGTATACCTAGTAAAAGGTGAAGTAGCCTGATGAGTCTTGTGGCAAGGATGAAATGGCATATTTAACTTCTACGCAGTGCCGGTGTCGGTGTTTTTGCCGACACCCCAGCTCTGGTCAAAAATTAAATTGAACCTTCCCTGATAAACGTGATGAAATATCATGCGTTAACGCGAGTCATAAAACACTAAATACACGAGAAATCAATTTCGAAAACCAGAATTAAACTTACCGGAGGTTGTTGGTCAAGAGTTTCTTTTTCTTCCCACTCTTTAACCAGTTCCTCCAGGCTGTGTTCAGGCGCAACGTCCTGCTTGGCAGTCAGCACGATGTTGTACTTCGGATTCAGTTCCATGTTGATCAAGATGTCGTGAGTTACTTGTTTTACATGAACTTTAATCTTGAAAAGAACAATGCTACTTACAAAACGCTTAGTAATATAATATGTTTGCGA
The DNA here is from genome assembly GCA_963680785.1 of Diplosoma virens. Taxonomy (NCBI): domain Eukaryota; kingdom Metazoa; phylum Chordata; class Ascidiacea; order Aplousobranchia; family Didemnidae; genus Diplosoma; species Diplosoma virens. Next base: position 28,118,988 of record OY796883.1, read on the forward strand.
TGCATAAGTTTACATTCCACATAACCTAATACTAAAAATGAACAAAATTATCACTGTACTACTAAAGCAGTTCAATTTCTTGAATAAAGCAAATTAAACTTACAAAACAATAATCAGATTGAGACTAGCATATAATACAGACAATTAAAATTTCGTGAACCATAGTGAATAGAAAGAAAAATCATTTTAAATCAGTTTAAATGACGTCAAGCAAAATTGCCAAAACGCGTAACCGTCATTCCACCAGACGAAATACAAAAACGCACCGTGTGCTCGGCACCGGGTTTGTTGAGTTTGACTAAAGCATCCGTAAGTTGTATTTGAGCAGGCAGAACAGGCTTGGCGTGAACACTGTCTGCATTGAGTCCAGAGTCTTGCAGTTTTGGACGTCCTTGTTTACGCTTAAATCCAACATTTGGATTATATCGGGCAAATCTGGCAACATAACAAATGTTAAAAACGCTCAGGAAAATCGTTGTCACGCAAACGTCAGATAATATACTGATCTGCAAGAAAATTTTTTTTCCTATTAGTCAACGTTTTCTACCTAATTTGGGTGCGCTAATTTCAAAACTGTCATCCGTTTTTGCATACCACAAAGTTATGGTCGAAAAAACATAATTTTTGCTTTGCATTTTATATTTGTAAAAATTCTTGGTTACCTCAACTGGTGAAATAAGGGGTATGTTTTATTTTTATATAAATAAGATATAAATAAAGGAATTTAAAGTAAATTTAAAGTTTTTAGAAATAAAAATGTTTACAGTTTATTAAAAAAGACAAAGGAATAACGTAGTAGTGTTGGGTTTATGGTAACAAATGCAAATCTCATTAGATACTCCTAATAAGTCAATGAGTAAATTACATGAGAGTGAGGACTGAATGACTGCACAGACATGTGATTGTAAATCTGCAGACCTGAAGCTTTTTTGTTTTCAGGTTTAATTAAAGCGATTTCAGTAGTTTAGTAGTCAGTAGATTAAATGCCTCAAAAATGCACTCGCTCACCAAACTCTTTCTGTTATATTGGCAGACAGTTCACAATTGCAGACAACAGATGCAGCATAGCAATGAATGTAAATAAATTTTATCACGCCTATTTTGGGATTAAACTTGGTGAACAGGATAAAGGCTTTGCCTCAGATGCTGCATGCAAATCATGTACAACAAAGCTTCGTATGTGGTACAATAAAAACCTCAAGAGCCTTCCTTTTGGTGATCTGATGGTATGGAGGAAGCAAGAAAACCATCACAATGACTATTGTTTCTGTATGACGAGCACTATGGGATTTAACAAAAGAAATAAATCCAAAATCAAGTACCCTAATTTAACTCTTAGTATACCAAGCGCCAAGTAGGGTCCTTGAAAAACCCCAGATCATTTTTAAAGCAATATTTTATTTTTGAAGCAATAAAATTTGTTTTTTGTTTGAAGATTATAGTCTAAAATATTGTTCTATTTCCTCTAAAGGCTACTTTGAGTATTTTACTTTTTTAAATAGTTAATAAACTTTAAAAAAAATTGGTTCATCTGAGAACCCAAGTTGGTTAACTATGTTTGAACTTGAGATTGGTATACTAAGAGTTAAAGTGAGCTATTTGGCCTGTGCCACACTGTGATGAAATCCTGTGTTTAATCTTCCAGCAAAGATGCAAAACTCTTCAGAATCCAAATCTGAAAGAATTGCAAGTGACAGAGAGCACTATCAAAAAGAAATAAACAATGACTCTGCCACACTGTTTTCACATGCTCAGCTGAATGATCTCATAAGAGAGTTAAATCTTTCAAAAGAAGCTGCACAGATTTTAGGGTCGAGATTAAAGGAAAAGAAACTTTTTGAAAAGGACATCTTTGCATGGTACCATTGTGGCTACGTTGAAATCGGTATTTGTTTTGAACAATATGAATTTTGAAGTGGGTTTAATTCGCCACACCATCATAGAGAGAAACCATTTACAGGATTTTTCCATAAAGATACTCTGGTTTATTGAATGGATGTGCAAGGCTTGATTGAAATATTTAGGATGTCATATCAAGCAGAAGATGGGAGACTGTTTATAGACTCATCAAAAACGAGCATGAAAGCTGTGTTGTTATGCAATGGGCCATCTGTGTCATCTATAACTGTTACACAATCTACTGAAATAACGAAAATATATGAAAACATAAAAATACTATTGAAACCAACCAATAAAGTACTGGTGCTGATTTGGAAGTTGTAGCTCTCATACTTGGACTTCAAATTGGCCACACTAAATTTTATTGTCTCCTTTGTCTTTGGGACAGCAGGGCAGAAGCTTCCCACTTTACTTGAAAACTGTGGCCACCTAGAGATGAGTTTCTGCCAGAATCTAAAAACATATGAAGGCACATCCTCTTGTTTCTCCAGCTAGTTACCACCTTTGCATATCAAGTTTGGGTGCATAAAAAACTTCGTAAAAGCTATGAAAAAGATTTAGGTACCTTCAAGGAAAGTTTTTGGGTTTATCCAATGCTAAATTGCCAGCAGGTATTTTCACTGAACCTCAAATCAGAACACTGTTGAAAAATAAAATTTTGAAAAAAAACTATTTGTAATGGAATTGCAAGCATGGAATGGGTTAAAAGCTGTTATCCAGCAGTTCCTTGGAAGCAACAAAGCCTTTGATTACGAACAGCTTGTTACTGACATGCTCAGTGCTTTTCAGAAGCTTAGGTGTAGGATGAGTGTCAAAATGCACTTTTTGCACTTTACCTTGATTACTTTCCAGGTAACTGTGAGATGTTTAGTGAGAAGCAAAATGAACGTTTTCACCTGGATAACAGGGCCATCAGGGAAGGAAAACCATCAGGGCCAGTGAAATGTCAGTATGATTGCTGACTTCTGCTGATGTCTGAAGAGAGTGGACTCACTGAAAATGCAAGAAAATCAGGAAGATGTGCATTTTTCGTGATATAGATACCAATAGATGCACCTACACTATTGTGCTGTCAAAAAATGTCATTTTACTGACTGTCTCAAATGTTGTGATATTTTAATAGGTTTCTTTTGTTTTTGATAATAAGAGGACAAAAAATTGTAACAATTCTGTTCAAACTTTGAAATTTTACAAGTGAAGTGTACTTCTGACATCTTGCCATATTTTACAATTATTCACCAAAAACAGCATATCAGATGTAGCAATTATCTCCAAAGCCTGATATGATGAAGAAAACAGGAATATAGATTGGAAATCAGTACCTAGCTATTATTGCATACTTTCAGTGAAAAAAAAATTAAAGTTGAAAAATGCAGGCCAGTGTAATTAATTAGACTTTTAGCTTAACTTATAACACATTACAAACCAATATATTAATGGAAAAACTGTTCTTCAACAGAAATAATACCTTAAATCTCAAATTCTTTGAAATAGCCAAACGTATAGAACAGTATAACACTAAAAACATAAAATTAATAATCTCAAGAAAAAGCACTTTCAAAATATCCAAAAAGTTTGATTATGTTTTTTTTTTTTATACAAATTGAGCAAAAATTGATTGATAAACTTATCTACAAAACAATAATGGCTAAGCAATAAAGCAACAATTGAAGAGTCCATGGACTTTGGTTCAGTAGCACAACTATATTGACAAACAATTAGAGAAAATTTTTATTTTGCTGAGTATTAGAAGAATCAAACAAGATTGTGATTTATTTCATGCAGACTCTTAAGCTATTGATGAAAGCAGCTTAAAATGAACTCAATTTGTTGATGTGGGAACTGATCATGAACTCTCTATGACAAAGATAAATAAAGTCTTGTTGCTTTACTGAGAAAGAAAACAATAAAGAAATTAAGAATTCAATTGAATACACTAACATTAAATCTATCACCACATAGCCACGATCACATATCTTTTTTATGAAGGATAATGTCATTGAAAATTGTGATAAAACATATAAATTTATCAAAAGCAGGATTACACCATTGTTAATTTAAAACATTTTACTGCAGTCTTATAAACAAAAAATTTTTTTTGTTGATCGCAATAAAGTTTTAAAATTTAGGTTTTAGGTATTTGAGAAAAATCTTGAAAAATGCAACATCCATATCATCATAATTTAGTCTATTTCTGAGTTTTGTAACAATCAGTCCCATGACTAAAAAACGTTTTTGGTTTTATGGATATGGGCTCTGGTTTTACTGATCAAATATTTTCAAATCTAAAAACCGGATTTTTAACAAGCAAATTTGACTTTTGGTTTTCCAAACTCAAAACACTGGATAGATAAGTAAATTAATCAAATTCTTTAAAACGTCCAACATCTACTTTTCTGCCTACACAATTTTTATTTTTACTAGCACAAACACCACAGATGCTGCAAGTTTGATTTTAGAATCTACTGTACAGTATACATCCACAACAAAGTAGGCAAAAAAGTTAAACATGTCCTTGAAACTAAATTACTCTAATAAAGTATTTAATAAAAATATTGTGAAATTTCTTGTCATAAATTAACGCAAAACTTTTTTTATTTACTGTTTTAAAACATCAATTTATTTATTTATTATTTTTTTTTTTATTTACAATCAAATCAAGCCAATGCATTTCTGAACTGACATTGACACAGTGATTGCAAGTAAGGAGACAGTGGCTAAAAAAGATAAGTGCTATTGCACGCATAACATCAAATGAGACACATGGTTACTTAAAAGCATTAAAAACAAACTAATCTGTTGTTTTCAAAAAGTTATGAAATATCGACACAGTTACATGCAACTGTTTCTTCAATAACAAAAGTTTCTTACTTTGTAGGTTCTTGGTTGTAAGATTTTATTTTTGCTTGAACATTTCGAGACGAAACATCTTCAAACTCATCAAAATTGTAAACAGAGTCATCTATGTCATGATTATCTTCAACTGATTTTCGCTTGGCAGATTTTTTATTTGAAAATAAATTTTTCGGCGGTTTTGTGAAGCTTTTTCCTGAGGGTATATGTCGAAAAACAACCTATAAAAATTTGTATCATTAAACAAATTATAATTCTTGACAAAAAAACATTCAAGTGCAGAGCATGCTTGTTTTTTGATTACATAAGCAAACAAAAAAAATTTTTGCTTTTAAAGTAAAAACATTTTTTGGGTAATTTGGGGGCATAGAGTTCAAAAATGCCATTAGTTTTCTTTACAGTTTTTTTAAAATGCTTTTTAATACTTACCCAAATATTTGAAAAATAGGGCCCAGATCTGAAACTAATTTGATAAAACCTGGCTTTATTGGTACATTTGGAATACAAAGACATCAGCTTTTATGTTTCTTTGACATTGGGATTCTTCCCAAAATTTCCACTTCAATTTGTCACAGCTTTGAAAATAAAATATCTTATATATGCACTTTAGAAAGCACTTCTTTATCTAAAATTTTTACCAACTGCTTTTTCAAGCCAAGCTTGATGTGCAGTGATAAAAGAATGATTTGATGACAATAAACTAATGGTAAATTGTTTCTCACACACTATAAATGCATCATGCAAACCAATCTTTTTTTGCAGCATTACTCATCATCTTTACTTTCCCACAAATAAATAAAGCACCATATGCACTCTTGCCATAACAAATTATTTACCATTTTTAAATTAATAGATATCTTAGTTATGCCTTTGGTAGAGCAATTTCTACAATATCTTTTCTAAAATAATGTAAAGACTGCTATTCTAATCATGGTTGTGGAGTCAGTAAAATAATTTCCAACTCCATAGAAATGAAACTTTTCAACTCCGACTCCATGTGATAAAAAGTTTCAGACTCTGACTCCTTACCTCAGAAAATTTCTTCTCCTACTTCATTTTTGGAAAACATCTAAAAATGTCTCTGACACCAAAATCCATGACTTTAAAAAATATCATTTACAATTCACATTTTACTCTCAAAAAAAGCATGGCATCTATGAGATCTTTGTTTAACTGGCCTCTAACTCTGACTCCACTAAATCAAAACCTTCCGACTCCAGCTCACCTTTAAACTACTGACTCCTTGACTCTGACCCCACAACTCTGATTCTAATATCACCCAAATGCAATGGGAAAACTTGAAAATTTGTTGTCATTATGCAGTAGTGTACACACTTCATCTGGAGCTGTTGATAAACATTCTGGTAGGCCCATAAAAAAACTTTTTTATGTTTTACAAAAAATTACCTTATTATTTTACATTTTTGTAAAAGCTTAACATTCTTTTTTTATCATTACTGAATATGGCAACTAAGAAAACATTGGTATTATCATGTTAAAATATTTGCCAAGCGTAGATACAGAAAGTCTGAACCAAATATTTTTGTTATGAGTGAAATCATTTGATATTTTTCTAATTTTCATAAAAAAGATACATCAAGTATTTTAAAAAAGCTAATTTGGCAAAACCAATGGCATTTTTAAGTTCACAAACCTCAAAAACAAACACAAATAGAAATGTTTTATATACAATTCTTTGTTGGCCTGTGTTATTTACTCAAGCTAGAGATATATTTTCAAGGAGAAACAAAGTTCAACTTTTGAACAAGTTGGGGATAAATAGCTCTGCTGAAAGACCAACTTTTTTGTACTTTAATTGTAAATATTTTTAATCTATAGTTCAGCTGTTTGTCAATCATTCTTGAACCACAAAAAAATTTAAAATTTGGGCCACATTAAATTTCTGTATTGCTGTTAGATATTACAATTTACTTCAGATATAATGCAAACTACAAATTCCTTGTCTTTGCAAGCAAGCAAAAGAGCACAATAACTAAAAAGTGTCAATTGGCTGTAAAAAACTTTAAGATAGCTTTGAAAAGCGTGTTCATTTCTTAAAGGCTTTTCATCTGACACTCATTGGGAGGAATTGTCAGAACAAAGTGAGAGCAATCTAATTGTGCTTATATAAAAAAGGAAAATGAGTCTGTTTGGTTAAAAAAGGCAGCCAATCAGGAATAGAAAACAAGAGTGTGTCTGATTGGTCAAGAGAGACAACCAATCAGAAGTGAAAGTAAAAGAGCATCAATGAATGACTTTTTACTTTCACTTCTGATTTGTTGCTTTGCTTGACCAATCAGATGCACTCTCATTTTCTTTCTATTCCTGATTGCCTGCCTTTTTTAACCAATCAGACTCATTCTCCTTTTCTATATAAGCATGATCGGATTGCTCTCAGTTTATTCTGACAATTTCTCCCAATGAGTGTCAAATGAGAAGTCTTTCAGGAATGAACATGCTTTTTACAACTATCCTAAACAAAAGTAAAAATTCAGCATTGATTCTTCAAATATTTATTCAGAATAATAGAAAATTAGATTGTTTGCCTTGATTAGACAGACAATCAAAATAAAAAATCCAAAAATGAACAGCTGCAGAACAAAAAAGATAGTGTTTTAGCATAACTATTTATCAGCAAATTAACAAGTAGCAAAAGAGATAATCAGTAAATGTAAGAAAAGATTTTGAAAATAAAACTGGTGTTATTAAACAAACCATGATTTCCCAAAAAACATTCCAGTAAAAACTACTTACAAAGCCAGATAATACCAGTCAACCATTAGAGATCAGAAAAATAACAATAATAAAGCAATTGCAAATATCATCATTATACCTTAATGTTTGGATTGGCTTGCAAAGCTTGCAGTTGGCTTGGAGTGATTTGAGATTGATGAATTTGAACCATTTTTGTTCCATCATTTGCAATTTTTAAGTTTTGTGCAGAAAAAGTTAAACCAGGAACACCCAAACTGAATGCACCACTCTAAAAAGCAGTATTAATAACATAGCAATCATACATAATAATGAGTAAAAATTAAAAACAGGAAAGAGGAGTCTGCAAATATTTTTAGGTGCAGCTCCAAAAAGTACCTCTTGAGTTGTCACAACCCAGCATTTATGTGTTTTTCTCCCCAAAGCAAGGTGACAAAAAAAATTTTTTTTGATTTAAATTGAAGGATGGAAGCATTTTTTTTTTAAAGATGAAGGAAAGACTAAAAAAGGTTTGTGGTAGCAATTAAAGGAAAATAGCTTTGTGGTAACTTGCACATTCTTTTGCAATCCAACTTTGGGTTATCACAACCACTATTTACAGACCCCCACTTCAAAGTATATAGCTTATGGAAATCTTTAGATGAACTTTGAAATAATCAATAGCTAAATAAAAAAAATCTAAAATACAAAATAAATTTAATCAATTTACAAAATTAAAGGTAATACTACCTTGGGCTTCCATTTATTTGGTTCAATTTTTTTTGCTGCTTCTTGCAAGATATCTGTTGGTTCTACTTGAACATCTTGTTGTAATTCTGGCATTGCTTCATCAATTGTAGAAGAAACATTATATGTATCTGGTAATTGTTCAAGTTTATCAATTATATTAGTGCTTGAAAGACTAGTTTGAACGGGCTCAGCAAAATTGTCATTAGTTACTTGTTCAGTTTTTTTTTCTGCAGTTTCATCTTTTTCAGCACCAAGCGTTTCGTCAACAGTTGAATCAGTAGTAGCTTTATCTGAAAGTGTGAAATTTTCATCAATGTTCATTTGTTGTTCAACAAGATCTTCATTTAATTGATTAGTTTGAAGGTCTTCCTGTAATACCAAATCGTTGTCAATAACCTCTGGGGTTGATTGGGATAACTCATTAATATCAACAGAGTTTGAAGCATTTTCTTGAGTAATATTTTCAGATGCTAATTCATTATCATCCATTACTATAAATATATATTATACAACTACATAAAATTTAATTACTATTAACCAAAATCTTTAAAAAACATAACTTTGAGCAGAATACAATAAATATTTCAATTACTGCATATGCTTGCAATTTAACAAATTTTTTTACAAGCACAAAAGCTGTTAACCAAATTATATAGTAAAACACAATCACTAATAAACTATGGAAATTGTGCTGTTAAATCAAAATCAATTCAGTTGTAATAACTATTTAGCACTGAACAGCTGTTTTGAGAGTTAAATTTCTATATGGTTGCAGCCAATAATTGTCTTAATATCTGCTCTCACTTATTACAATGGCTGGTAATTTTAGGCTTTTAACTTTGTTCTTAAAGTTCTCCACAGAACTGTTGGGTGAGGAACACTGTCTAATTTCTAAAAACTCAATTCACACACTTCATAATTTTCAACACACAAAACCCAATGCCACAGATTGAAAACTTGGCAACTCTTACTTCAATTTTATCTATTTAGAATTTTTCAACTTTATCGCTTTAAGACATGCAACTCTAACCACACAACCCAGCCAACTCTAAGACCAAAGAAAAGATTCATGGAGTAGAAATGTATTTAGATAGCTATCTAACTGATGGTGAATTATAGGCTTCTGCATTGTACTTAATAATACAACATATAACTAAAATTTGCAATTCATGTACAGTGGTACCTTGACAGAGATAATGGCAACAAGTCATTTCAGCAGCAGTGTTTCAGCAGCATGACAATTCAGTGGCTAGAATAAAGTTATGCTTATTATTACAAGCAATTTGTAATATCAGATTGTCATGCCAAAGTTAAGATGTTGTGCCAGGTAAAAAGATCTAATGTTAAAGATATTAAATCAAACTGTTAGTTGCAACCTACACAACCATCAAGTTTTAAACAATATAATGTAAAAAGTTAGGTCATAACATTAAAGAAAATCTCAAACGTGTTAATTGGTTATAGCTCAAACAGCTGCACTACATCAAAAAAGGCATGAAGTAAAAATTTCTGTCTTGAATCTTAGAAATAACATGGCATCTGAATTTATCAAAAAAAATAAAAAAATTGTAAATAAATGTATTTTAATTAGTTTACCATGTATCAGTTTATAAAATATTGATGATTTTTAAATGTTTATACATGGCTAACAGCAATTTGGTTATTACAATTACTTTATTATAATCTTTGGTTTTTACTATTACTAAGCTTTATTATACATCTAGATTATGTTTTATAAATATTTTATATTTAAGATAATAAGTTACTTTTATCATGTTTTCCAAACAAATACAAAATATACTAATTCTAGATTAGTGGTGGGCAAACTATAGCCACAGGTTAATTGCATCCCCTTAGCCACTTTATTTAGTCTGCCAAATATTTAACATTATATCTAGTAATACAGCTATTTTTTTTAAGCCCCCAGATTGATGTCACAAAGTAAAGACTTTTTTTCACTGACAAAATTGTCACACAACCAAAACAACTCTTTGCCAAAACTGCTCAATACCAATTTCTTTCCAGTGAAAAAGTCTTGCTTCGTTGGGAAAGTGCAAACAGTCCTTTTTCTCTTTTTTTTTGCATTGAATTATTATTATTATTTTTTTTGCTAATGAATTATTATTTTTTATATTTTATCTTTTTATTAAATTAAATTATCATAATTATTAATTATTATAAAGTTTATTAAGCATTACTTTTTCTCTTTCGTATTGAATTAACAAGATTGAAGCTAATTAAAAATTAGTTTTTGGTTTTTTATTTTAATTCATTTTGGCTAAAAACCCTTCCATAAATAAGTGTATTTTCATGTATATTAATTTGTTTGCATTCACTCTTTATTAATTAATTGTCATGATAAGCTAAGATTTAATCAGCAGAGAGGAGTCATTTCACTTTTTTGCCAACATTTTTCAAAGTTAAAAAAAAAAAAAATACAGCAGCAATAAAATTCACAATTTGAAAGCATCAACAAGTCTTTTAAGAAGTCACCATTTTTCTTCAATAAACTAATCCAGATCTCCCTGTGGTTACTATTGCTTTTTAAAGAACCATTTTCCTCTTGGTTTCTTTTTAATTGTATCGTGGTTTTGTAGAGGTGATTGTGGATTTTTTTCGCCAAACGAAATTGCTTATGGTGGATTTTTTAAAGAGACCCACATTGACAGGCATGCTCTTATTGAGATTGCTCAGAATGTCTTTAAATCCTGTTGACAAGTTTCATTAAGTAAAGTTTAAAAAAACCATTAGTTTTTAAAATCAGTTTAAAAAATCCATCATCACCAATAATATGACTTGAATTACAATTAAAACTAGGTTTTTTGCTTGATAATATCATAAACTTAATGTTTTATATCAATTTATTAATCAATATAATATTTAAGCAATTTTTTTTAGTATTTTGTTCAACACCAATGAAAGCATAAATTTTACAAAAACATGATATTATAGGTAAATAAAAAAGTTTTAGGTTACACAAAATTTTGTCTTTAGTGTTCGCACCTGATTGAATAGGCTGTGGTAATGTGATTTATTGTTAGTTTGCTGCGCTTACCTTGTTGGCAAGGGAAAAAGGTTAAAAGGACAAGAGTCTTTTAATCTGTGCATGTGACTCAATCCTGTAACAATTGTTTGAATTTAGGTCGCTTTGATTTTCTCTGCTTTTGGCTTAAGCATGAGCAATTGTACAGTTTAATTTGCTTTAATTTTATGAGTTTCAGTTTAATTTAAATAAGGTATTTCAACTTCAACTTAAAATAAAGAAATAATTTGTTACAAAAGAATGATTTTGGTAAAATAAATATTTTGGTTTTCTGTTTGAATAAGGAAACAAATTGGTTAATAAGAATTACCTCAAGTAGAATCAATTGCAGTGATTTCATTGCACCAGGCTGTTTGTTAGTGTCTTTTTTTCTGTTTTGTTATTTTATATATATATAAATTTTTTATTATGTATGTCTGTTTTTTTTCTATAGGTATTATTTTAGTAGCTTATGTATAACTGTTTTAAATATGTATTTACTGGAGTATTCTTATTGTATATCCTGTATACATGGTCTTTCCTCACTTGTTAAAGTGCTTGGGTTTGATAAAAGCACCATGACATTGTATACGAAATAAATGTTAAAAGTCTTTCAACAGAAATCTATTAAGCTTTTTCCAGTAAAGTCACACTGACAATTTTATTTAACTGATCAAATTGCAATGTATAAATAAATGTTAGAAGTCTCAACAGAAATCTATTAAGCTTTTTCCAGTAAAGTCACATTGACAATTTTATTTAACTGATCAAATTGCAATGCATAAATTTGTTAATAAAACCGGTCAATCTATGGTAATAAAATCATTTGAATAAGAAAATAATAATGACCTTTATAGGTTGAAATCAATTTTTCGTAATGATTTAGTTGTTTTTAAATTCCTATTTTCTATATTAAATATTCTGCTCATTGAAACTTGACCAATTTTATTAATAAATTTATGCATTGCAATTAAATAAATAACTTAATTAAAATTATTGGGTTTAAGACAACAAAAAATGCCAATTGTATCTTACTATCAATTTTATATAAGTTCTAGCTCAAGATTAGCAGAATCAATCAATTAAAAATTAAAATTAAAATCTATGAACTACGTACTAAATTGCTCTAACAAATTAAACAAAGTGATAATAAATTCAGGATTGCATATAATTTACATATATAGCTATAGCCATTCTATCTATTTTGATTTTTTTACCTGTCAACAAGCTGTAATAATTTTCACAAACTACTAGTCTAACACTGCAACAAGTCTTAAGTTTAAATATTTTAACTGAAAAAATCACAAATATAATCTTTAGCAATATTATAAACCTCAAATTTAATTTTAACAAAATTGTTAAAGGTCAATTCAAATTTATTAGATTGCAATATTGGTAAATAGATATAATTTATTTTATACCTACCTACTAAATTAACTTAGATTTTGCCTCAAATTTTGCAAGCAATCAAAGATAACAGTTTTTGTGTTATCAACTACAGCAAAAATCAAATCAAGTGTCAAAAACCAGCAATAAATTATAGAAGTTTTTCAGTTTAAGATCAATGTAGTATTTCATTTTAATAATTTTTATCAAAAATCAAGAAAATTACAAATTTGAAAAATGTTAATATTTTTGTTTATCTGGATTTAAAATTATTTTCATAATTATTCGTATCCCAAAAATGCATTCAATATTAATCAAATTATTTCATTTAATAGCCTATGACTTAATTCAAGTGTTTGAAATGAAACAAACCAAAAACATTTTTGATCTAAAACCGAGCAAGAGCGACTAAACTAAATCAATAAAAATGTGATTTTAAATTAAAAAAAAATTTGATGCAATCCTATTCTTGTTGCTCTTTCCAACGGCGAAAAACAGGTTAGCGCGGGAGTGAGAAGAGCACAAATTATTAAAAGAAACTAAAATATGACGTAAATTGTACGGGTGCTGTTACATGTGGTCCATAATTTAATGGCTTCCATTTAGAAAAAAACACATACCCGCATGTTTTAGCCTTTGACAAATCTTATATTCTTAAAAAAATATCTAAAATAATTTTTTACATGTTTTTGAATTTAAAATAGAATTTTGATTTATTAATCTTTGTAAAAAAAGTTAAACAATTTTTGAAACCTTTATTTCATTAGACCATTGTCTCAGCATCCGTAACAAAGAAACCATTTTTAAACAAAATAATTTATTAACATAAATTTTTTAATTTAGAAATAGTTCGTTCAATTTCTTCAATTTATTGCTTTTTTCAAAGAAAGTATTAAAATTTATGACTGGAATAATTATTTTGATTAACTTTTCACAAATTTGTACAAACACTTAATGTTGGGAACATTTTGTTTATAAACTTTTTGGGGAGTAAAATGCAATCTAGAAGTTTAGCTTAGTTAAATTTATTCAAAGTCCCAAAAATGTAAATACTATACGTAAAAATTTTAGATCCTCTGTCTGACACGTATTTAGAAACAATTAATTTGAACGGTGTATAATTTTGTTCTTTACAAATTGCCATTAACGTTAAGCAGTCTTCTAAGGTTTATATTACGCTGTTGCACGTGTTATGTGCGATATTTTTTCCTGGAATGCAAAATTTGAAATATTTATGAAAAATACCAATCCAAGTAAATAATGAAATTTGTTCAGGTAAATGTTTTTGTGTTTTGGTTTATGTTAACTCGTTTAATATTCTATTTAATCGATTTGTAGATATAGTCCAATTTTTTTTCACTATGAATTTATTTTTAAGCTATTTAGGCAACCAATATACAGTACACTAATAAAATAATGTTTGTATGGCTAGGCAATTTTTTATGTCAATAGCGAACATAAATTAATAAATTAGCTTTATTAATTTATGTTCGCTATTGACATAAAAAAATAAATTGCATATTATTATTGCTATAAAAGCCAGAAAATCAACTGGATGTCTATATCTCATTATCTTCATTTGTGTAAAAAAATAAATTCTTGTATCTGTTTCTGTATTTTTTAGTTTTATATGCTAGAATGATCATAAAGTGTATTTGTACTGGGATTAGCTTGTTATTCACTTGGCACAGTAAGGGTTGTTCTATGTCAAATGTCCTGAAATTTATTTTTTTATTTATTTATTTTATCTCTGTATTTATCCTCCTGACTTGCTGGAAAGCAACGGAGGTGCTAATACATAGGGTAGGCAATTACCCTGACCTGCTTCTGGAGATACCATGATATTGCTGTTCACTTGTAATAGAGATATGACTGTAATTTAGAAATGCTTGCCAGGACCACCAAGCAGAGGAATGTGTCGTAAAGTGTCTTTCCCAAGGACACAACAGAATGGTGCGAGTGGGTTTTGAACTAAGGCTGTGTTGGTCATGAGCCTGATGCTCTAGCCACTTGACCACATTGCCGACTATTTAGAAATGTACCTGCTTGACCCTCTCCAAAATGGGTCAAAATGTTGTGTATCATAATTGACCTGGAAACTGAAAATATAGCTCAAAATACCATATATTGTACTTTATAAAATACGATTTATTGAAATTTGGTACCTCATTGTAGCAATTAGCATTTGCTCATTTTTGACCATTTTTAATCAAGCATTTCTTCAATTATTAAAAATTGTGAAAAGCTGATTTTTATTATTGACCAACTTTCTGGTATATTACATGAATCAAGTGTCAAAATAATATTAGCTTATAACATAATGAAAATATTGAGTCTTTAAATACCCACATTTTGACACAAGAATAAATTTTGGGTCTTTTCAATAAGCAATCATGAGTGATTTTTGTTTGTGAAACTAACCTGGAATCTGCCTGTGGTTACTATTGTTCTTTTGATCTTTTTTTTATTGCCTCCTGGTGCTGTAGGGTATTCCTGGTTAGTTTCAATGACAAACATCAGTTACAGTCTCTTGAAGGGACCCCAACTTTTTGGCCATATTTAAAAAGCTTTAGCTGCTGTTCATAACATAGCACTGCTGTAATTGTTAACATGGTTACTCTTTACCAACTAGAATATAATTTCACCAATATAGATAAAACACCAGTATAAAAAAAAGTTATTGGACCAGCTGTAAAATTGCTTAAAATGCATGTCTTATGATAAAAAATGCCCCCATAAAATATTGTTTTAAAAAACAACTTTTTTAATATACAAAAAAGCTTTTGTTAAAAAACTCACACGCCAAATTTCAACTTTGTTGTAAGACTTATGGGGTGAGATATAGTCATCTTGTACATGAAAAATTTAGTTCTTACCATATCCAATAAAGTTAAATTTTATCTTTTATCTCTAATTTTAATAAAATTTTGTGTATTAATCAGAAAGTTTGAACTAAACAAAAGAAAATTTCAGCTTTTTACCTGCCATAGCTTGGCTTTACTTTTATTGGAAAAATGCCACCAATGACACATTTTTTTTATACATATATGTTTTTTAGCAATATTGAAATGGAACAAATTTCTATCTGGGAATATACATGTGT
The DNA here is from genome assembly GCA_963680785.1 of Diplosoma virens. Classification (NCBI taxonomy): domain Eukaryota; kingdom Metazoa; phylum Chordata; class Ascidiacea; order Aplousobranchia; family Didemnidae; genus Diplosoma; species Diplosoma virens. The sequence continues at coordinate 28,134,692 of OY796883.1, forward strand.
GATGATGCTGAATCCATTTTTACTATTTAACACGTTCAACTCGTTGTGTACCACCGGTGGTACATTCGTATCTTTCATTACAAATGTCGTGTACCACCTGTGGTACATGTGTATAGTTGCAATATACTCTTTCCTGCAGTATCGTTCAAAAAGTTGTAATTGTAATGCCTTTAACGTGCATATATTACGGTTATTGTCAGAATGTAAAAGGTTTTATACTTTTTCGATAAAAGTTCAAAAAATTATTTACGTTTAAATTTCTGATTGCTTATACATCTACAAACAACTATTATTAGGCGAAAATTCAAGCTTTTATTTTTGAAAAACAATACAATAATGAAAAACAAATGAAAACATAAATTTTTTCTTGAGTTTGCTTAGTTAATGCAGTTTATTAAAGCAATCAAGACACAGAGAAGGCTTATCTTCACATTCTTCACAGAATGTGGAAACGCGTTTTGCGCGTTTTCTGGCGACTTCAGTCCCTTCACTCCTTTTTATATTGTCGTAACAGTTCTTGCATCTTTTTCGCATTTTCCTAGCTGGACCATCATGCTTTCCAAGATGATGCCTCTGTAGAGGAACTTTTCTTGCTTTTACTGGCAAAGTTTCTTCTTCATGACTTTCGTTTGCTTGTTTGGTCATTTCATCAATTACAGCATCCCTAAAATTGAGTATATCCACTTTTCTCCCAGAAAGCTTGCAGTGAACATACCAAGAATTTACAATTGCAGTTCCCAAAATTATTTCAATAAAACTTTTTTATACCACTTGACTGTTTTTCGGACGCATGTGTAATATGCTGACATCTGATCAGATACATCTACTCCTTTTTTGGCCGCATTGTAATCTAAAACTGCTTGGGGTTTTAAAACGTCTTCATTGTTTTGTTTTTTCCGTCCCGTAGCTATCAAAACATCGAAATGCTCGGGTTTGCTCGTCATCATCAGCACTGGCCGTTTATCCATCCACTTAATGACTCTTATGCCATTTTCTGTTTCTGATCCTATTACGTCTCCTCTTTTTTGCTTTTTTTGGCACACTTCTTTAGGATTTCCTTTTCTGTTTTGTCTCAATGTTCCACACATAAATGTTTGTTTAGCTAAAAGAGCGTTAGCTAACGTCAGACTAGTATAGAAATTATCAACAAACAGTGTTCTTCCAGCCAAGAGTAAATTTTCCATCAATTTCATCACAACATTTTCCGAATGAAGAGTCTGGACATTTCCATGTCCTCCTTCTTCTTCTCTTCCACAATATACCTTGAAGTTCCATGTATACCCTTCCACTGTGCAAAGTTTGTATATTTTTACTCCATATTTGTGAGCTTTTCCTGGAATGTATTGTCGAAACGATAATCTTCCACGCCACGGTATCATGGTTTCATCAATTACAACTTCCTGGCCTGGGGTAACAGCTTGTTTAAATTGGTGAATTGCCAAGTTAAGGATTTTTTCAATTTTGAAAAGCCTGCCAGAGCTATTGTCTTCGTTATTGCAAAAATGCAAACATTTCAATAGCATTTCAAACCGTTCTCTGGTCATTAATTCTACAATACGTAAATTTCGATATTTTTTGTCTTTTGCCAATACAAATGGAGTCGAGGCAATGGACTAACTCCCATACTGGCAATTATTCCTAAAAATACTTGAATTTCTTCAGCATTGGTATCCTTCCATTTAGACATCAGTGATCGACGTCGCAGCTGATTGGCTGAAACGTATTGTTGCGCATATCTATTCGTTTCTTCTACGATCAACTTTAGCATTTCATCCGTTAAAAAATATCTATAAATTTCGTACGGCATAGATTCTGTGATGTTGATCTGAGGGTTTCTAGGTCCAGAGAAGCCAAATTTAGCAGTTTGAAATGTGCAGGGACCCCATGTTTTGGTTATTGAAGCTACAGGAATACAATCACTGCTCGTTTCCTCTTCACTTTCACTCTCAACAGTTACAGACGAACTGCTATCACTGTCAGCAGGTTCAGAACTAGGTTCATACTCCTCAGATGAGTCGGATAAGCCAAGGTCTGAGGACGTGCTCTCCGCCTCGTCTTCATCAGCTTCACTTCTTGAATTTTTTTGACCATAAAACATTGAACTATTCATTTTATTAGAAGGTATCTGCAATTTGAAATGATACTTTGGTCAAATATTTAAAAAAAAAATATCGTGTACCACCCGTGGTACACGACATCTAAAATATTAAAAACTGCAAAATACACGTTGTGTACCACGGACTGACACACAAAATATCACACTATTTCTGCGCTGATTCTACAACTAGCACGTGTTACTGCTACTAGATTAATGTCTAGACATCGAAAAGCTTATATAGCAACTTACGTCCCAGGGGAACATTTCATCAAAAATGCGGACGAGCTGAACGTGTTAAGCAGCTATATTTGAACAACAAAATAAACATAGCATTTAAAGTCATTATCTTTTTTTTTGCTCGGATAATCTTTTCTAATTTTTGATTGCAAACAAGTTTAATTTGAAACTACATCTTAAAACTAATTGATACTTGAACAAATATCTGTATAAGAAACAGAAGCACAACTAGGGGAGCTGATTTGTTAGCATGCCAGCTCCCTTTTGTGAATGCTTCAGAAAAATGACTACTATCTGTACTGTAGCATTGATAAGAAATGTGAAGTTAAATTAGATACATTTATTTTTATCTTTGTAGATCATCAGCAATAAACCCCATGTGGCAATCTCAGAATCTCCTTGTGCTATCAGTAGATTAAGAATGGCTTTGTTTTTGCCCTCATTTTGTTTTGAGTAAAATTTGCTGAAAGTGATCCTCCATCGTAATGTCTGCAAAAGCAATATTTTGCTTTCCCAACAAGTGCATGACCATAGCAAATTCTTCTAAATATTCTTTTTATGACTGGAAAAGTTGTTGACTGGCAGTATTCATCCAGTTGACAGTTGTACCAAATGCTGGACTGTCCAAAAACTGTTCACATTTGATCACCACAGTCAAATGATATTCTTTTTTTTGATGTTTACATAGATACTGCCTTTCATTTGCATTGCACTGTGCTCCAGAAAATGCATTTTTTACATGCAGGCCAAGAGATGACCCACGAACATATTTTGGTACAAACAGTTCACAATACTTTCAAAAGCTTTCATTTCAAACTTTCAAAACCAGTGTGTGTACCAACCACTTAAATTTGCTTATAACCAATGTGATTGAAAAAATGAGCATCAATTTTTTCCTTTAACTTTTCTTGAGTACTTAGGAAGCTTGTATTTTCATGGAGGTATCCACAGTTTTTCGAGCAGTTCTGATTTTAAACCATCTTGTGTATTAAGTCTAGTTTTAATATAATTACCAATATCAAGTCTATTAAATTTAAAACTGATTTGCTGGTAAAGCTGTAGTACTTTCACTTGCTGCAGCAAATGAAATATTTGAGATTTGCAAATGAGAAGTGTTAGAACTGTTCAATGGTAATTGTTCAAATGCACTAAAAAGATCTTTTGTAAGACCAATATCAGAACAGCTTGCTTTATTTGAAAGCCTAGTCCAGTTTAATTTTTAAAAATAAGATGATGTTTGTCATGACTAAAAATAAAACTTATCTCTATAAATAGGCATACCATATTTCCAAAGTGGTATATCGGGACATTTGTTAAAAGAAAAAATTTGTTTCTAAAAAAAAGCCTTCACTTTGAATCTAATGTCTTAATTTTCATTGCTAAAAAGTAGAAATCTTGAAAAAAATTTGAAATACTGGGACATAATGATTATTATTGGTTAACTGGGCAGGATGCCTGAACAAGGCTCTAAAAGTTGGAACTGTCCCAGTGAAACTAGGACATATGGTAAACCTATCTGTAAATTAATTCAATATTAAAAAGCTAGCATAATAAAACAAGATGTAAATTTTTTAATAATGTGCCATAAAATATCTGTTAAGCAAGCTATTTTTATGTTTACCCTTTCTGCACCTGTTTATCTTTAGTAAGAAATGTGGTAGTGGTATTTTTGACCTTTATCTTTTTTAGCAGCTACTTTCATCTGTTATTTTTAAAAGACCTTACTAAAGCAGATTGCATTTACAAGTTTCTTAACTGCCATTCTTAAGAGTTGTAACACATTAGCAAGCATCTCCAGCAGTTAATTAAAAATATGACATAAGCACATTTCCACCTACAAGATGCTGGTTTTTCTTGTTTTTTATGTAAAATGCAATGATTATGACATCATACCAATTGCACAAAGCATATGCAATCTTATTAAGGAAAAAAACTGGAGTTATTAATAAAGTAATTGCCCGACCCCTTTGTTTTTTTCTAGTTGTGCCATTGATAAGACATTATTTTTCACAAAGTATAGTCACGTATACAATTAATAATGATCATTTAAATTAATTTGGTTATTGTCTTGTACTCCAATTATTATATATATATATATATATATATATATTATGGCAAGATTTTATTTTTTCATATATAACACAATTATACCATAACACCAACACATTTATAACTTAAGATGTAAAATAAAGCAAATTAATATACAGTGTGAACATTTTAAAACTTATAAACCAATGTTTGTTAAAAAATGTAACCTGCTCTTAATCATCACTTGGCTGTAAATAAATTATTGCTTCTAATTATATTTGGCTTTGCATTATTGCATTTTGTTTTGCTTTTGTGCTATCTTGTACATGTATGGCTTTTCTTATTTTGTGTTTGTTGTGTTTGTGTTTTTCACTAAAACTTCCTCCTGTATAAACACAAAAATGTTAAAAAATTTTGATTAAACAACTGGTAAAATTCAATAATAGATTCTAGTTTAAAATTTGTTGGATTTGTTTAATCGCAATTCCTATAAATTTGTTTTGAGTAATTGAAAAAGCTTTAAATATTATTGTAGCTGTACAGATTAATAAGTGTACCTTTTATGTGGGTATTTGAACTTATTATAAAACCTTGTGTGATTTTCTAACCACAGTTGCCAATCAAATTAAATCTTAAGCAAATTTATCCATGAAATTTTTTAACAATTTTAATAGCATGTGCCATGTAAGAATATTATTGCTAAATGCAACTAAAAATTTACCCCATTAAGTCAGAATTTTTATATTATTTGTCACCATCTAGACCATGGATGTCCAACCTTTTTTCATTATGGGCCAAATTATAAATTTAGGTACATTCAGTGGGCTGCAAAAGTACCATGTGTATGAAATTTTTTTTAATATTTGATGCTATAACCAAATGATGAGTATTAAATATAAATTTAAAACTAATTAGCTAATTTGGAATCTAAGTAAAATGTGAAACTATTAAAATCATTGTGTAATTAGTATTAAAAATGTATGTGATAGAGTTGCTTTAAAGTCCCAGTTATGTGAGTTCTTCCTGCTTGTACAGACTCAAAATTCCTCAGATCTGGAGAAGAGCGCTTGTAGTTGCAATCCCAAAGTTGATAAAAATCAAAGAGTTATTGACCAATATCCCTGCTCTGTGTCCCCTACAAGATCCTTGGGAAGCTTATTTACACCTGTGTTGAACCAATTTTTGATCCATTGCTTCCTAGAGAGCAGGTTGGGTTTCAATGTGAAAAGTCAACCATGGATCATTCTGTTGACAGAAAACATTGAGGATTTTTTTTGTCAATTTGATGGTGGCATATGACTCTATTTGGCACCATGGCCTTATATGCAAGCTGCTTGAGACTTTTTCAGATGAGCACAAGGTCAGAATGATCATGGAACCTGTTTGAAAGTGAAGTTTCACCCATACTGCTGGTGACAGCAAGCAAAACAGGATTTTTGTTTGAAAAATGGCATTTCTCAAGGATCAGTCTTGGCTCCTCTTCTTTTCAATCTCTTTATATTAATGTTTACATCTGCCCTCCACAATTTTCAGAAAGTTTGTCTATGCAGATGTTTTAACATTGTTGCACTCTGAAGGCTTGTGAGGGGAATTGAAGTCAAGACATGACTACACTTTTAATGTATTTTCAGACTTGCAAGCTGAAGCATAGCCGCACTAAGACAGTGATGACAACCTTTCATTTAAATAACTGAGAGGCTGAACTTATGCAAAATATTTACCACAGCATTAGACTTTTACTGTTTTGTCCAACCCCACTTATTTTGGGGTAAAACTGGACAGATTGCTCACATCCCATCACCATGTTGTGGCATTAAGCAAAAAGCTATATTAGTGCATGACACTACTGAGGCAACTTGCAGTCTGAGGATGGATTCAAAACACTATGCACAGCTGCCCTATTTCTGGTCTACTCAACACTGAGTACTGTGCACTAGTGGGTACCTGACAACTTGGCAGGACCAATTTGGCAAGAAATAATTCGATGGGACATATTTGTCAGGAAAATAAATAATTTTAATTTTCTTTCACTGGCATTGAAGTGACAGCAAAAACGTTTGTTATGTCACTAAGGCAATTGCAACTGTTCAGCTGATAAGAGTGAAAATTCGCATTTAAAATTGCTAAATGCATTAAAATTAGGGATGTTCCTAGCCGAGGGGTTCCCAAACTGGAATACATTAGATAATGAGAGAATATTCTTGTTTAACTTAAGTTTTAATGTTAATTTAAAATAGACCCATATTTTAGAATCCAAGAAATTATTTTTAATTTAAACAAGTTAATGTAATGAAAGAGTGAAGACCTAACTTTTTTTTTAGAAATCACCCTGATTATGGGCTGGAATTTGTAAAATCCGAGACTGATTCCAAGTGAAAACTTTTTTTTGAAATGTAACAAAATTTCATTGCAGCATTTCAGTGGAAATAAGAATTACACAAAATGTAACGACCTCAGAAGTGAACATTGTAAACGCTCACTACGAATTGAGAACTATTGAAGCGTAACTACCATCGAAAAACTAGGTTAATTACCGGTAGTTTATATTGTTTGAGCATAGAATTCTGAATAATGGTACCGGTATCTGGACTGAAAGCAGCAGCACAAATCGGCTTATCGCCGACCAAAATGTGGTTGAAAGAAAACGAAGAAGCAGTCGATGCTAGCTGCTTAGAAGAGCAAAGTGTTAGGAAAGTGGTAAGCTACTGTAAAGATTGTTTTATAACATACGAATAATAACCAAAACTTGTTTATGAATTTTTTTCGGACTTAATTCTTATTTTTATTCTTGTTGCGTCACAGACGGTCATAAGTTAAAGAACTTGTAGGTGCGGCTTACTTTTAAGGGCGGCTTGTAATAATTTCTCATTGATATTTCGTGCAGTGCACTCTCAAGGGCGGTTTACAATTGAATAAATGCGGTATGCAGTATAATGTTTATTTTGACGTCATAACTTTCGTAAGCCGGCAGAACTTCAATTTCGTAAAAGATATATGTTAAACGATCTTAATTCCAAAATTTAACTCTTTAAGTACCCTTTTTTAATTCAAATATTTGAAATTAAGCCATTTTAAATTCAAATAAAAAGTCTTCGGCTAGGAATATCCCTAAATTCAACGCATTTAGCAATTTTAAATGCGAATTTTCACTCTTATCAGCTGAACAATTGCAATTGCCTTAGTGACATAACCAAACTTTTTTGTCGTTTCAACGCTAATGAAGGAAAATCGAAATTATTTATTTTGGCTTGCCAACAAATTTGCCCCGTCGAATTGTCTCCCGCCAAATTGTCTTGCTTCGGCACTAGTCTGGTGTCATAGCGCTCACACTTGCTTCATCGACATGTGCTGTCTGACACCTTGTGCATTTTCACTGGATGCCAGAGTCCTACCCCAATTGACCACCTACCAATACCTTCAGGCATCCAGGCAGTTGACCTTTGCCGACTAAGAGTGACACTTTCCTTGGCTAACCGTGCAACCCTGGACCCTGGCCATATGTTAAATTCCTAAATTGGACCTAGAATCTCTAAAAAATCTCTGATCTTCTTTTCACTCTCCATAGTAAATCTAAACACTTCCCTTTTTTACCACAGCCAGCATTGCTGCTACTACTGTAATCATATTCGAAATCACTCTGCATTGGTTCAAAACTACTGTCTTTACTAGCACTACAGTCATTAAAAACTGCCACTATCACTTGTAAAAAATGTTCGGAAAAAATACAGGGTGTTTCAAAATTTGACACCATTTCACATTTAAATATTACAGAAACTACATAGTCGAATTAAATGAAATTCAATAGGTTTAATGTTGAAGTCGGTACTCTGGCTTCTCCTAAACATGCTGCAGCATGTCTTGGGTAATAGTCTCCAGTGCGGTGGTGTTTTTTTGTAAACTACCTATCTCGCACGAGAGTTAAACTCAGGCAGTGCGCATATTAAACATTTGTAAAACCTTTCATGAAATTCAAGTTCCTTTGAATTTCTTATTCAAATTTACAGGAATAAATCTTGTTTTGGTCTACATTAAACCTGTTGAATTCCATTTGATTCGACTATGCAGTTTCTGTAATATTTAAATGTGAAATGATGTCAAATTTTTTGAAACACCCTGTACATTCAATATTAATTTAATCGCAAAAAAATATGAATACTGAATATGTTGTTTGGGGCAAGCATTTTATGATAAACTCCGCCCACAAAAGTTTTCATAGATATGTTCATTAGACGTCACTCGATGCAGCAATGAACAGCTGTATTCACTTTGTTTCTCTTCACGTTGTATGACAACAATGACAAAAATTCGATACAGTTATGAAAATATTACTAAAAATTTTGAGTAAGCAGTGGGGCGTATAAAAACTTAAAGTAAACCGCAGGTTGGACATTCCTGTACTATAACAACACATTATTCCATTTGAATGAGATGTTGTGTCCCTGATGGGCCTCATAGGCGAAATAATTAGTTGGGACAATTTTAATAAAATGTTTTTTAATTTGTGTTCTGATAAGTACACACATATTTACATGTAGTGGACAACATTCTACACTCTAATTCGCGGGTTAAACTTAATAAAATTCGTCCATTCATCGATAGCGTATCTTCCAATTTTAAAACTTTATTTTATCCCAGGAAGCAATTCAGTTTGGATGAAGAAACATGTTTATTTAAAGGTCGGTGGGAACGTTTGAGCTACAACCGTAACAAACCTCAATTGTTCCAGCTGTGTGACGCAGTGAGAAGATACAGTTGCAACTTCAGAATTGCGGCAGGAGAATCGGTGTCTGTTCAGTCGCTGGTACTTGATCGTGGATCAAAACTGTACATTGATCAATATCCCTGTTTCAAAATGTTTCTCTCGACACCTGCATTTGCAAAAGAACGACTTTGCCCAAGATTCTAGTTTATATACCTTGCAAAAGTCTTGGCACGTAGGCACAGTGCTCTTATGGTATTGCAATAGGGTGGTAAATCGAAAGTTCTCGTGTTCTCTACTAAACATACTCTTGCCATCCAGGAGGTTACGTCAAAAAAACAAACCTATAGTACTAGCAGTGCAACAATTGCAATGCCTACATGTCGGGAGTAGACAAAAGTGACCTAATTGTTACTGTAGGTCGTACGCGTAAAGATTTGCCATATTGGAAATGGGCCAACAAGTTTCAAACCATCCCACCTTTTGTTTTTGCGCTGTCTTTATGTGCCTTCTTGCGTGGCTGATTTGCGTCTAGTGATGCCACATCGTAATTGTACAAAGGTTTGTACAAATTCCATGTAGCTTCAAAGTTCTTTCGACGACATTCATTGCATTAGGTTCGAAAGTTTTCAACTCTTTTCTAATTGGTTCTTTTTTGATGTTCATTGTTCATATTTAAATTTGGAATTGTATATTCTTGGGTTAGAATTCCGAATTTCCAAAAGAGTTACATCGTGGAATTCTTGTCTCTCCCTCCTTGGCCTCTCCCGATGGCTGTCTTGATACAGTCAAAGGATAGTCTGGCACCATTCCTCAAAATAATTAGCGGCTGATTTCTGGATGTATGTTCATACTTTATCAAGGTTTGGACTACTGATATTATACGACTGAGTGATCGAAGGGAGACATCGATTTTTAACAGAACTTTATAATTGGCTTTGGCTGCTATCAATTTTTAGTTCTTTCGGACATGCTAGATAGTTTGGTAGTCCTGTTCGTAATTGACTCTTGCTTTGTTCGTCCGCCTAACATCGGACAATGTGCTTCCTCGGTGAGATTAATTTACGTAATACCTGTTTTATACGTAGAAAACCGCTTTCCGACTGGTGTTTCGATTGTCGCTTTTTCGTCGCCACCGTCGATAGCTTTTCGATTGAGAAAAAATATAACCCATAAATCTGGAGCTGTTCGTGAAGCGCGTTTGTGAGGAGTTGGCGCGAGGACGAGGGCAGTTTTACGACTCCGTCACAGTTACAATGTTATACCATAAACTGAAAGACCGTAAATCGCTGAAAAAAACTTTTTCAGTTATTGCAATTGTGTATATTTAAAATTTATACAAGGAAGACAAAAATTGAAATCTGTGGCTTTTCATTTATTGTCAAAAATTTTGAGGCCCTTGCGGGTGTCCAAGAACCACAACTTGCACCTCCTCAAATCCCAACCAACTTATCTCAGAAAGTTTTCATCGTTTTGAACGAATTGACCCGACTAAACCCAAGTTCCAGCGGAAATGGGTGGTTTATAAGAATAAATAAAATCGGGCGAAGGAGAGCCTCTTAGAAAGCGCCCAAGAAAAACCATTCACGAATGCTCTGTATGCCAAGTTGCTTTATCCTTTCAAGGAAACACTCGTTGAATAATGTCCGTAAACGTGTGTTAAAGCTAAGTGACGTGCCGTTAAAATATTGTCTGCTGATAAGGTAGTAAATTTTTGGTTCAAGAATTATGATCTGTGAGTACAGTTTTCGTAAATTTTGTTTTTGTGTTTTGTTTCTCTTGATTGTTGCTGTTTATAGATACAAAAATAATTTCTGTTGTAATGTTCTTCGCTTCGTTTATCATTATCATGTCATTAAAAATCCTGCTGACTTGCAAGACAACGACTAAGGCATTTAATTAGAAAAACTCAAAGTAATTATCTTAACCTGGTTTCGGCGATGCCAAAATAATACTTCTGGTTAATATTTTTGTTTCGGTTTAAATTCATATGGATTTCAATAAATTCAAATTTCAATTCAAATTCAAATTCATATTTCGGTTTGAATGATTTTCAAGCCGCTTGTTAGGACCGCCAACCAGAGGAAAGTGACAGAATGTGACAAGGGTTAAAGTATTTTCTATTTTCGTCTTTATATTTATCTTGACACAGAAAGTCATAGACGCTATATTTGGGGTAACCCTCAAGCGATTATACCGACCTGCTTTTAAAGATTTCAAGATAGTGCTGTTCCGGTGAAAATATAAGTGAAGAAATGTGTTTTTGCTGTCGCCGTTAGTCTGAAGCGACGCTCGTATTACTCAATAAAGATGCCAACTTTTTATCTTTATGTTTTTGATTATTCAACTGCAGTTATTTTATGTCTTTTAGTTCAATCTCTTTTTTTTTTGATATTTTTGTGTGCGGCTTGTGATAACAAAAAATGTCGTTCACTCAATTTGCTTTTACAAAAACTATTGAGATTGACAGCTTTTATTTAAATAAGATAAAACAAACACGGGAATGAGGAAAAAAATTTTTTTTGCGAAATCTTAAAAATTAAACTTCGCTACGAAAAAACAATGCTTCTGCTCATAGTGGTTTTATTGGTTAGAGAGCATTATCTAAATTTTAAGTTATTAGTAATTGATTAATTTTACTTTAATGTTTTTAAATCATTTTTTTTATAATACGATTAGGAAAATATGATGACATCGCACTGAATACTTAAGTTATAATGTTACTTCAAGAAAAAATACTGTAATATCAAACAATAAGTCGACACAGCTATCTCTGCAAAATTACTTCCAAAATCTTTTTTTCTGTAGAGAAAAAATAACAATGAACTACACCAAGTTGTCAGTTATAACAGAAATAATTGAACTTTTTACACTAGAGGTGTTTGACTGGCGGCCCGCGTTTTTCAAATTTAACTGCCATATTACGCTTGTACCTACTTTTTAGGGACGAAACTCAAAAAATCAAACAGATTGAAAGTGAAGACTTTTTAAACAATTTTCTGTCCGCGAAAAATGAAAATTCGCAAATATGGCCCACAGCCAGTAGCGTGTTTAGGGGGGCCGATTGTGCCATGTCCCCTTGGAGGAAATCAGAGACAGATTGAAAGTGAAGACCTTTTTTTTACCACTTGAAAAAAATTTTCGCTAAGCATATTTAATTGTGGTTGCATGCTCCTCCTTTTCAAAAATCATCGGTACGCCCTTGCCCACAGCATCAAATGAGTTTGACACCTCTGTGTTAGACCTTTTCTCTATCTTTCTCGTTATTCCTTAAAGTAAACAGAACACAAAACAAGACTGGGTGATTACAATTTACTTGAAGAATAAATAAGCGCGCCCATCTTACTGAATGAGTAGCACAAAGTACTTCCAGGCCCATATTTAGATTAGAGCACTATTTTTGTTAGGAACCGGATAATTGGTCGATAGGAAATTTTTGTTCGTACGGCCGCAATGGCATGGTCGCTGGTCTTTGTTCCAAGCTGCGTCACCATCGTAGATAAGCTGCATGACGTCACTTAAAAACTCAATCTGAAGTGTCTTTGGCAAAGGCGTATCGGTGTTCTGACATTCTCATTTGGGAGCAGAAAAACATAAATTTAATGCTCGAATTTAGCTGAGTAAATTTTGTCGTTTGCTTGCCAAATGAAATTCTTGACAAGTTCTTGAGAAAGGTCATGCAGCAAAAACAGCAACATGTCAGTCCTTGTATGGACGTAGTGGCCTCTAGACTGCTTTCTGTTTTAAGCGGAATTTTTAATTATTTTAATCCAATCTTTCGTAAAATCACTGCAGTTATCACTCAGACAGACTGAGCATCAAACTCTGGTTTTTCTATACGCAAATCAGAGTGTTATCAGACTGAGCTATCCTGCGACGGATAATTAAGCTAAATACATTTTGTAAAATCCAACAAAGAATGTTACTGCAACATTAATTTTATGACAAGTGTCGTACCAAGGATTTCTTAAGGGGAAGGCATACAACCACAATCAAACATGCTTACAGGAAAAAAATTTTTCCAGTAGTAAAAAACGGTCTTCACTTTGAATCTTTCTCGGTTTTGTCAATTTTTCGTCCCAAAAACATAATAATCTCTAAAAAAAAGGTTTTCACTTTCAACCTATTTCTGATTTCTCGTATTAGTAATCTCTAAGGGGGCCAGGGCACATTTTCCCCTTCCTGAATATGCTACTGCTAATGATATAGCTGTGCATTTAGGCTGCTAAGCTCAGCAAAACTGTGTGCAAATGCGACTGGATGTGCAATTTATTAAAAATGGTGTTAAGTAAAAGTCAAGTTTACAAGGTTTCTTATTATCAAGTCATATTCTTATATTACGATGTTGTTATTTATCAAACTTTAAACAACTCGACTTCGACAAACCGTTGGTGTCAACAAATATTTGCTTTGCTAGTAAAATGTAAAATTGTTTTTACGAATAAGATCAATCATTCTACACTTTAAAACAGGGGTCGGCAACCTACGGCCCGCGGGCCAGATTCGGCCCGCCAAGCAAAATCATCCGGCCCGTGACATGTTAGTTAGATATTAATGGGATACGGCCCACAGCATAGATTGTTTGCAGTACTTAACCATTTCAAGCAATCTATGGGGCAGTAAAACTGTGATACATCTAGTTGCAGCAGGGATGCCAAAACGCTTCATTTTTAAGTACAAATCTGGTGTAGAACAAAAAAGTTTAAGTTTTAGTCAATTAAACTTTACATTAAGTTTTAGTGACGTTGCTTTTTTCACGTCTAAAAAAACTAGTGAAGATCAAAAAAAACTTTTTATTTTAAATTTGTATGACGTTGCTCAATTTACGTCTACAGATAAAAAGTGGGGACCAAAAAATAGAATACGAAAGCTATCAGCTGTTATTATGTCGCTGCAAATCGCGGTCGTACACGCAAATTTTTTGTTGCACTCCTGTGTTCAGGGTTGCCAATTTAGCCTTTTTTATGATTTTTAGCCAACTAAATTTTATATTTAGCCCTGACGTATTTTTTAGCCCTAAAGCGGAAAAGTTAGCTTTATTTTTAGCCAGTTTAAGATTATCCTGATAAAGATTTATTAATGTGTAATCATGTAATTTTTTGTCTTGTTATCCTCGGTTGTCGCAGTCTTGCTATATTTTACGTAACAGGGAAAGCGACGGCTGAGGCAAAGAGCACAATCTTGAATAAAACGTTATGAAGCAATCACAGAAATCTCTGAAATTTGAAAATTTAACCTGCCGAGTTGTGCAACGTTGGTACAAGTGCCAATGCCAATGCCCAGACCAAAAATGTGTTTTTGATTTTTCTTAAAACTTTAACTGCATTGCTCAGCTCCTATTAAAATGCAAAAAATAACTTGTTTGTAGCAAATGCTGCCGTAAATATAAATTTCCAACTTAAGTTTTGGAGAAAATTGACACGTGTCAAAGCAGCTCTATTCATAATGAAATGCAAGTAGTTGAGGATAAAAATGCTTTTAATGCTTTTGAAGAAGAAAATAATAAATTTTAATCAATTAATTAATTCAATAAATACCAAGATTTAACGCTGTATGTTAAGTTATATCTAGATAGAACTTTATTTAATTTAGCTCTTTTCTTAAAAATTTAGCCTTTTAACCCTTTGACATTCCAGTGCATCACATGTGATACACAGGGAATTTAACTCAGACGTCTTGAAAACCCCTTAGACTGTCAAAAGGTTAAAGCTCTTTTTGCTGTTTAATGTCTACCTCAGTTGGTATGACTAGAACCGAAAAGGTAACTGGAAAAAGTGCGGCCCGCCATATCGTTATAAAATTGGTTTTTGGCCCGCGATATGCAAAAGATTGCCGACCCCTGCTTTAAAAGGCAGTTTTAAACTGCTACGAAAAAAGTTAAGCGTCAATATTTTGCTTGTTAACTTTTAAAAAATTGCTTGTTAACTTTAAAAAAGTTTATTTTGCCAGAAAATTAGCACCAGAAAGGTGAATTTACCAAATAATATTTTGTAGATTTATTTTGTGTATATTTTGGCATTCAATTTGAAATATATGGAATATAAAGAATAAATTATATCGACTGCAGATTGGCAAGCTAGCTTTTAACTTCCATACACGACAGTCCAAAACTTCCAAGTACCTTTTTTGAAAGTGTTCACGGAGCATCAGTTCTTGCTCCCAAAAAATATCTGTCAATGACGACTATCATCAAAAGTTGTGAAAGTATTTTTTTTAACGTTATGCCAGTAATGTTTTAAATTAATGTGACATACCCATGCTGCTTGGCTGCCGGTCGACCTAAACATTTATCTTTCTCGTTAGTTTTTGCTGTTGCGCTGTATTGCACCTCTCTATCTTACGGTTGTAATTTCTAATCACGTTTTTTGATATGAAAAGAAATTTTATCTGAAATTTAGGTTAAAGTCCAAGAAAAAACGTCTGCACTTTGAATCTGTCATTGATTTCTCGATTTTCGTCCCAAAAACATACAGATCTAAAAAAAAAGTCTTCACCTTATATTTTAAACTTTTTCCTGCATTTACGGTTTATTTTCGATGAGCAAAAAATTTGTTTTGCTCAAATAATTCCTTGTCGCTGCCCTAAAATTCCTGATTTTGCCCTAATTTTTTCTATCACTGCCCGATAAATTCTGATTTTGCTCAAAATTTTGAGACTTGGGGGAAATGCCCCCCTGCCCCTCGACAGGTACGGCTATGGACCAACTAGCAAGAAAACTACAAAGTTAAAAAATGAGAAAAGTCTTTCCTGCTCTTTTTCTCAGTAAAAGCTCCATTGATTTAAAAAGAAATTACCGGTGAGTAAACCTTAGGCTACCCATTTTTTTTAAGGAATTATTTTATACAATAGGCCTATTATAAGTTTTTGAAAGACTTTCTGGTCCTTTAGTTACACAGTCCAATTTTTATCTGTATTTCCAAAACCATCTGATTTATTTCAATTCGGAGATCTTTTCACCTCATTTCTACTCGTAGATGTTAACCGATTTGTATCATGCTTTATTTCCGAGACTTTTTTCCACCTGTAGATTGCATTTTTCTTTTTATCTTGAGCTGTTATTTTCCTAAACATACTTTTACTTCTATCAAATACTTTTTGATTTTGATACATCAACCATAACAGGCTTACAAGCTTACAAGAAAAGCGAAACTTACAAAATTAATCTTGATCTAATTCACAGCTACTTTAAATGTTACTATTGTTGAAGAATCAGCTTTCTAATTCGTAAACTTCTGTAAGATTCCAACTCGGTTTCATCCCGGCCTTTGATTTAGGTTATAATAGTCCGCGCTTACATTTTGGTTTGATACATTTGGTTTTTGGTAAAATAAGTGATTTTTCTTTTGGTTATCGCTTTGGACTTTGTGTTCGTATTATTAACTTCAGTTGTCGTTTTGGTTGCCTGGAAGAGCCATCACTTTTTGAATATGCCAAACTGTATTGCACCTTAGCTCTGCCGTGTTCTTCGGATTTACGTTTAAAATTGAACTTGGAATAAAGGTTTTAGTTTCGCTATCGTTGGTATTGCTTGGATGTGCAGTTGGTGAAGGCTTTGGAGTTCCCCCGGGCCACGTTGTCCAATTAGTTGATTGCAACAACAATCTTCTTTCTTTCTTTTTTAGACCATGTTCTTGATACACACAAATTATTATTCTAACTTTCTTTTTTATACGATGCCTTTGTACTGTTTTATTTTCCAACATGTTCGAAAAATCATCTTTAAGCAAAAACCATTTCGTCAGTAAATTAAAGATTTATTTGCTGGCAATTTTATGGCAAATTTGCTGCTTCTTTTTCATTGTTCTTTCACTTTACAATTGAATATGCACATATAACTTCAGCACTTTTTGAAAAGTCAGTGAAAACAACAAAGCACAATCATAAATCTGTTCTTTAACTCCTTCAAAACTCAAAAATTTGTTTGAATTATTTTTCTTTATTAAGATTTCTACTTTTCCAACTCGACACTTCATTCCAGCACATCACCTAGCAGCCTATCCAATGACGACCGGCGATTAAATTTTTTGAAAAATCAATTTATGTAGGGTTAGAAGTTAGAACAATAAACTCGAATTCGTAAGCAGCATGATCGAATGGTTAAGAGCGCGTGATTTTGATTGACATGGTGAAGGTTCAAAACCTAATCGCACCATTTTGTTGTGTCCTTGGGAAAGATATTTTACGGCACTTTCTCCTGCTTGGTGATCTCGGCAAGCAGTTCTAAATTTCAGTCATATCTTTATGAAACTAAAAAATAAAAATAAAAATTTAACAGGACAACAATATCTTGACATTTCCGAAAACAGGTCGGCGTAATTGCTTGTTTTATGAATAGCGCCTCTGTCGCTTTCCTGCGAGTCAGGAGAAAATATAAAACAAAATAAATAAATGAATTTGCTTCACAAAAACGTCATAAGCTCAAACTTTTCAAATAAAGGGAAAGCAAACGTTATAATAGCATTATTTCCAAGCAAACAAACGTACCTGAATCAGTGGCGTACGGAGAATTTTTGAAGGGGGCGCATACAACCACAATCAAATATGCTTTATGAAAAATTTTTTTTAAGTAGTAGCTAAAGAAAAAAAAGTCTTCACTCTGAATCTGTCTCGGTTTTGTCAATTTGTCGTCCCAAAAAATAATGATCAAAAAAAAAGTCTTCATTTGAAATTTGTTTCGGTTTTACCGATATTTTGTCCCAAAAATATTGTGATCCCTAAAACAGGTTTTCCTTGTAAATCTGTCTCTGATTTCTCGTGTTAATAATCTCTAAGAGGGGGCATGGAACATGGGCCTCCCTAAATACGCTACCGCCTGGAACTGAAAAAACACTGAGCAATTAATTTAATACCAATAAACTATACAGAAAACTACAAACTTTTTTCTGACAGAAAATGAGTTTTTATGATATGTTAAAAATCAGATTGCTTTTCTCAATTTCTCTTCGCAGATCTCAAAAGTGATTTCCTCAGGGTTGAGACGTTTTGAAACTGAGAGTTTTGATTGGATCATATGTCAGCATTTTTATCGGCTATCAGATGGTTAATCATTTTTAATAACTTGTTTATCCTGTTTAAAACTATGTAAGTTTTGCATCGGTAGATATTTCTACATCTATGTTAAATAGCTAATAAATTACGTTAATAAAAAGACTAAAAAATCAGCAAGTAAATTAAGGCTAAATATTATGGCTAAAAAATCAGCAAGTAAATTCAATCACTATTAAAAAAATTTAAACAAGTCAGCTCAATTTTTTGATGGCTTTTGAAGGAATTTACTTAATTAATTACTAAATTATCATAATTTTTCTTATCATAATTGTCACAACCAGTATCTTTTTCTTCTTTCTGCCATAACTAGTATTTTTTTCATAACACATATTCTCCTTCCTCTTTCTTAGTTTTCTAAACAATTGGTTGCCCTACATCGCCAAAATTCGGCAGTGCGATCTAAGTAGTTAAGAGCGCAGTTTTGATGGCTCACTCAATCAACAAGGTGGTGGTTTAAAACCTACTCGCGTGATCGCGTCATTAGATCGGTTTTTGGGAAAGATATTTTACAGTGCTTTCCCCTGTTTGGCAATCTTGACAAGCAGTTTTAAATTTCAGTCATATCTCTAAAATAGCAAAATAAAAAATTTTAACCGGACAGCAATGTAACATCTTATCATCTCCAGAAAAAGGTCAGGTAATTGCCTGACGGTTGCCTTAATTAATAGCCTAAGTCAGGAAGATAAAAATAAATAAATTTTCAACATTTCAGCTCTTTAATTTAGGCCTAATTGGAAATCCGAAAATTCTTGGTACCTTTTCCTCCGAAAAGCTGGCAGGTTGCAGGGGCTATTTTTGAAGTTTTGATTAACTATTAAATGCTTTGTTTCGATTTATTACCAAAAGTTTTGATTTACTACCAAATGTTTAAATATTGCGTACAACCTTTGCCTAAAGAGTCAGAACCGCACAAGACATTTGGGTTGTTGTGATTAGTAAGAAGCCGTTTGCCCAAGCAAGAAAAACCATCACTATAGCAATTTATGAGAATTAGTAAATTTCATGCAGTACTCCGTCTGAGTCAAATCGCCTACGTTTGAAATTTGAAAAATGCATCAAGGTCAATTTTCAGATATACAAAGTATTTCAATGTTATTAGATATATTACTTCACCCCTTTTTTTTTAATATGCTTTACATTGAAACCTGCAGGAAATTCTTTTTTCTTAATTGCAACTTTATCACTAAACCCATTTATGGATTTGAACGGAGAGTTTTAATTTGCTCAAGAATTTAAAAAATTTCGCAAAATCTGTGCAGACGTAAAATTAAAAAAGGTATCTATAAACTTACCCGATGAAATAGCATTTGTTTATACAACAGTTTATTGACAAAAATAACAATAATTTAGAAAAGCAACCTTCGCTATAAATCAAAGCACTTGAATATGACGTGATCGCATTATTTGAAATATTTCACTTATACCCGCAATTTGATTAAACTCTTGATACGCTGTTTTCAAAATCGGCTTTTAATATCTATAATTTATCCGGTCTATACTATGAAAAAATTTTCATATAGATCCAATATAATTTATTACGATATATTAAACAAATATTTATTACAATCACGTCGAAGTTTTAACATAGTTTTTGTTAATTACAAATTTGCAGTATAATTAAGCCGCTTTAATGGCCAGCAATTTTAAGAATAAAATTCATTGGAAAGATAACCTCGTAATTAGTTGCTTTTGTCTAACTCGGTAAGGAAAAGTCGAACTCCAGCTACGAAAAGGCGTGTTGCCAACTACAATTTACATTAAAAATTTGTTCATGAATAAGTGTTTGTGGCGGAGCGGATAAAGGACTTTTCCCTTGTTCAAGTTCTCTAGTTTGATTGATCGGGAAAAAAATGCATGTAGAATTCAATGAAGTCTTATCAAATGCAAGAAAAAGCAAAAAAACAATATATGTAAAAAAGAAGTAAAAAGTTCAATACAAGCGAATGTAAAACCGTAATATACTTTGCAAATCACATTTTGAGAATCAGAGTTGCTCGAAAAAGAAGCAAAAAGAATGAAAAGTCAAAAGCAACAACTTTGTTTAGAAATCATAAGCAGATACATTGATAGAGATGGTCAAAATTCGGTTATCTCTCATTTGCCCCTTCCGATTGTACGTGCGCATGTCGACCTTCACTTCATATTCGGCCGGACCAGAGAGGGAACGCTTCAGGACAAGAAAGGCAAGGGGGCGGTAATTATCGGGTTGGCGAAGGCTGAAAAGATTTCGGTCGCCGCCGACGATTTTAAAGTTATAATTTTGACGTCGGCGTCGGGCGGGAAACTGGATCCTGAGCAAGCTGGCAGGAACGTTCAGTCCGCTCGTGATATCGATGTAATGATGCGACACACTCAGCGGAAGCCCGCGGCAATGGCGATAAGCGCTCGGGCTAAGCGACAAGCGACGGCATCTTTTTCGTCGGCATATGTTAGTGGTAATTTGCCGGTAGCTGAATTCATCAGTGGTCATTAATTTCCTGTAGTAGTCGTCGTCTGTGCATTGAAAAGGAATGACGCATTGATAGCCGCCGTGAGTATTGACGCAAATGCGCCCGCTGCCGCATGTGTTTGGTCCATCCACGTCACATTCGTTTATGTCGTTGCAAGCGAAATCGACTTTGTAGTAACTAAAATTAATTTTTTTTAGAAAAAAAAGTTTTTCCTTTGTAATTCGTCATCTCATATTTAAAATTTTTTTCTGGCATTGTCCGGTTTTTGTTTATTGAGTTTTTTTCTTTTAAGTAATTTAAATTGTTCAAATCTTAATACGTAAAAATAGCAAAAATGAAAATATAGTTTATTCCAATCAATTATTAAATTCATCTTTGCGTTTAAAGTACCTAAAAGAAGCTATATTTAAAATAGCAGAGTAGCTGGAGACCTAATTACAGTAAATCATAAAGAAGTATATATCACCTTTAAAAAATCTTCGAACTTTTCATTTGTTGGCTATTGATGTCAATTTTAATATATTTGATCTTATTGAATCAGGTTAAGCAGAAATCAAATTAAAGACCTGATATTATAGATATGGGTGAGGCAGTATACAAAAATTCATTTGAAAATTAAAAAATAAGGCCACGGGTTTTACTTTTAATTATAACCTGAAAGTTTATTTTTTTAAATAAACCTTTGGGATTAAACGATTGACGATTTCAGTTTAGTTATCTTCTGCAACAGGCGTCTCGCCAAATAGAAACACTACAGGAAATATTGAAATTCAAGAGACTTTTTCCTTGGGGAAAGGATTATATCATGATTTCCTTTACCTACTCAATTAAGGCTTTTAAAAATTTCAAAAAAAACTTGAAACGGGCAAGTTTTGGTAAATATCTAAAAAAGCAAGTTTAAAATTGTAAAAATATAATTATAATTGAGAAAATTAAATCGAATATTGTTATAAACAAATAAATTACTAATTAGAGCATAAGAAATTCCGAGAAAACATTCAAAAACAAAAGAGAAATTGCGTAAAATTTTGACTTCTTCAAAGCGCTAATTGGAACTATTTTAAATTAGTTATTAAACCTAACATCAAAGACGACTTACCCTGAAGGACATTGACAAGCAAACGAACCCGGTCTGTTCTCGCACCTCCACTGACATTTCCTCCCTTCACCAAGTCGGCATTCCTCATCATCGACACATTCTCCTGGCAGGGTTTTCAACAAAGTTTTACCCATTGCAAAAAACTAGCTTTTAAAATATTACTTTTTGATGGGCACGTGACTTTTTTAATAAACTTGCTTTAGGAATTTAAAACAAAATTTTTGCGAAGTAAAAACCACGAATGAAATGCCTGAAATCAGGTGCCGATTGCTTGCGCTGTGGAAAGTTTGCCGTCTTTTCATAAAGCACATTTTACTTTTTCCATTTTGTTTATTCAAGTTCAAGTTCAATAAGTAAAAAATAAATAAATTAAGGCAACATGTTCGCAGTTAGTCATTGTTAAAAAGTATTGGTCATTACATTTTTTTTCAAATTACTATTAAAGAACTTGAAAAAATAAACGGAAACCCTATAATATCACCTTCAATGCAATAACTTATTTACCCTGCATGGGAAATCAGGTCATGAGTTGAATCTACGATAAAATTGAAAGCAATTAATATTTAATTGTGTGTTCAATTTGATGCCACTAAATAAAAATTTTACGAACATTTTTCAATTCATACACCATATGTGGTTCATTGTGTAGCTAAATGAACACATCTGTTAAGTAGTAATATTTAAACAATGACCGTGTTCCGTCGGCGGACTGATTTGCACTTCCATATTCAGAGCAATAAGATAAGAGTTTAAACCAGGAAAGAGTTAAACAAAAAAGTTTAAAGGATGGTGTAAAATCATTTCACTAAAGAGTGCTGCTGATTTTTCATTAAAAGCAGCAACTCAATCAGCAAAGCAATACTCAAGCAAGGTGATCATTTCAACAAATCCAAATAAACTGCTAGAGCTGTCCTCAGCTCGGGTATCGATTGGACTTGTATTTTTTCTGTCTTTTAAAATGTAAAACTTTTTTAGCAATGCCAAAAATAACTCCTTCCTATTCCTTTGACAATAGTCCGGGAATCACAACAAGAGCCACACAAGTGTAACTCAATAAGCGAGTGACCACGCTTGATAGTAGCGTATGGTGCCAAAACTAGAGATTTGCACGAGTACGGATTTAGTCTATCAGCCCGTGAGCGAGTACGACTGTGCTGACTTATCCTATATAAAAAATTGACTGGCAGGTTCGCCATTTTATGTAATTAAACGAAGTGGGCGGATAGGGGCCATATGAGCGGATAGGGGCGGATATGAGTGGGCCGAAACAAGTTTGAAAAAAGTGCCTGTGCCATATTTTGCAAGTTTTTAGTCTTGAGTCGGGCAGAATTACTTTTTCTTTAAAATTGGTCATTTTTGGTAATTTTTAATAGCAGTAGTCAAAGTCAAAAAGATTACGGGCCGGAAGTGGCCGTGTTATATAAAAATGCTTATAGATACGGGTGGTTAAGGGCCTCAAAATATCGGCCAATGCAAGTTTCTAGCACTAACATCCATTAACATATTGGCTATACCGTTAAAATTGGTGAAACCCTCATGGCATCGACAATGGTAACTTCCTTGCGTGTTAATACATTCCGAGTGTTCCGAACACGGGTTCAGGTCGCATTCGTTTACATCGATGCAGTATCTTCCGCCGGTTCTTTCGTCTTTCATGAATCCGTTTTCGCAAACGCACGCATAGCTCCCGATCGTGTTTCGACATCGCTCTCCGAGTCCTGCGGAGTTGTTTCAATTTTACCGGAATTGCAAATCAGTAAAGTTTTATTCCTGTCCAAGATAAAACTTTCAATACGTCGTGCTAGCATTAAAAATGGAGTAAAACAACAACAAAAAAATTATTCAAAGCAATGCGGTCGTCTGCAGCTGAAACATTTTTAGTTTGTTCGGAATGATTTACGATTGCTTTGACAGCGAAATGAAGCTTTAAAAAAGCTATAAAGGGAAAATCAAGAAAATAATTATAATTTTATATTGGGTAATTCCACTTGTATTCGTAAAGAAACTAGATAGTTTGTGGCATTTTTACAACAAATCGTTTTCAGCTCAGAAATTTACAAGCAATCTGCGTCATATACACTGTAAAAAACTTTTGTAAATTTTACAATCATATGATAATTCCACTTGTATTCGTAAAGAAACTAAATAGTTTGTGGCATTTTTACAACAAATCGTTGCAACAAATTGCAACAAAATTTTTTTAGATTGTAGCAACAGTGAGGAAAAATCAATTTATCGCCGAAAATTTGAATACCGGTAACCTTGCAAATCATTAAATACTGGTTGATTGCTCTTTTTGGTCTCAAATTAAGAAATCCGGGAATTGGGATGAATTATCCAAACTACAAGGTCTAGCTAAAAAAAATTTGGAGTAAACTATTGTCATAATTCTCAAAGTTCTAATGATTTTTGTACCTTGATTCATATTATGTATAACTGCTTTGGTGATTGATTGCTAGTAAATTCAATTGGTTCTTTTGTAGAAAGCCCCCGCCATCTATTGCGAGTAATTTTTATCGCCCCACCATCTATAGTAAGTAATTTTTTTTTGGTGAAACTAACCCGGAATCCTCCCTACAAGTTTCTTTTTTATTTCATCGTAGTGTTATAGGGGGATTTCGGGTTAATTTCACCAAAAAAAATTACTTGCAATAGATGGCGTGGGCTTTCCACAAAAGATCCATTCAATTTTCTTAAATTGCTTTCCCTTTTTGTTACAATTTAAAATAAATCATTAATTTTTTTTCAAACAATGAACAGCCACAGCTTTAAGAAGTTTCAAACTTTAATCTTTAAATTTGGTTCTTTTAACTTGTAGATCATAAGAATTTGAAATGTCAAAGATTTAAATTTGAGATACTCCACCAAAGTTTTTATTTAGGCTACATACCTCGCTTGTATGTCAATGATCTGAAGTAAACAGTAATATAGGCTTAAACAGAAAACTAAAAGATGAGAAGGCTTAATTGCGAAAGAGCTTTTTTAAGTGGCTAAAAACTTCACAAACTCGATCAAAATAAAGATTGCTTAACTAGTCCATTTGCTTTAAAATTTTTTAAATGTGGCGGCTAATTAAGTAACGAGGCTATGCACGTATTTTTAAAGGCGGCAAAAAGCTTTCAACGTCAGTGTAGGACACACGACACAATGTTTATTATAGAGATTACGAACTATGCTTAAAGTAAACTTTTTGAACTCATTTTGTCTGACAGGGTGAATCATGTTTTCTTTGCAGAAAGCACTATTTGAGATGCAAAATTCTTGAAATTAGTAGTCAAAACCAATAATCTAAAACCGATTGAAATACTAAACTAGAAGTTGCTTATTCTTTAATGGATTTCTTAACCGTTTCAATTGTTTGAAACGGCTTTAACCCTTTAAAAAAGTATTGGAAAAAATTTCAACATTTTTTATTTGAAGTTTTTAAAAAGGATTTTGTTTAACGCAACAAAAGTAAAGTTAAAGCGTCAATTAAGACAGCGTTACCACAGTGCGTAAATAAAAAGACTACTTGCAAATAAATATTTTATTATAATAAAATATCACAGTTTAAAATTTTGAAGTTATCATTAGTTTGGAGAATTTAACTTTTGTTGTCGTAGTTTGCAAATTAAGATCTGGTTTACATCTGTCCGATACGCTCGGAGCAAACATATTCCGAAATTCAATAAACAAAAAGGTGCGCCGAGCGTAAACACCAGGTATGTCGACCAGGTCTTAGAAACGCAGCAGCTAATCCAAGGTGATGCAAGCGTACCACCTAATTACCACGTTTTAACACATTTTGGTTTAAATAAGTTACAGTTTGACAAAATTTTTAAACGAACCAAAGTTGAACCTAAAAAAAACAACGCATCTGACCGTGGTTTTTTTGGCTTCGTTTAAATGTAATCAAAGATGGCATTTGGCCGCTAAATTTCTAGGGTTGAAATATTTTCTTAGAATGCTTTAAGAAAAAAATTTCAATAAGAATGATGTCTGGCTTTTGTCGTCCTCTAAGATTTACTCTAAACATCCATTTGCAGTCAAGCAAGAAGTAGTAACATGGACTACTCATGAAACTGGACGACCCATATGACGTCATTTTGTTGTTAAATCAAAATCTAATCTTCTTTACCTTGAAAATTTTGAATTCCATATTGCTTATAATTGTCAAAAAGTTATTTTAAGAACACTTTAAAATTGTCAATTTAATCGTTTTGCCTTGACAAGACAAATTGCAACTTTTAAACAATTGACATTGAGAATTGTTTTAATCCGCACGAAAAACGACTTCATTCGAAGCGTAATTATGACGCAACCAAACTGTCTTTACCCTGGCACATTTTCTGAGCGCATTCATCCGTATCGACGCATTTTCCACGGCGATCGTCATGGTAACCACGTCTGCAATGGCATCTGTAACTTCCACGCGTGTTAACGCAATATTGATTGTCGTCACATGGTCTTTGAATACATTCGTTCACGTCCCGGCAAAATCGCCCGATCTGAGCGTAAACAAGAAATCTTTCAGCATCGCCGCTTTCGAAAAACATCAAACATCTCCGGTTTCCAAGAAAAACTATTTTTAGAACATTACCGAAGATTGGAAAATTTCTCAAGAATTTCGGATACGCAAACCTTTTTTTTTACGATCAATAAATCTCGACCGCATTCTCCACAGGATAAAGCACGTCAAGTGCTCTCTACGAAGCGGATTTGCAATTGCTCATTCTGAAGTGCTGCACTTACCATGGTTGTTCCCGGGGAGCAAACGCACTTGAATGAACCGACGGTGTTGATGCATCTTTGTCCACTCCCGCAAAAGCCCATGTGGCACTCGTTAACATCCTCGCACTCTCCTGTCGGAACATCAGGACCGTTTTAGTTTCCGAAAAAAGCGGACAAAAGTTTTCCAAAAAAATTAAACAGACCAGTAGAGATATAAATTGAGTTTCGATAGACGTAAACAAAACAAGCACAGTTATTAACTTTAAGAATCCGACAATAGAGTGAAAACCCAGTTTCGTCTAAATAACGAAAATTTTCGAGATAACTCAGAATTGTTTCCTAAATATTTTGAGTTGACAATAGAGTAAATTATGAAGACATTATTTACATTCTATGACGCACACCTACGTTTTTTCATAAAAAAAAAACACAAACAAAAACAATATTCCGCCTGCGCTCTCACAATTAATAAAAAAGCAGCAAAATGCAATTCTGCTATTTATTGCCAGAAATTATGCTAAAATATTTAGCGAAATCTTACACTTTTCAGTGGTGAACTTTCCGATTTTAATAAATTTAACCCGCTTTGTACCTGTTACTTTGTTTAGCTTGTAGCCTCCCTGACAAGAGCAAAGATAACTCCCGTACAAATTGCGACATGTTTGGCCAATCAAACACGGAGCTTGCTCAGTGCATTCATCCACATCGATACAACCGCTGTTTTCTTGAAATCTGAGACGATAAAACAGATGGAAACACTAACAATCGGTTTCATCAGGGCAACTGAACTTTTCTAAGGTTTCGGTAAAAATTTAAATGGTTTTGCTGCTATTACTTCTTTTTTAATCTTAAGAGAAAAACACATCACCGATACTTTGCATTCTGACCTAAAGCATACATTCGTTATTCAAGCGTGCAAGCTAGATGAAATTTCTTGGTTTCAATAAGGCTTTGCCGCAATTTGTACAGACAGACAACAATAAAATGAACCTAATTGCTCCCTCCTTTGGTTTACAACTATTCACACAATTAAAACACTGGCGCGCTTTTCTGGATGAAGCAATGATTATAAACAAATTGCTTTTATAAGTTCAAAAAAATTAATATTTAATATATTTTGTAGTGCACGTCTGATGGTTTAGTAAAGGAGGGTTAAGGCTCATTTTAATTTTGACTAAGTTGGGCAAGAAATTTTTTTTTATCTCCAGCAAAACAAATTGTTGCCATGAAAAGAATCTATTCTGGATCAAATACAAACAGGGACAGGGCAGAGGGTTTGTCATTTCACTACCCGCGGACGCTTCACTGTCCGAATCAGATGCTGACAATAATGGTGTCGAGCCAGCATTGATTTTGTCAACCGAAATGGTCAAACTCTCTTTCTCCACGAAGTGTGCGATGTGTGCGGGCACGCTGAAAAAATGTGATCTGCATTTTGTTTAATAGACCCCATACGTGCAATTGGATACAGTTAAAAGTTGCAAAAGTATCTTACATCAAAAAAAAACTTAAAAAATAAAAAAAGAACAAAGAAAAGTCAACAGCGAGTTTACTCGAATATAAAACAAGAGTAAACTCTTTTAAAAGTCGACTTACCTAAAGCCTCGCTCACAAACCAAAGGAGCTTTTAAATCTAAAATCATTTCTCCATCTTGTCCAAACACAGTTGCTATCACACACAAGGAACAGAAAACAGCTTGAACAACAGCAATCATATTTGTTAAACTGCTATTTCAACACTATCTTGACTTCTGACAAAAGAACCTCCGAAAAAAAGTTTTAATGATAAGAATTGTAAAAAGAATGATGTTAACAATTTTCTCTTCGCTAAAACCACATTAACTTTAAAAGAAAACGCCAGATAACGTTGTCATACGTTAGTAGTCATAATAGATTTTAAAAAAAGCCTTGAGTTGCACACTTTTTATAGCAATTTTTATCTACCAATTGCTCCTTTTCTAAATATTTTCAAAGACAATTCAATCCTAAAATTGTTTTCTTAATTGAAATTCTTAATTTATTTGTTCAAACAAACACGAACCGTATCAATGCACACATTAAAATAGTTTATTGTTGAAACAGAATAAATACTTTTAAAATCTTAAATTCAAACAAACTTAACACCACCACCACCATGATGCATGCATTTGACATTTAAAGATCCTTCGGAGTGTCTTAAGCTTAAAATAGGAGAAGCAGGTTGTGGATTGAAAACAATAGTTTTTCAATGTTTCTATGTCCACCTTTATTAATCATTATTTAACGAGTTAATAATAGTAATAATTATTTGGCTGCTTTTAATTATATAATAGTTCATTAGATTTAGTTTTGTTGCTACTAATAGAAAGGCAGTGAACATTTTTTTTTATTATTGCGTCAAAAATAAAGGAAGGACAAATTTTTCATCCGTCACTGCGTTTACTATTGACTTGTGTAGTGCCTCGGAGAAAAAGAAAACATTTTAAATATTTTCTGACTTTAATTTAAAATGATTTTGTTAAATACGAAAAAATGTGACGATCCGCCAAACGTAACAATTAAGCACTAAAAGAAGAGACAATGTGCTGGCAATTTTCGCTCAGTGGAAGTGAAAAGACAATGACATGACCGTTCCGCTAACTGCAACTCAATTGTTAGCTGACAATAGTTAAATTAGTTTCGTAAAAATTAACCTATCTATCAAAATTCATTACGTCACTATAATGCATTCCGCATTCAAGAAAATTACGTAATGCCATGAATGAAATGATTACATCATTGATTATGCAGAAGCAGCTGAAATAGGCGAGAAAGACTTGCGACTCAGGCACCCAACGCAGCTTGCGAAATAATTCGATGCCGCCTGCGTTTAGTTGCATCAAATCCGAGCATTCCAATTACACTTAAGTAATAGCCTTGTTTTCTTAGTTATCACGTTTAATTTTTGAGAATAAAGCTCGATTTTAGACAAGTACCTTTAATAAAAGGTTTATTGCAACCTACTAACAATTTTATAATTGGGGCAAAATTGCAATTAAATTCCTCACCGCTGGGCTAGGAGATAAAAGTGCTTTTATACATTTTCTACAAGATTTAGGTTTTTGCAAAGAATCGAAAACGAAAAATTTATTTATTCTTCCATCAAATCAACGGCCAATTATATAATAGCTTTTACCATCTTTGCTTTGAAGAAGCGCAAGTTTACATAGTAAACTCCAAAATAAAACCTTGTTATTTAAGGAAGCCTGACATAGCTTCTTTGTTATCTGACCAATGCGGAGATTGCGTTGTTGTATACAACAGTCGCATCATCGCATCGATAAAATTGTGATGAAAATGCGATAAGAATCAAAATTAAATACTTTATTGGTCTCAATGCAATCGAGCATGAATAGGAAATTTTGATTTATTGGATTCAAATGATGAAAACAGCTTTGCGGCCTTTTTTATCTTCAAAAAATAGACAAAAAATAGGACTGCGCTGTATATAACATCTAATAACATTAGTATAATGTTTAATAATTATTTACTCCGCTCGGTTGATGTAGTAGTTATAATAGGATCTTTGTTTCGCACGGGAAGTGGGGGTAAACAGAGATGCTATAAGGTAAAAGTTTTTTAAATAACATTATGTTTATAAAAGACTAAAAAATGGATCATCATTTCAATTCGAAGGCAAGCTTTATTGTAAGTCAAATGAAAAGTGAAAAAGTTTTGACTTAGGACAAAAATAATCTACAGTTTTTGTCCAATCTCTTAGAGATTTGTTAGGTAAAAAAAATTTTTTTTTGGAGGCTACAGCCTTTCGATCCCATATGTTTACGTCTCTGATGGTTATCATCTGAGTTGTTCTTAAGATCTTGATTCAATTACAAAGCTGATCAAGTCTCAATGTTTCCAGTAACTGGCACTAATGACTGTGTTGCCAAGGCCCCACATTGTGGTGATGGGCGTTGCAAACTTGTGACAAGCTTGGTGAAGTATTATAAAGAATTTAGTTTTTACACTTATACAAAGTGATGTTATTTAGGGATTAGCAAGGGTTCATGTGAATTCTAGGACAAGCTAGTCATTATATTTAAGTTATATACCATCCCGCGATTAACAAAAGTATTTAGAAGTAATGCAATGTAATGGAATAAGCATGAAATTGTTTTGAAGTTTATTTTTGTACATTTTTGAGAATTGCAAATATTATAAATATATAAAATGTCATTTAATATTGCGTGACATGCAGCACAATGACTTTAAAAAAGTTTCGGTTTTTTTTACGTTTTTAATAATTGCAAATTATTCTTAAATTGTTTTGAGAAAATTTCTAATTGTTTGTACGGGTCCACGAATACATTCTCAAACTAAAATTTTAATGGACACTCGGCAATCCACAGAAACTTATAAAAAACACACTTCGCCGACAAAAGAAAACTACAAAACAAAAAACACTACAAAAAAGAATTTCTTAATATTCCCATTGCGACAGCATTTAATGAATGAAGAAGTCATTCATTCATTCATATGATAGGATGCATTCTCGAAAACAATACATGTAGTCTAAAAAGTGAAAGGATTTGTGAATTACAATTGTTTAGCAGCTTTCAGATTTTCGTAGATTTGAGCGTGTGACGGAAACCGATGTTATTAAAGTGTAGAATGAAAAGAAAAAGTTTGGTTCAAGCGGATCAATCGCTGCTTCCAGCTAAAACTTGATTAGAAATAAGTATTACTAGATTCACTTGCTTTTTCAGAAAAACATGTTCGTTTTTTGGACGAAATTAGTTTTTAATATTGGGATCAGATTTATTGTCTTGATTAATATCGATTTATAAGTAAACTCGCTTTTTTGAAAAACAAGTAACGTTGTTAACTTTGTGTTATACGAATAATAGTAATACTTACATTTGTATTTTGTTGATGACGTTTCTATGCGTAATTGTATTATTATTTATATTCATTTAATTTTATTTGTGGCGTTATTATTTTCCCAATAGATGAACTAATCTGTTTAAATAAGGCTAGTATTGACAATTGCTCTCTCTGCTGACAATATAAAATATCGAGTTTTCCCAAATATTATTGACTGATTTTTTAAATTAAAAAGATTGTTGTTGTTAAAAAATAAAACAAATATGGCGTTATATTGTAGAGATCTGATCGGCTTGACAACCAAAGCCAGGATTTTCCGAAGTCGTATAAAAAAACTATTCCTTGATAGTAAAAGCAAAATCAACCAAAAATAGCTCTTGTTTTTTAACTGTTATCTTTCTTCAAATAATTGTCGATGTTTGAAAGTTGAATTTAATACCTGGCCTTATGCAATAAAAATGAGGACAAAGTAAGAGAGAGACAGATAAGATGAGTCCTCTTTAAAGTAACTTCCATTTTCTTGTGTTCCTCGTAATAAAAATACCAATCAAATTACAAATTTGAAAAAAATTCCATTGAAATACGTAATCACTACTTGATTTCTATAGCCGGACTATACATGTAATCCAAATGCAGATTGATTTTTGACATGATCATAATTTTCACCATCAAATTTTAAAAAATTAAATGATTTTTAAGAATTACAACCACTTCAATTCAATATATAAAAGTAAACACATTGCTTCTATCTGCTTTCCCATTGAAAAAAAGTTTTGTCACTTATATTATTATGCTAAGGTGCAACGTACATCTGCTGCGAACAGTGGCGTATGCAAAAATTTATCAAGAAGGGGGTTTGCTGCCGTAAACACGATTACAAACAGTTAAAATAAACTGAAAAACTTTTTTGTCTCTATTTTTTCATGCCTTAATTTAATTTTAGTGTTCTGGGTACATTCTTCAATTGACCTCTCCTCCGTGCATAAGCTTATGGCCGCGAATAGCGCTAAATCACAATGCGGTTTCGGATTGTGACAATAAGAAGATTTAAAGAGAGTTTATAGCAATTCTTTTTTGTATTGAGTTGACCAATGATAAACGGCAAGATTTATAATGTAGAGTAGAGCCAACGCCAATTTGTATGATTAGCTGCATTTGCATTGCAAATTAAGCGTCGTTTCAATCAGCTTTAAAAACAATAATTTTAGACATTTAATAACAGTCATACAATAGCCTGTGAAAAGAAAGGCTCGAAGAAATTGGGACTCCTTTTTTTCAGGGGATGCTGTGCCGTTAGGCACCCATGAAAATGCTCTTAAATTGAAATGTTAAATTGAAGACAAAAAAATAAAAAAATAATTTTCATTTCACTTTTTCAAAGCTAAAAAAACACTTTTCAATCTATCTTTTCAACTATATAGCTTTCAATCTTTAATTTCAAGTAAATAGTAACGTATTTAGTTTAACCATAATGCCAATTCATAACCGTACCAGCCAAATTTGGGGTGGAGAATACAGTTTCGGCCAAATTTTCTTGATGATTTCCCTGACCATGATCTTGTAGCTCAGCGAAAGTTGAGACTTAAGATATCATGTTACATATTTTCGTCTTAAAAATTTGGTGACGACTAAAAAGATCTCTAAAAAAATTTGATAAATGGAAAGGTCTTCACCTCAAATCTTAATCGTTTTTCTAGATCTGGAAACTTTGTCCTGCCCAAGTAATACAATTCTGGAGCACAAAAAAATTTGTTTCGCCCAAATAATTCATTGCTAGTGCCCCAAATTTTTGAGACTTGGGTGGTAATTGCCCTCCTGCCCCCGACCGTACGATAATGTGTCATTTTGCCCTTCAGTTTTGACAAAAAAAATTTAAACTCAAAAAATGAGTGCAGATATGCCTGATTTCATAGAATTAAAAAATTTTTCGACAAAGCCGCAAACTTTGTTCTAAGTACGTCGATAATATTGCTAAAAATACGTTTGTTCATGCTCGATTTTCGAAATCTTTACTTTTGAGCAAAATTATTAAGCAATTAATATATCGAACAACGTAAACGTCGTGTATCAGCAGTAGCATTTAATCATGTATTTCACATGCTTAATATGCCGAAAATATAAAACTAAGAATAATGGAATTTTTCGCAATAATTTCAGAATCAGGGTTTTCGCCAGAACAGGTAAAATTGGAATATTAATATTTCAAATTAATTTCGAATATTAAGCTACATAAATATTATAAAAACTTTTTATTACTATGTTAGGTATTGGTAACAATATACAATTTTAATTCTATATGTGTTTTCCAGGTAATAAATAAAAGAGTTTTCAATGTAATTACTTACACTACGTTAAATTCTTAGTATGTCAACAGAAATCTATTAAATATATCGTTAATTATTTCAATTCGAAAATAGCTCTAAATCCTTGCACAACGTTTTTTAGTTTTGCTTGGGCATTGATATTATCAGAATTACTACTTCTACAAATACGTTAAAATAAACACACCAGACAAGAGCTTAAATCAATTACCGATCATCGATTAATTTAAACGTTGACGTTAACGTACATTATCCTAGAATTGTAGTCAGCGTTATACTCACGTCACTGAGACGTGCTTCGTCAACACGTAAGAAATACCTGCTATGCTTGTGATCACAAGTATAGGCTTTTATTGGAATTTGCTTTGTCTGTTTAAGCTTGAAGCCCAATAGTTAAGTATAGGCCTATTCCTCTTACCTTTTTAAAAGAAAGTCTTTATTGCTTTTAGTGCGTATATGCTAATATGCTAGATAAATCCTTAACTTCTCTTATTTTTGTTGACCTTACTATTTAACTATATAACAACGATGCCATATCGCTTCGTGTATCTAGCCAACACTTGAACGCTTTGTCCGCCACCAACTGACGAAGACATCGTTAAAGTGATTTGAAGCGTCTTGACAAGGCTTTTATTAAATATTTCACTCGACCAAGAAACACGCATGCACTTGATCCGTAAAAGGCTGCTTGACTACTGGCTGCTCGCCGTAGCTTGCCAAGAGTAATAAAACAATTTTTAGGCGTTCCGAAAAAAGAAAACGTTTCTTAGCGAAAATAGCTGCAATGCTGTTCCAGCAAGTCGCTTTTGCCGCGAACTAACCAATTTTTTTCTAGACGTAAGTAGTCTTTTCATGGTCAAAATTTCTTAATCCCAAAACTAATGAGCACACTTGCTTGTCAAGTTACAAGAACAAATGTTTTCGAACAAGCCTTGGTTTCCTCTTTATAAATGGTTCTTTCAGATTACCTTTTATTTAACCTCTCGTCACGCAATCTGATGAATTGGAATTCATGAATTTAGAATACTTTACTGAAGAAGGCATCAATTGACCTGCCAACCATTTGTACAAGCTCAGTCTTGTAAACGTTGTCTATTATCGATATTGAAGTCGCTTCGTTTTAATGGATATAAATGTTAAAACTGAACCATGAAGAATACGATATGCTATATCGTTTTTTAGGAAAATTTGTTTTGTTATGTGCTCTCCAAACTCTATACCACATCATAGTTGCGATTAAACTTGGTAAAAAGTTTTCATATTATGTATCCAAGTGTATTATTACAATTGTTGCTATTTAACATATTTTAAATAATATAAAAAAATTATTTTTTTGATTTTTATAAAAGAGATTTTTTCAAACCAATTAAAAAATACAGAAAACGAATAACACGAGGTTTCGAAACAAATCGCCTTCGGTGTTCCTACCAAAGCAGCTTTTCTAAATGTGTAGACTACTAATTGCATTGTTAAAACCTTGATGACCTTGATAGCGAATTCATAGCGAATCGTAAATTATTCTTCAAGCCTAGCTTCTGCCAAATACAATTTTCAACCTTAGTGAGTGACCAAATTAAATAAATGTTGGGGGATTAAATTTCTACAGCAGTGCTTTGCAACCTGGGGGTTGTTTGGCTATCTTTTGGGGGTCGCGGAAGCGTTTGGCAAACAGAATTTTTGATTTGAAGCAGTGATTCTCAATCCATAGCCGTACCTGCCGGAGGAGCAAATCTCAAAAATTTGGACAAATCAAGATTAAGGTGAAGACTTTTTTTTAGAGACCACTTGTTTTTGGGACGAAAATCGAGAAATCGGAGACAAATTCAAAATGAAGTTCAGTTCAGTTCAGTTCAGTTTTCTTTTATTTCTGCACCGCCACATGAACAAAATAACAAAATGTTGAAAAGTTTGTGTGTTGTTAAAGACGGGGTTAGAAAAAGGAAGAAGCAACAAAACGAGCTGACGTTGTGTCTTGCTAATTAGCGATTTTTTTTTTAGAGAGAACACTAAGTTTTGGGGAGAAAAATTGAGAAATCAGAGACAAATACAAAGTGGAGTTCGTTTTTTGAAGAACACAAGATTTTTGCTACAAAACTTATTTTGCTCATCGAAGAGGGTCGTTAAGAATTTGGTTTGAGGTTGAAATTAATTGAGAATTAGGATTGAGGTCGTTAAAAATTTGGATTGAGGAGGTCGTTAAGAAGTGGGTTGAAAATTGGGTCGCTGAATCAAAAAGGTTGAAAACCACTGGTCATAGAAAGCTTGCCATATCCACAAGCTCTAGAAGTTTTTTTAATGGGGTGCAAGTAAGTTTTTATAAAATTTTGAAGGCTCAGTGAAACGGGTTTAAAAAAAACAATATAAAGATTTTGTAATCATGAATAAACCTAAAAGTTTTTATTCAATTTTTTTTATCAGACTCTATAAAATACACCTTAAATTATGATTAGGAACAAACCTGATTGCGCACAATTTTATTTTAAAAGTTTTTTTTTTTAATTTGCTTAATCGTATGAATAACACAATGATTATTGCGCACAAAATATAAATAGATTGGAATCATTTGTGTCCACGATTCCCCTAATTGGTGGAATTTCTTTGACACAGAACTGTAGATCTAATCAAAATTTACTTTTAATTTTTTTAAAACTAGATTAATTTACTACCAAAATTAAAAAAAAAGTTTTATCATGGTGTCATCTTTGATAAAGTTCTTTACATGTCACGACGACTTGACATATTAAACTTTATGATGAAGTCACACGTGGAAAAAAGTGTTGATAGTTTTATAGTGTATATTTATCTTTACGATTTTAGGCAGTATCGCAAAGTAATAAAAAGATCCAGGATCAGATTTTAATTATATCTACTTTTAAAAGTTTTTTGGTAAAAAAGGATTGACATTTTGGGGGGCGTTTTTCCCAATTTCCTGAGATTTTTGCTCATACTTCCTGAGTAAAACCGATTACATTATCACAAAGAATTAATCAGCAAGTATGACGGCTTGATTTGAAGATTGCCAGATTGTTGATAAGCCTGTCTGGTTTGAAAAAACTTTTAATTTTTTAATTTTAAAAGAATAGGTTTACAATTTAAATCAAAATGTCAAGCAAATGGAATTGCCATAAGGTGCCTTTAAGAGTGTAACTACAAACATTTTTAACTGGATTCTAACTGATGAATTGACAACTGCAAATTCAAACAAGCTCCAAGCTCCGACTAATCTTTTTCTAGTCGCGAACAATTATTGTAGAATACTTTTTCGAAGGCAGAGTCACATCAATTAGTTTAGGGTGAAGAAATGCTGATATCATCAGGGGCGCCAAAAGCGGGGGACAGAGAGGCAATTGCCCCTGCTCTTTTGTCCTCTTCATATTACCCCTACTTTTTTGAAAAAGAGAAGGTAAAGATGGGAAGATACAGAAGCATTGGATTAAGTTTACCCTTACAATCAGAAACTCGCCAAAATATTAAATCGATTGAAAGTGAACGCCTTTTTTTGGTTTTCACCTTGAGTTTGGGACAAAAATAGAGATTTTGACACTGATTGAAAGTGATAATCTTTTTTTATTTTTTTTAGTCAGTACAAATTTTTTGCGCTGAAGACGGTCACGATACTAGGTGGCAACTAGGTAAAAGGTGCCTTTTTTTAAAATTTGATCCCCCATCAAAAAATTTTTCGGCATCCCTGGATTTCAAAACACGATGTTAAAGTTACAGCAAAACTTGGATAAAATTTGTTCAACCGTTAACTAAACTTGTGTTGTGTGGGCCTAGATTTGTTTAATTGCTTTACAAAAACTTGTTAATTACCTAGCGTTGAGTTTAACTTAGTGAAAAGACTAATCAGTAGAAATCCATATATTTTTTTAATTTACCCAAAAAGCAATGACCAAATTTCAGCCGAAAGCTTAAACCCGATTTTGCGTTCTAGTTTTCTCCGTCTAATCAATTAATATTTCATTTCACATTTCTTTTCTTGGCTATAAACAAAAATATTTTGGTAAAAAAAAAAGAAAAAAAAGAATTATAGCTTCAATCTATTTGAAAAACTGCTTTTGAACAATTATCATTCATATAGAATAGCTTTTATTAATTTTTCTGACGTGTAGGCCTAAAGAGACGGCAGAGACATTAAACTTGCCGTTAACTTTTTCTGGTCAGTTTTCAGGTTGTTGGACTTTTCATACATTAATATTTAAAATAAATCGTTTTTGTACTTCTATAATTTACTTAATTTTGTCCAAAAATATTTGGAATGTCCAAAAAAACTTTACATGCTTTCTACTGTCTTGTACTTTCACTTTCTGATTAGCCTATCTTATGCATCGTCTGACGTTGTGCTGCTTCTTCCTTTTCTTGATTTTTTTAATATTCATAATTTTTGTGTTAAACTGTTTAATAATGATCAAAAATAAAAAATGAATGAATTGGAACAAATAAATGCTACGAACACTTTAGCATTTATAAATCCAAGTGATCCAACAGATTTTAGTGAGGGATTTAAACCAGTAATGAGATTCAAAACTTTAAAAACAGATTCCCTTATGCAGTATAGAACTCACTAACAACAAATTTTCTTATTACACAGAGATATAGAGATACCGAAATTTCTTTGAATTAAGAACGAGTTTGCTGAAAGTCATGACATTTCAAGAACGGGTTTGCGCGAATCCATGAAAACCCCTGAATTCCATTACTGTTTTAGACACAAAAAGTTGAGCAAATGGTGAGCTTGAGTACAAAATGCACAATGCACAGACAGGATCTTTTAGTGCTATCTGTCCATTAATATTATCTTCAATTCTTACAGTAGTCTCAAATTTTGTTGCCGGTAGAGAGTAGCACAGTGTTTCTCAACCTGTGTGCTGTGAGAGGTTTCCAGGTGTGGCCCGAAAGTTTTCGCAAAACAATTGTCTAGCAATGTCCAATTCTGCGATTATTGGACATGTGATCAACCTAATCAAGTCAGATCCTGAGCAAAGACCGTTGTTTTTAGAAAAAATTTGAATTTGGGATGAAAATTAAGAAAGCAAAACTTGAATGTACGTGAAGACCATTTTTTTTTAGGGAACAACTTATTTTTGGGATGAAAAGGAAGAAATCGGTACATCAAAATATGTGAAGACCTATTTTTAGAAATCACCTAATTTTTGAGACAAAAATCAAGAACTATAGTTCAAGTGGCCACGAATTTAGGTACAATCCAAGTAAGTGCCGCAGCCAAAACTACGTTTTGTTAGAAAACACCTGAGTTTGGGGACGAGAAGTAGGAAATTAAAGCGCGATACAGGATGAAAAGCTTTTTTTTAGAGGACACCTGATTTTGAGGACAAAAATGAAGAAGTATGGTCTAAAGGCGCCGCGAATTTTGAAAATGTCCAAAAATGTGTCGCAAACGGAAAAAGGTTGAGAAACACAGAACTAACTCAATTTATAAAAAATTAGAAATTCGCTTGATGACGCTGTCATAAAGCATTTGAAAGTTGCTATGGACACAAGCATATGTTAGTAAATTTTGAAGAACTGAAGTAATCCAAAATATTTAGAAAAAAAACTATTAGTACTAGAATTAGAATAAAGAAAGATAAAAAAAGTAGTATTTTTAGGAAAATAAATAAAAAAAAAAGCTTTAGGTTTGGCTAAGATGACATAATATTTAAAGTAGTTTGAGTTGGTAATGTTGAAAAAGAAAGCGTCAGTTTCCAAGGCAGGAAAGTAAGAATAGTAGTGCTTTTTAATTATATTGTTATTTTAGATGTAGGATACCTATGATTTATTTAATTAAAAAGAATGCCTTAGGAAGTTTTTTACTTATAAAAGTGATTTACTTCAATATGATAAAAAATGTTTTAGTGCTCTAAACAATTGCTGTAAAATGAAATGCTTATAATACGTTTGCTACTAATAGACCTATAGGCAATGTTGCCCTTTTGTGTTTATTTCTAAGACTTGTGCTTAACTTTTGTGATCATTGTCTTATTTCTAGAATTTTAATGTGCTTATTTTTAAGATATGTGATTATTTTGGAGTTAAGTGTTTAGTTTCCATCAATATTGTTAATAAATTTTAAGTTTTCAAACACATTTTTAGAAAACGTTCATTGCAATTTCAAGTAAAAAACAAAATAAAATCTTTACAGGAAAGGTCATTTTTTGGGTGGACATCAAGTAAAGATATTTTTTGGGTCTTTTTTTGACATTTTCATGATAAAAACAATTTCAAAATAATTACTAATTGCACATTTAGTGCCCCTTCACTTTGGCTAAATAGACGTGCTTATTTTTTGGTCAGTAGGTATGGTAACCCTGCCTATAGGCCAATCATGTATTTATTTTTTTCAATCCAAAAAATGGCAGAGCCAAAATAAATTCAGTTGAGAGTAGGCTTACTTTACATCCTGATTTTTAGGGCTCTGTCCTGCCCATTTTAGCAGAAATGTTTTCAGAAGGTAAAGACAGACTCCATGTGCAAACCGCTTTTTTCCAGCTTTTTCTGATATCACTTTCTGATATCACAAGATCAAAATTATGAAATCTGAGACAGATCCAAAGCAAAGATCTTTTTTTTTAGAGAGCACTTCTCTTTTGGGATGAAAATCATAAAATCAGAGAATAATTTGAAGTGAAGACCTTTTTTTTAGTGAATACTACTTTTTAGGGATAAATTTTTTTTCTGTCAACAAGTGTCCCAGTTTGCTCCTTCAAATATATGGTATGCCTAGTTAAGAATAACTTTTAATCTCTAATTCTGACCTGCAGAATAACTTTCAATCTCTAATTCTGACCTGCTTTTAATGATCTGAAGATTATCTGTCTATTTAAGATTTTTTAAATATCTTAAAAGATTTTTAGTAGCTTATTGTTTCACCATCATTATCATCATCCCTATTTATTCTCCACACTTTTAAAACTTAGTTGGAAGCTTTAAAGTTTGGGAAAGAGTGAAGCAATTACCCTGACCTCTTTCAGCATTGCAAAAATGTTGCTGTCTGGTTACCAGCCTTTTATTTGGTTTATATAATAATATATCAAAATTTGAAGTTGATTATAAAAATATTGAGCTGAAGAAAGCATTGTAGAATGTCTTCCTCATGGATGCAACAAAATAATAAATTTAAAACATTCTGTGCCTTCAATTGGATGGCTCTTATCCATTTGACTACACTGCCAACAAAATATGTTATGTACATGACTTGAAATTAGCAGTGCTTATCAAATAGGTTTTAGGTTTTAAAAAACTATTTTTATAAGAATCGTAGATAAAATAATAAATGTGATTAAGCTGGCCTATTAGTGATTGCAATTGTTGACTCACACATTTGACCACTATGTTGTGTTGTTGTGTGCTACTTGTTGAGAAATGTTTTTTCTAACAGAAATATGTTTGATAGTGGTAAAAGTTAAATAAAGTTAATGTCAATTAAAGTTAAAACATGCCTCTAACTAAATTAATTGAACTTTTGGATTCCTTTTAACCTAGTATTACATTTAATATTGATACTGTTCATGTGTCAATAAAATTATTTGCTTGGCTTTAAGTTGAAAAAAGACTTTTTGTATATTTAATTTTTGTTAATAAGAAGAATATTTTTGATTATTTTCCTTCATTTTATTAACAGCAAATATATTACAAATATCATCAAATATCTTTTATGACTTAAAAAATTAAATATGCCTAAAAAAGGCAAAAAGAAAGGGAAAAAGGCAGGAAAAGGGAAAAAGAGTTCAAAAGAAAAACAAGGGTATGATAAAACAAATTTTAAATACCATTTTGTTGCTTTCTTGATGAATATATATATGAAAATAGAAAATTTAAAATTGTATGAAAGATTTAATTCTTTTGGCTGAATTATATTTATGCTAAAAAGTGATATTTTTGGCTTAATGATGTATAAAACTTTGTTTTAATAATTTTGGTGTTTGAAGTTACAAGTGTAATGACAGAACAATTCATCACATTTAATAACAAATTAACTCACTGATTTTTTTTAGTTTACGATAAATTACTAAGTTAAGAGCACAATTAGATTAAAAACTATATTTTTGATAAACCTACTCTTTATTATATCATTATCTATTCATCGTCATCATCGTTTGAAAGGCAACCACTCCAGGTCAGACACAAGCAGGACTGGGGCCAGGGTTTATCCTTTTACTACCTTAGATATTACTATTACCTATTGAAACAATATAACAAATGCAATTTTTATTTCACTTAATTTTCTTTTTTATATGAATTTAAGGATAAAATAGGTAAAACAAGATTATTCTATTTGAAAAATCTATTTTTTTATTTTAAATTTTTACAGTTTTTTTTCTTAAAGAACATTTGTACTTAAAAAATACAAACAATTTTGAACAAATTTATCAAAGAAAATAATATTAGAATTTTACTTAACAGGGCAAAAAGTGAAAAAGCCAAACTCAAGAGAGATAATGAACTGTTTGCCGCTTTAGATAATGCAAAGTTGTTTTCAAATCGACTTATAGCTTCTGAAAAAGAAAGAAATGACTACAGGTTGGTGAATGTATTTTGATGTACCAAGTGACTTTAAATGACAAATTTTTTTGCTCTTTGTTGTTTCATTATTAGAAATTAGAACAAAAAATGTTGAAATTAAAATATATCACATGATCATATTGGGTTCAAACTTTTAGAAAAAAAGAATACTGTTTATATTTTATTTCCTATTTTTTATTCCAAAATGACATAAAAGAAACAAACAGAGTTATT
Organism: Diplosoma virens; assembly: GCA_963680785.1. Taxonomy (NCBI): domain Eukaryota; kingdom Metazoa; phylum Chordata; class Ascidiacea; order Aplousobranchia; family Didemnidae; genus Diplosoma; species Diplosoma virens. The sequence goes on from OY796883.1 coordinate 28,176,960, forward strand.
ACTATCAGAGATTCAACTTTTTGCAGAATATGCCAGACAAATTTTCAATTTTTAAGCAATTAAAGGTTGAACGGTATTTGGTTGTTGATGCTCATTTAAGCCAGTGATTTGCAACCTTTTTTACTCATGAAACATTTGGAAATTTCTCAAATATTGTGACACACCTTGACTAAAAACGTAAAAAAGTCCATTCAACTTAAAAGCAAAATAGACTTGTTGATATATTGTAATAAGTTGGAAAGCCTCCCTAGATTTTGAATCAGCAAACTTTCTATTAGTTGTAAAGCTAAAATTTCAAAAAAAGTAAAATTTTTTTATAATTTTAAAAGTATGGTTAGATTGCCATTGTTAAGTGCCATACCAAGAATTGTCTTGCAACACACCAGTTGTGGCACACTGGTTTAAGCAAAGAATTATCTTTGTCAAGTAAAAATTGAATTTGCCAAAATTAGTAAAATAAGTTTGACTTTTTTTAAAACATTTTTCGTTTTCAAGCTAAATAAAGAATAAAAAAATATTTTTCATTAAATTTTAATTATTTTTTTAGAGCAATGTTATGTAAGATGTTGCAAAATTTATTTTATTGCTTTAAGTAACTTTGTTAGGTTTTAGAAAATCATATCAATTAAAAATATCAATGTTAAGATGTTCATGTATATTGCTTATTGCATGAGAAAAATTTACTCACACGATACACTTAAAAATATTTGAAAGTGTTTATATCTTACAAATTTATGTTCACCTTCTTGCTTTTACCTTTTTTTAATAAATAACTGAATTGCTATGTAAAATTGCAATGATTACTTGCTAGTTAACTTAAACTAATCATTAATTTTTTTTATTTTGTACAATTAAAGGTGAAAAGTCAGTTAAAGGTGGTGACAATCAAATCTAAAATATCAAGCATTCATTTGATGCAATGTAGTAATTTTTAGGATGAAACGATACATAATTTTTAATGCTGTCTGTACTAATATCTTTTAAATCTGGAAAAAAGTATAGGTTTCGATTTCAGCAAGATTTTATTTTTTAAAGCCATTAATAACACAACTTGTTTCACTGTTGCATTCTAATATATGTGGTAATTGACTATTTTATAAATACTAAATTGGTTTCTATAACACACAGCTATTTCTCAAAATTTGGTACATTTTTAATTGAGAATAATTTGTCAAGGTATTTTGCATTTTAAGTTTAAGATTTAATGTAATTTAATTAGATTAAAAGTGAAGTTAATAAAGAAAGATGATTGCATATCAAGTTTTATTTTGAGGTAATCTATACAAACGATAAAAAGAATCGATGCAACTTTTGTGAAAAACAATCTTTTGTCATACAGTATTTAAATTGTTTTTATAGCCAAAATTTATATTTAAATTATTGTTTGTCACAGAGAAAAGTGCAAAAAACTTGCGAGTGACAATGATCGTTTACATGATACAATTTACCAATCTGAAAGAGACACCATTGATGTGGTCAAGTTTTTAAAGAAGACAGACATGACAAAAGATGAAATGGTAAACTTATTAAACGTTTTGTATTTTTGCCCCACTTGCTGCTATTAATAACACCCTTAATGTTTACAACCTTTAGTGTGTTGACTAAAGTTGACATTAGTTTTTAGCAAAAACATTCTTTTTGTTGAATGACATCAAACTATCTCAGTTTTTTTGTACAGTATAAATTTTTTTGTTTTTTCTGTTTTCTCACCTATAATTTGCCTTTGGTTTTCTTATTTTTTCTGAAAAGGATTTTATTGGTAATCTCTCTGATGACTTCAATCTAAATCTTTTGCTTTTCCTCATCTACTTGTTCTTTCAGAGGGGAAAATTCTGATTATTTTCTTTCCTTCTTCTAAACTTTCTTAACTTATAGACTGCAGTGTAGCTCTCTGTGATGTTCTATCACATTCCTTTTGTCAAACAAAGTCAAAGCGTCCTGAACGCTCACAGATCTGCACTTTTTATACCTTTAATTTTTTTTAAGATGATGTGTATATTTTGGTACCAAGGTTTTGGGACTTTTTGGAGCATTACCCAAGACTTATCTAAAAGAAAAAGATTATTTTGCGATTATATAAAATTCAAATCAGTCTTATTGATATAAATAGCTGAAGTAAAACATGAGAAAAAATCTATTTTGGAAAAGTTGTTATTAAGCATTAAGCTGTGGTTTTATTATTTCAATAAACAGAACCATGTCTATATAGGACATATCCCTGATTTATTTATATATCTCTATATTTATCCTCCTGACTCGCAGCCAAGCAACGGAGACGCTAATACATAGGGTAAGCAATTACCCCGATTTGCTTTTCGTAAGCAATTACCCGTTTTTTATAATATAAATACATTATCAAATAATTTAACGACTATAAATGGCAGTTGGTACAAAGCATTCGAGAAAATACGCGAATGTACATAATGTGTTTAAGGTTTTAAATGAAAAAGCAACAAATATTGCTGTCTGATTTACAAAAAACTTTTAAAGTAGAAAGTTTATGTCAAATTTTCTAAAAAAATTTTCAATTTTACCCCAGTTTCCCCTCCTCTGCTTCATAATTTTACCATTTATAAAAATATAAAGCATTTATTTTTCTCAGTAAAACTGAGCCTGTTGAATAATTTTTTCTTTCAAGTTTTAGGTCAATTATTATAAAATAAACAACTTTAAAAAAAATGTGTACTCAAATTAAAATATTTACAACTTTAACTAAATTACAACAGAAAGAATTGTGCGAATTTTTTTTTTTCATTAAAAGTGAAAACAATTTTCCTTTTAAAACATTAAAAATATTAAAAATGTTTGTTTAGATAACAGACTTGCAAGATCAAATAAGAGATTACAAGAAAAAAGCAAGGACGGAAAAAGAAGAAATTGTAAGAAAATTTTGCTATATTGAACAGTTCAAACATTTTTCAAAAGTTTGAAGTAATGTTGTTTTTTTAATTTATAGCAATAGACTTGGAGCATAAAATAGACTTATTTCGATTCTTAGTAGAATACACGAATTTTATTCCTGTAGGCCTATAATAAATTCTGTGCAGCCGGCTCAAGTAGGCGTCAAGATCTTAGTTCTCTTGGCGAGCATCCGAGGACCATACGGGATATGGTCAAGGTCTAGAGATCCACGGTAAGCCAAGAAGAATGTCGTTCTTAGTCGGCGAAGTTCAGCTGGTTGGATGCCTGAAAGTATGGGTCCGTTGGAGTGGGACGAGGCATCCAGTGACTATGCGCAAAGCGTCACTCAAGATAGTATCTATAAGGCTGTTCAATAGACTCCATGCTTTACGATTAGAGTGTGAAAAGTCGATGCTCTGAACTGTTTCGGACTATCGATTCCTCCGCTTCCTGTCAAGTTCGGCAAGTAAAGCTGTAGCAGCCGAACTTGACTTGTCTCCATGAGGAGGCTGCAAGAACGTTGTATAGAGCAGTGGTTCCCAACTGCTGGTCCTATTTTCCTTTCTACCGAGCTAATTCTGATACAAAATCGTAAGCATTGCAAGTTGTTACTTTCGGTAAAACTCGTTTTACTCTTGACCGATTCACAGCAGTAACTAGCGTATCTCGGCTTTCCTGATGACGCAAAATTATTTAATAATGAAGGTTAACCTTCCGATGACCTAAGTTTTGCGCCGTTTACGATTGTTTCATCATAAACTGTGTTTAGGTTTCAAAAAGCTTAATACAAAGGCATTCTTTACTTTTGAAAAGTGGCTATACCTAGTCTTATTAAACTGCCAAATATGGAATCAATGAAACAACAAAGTATTATGATGTATTTTAACAAGAATAATAAAAGTAAGGTTTTTTGAAACAGGTAATTCTCCAAATGGAAATGAAGCAAGTATCAGATGACCTACTGCAAGTGTAGAGCAAACTACAAAAAAAGTATACTGAGTTGAGTGTTACAGGATAAGTTGAGTGTCACAGGAGAACGTAAGAAACGAAAAGGGGAATTTATCTGACAATTCGACAAAAAATACGTAGAGCTTGGTTTTACTATAGCACCGTGAAGTGCAGAATCGCCACAGCTCTTATGTTTGGTGTACTCCCAAATTCTCTCAAATAACGCAATGAAACCCTCTAAACTTGCTCGTCACTTTCATTCAAAGCACAACAATCTTGGAAGGCAAGCCACATATGTATTTTGAAGACTACTTTCTAATATGAACGATCGAAAAAAGTAAATATACAGTAAAAGATGACGACTACAAACAATTTTTTCTTCATGCACCCTATCTAATTTCTCTCCAAAAAGCAAAAACAAAAAACTATACACGATTGGGGAAGAGTTAGTAAAGCCGTGCATCTTAGCTACAGCCGAAGAAATTTTAGATCCTGAAGCAGCTCGAAATTTGAAGGCATACCACTCTCTAGCAACGCAGTTTAGCGAAGAATTAAAGATATCGCAATGGACATCGAACAGCAGGTTATAGAGGAGGAAAAAATCGCCCTATTCTGCAATTCAACTCGACGAGTCAACTGACGTGAGCAATTGTGCCATTCTTCTTTGCTTGTGCGCTGTAAGGGAAAAGCAGATTTTAAGGAAGAACTTTTTGCTACATTGATTTATCAGGACGTACGATCGGGTCAGAAATATTTACACCTGTTAACTCATACTTTAGTGAGAAAGAAATAGAATGGAAAAATTGTGTCGGAGTGTGTACTGACGGAGCTGCGAATATAATTGGTTATCGCTGTGGTGTGGTTGCAAAAATTAAAAAGTTGCGCACAAGGAAATGTTATTTACTCACAGCATCATCCATCGAGAATATTTGGCTTCAAAGAAGCGTTTTCCTGATTTGAAAAACGTACTTGATAACGTTGTAAAAATTTTTAATGCAATTATGAACTCCAGGCTCTTTCAAGCATTGTGTGGAAGTATGGATTCGCATCATGATCATCTTCTTCTCCTTGCAGAAGTAAGATAGCTATCACGAGGACGAGCTTTTTCTCGCCTATGTGAACTCCGTGAAGAAACAAAACATTTTTTGAGAGAAAGAGCTCTTCATTAGCAGAATTTTTGTTGGATAAAATGTGGTTGTTTAAGCTTTAGTACTGCCAGATGTATTTGGCCGTTTGAATGAGCTTAATGCTTTTTTGCAAGGTTTTGCACGAACATCTTTGTACTGAGAAACAAGACAGATGCTCTGCGCTTTGGGATAGTCTTGTTTAAAAAAAGGATACAATTATGTTTCCAATTTTAAATGAGTACTTGATAAGTGTTAATATTAACGATAAAGAGTTAATGAATATTTTATGTCAGCACTTGAAAGAGTTGGCAAGCAATTTTGACCATTATTTTCCGGAACACGAAGATCCTCGAAACGGAACCCGTATTTTTAGTAATCCATTCAACGAAGATGTCTATACATGCAACCTTAATCCGCTGAAAAAGAAAGTCTGATTGAATTATGCAGTGATTCTACTTTGCAGTCCAGATACAAAAAAGCATCACTGTCACCATTCTGGATATCTCTTGAAAACAATTATTCATGTTTAACTCACAAAACAATAAAATTGTTGAGGGTATTTTTAACCAGCTACTTATGCGAGAAATCTTTTTCATTGCTAGCTTTAATTAAAACAAAGTATAGAAATCGATTGGATGCCGAGGCAAAACTGCGTGCTTCTGAAACTTTTTTGATGCCTCGCTTGCTTCGAATACTGGCAGCGAAACAGCAGCGAATTTCACACTAACATGATTTTGTTGTTTGAGTTGATATAATTGCCATTTTGTTGTAAAATTTCGTTTCAAATACATAGCCTGTGCCAAAATCTTACGTTATGTTACGCAACGACAATTTTGGTTAACAAAAAAATTTCAGATATCAGTTCTATTTACTATACGATCTTTTGTTGCCGGTCCGTGAACATTTTTTAAAAAGTTTACCGGTGCGCTGGGGTAGAAAGGTTGAGAACCACTGGTATAGAGAGATTCACACTCCGCATTCCAACACGGAATATAGTTGCTTTGATGACCGAGTTGTGTTGCTTTTCTGATGATGTTACAAAAGTCCTGGTAGGCCGCACCACATCGAGTGAATCAGGCGGCAACGGACTCTTTGCAAATTTGTTTGTCAAAGCAATGTAGTGACTCCATTTAGCCCTGCGGAAGTTTCATTGCTGAACAGGTATGCTTGACACTGACAAAACAAACCTTGTTGGTGTAATAAGCGAAAGTCGATGCTGTAACCTGGGGAACTTTTAAAAAACACGTCTGTCCGGTAAGCGACCGTAAGAACCTACGCTAGCGAAAGCAAGATCTGGATTATAGTACCTGTACCAGGCCTGCTGAAGTGAGCTGGCCCCGAACAGTTTGGGTTAAGCTCAATAACCTGCGGACTGGTGTTGGGCGATTTTGTTCGTCCATGGAGCACAAGGTCTGACGGTTTTGGATGACGAAACCCGATGTTGGCTCAACACCATCACTGCCAGCATCTGATCCGGGCAGTACAACAGCCTGGGGTAGTAAAAGCATAAACCTTCAGCCCCAGTCCTGCTTGTGTCTGACTTGGAGTACATGCCCTTTCAAACGACGACGACCACGATTCCTCAATATTTGATTAAAATTTTAGCTTTTGTGGTCTTTTGTAGCCTGTAACCCTTTTTTGAATTTGCTATTGCCTGCGATCCCCTTTCCACTTTTTTTCTGTAGTTAGAGGTTTGAAAAATATTATCTAAAGTATCGTTGCGACCCCCTCTCCCGAAAAACTTGGCGACCTGCACTGGCGTCGCGACCCTCAGGTTAAGAAACGATGATCCAAACTGATAGTGACTTTACGGCAGCTTTAAAAATTGCAAGTTATGCTGCATCTTATCGTCCTGCCTGCAGCTAAAAGAGTTTTCTTACAAAATATCCAACTACCAACTGTTTTGGCAACCCTAGCTGTTAGATGAAACACCTGTACTGTCGTAAATTTTTTTAAAATTTTTTTATAGAGTTAATAAAAAATAGTTGACTAGATTGCCTGCAAGTACTTTTTGATCCTCGTTGGCCTGTTTTACAAATCTGATAATAAAAATTCAATGTTTTTTGCCGGAAAATTTCCACCATTGTTTTTGTTTTTCATAACGCTTTTAGTCACGTGTTAGATATCGCTTTGTCGCGTGGCAATCTGCCTTATTTATCCAAGAAACTAAAAAGTGACTCAAAATTTCTCACGTGATTTATCCGCAGATTTCTAAGTTCAACGACCAGATAGCGGAGCTGGAATCACGCCTCGAGCAGCGGGGCAGTGAGGTCCGTCTCATGCAGTCCGAATTGAAGCTGGTCAAGGAGTTTCGCGAGAAGCGTGCCGAAATGCAAGCCGAACTTGACGAAATCCGCGAGAAGCTTTTCTTCGCCAACAAAGATCACAAGGATACCATGCAAAAACTAGAGCATAAGGTAAAAATAGTGGTGCTTATTCCATGTGCTCAGTGACGTAGATGCGCTTTTATACGCAACGGTTTTTTAATCGTGTAATCCGTTTTCTACTTAATCCCGTTTAATGACGGCTTTTTCATCTTTTTTTTTTTTTTTATCTTTTCTGTTTTTATTTTTAGTTTTTTGAAGAGAAGATGCGTCTGGAGCGTGAAGCAAACCAAAAGATTGCAGAGCTGGCTGAAAGAGCTCAAACTGAAGCCGTTACCAATCTCGGCCATACAACTACGTTTGTACACACCGAAAATATGAAGCTAAATGAAGAATTAAGCCGTCAAATTCAGGTACTTTTCACAAATCAATTTTTATTTCATCAGCATAAAATTTTTGTTTTTGCTCGAAGAATCTAAAATTGCCCTGTTTTTGCTCGAAGAAGAATGTGAAATTGTGTTGTTTTAGTATTTTTCATAAAATTCTCTGAGTTTTTCTATGCTGAGGCAATCAGACTGGTTTTATCACTTTGCAATTTTTGGTCATAACAAAGTCTACATTACGATTTTTTCCTTTTATGGACTATTGGTCCAATTATCAAACCATGCTTGCTGATATAAGCCAGTGTTTTTTAACCTTTTTTCAGCTTCAGTACATTTTTCATGTTAGAAAAATGTCTCGGCACACTACTAACATAAAATTAAAAATAACAAATAAAAAGTTAATTATAAAATTTTAGAAAAAATATTTTAGACATAGGATTACGTTGAAGTTTATAGTTCCCTTTATAAAATCTATTAAATGAATATTCAAGACTTGGATTGTAAAATAGAATAACATATACATTTATAAGGTTTTATAATGATGTCATATATGTTTAAAAGCTATAATTAAAATGCCTTCACAAAAGTGGTACAATCACAATCACGGTACACTTATGTACCACTGTCCCCAACATTAACTTCAACTGGAATAGGTAGCAATTTATAAAGAAATCATTTGAAGAAATTATTATTGATGACATTTTTGACAAATACAAATTATTATTAATGAAGTAACAATTACCTACAATACAATAGTCCAGTGGTTCTCAACCTTCCAGTGGTTCTCACCCTGTAACCACCAAAAAAGTTTTGTGGCACCCGGTTGAACCTAAGAGTTTCCGATTCTAATAAAATCAATTTTAAGAGTAAAGTTTGCATCAAAACACTATATTGAAACAATTTTGATTAATAACAGCTAAACAGAACACTAAAAATGTCATAAAAATGATTTAACTTATTTTAAAAGTCAGTGCGAAATTTGTGCTTGATTTTTGGCGCAAATTCTCTCAATGTTGGGGCGCACATTCGATAATGCTACTCGCATTTCTTCCTCCACAACAAGTAGCCTTTCTCTTTTTCTTGTTTTTAGGTTTGTTAAAACGGAAAATGCGGTTTCGCATAGGTACGGTGTGGAAAATTGAAGTAAAATAACCAATGCCTTTTCTCCAATGTTAGGGTATTCATTTTGAATTTTAATCCAAAATTCATCCAGAGGCATCTCCCTGTGCAACAGCTTAATGTTACCGTCGTTACGTATGTCAATAAGTTCTTCTTCTTCTTTCAGATTCAAAATACAATGGGTATCCAGGGGTAAAAATGGATTTCCTACCCATTTATAGTTTTCAGTGGACACTGTTGGAAAATATTTCCCAATTTTGTCTTGCAAAGACTTGAGATGTTTAATAACCGATAAAACCATTTCTTTGTTATTCGTTTTCGAAAAATGAAAAAACATGTCAGAGTTTCCTTCCTGTATTCGTAATGACCACACTTTCAATTTTTCTTGTAGACCTCTCAATTTGTCTGCTGAAGATAAGAGATTTTCATTCTTGCCTTGCATATTGGAATTTGTCTTATTTAAGTGGTCAAAGATGTCTACCAAATATGCTAATTTGGACTTCCAGCTGTCATCGCAAAGCAAATTACAAAATTCTCCTTGTCTTTCAAGACTAAAAAAAGCTAACATCTCCTCTTTCAGCTCATATACTCGTGACAATGCTTTTCCACGTGAAAGCCATCTTGCCTCGGTGTGTAACAGAGGATTTTCATAATTTGCTTCCATTTCTTTGCAGAGCTTTGTAAATAATCGTGATTTAAGTGGTCTAGCTTTGATGTAGTTTACCATTTCTATAACTTCTTTCAACACTTGTGTTAAGTCCGAGTTCAATGTTTTTCCAATAAGCACTTCACGATGAAGAAAACAGTGGGTTGTTATGATTTTACTATTAACTTTTTTTACAAGTGACACAAGTCCTTTGATTGACCCAATCATAGATGGAGCTCCATCCGTACACAGTTCTACACATTTTTTCCATGTTAATTCATTTTCTTCCAAATACTTACAAAGAGTATCAAAAATATCTTGACCAGTCGTTCTTTCTTTAAGTTCTTTACAACAGAAAAATTGGTCAGATATCTTTCCATCACTGACAAACCGGATAAAAGCTATTAATTGAGCTTTTCCACTGATGTCAGTTGATTCGTCAACTTGCATCGTAAACATTTTGCTTTGCTTTACAGAAGAAATAACAGTATCTTGTATATCCGTTGACATGTCACAAATACGTCTGCGAATGGTATCATTTGACAAAGGAATCTGTCTTATTTTTTCCTCAGCTTCGGGACCAAACATTGTTTTCACTATCGCACTGCAAGCAGGAAAAATTACTTTTTCTGCTTCGGTGTGAGGCTTTGAATTTTTAGCTATTATTTCTGCTACCAAATAGCTGGCATGTTGACTTTTCGTAGAAACTTGAAAAGTTTTGGTAAATGTCACACTTTGTTGCTTTCGTTTTTCCAAAAGTCTTTTGAAATAGCTTGCCGGTTTGTCAGAAAGACTTCCGTGGTTTTTTGAAAAGTGTCTACTCAGTTTACTTGGCACCATAGCCTCATTTGACAATTTCGTATCATAGATTAGACATTCTGGTAGGGGTTGTTCTTCGTCGCCGCACCAAGTAAAGCCAAAATTCAAATAACTATTGCAATATAGCCGGTGTTTCTTCTTTTTTTCTAATGTACCGGTACCCTTACCTGTACTTTCTGTTTTAGCAAATAAAACTGAAACCTTACCAGTACTTTCACTTTCAGCAACTGCAAATGCGCTTTGATCAATGCTTAACTTTCTTTTCCTCGTGATAAATTTCTCCATTGTATTAATACAAAAAAAACCTTAAACACTGCGTTTTGTTTCTTTCTCTATCAAACTATTCATTTTCTTCTCAGTCAGCAAATTAATCTTTCTTGAATGAACTTATCTGATACAAGAGGGAGTATGAATGAGATAGTATGAAACGTCATAATGAGGCTTCATTGTTGTTCAAAATTTGAAAAGAACAGTATGATTTTAAACAGTAACTGACTGAACTGAAAAGTTGGTATGGCGTCATCGTCAATGTAAAGCAATTATTCGAAGCCATCTCAAATTTTCACCTAAGCATGAACTTGAAGGTCACTTTTCTATCAAAATGAATTGAAGTTTATACCTTAAAATAACATCACAGCATTCAACCTTTTTCCTAGACAAATAAATAATGTGCAATAGCTCTCGGCACCCCAGCGAATCGCAAATGGCACCCCGGTTGAGAACCACTGCAATAGTCCAAGACCTATGACTATGCATAATAAAATTAATTCTTGTATTTTCTTAATATTATTTATATAAAAATTATTATGGATAAAAAGTTAGCCATATACCTAGATAAAACTTGACAAATTTCTGTGAAACAGCGTGTTTCACAGAAACAGTGCACAGCGGTTGAAAAACACTGACATAAGCTATACAAAAAAAGTTTTTGTTATAACTTGACTGTTCAAAAAGATTTTTTCTTCATATATCTAGCTTTGCCTATAATTCTGTTTCAAAGTTTTTAAACTTAGTTCTTTCAATTTTTTAAAATTAGATTTATCTCCTTTTCCTAAATGATTGGTAAAAGTTGGTTCATATATTTGTAGAAATCCCGAATATTGCAATCGAAACGCGATTTTCTTAATCTTGAATTTCAAGACTTAAGTGAAGCGTATGAACTCAACAGCGCCACCAAGAAACGAAAAACTGCCGAAAGTAAACGCCGCAAACAAGAGCTCCGATCACTAAGAGAAAAAGTGAACAACCTTGAAAAAGGGCTTAGCACTATGGTGAGATTACATCAATAATATCGGTGTTTGATTTTGTATACATTATCTAAATCAAATTTAGATCCAACTTTATGTGTCACAATTTTCAGTATCTTTACGATAAAAACTTTTGCGTGGGTAGTGGTTTTCAACCTTCAATGATTTGTGGCCTTTTTACAAAGATACCTAACGCTTCTAGAGCCCTTGCTCGACAATAATTAAAGAAAAAACTTAGAATTCAAATTAGACACTAAAAAGTATTTTTGCTCCTAATGTTCCGTGAAAGTCATCTAAAGGTCTAAAAAGATATGTACTATTCTTTCACTATTTAAGTATATATATATAGAAAACAGGAGAACGGAAAAGCTTACAATTAGATAAACGAAGTTACATTATTACGGAACAATATGAAAAATTTTACTATTTAAGATCACATGACTGATCCGGGCCTCCGGGTTGCTTTCACCAGTCGAAAAACCCTTGCCCGAAAATAATTTTTGAATCAATATCAACAATAACATGGCACCTTTGAATTACTCAATTTCATTGGTGTTCTATTCGTTTTGTTAGCCTTAGTCAAATTACTTAAGGTCATCACATTACAATGTCATTTAAAAAAAAATTGGAAACGCTAATTCCGATGTTGTTTTCATTTAACCAATCCGAAGTACCTGGCTATAGCTGGCGTAGGCGCTCAGCGACGTGTTTGTGAAAATTCAATAAACAAAGAATACGCCGAGCGTGTACGCCAGGCGTGGGCCAGGCTTAAACGTGTTATTAATTACGATGACATTTTCATTTTGTTTACTTTTATTTTTTTGTTTAGGTTGTTGAATTTCGGGAAGAAAAACATCGAATCATCCAAAAGTCGAATAGCGACACTTCGTCTAAGGAAGAAGAAGTAAAACGTTTGCAAGAAATATTAAAGACGCAAAACAGAGAAATGAAGCAGGTTGAGTTGATTAGAAGTGCTTAGTTCAATGGTTTTCAACCTTTTTCATACCGTGGCCCACTTTCCAACCCAAGGTAGCTTAACGACTCACTTTGGTAAACAGAATTTAATTCCCGCCGCAAACATTTGGTGATCTCTAAAAAAAAGGTCTTCAAATGGAATTTGTTCTGATTTTTCGATCATAATGACCTTATTATACAAGTCTCATATTGCTTTCATTCTGATTTATGCTTTGTGGCCCACCGAAAACAGCGTCATAACCACTGATTCAGTCAAAGTGTCCTGCTAGGTTGCCGTTGCATATTATATTATTAGTTTGAACAATTTCTTGGAAAGTTTGTTCATGCTCATAGTAGAAATACTACTTTTTTTTTTATTTTCTTCCCAATTATGAATTATGCACGAAATAAAAATCTTGAAAGACGGTATTTTGATTAGACTACTAAATAAAAAACAATTTTAATCATTTGTAATTACAACAGTTTCATCAACTTTCAGATTAATCATGCAACATGCAATCATGCATACCTAAGTCTCAAATTATTTTCTTAATATATTTTTTTTAAAAATTGTGGACATATTATGTTTGTTTTTGGTTTGATTATTTTCTTACCTTTAGTTTTTTTGCATTTCTCTCGAATTTTCCATTGACCCAATAGCAGCCATCAGGTATTAGGTTTATACTTTCCGGGGTACAGGTGGATTCCATGAAGTATTATTGAACTAATCTCTTTTTTCTGATTCGTCGAAAAGATCTACGATTGCAAATCACGTGATTGCTGAGGAAAAAAAGCAGCTGAACCGTTTTTAGATTTTTAAATAACTCGAATTCCCATATTTTTTTTCTATTCGACAGGTCAGAACACTTTCGAAGAAGATTGTGGAAGATCGAACTGCGGTCGAAACTTTTTTTCTTGACGCGCTGGAGAGAGTAAGAAGTGAAATCGCTTTGAACAGGTGTTCGTCATCGATTAGTTTTTGGAAAGCATTCTCTGACGCACAAATATTCTCTGTGACAAATGAACTATTCTTTATTTGAAAACAAAATATTTTGCTTAATTGAGCTGCACAAGCTTCAAAGAAAAATAAACCGCCTTTTTGCCCCCTGTTTGTTTACCGATCCGTATGAACTTTTTTTAGTTATTTTTCTTTTCCTGATGCCGACTCTTCATTGTTATAGAGCAACAATTAAAATTTTTCTTTGTTTGTCTTGCTCAAACATTTAGAAATATATGCAAAGAAGGTTATAAAAATTTGCGTAACTACACGTTCTTTACGTTGTTTGTGCACGTACCAGACGTCAATACGTCGATGCAGCACGTGACGCGTACAATCGCAAGATGCGCGCTGCTCATTCCGGTCAAGGGGACTTCCCGAAAGTTCGAACTTTTGTGAAAACGAATATCAGCACAAACAACGTTTATGCCGATCTCAAGGAAGCTGAGAATTGGTAAGTTTTCTGAATCCAAGACCCATCAATAATCAGTTCTTAATTTTTTTTTAAATGCAAATTGTATTTTTTTTGTCATACGTATTTTTTTTTGGAGAATTGACCGACCCGCTGTAATTTTTTATTGTTTTGAGGATGCGTTAAGGATGAAATCAGGGGTAGGTTAAAAAGATAAAAGCCCCTTTGTTTTGATTATGGCCATAGTATGGTGTTGGTATTTTCCGACAAGGTCCTAGTGTTAAAATTATAAAACCTTTTTAACTAGCCTTCATTCAGGCCGCATCGCAAGTTTAGGTCAGGCGTCAATCTGAATCTTTTAGGAATCACAATTATCTTGCAGTTCGTCATTTTCCAACGACTTCTTCTGACGAAAGTTGGTCCAAAGAATTTTTGAGAAAACAGTCTTTTTAAGGACTACCAAATATTATCAGTTATTTTAAAGTTCTGCGTAACCAGAAATTTGTCCAAATGTCTTTATCGTTGTCTTGCAATTTAGGAGAATAAATAATTTTTATGATAATTATTGAAACAAATTTGTAAAAGTTTATACAATGTAAATCTAAAGATCTTTATAAAATATTCCGTAACATTGATTTGACTTTTTTCTGATACAATGTGTAATTTTATTACCAATTCTAACACTTAAATCTTATTTGATTCCAGGTCCACTTTGGGGTCAAAGGTCGACATTCGTGATTTAACTTGGGAGCAAAAAGAAAAAATGCTGCAGCTTCTCTATGCTCGCATGAACGGAATCAAAAGCGCGGGAAAAGTCAAGCGACCTTCTATTCCCACCGGACCGACGAGTCAACTTAGCATTGCCCACAAATCCAATCAAAAGTAAGTAGACATTTTGGTTTGTTTTCTGGTTGCGTTTTTGAAAAAATATTTTCTATAAAATGTAGTGACTACTTATATGCAGGCACAAAAAAATAGAAAAATATTTACTTGCCTGAAAGGGATCGATTTCAAAATGTTGTGAGCTGAATTTTTGAGTCCTAACCTTAAAAATCTAGTCTATTCTAATTTTCATAATTCTGATGATATGAAATAATAATAATAAAAATCAACAGCTCAAAGATATTCCGAAATTTGGGTGTTTTTCAAAGTTAAAGTAAAGCTGATATTGGATTACTTACTCAGCATAATCGTGGTTCAATACTGCTGTGTCATGGTGTAAAAGCATTTTACGGTATTTTTCTTAGCTTGGTGGTCTTAACAAGCAGCCCTACTTGGCATAGGCTAATACACAAACTGAAAATGAGATAAAAATTTTTCCACCGGACAGCAGGAAATTGTTCGTAGGATCTATAAAAGCAGGCCGAGATAGGGACTTGACGTTTTGCTCTAAGTTTGAAGCCTACAGTGCTGTCCTGCAAGTCAGGAGAATAATCAAAGATGATGATGATGATTTAGTTCTTCAAGCAAATTCGACTTCGACCAATCGCAATCGAAGATCGAAGCGGAGTCATCAAGCACTTTTATTACGCAGCAGGATCCGTCATCTCTTCCCACGATTGCGACGTGATTTTCGAGAGATTTCTTTTTATTTTTTATTTCATGAAATTCATCGTCGTTTCTTCTCAGTGACTTGTTTTATTGCTATTGCCGGCGAAATAAACCGTCGATAAAAAATTTCTTGGTCTTTATGACTAAAAATGATGGAGTTGAACTCGGGGTAATTTCGGGACTAATCAGGCCAAGTGTTGGATGTTAAACCAATTTTATATTAAAAGAGTAAATTAAGCTAAAATGTACTCAAATTATACGCCTAATCTCTTTTTGACTAAGCCCTACTCACTCACTGCAACTTCAAATTTTTGGTAGCCCTGTAAACTGGCCATAACAATCCTTAACGTTGTAATTTTATTTTTATTTCAACTTTTAGTGAAAGACCACTTTGTTTTTAGATTTAAAAAACGCTTTATGTGTTCTTAGAAAAGGATTTATTACACTGATGCTGAGGGCCAAGCATTTTAATAATTCACGAAAACAGAATGCAAATAATTTATACACAACATTAAGTTATTAGTGATAAAATCTTCTCTGTTGACATGTCTTATCAATGTCGGTTTTGACAGAAGACGTGGCAATTCTATAAATATACTAGAAAAATATTCATCAGTAATAAAATTGTTGCATTTTGACATAAAACGGTTAATTTTTTTAAAAAAAAGTATCTGCTTCCTAAAAGAAAAAAAATTTTTGTATATGATTTTCTAAATTTTTGTAATTTCATACACTAGCTTCTGTAAAAAGTAAGCAAATCAATTACATTGTGAACTCTATTGTTTTCTTGCAATTCTATTAATTCCAATAGAAAGCAATCGAGAATTTTCTCAACAACCAGGTCAAAAGGATGAGCAAAAACCTCAAAAGGAATAGCATAGCTGGAAATTATTTTTTAAAAGCACAAGCTATCAACCGCGTCATTCCCCATGTAGTCTTGAATCAATTTGGGTGTTGCCATTTCCAAACAAGAAAGCTCGCTAAATTAAAAAAAAAGAATCAAGCTTCAGTTGACCTACATTGAAAAATAACCACAGTACATTGAGCATTTGCAAAATAGGAGTATAAAAGCAAAGCCCAACTAAGCGGAATTGATTTGTTTAATTTTTGATGCGCAACGCAATAAAGTTTTTTTTTGTTTTATGGTGAGCAGAACAAATAGCGCAACTTTTGATTTTCTAATCGTGAGCGCAGCGCATTCAAAAACAGTGTAAAAGCACAATGCAGTGTCTGCAATTGCGCGAGTTGCGCAGTACCCATCTCTGGTTATAAGCTATTTTGAATTGCGTTCTAAAAAAAAAAGGTGACCCAAAATACTTCGTTTTAATGTGGTATATGATGTCGTAATTCAGTATTACCTAGTTAGCAAAATTAAACGAGATTGCATGTTTTGTTGATATAGAAAAAAATCGTTTTCTATTTTCTAGTAAATGGAATTCCGTTTTCTATTTTCTAGTAAAAATAAAACGTTTTTTCTTTAGTTGCTGGCATTCCATTTACTTCTCGCGTGCAGCATTTATTTTTAAGTAAACAGTTTTATCTGTCTGCTGAAAAACGTGTACACACAGATTCCGACTATATTTTCATTGTCATTACCTCCTAACCAAACCATTACCCTTATTATTTAATACAGGATATTTATTTTTTATTGTTTTGTATTGATTAATAAGGTGGTAATGTTTTTAAAATAATGTTTATTGTGGTTTACTTGGTTTTGCCCTGACACGTGATATTGTTTCTAACGATGTGTGATTGCAAGTTTGTCATCATCATTAATTTTTATCTTTAATTTATAGAAGATTATAGCTACGTATTTCTCATGCAACAATCAGACAAAGAAACTTTTTATATTTGCATATTATATCTTTGCACATTGCTAATTAAACTTGTCATAAAAACACTTCCATTTTTTACCGTATATATATTTCACTTATCTTTTTTTTTATTTCATATTTATCTCTATTTATTTCACTTACTTACTGTTTAAAAATTTTGCATAAAGTATTTGCGTCTGATTGGTGAATTTTTCCACCTTATCGCGAAGCTTTTTGCTTTAGTGATATCAAAAACATATTAAATTAATTTTTCTTATTCCGAAGTTTTCCCAAATTAATGTTGAACAAACAGTTTTTAGAATGTTTTTTACGTAACAATCTAAATATTTATATCGACATTGCATCGCCCAAATCAGATACATTTTTTTCTTTTGAAACGACATTGTTATGAATGAAAACGGTTCTACAAGGTTCAAGGTAGGGAGACCGGGGCACGTAGTAACCTTTTTTTTTCTTTTTGCTATTTCTCTCATAATAAATGTTTTTTTTCAAAATTCTTGTTTAATATGAAAAATTTAGGTCACTGTTTAACTAATATCAAAAAAATAAATTAATAATTTTCAAAGCTTAGTGGTTAAAATTTTTTAAATATTAAAAAAAAGCGTTACAATGTGCTCCGTCAATGGGGTAAGTTGTAACACCAGTTGGGGTAAGTTGTAACAGCAACAAAAATCACTAATAAATGTTTAAATATATATGTAACTTGAAGAAAATAACAATATGAAAAAGTAAACACAACGAAATCACACATGGCCTAGTCATAGACATGAGTATCAAGCACAAAAAATGAGGTATTTGGCCGTTGTCTAAAAATGTTAAAACAGTTTTTTTCACTGCTGGATTAGCCTAATCATAAATTTCAGAATCACATTTGTGACAAAAATATGTATTCAAATCTTCGGCACAAGCTAATTGTGACATCTTTAGGTAACCATAGCATTGTACCACCCACTCTTCATCAGGACTACTGTTAAAATAGGGCTCAAGAAATGTAATGCAAAACTACTCTTTTGCTTTTAGTGTTTTTTCAAAAATTAGTTTTTCTTTGTTTGGAGCTGTAACAGATTGTCCTTTTCTGGTGTGTCTGTTAACATGGCACATTTTTTAGACCTTTTCTTGTTTTGCACTAAGGACTTGGCCTATCTTTAAGTTTTTTTAGCACTCTGTAGAATTTACATGATAAACACCAATGTTTTGCTACTCCCCTTATCTACCAATGATCTCTTTTTTCAATTATAGCAACTGCTGCTGCAGCTCCTAAGTTGTCTTGTGATGATGAGCTGGTGTTTCTGTTAGTCTTTTTTTTGTAAATTCTCATATCATTCACAAATGTTGTTGCCGAAGTTACTTTTAATATAAGCTAGTTAAATCTATGCACAAAAATATGTGTTACAACTTACCCCATCAGCCTATGTTACAACTTAGGCTACCCCATCTCATACTTAGTCAAGTTTTTGTTAATATCTCAAAGAGTTAAGTTTTAGTGACTAAACCAGCGTTTCCCAAAGTGGGCGGCGCTTTGCTGTCGGAGGGTAGTGACACAAAAGGAGGTAATTGGGGGGCGACAGCGTAGCATTAACAACATTTAAGTGTTAAGGTCAAATCTACCATCTCCATCTTCTTGTCTAAGTGTAAGTTATTCAAAAGTAACTTAGCTCATCATGATTTCTACTAGTTTCCAAGCCTCTTTGAACAGGATAAAGAGAAGTGCATATCAGATGATGACCTTCAAGTGTATTGTGCTCACTTGGAGGCGCTGAAAAGAGACATGTCCGAACGATTTCAGGATTTTTATTGCTTAGACTACCAGACTGGGTAATAAATTCATTCTTAGATGCCAAGAGTGAGGAAACAGGAGTGGCAGAGAAAGAAATAGTTTCACTCTAAAACGACATTGAGCTATGGCCAATGTTCAAGAAATCATATCAAGATTTTTGCTTACAAAAAAAATTTCTGATTTCTATCCAGTACTGTGGAACAAGGTAAAGATTTATTTCATTGCCTTTCCAATATCATATTTGGTAGAACGGGGCTTCAGTGCAGTTGCCTTGCTTGCGTCCAAGCAAAGGAACAGACTTAAAATTACCAAACTACCGAAAGTGGGGATCTGCAACTTTTTCTTAGTGAGTCCCAACCCGATGTGGAGAAACTAGTATCCCTGCACCAAGTACACCCATCCCATAGCAGTGATTGTGAAAATTAAATATGATACTTCATTAAATAAAATGTTATTTTGGAAATACTTTGCGTTTAATATTGTTCTTTTCAATTTGAAACAAACAAACAAAAAAGGGCTTGCATGTGTTTATTAGGGGTAATTTTGAAGATTAAATAACATGGTTAATTGAATTATTTTAATTTTGAAATAAATAGTTTATGTATAATATTATTTTCACTTAAAAAAGAACTGAAGGGGGCGTTGGGAATCGATCTAAAAGCCAAGGGGGCGCCAGACTGAAAAAGTTTGGGAAACACTGGGCTAAACCTTGTTAGGCATTTAATAGCCTATTCTTTTGTGTTTCGACTGATATAAAACATTTCAATAAAACTGCACCCGCTATCTTCCCAGAAGACAAAAATTAAATTTTGAAAAATTTACTTTGCCTACTCAAAAAGCTTGTTTTAACAGTAAGCCTATTTTTAATCATTGGAACTTAACAATGTTATTTGCTAGCAATCGGTCTTAATATGATTGTTATTTGGTGCTATTTAAAATTTTGTTAGTTGATGTTAGATTTCGACAAATACGAATGTTACAACTTACCCCATGTTACAACTTGTCCCGGTCTCCCCTATTTAAGCGTATGCTTTTTGATCTTTTCGTTGCTTTCCGGAAGTACGTTGTCAATTGATTCGTTGGCAGGTTCCCGACAATAGGAGGTTTATGAAACGTTTTGATTTGTAAATAGACTTGTCGTCTTTTATAGCAGTATTTCCAACCTAGGTTTCTTAAAAGTTGCTTTATATACAAACAGCAAAGCAAATACTGTCAGCAAATACGTTTTCGTGCAAGAAACAAAAAAAACAAACAATTGTTGTGAATTGTGGGGTTGAAAAGTATTTTTTTTAAATATGTGAAATGAAAGATCCATTCAGTGTGAGTTAGAATTTACTAAGATAAAAGATCTCCTGTGTCAGCAGTTTAAGCATTTGTATAAATAAGTATTGGTGGTAACCTTTCAGAGACATACGTGCTTATAGACGTTTTCTTTTTAGATTTAAAAATAACTCTAAAATCTTGAAAAAAGCAGGTTAAAATGTGAGTATTCCCATTATACCGCATGTTTTAATAAAATTTTTACAAAGAGAAATGCAAATTGACAACAGGAAAATTTTAAAACAAAATCGACATAGCCTAACTACTGACGACCAATTTTAAAAAATTTACTTTTTGTGAAATTCATTTAAGCGTTGCTGAATTTTCAAAATGATGTTTATAATCTTGTTTAGTTTTGGTTTAACAAAACTTTTACGTAACTTGGTTAAATTTTTTGCAAATTTCAAAATTTTTTTGCATATTAAACAGTTTCTTGGTTTTTGTCCATAAGATATTTCTCGCCAGCCAGCATCTATAAAAATAGCCGACGTAGAAAAGTAATTGCATTCGGTGCAAGCAATTGACTGATAGAACTAAATATTTTATAGTTTTTCAAATATAAGAGTTAAATTTTTTTTGCTATTTGACTCTTCCTCAAGCTGTAATGTAACGTGGCCAAGACTCGAACCTGCATTACAAATAAGAGTTTTTTCATTTAGAAACGCGTAAGGTGCTCTTTAAGATTATTGGCCCTTTGATTACTTGCTCTTTTAGCCAATCTCATAGTGAAATTCTATTAAGATAACAAAATTTTTTATTGACCGACAAATTGTATAGATTAGACCATAGGTGGGAAATCTGCGGCCCCCATGAGTTTTTTGTGCGGGTTCTATGACAATTTAAAAAGCAATAGAATTACATGTCAATGACTACTACTGATAATAAAAAGCCTTTTTTTTATTTTAGAGATCTGTACATTTTATGAACAAAAATCAAGAAAACTGGGACGGATTCAAAGTCATGACGCTATTTTCTCGAGCATTTTAACTTATGCGGTCTCTTTTGTTACTGCTTAATATAAATGTGGCCTCTAACAATAAAAGGTTCCCCACTTCTGCCAGAAAGGTTCGCCACTACTGCTGATAAAATGCTGATAAAACAAAATCTTTTCTTTAGGCAACGCTAACACTACAATTTCGAAGCGAAACTCAAGAAAATCCAGACAAATTCAAAGTTAAGAGCTTTTTTTTAAAACTTACTAGATTTGGGAAACAAAAATTAAGGAAATCGGGATAGATTAAAAATGATAACTTTTTTTTTAGAGATCACCTTTTTTGGCGTCAAAAATCAGAAAAATCGAAACGGATTTGAAATGAGTGCGCAATTTTCTTGGAAATTTCAACCTATGCGGCCTTCTTTCTTCAAAAATTTGAAATATGGCCTCCAATAACAAAAAGGTTTCCCACCTCTGGGAAACTTACCGTCCCCATGAGTTTTTTGTGCGGCTTCCATGACAATTAAAAAGTAATAGAAGTACGTGTCACTGACTACTACTGATAATCGAAAACCTTTTTTTAGTTTAGAGATCACTACATTGTATAGACGAAAATCAAGAAAATTGGGACATATTCGAAGTGAAAACCTTTTTTTAGAGTTTACTGCTTTTTTAGGAACGAAAATCAAGAAAACCGGGACAGATTCAAAGTGATGACGCAGTTTTCTTGAGTAATTCAACTTATGCGGCCTTTTTTGTTATTGTTAAATGTAATGTGGCCTCTAATAATAAAAAGATTTCCCAATTCAGGTATAGAGGTTTTTTCCCAAATCTTTGTAATCAGTTTTTGCTGAAATATTGTGTAGGCTACTGTCTTTGTAGACCTTAAAGAGCTACGTATTGCGCGGCAAATTATTTATTAAAATATGATATGAACATTTGACTAATATCATTTAATTTAATCAATTTGACAAATCTAACTGTTAATTAATTTGCCCAAATTACCAAAACTGCCATTTGGCTGAATTTAACAAAATGAATGAACTGCGATTTTTCCGGTTTTTATCTTTGGTTGGGATCGTTTCGATTGAATAAATTACTTGTGTGGATTTGAGTTTTATAAAAGCCCGGGACACCTCAGTTATGAATAAAAAGTGCCTTAATTAAAAAGTATTAAATAAAAACATATCGCAAAGCGACCTCTTCCCAATGGTAGTAGGCCTATAAGAAAGTATAAAATTATGATTTTTTTGTCGGCATATCAAAAGGTTTGTTGATTGCAAAGCGATCTGATTATTATTCAGGGCAGTGATGGCTTTAGTACGGAGCGAACAAAGCGGCCTCACCGCCCCTCCCTAAAAAACGTCAAAAAGTAGCCCCCTAAGTAAAATATTGCTCTATTTCTTCATAGTAGCACCATGACGGTGGCCCAACCTAAAGCGATGACTTTTTTTGTTTTTTTCCTAGAGATTACTTTATTTTGGGACCAAAAAAAAATTAAAACACAAAAAGTGCCCTTCCCCTATTTTTCTTGCACCGGACCCCCCTTTTGTAAGACCATCCAAAAAAACAACCAATGAATGAAAACAAAATAAATCAGAGGTCGCAAATAGGGAAGCGGCAACTAAACGATTTACGGTATAAATGCGCCTGCGCATTAACATCGAAGATTAAAAAAGAAAAAGCACATTCAGATTAATATATAAAAGTATATTAATTATGAACATTAGGTATTTAGACATATGTATGTGACAATTACGATATAACAAGCCGTAGTTATACAACAAACTAAGCCGTATTTCATGAAAGCTAGTGTGATTGCAATTTAGGGAGAGAATACGTATGCTTTTTTTAACCATGACACAATTATATTCAGCAGCACTAATCCATTCATACTAGATTAAAAAATGAAATAAAACAAAAAGAAACCATAAACGTTTTCGGTTTACGCCCTCTTCAGATGAATCAAATGTTAAAAAATTTTACTATCAAATTTAAAGATCGAGGTTTAATGACCTGATAGCGTATATTGATCTGATTGCGCACATTGCGTGTATTGCGACCTGATTGTTTATCAAATTGGTAATACTGTATTTTGATATGCTGATAGCTTTTGTAATTGTCATAGTTATGCTGCTTCACATGACAGTAAGATGGCTGACTGAACTAAACTAAAACTGATGAAAGCAATCTAAAATGATGAAATAATGGGGTTGTAAAAGAAGTTTGTGATGCACAGTGGGGTTGTGTAACGTAAGTAAGGGTTGCAGACAGGTAGGCAAAACACTGTTGAGTTGTGGTAGCAGACTAACAGTTAGGAATATAATCACGCTGGCAAAGTTTTTATAGGTCTGATAACGGAGACAATTTTTTCTGTTCATAGTGAGCAAAAACGGTGGCGAGTTCGGCGAATCGAGAAGTAAGGCCAAGACAACTTAGCAAACTTGATAACACAGAAAACAATAGGCCTTCAGCCGGAACCAAACGAACTTAGCCGAAGGCGACTTAGGCAAGTTACTCGACAACTGTACTCGACAATTTGATAAGCAACTATGCAATCAGGTCATTGAACCTCAATCTTTAAATTTAATGGCAAAATTTCTTAAAATTTTATTCATCTGAAGAGGGCTAATGTAAACCGAAAATCTTTATAGTTTCTTTTTGTTGTATTTCATATTTTAATTTGGTATGAATGGATTAGTGTTGCTGAATATAATTGTACAAGTGTGATTAATACAACTTGATTAGCTTTAGTGCATATTTTTGGTTCATTTCTGAATAAGATTTTCATCAGTGCTTTTTGTATTTTGTTTCACTTTAAACGAGACAATTAGCTACGTTATAACAATAAACTTTTTATGATAATTAGAAATTTTTCAGCCGCGGTTCATAGCACGCAGGCAAGCCTATCTTTTACTATGTAGCCTATTGTATTTTAAAAGCAGCTTGCTATAGCGGACATTGGCTTTGCTTTTTTAAGAGAAACGCATTCATTTTATAAGAACAGTGCGCTAAAAATCTTGAATGTGAAGTGTAAATTAAAGAAAAGTAAAGCGCACATTGCTTTCTCTTTTATGTGATGAAAGAGTCAGTCAGAGTGTCGTTTTTTATTTCCACCAACTTGTCAAGCAAAATACTTACAACAACATATTTACTCTACGGAAAAGGGCATGCAACAAAACGAAAATAACGTTGAAACATGCAAAAGCTCGAGAAATTACAACAGCTAAGATCAAGGATTTGCCTGGTTGCATCACCTAGAGGAAAAAATTTAAAAAAAGGAAAAAAGAAGAAAACAGAACAAAACAAAAACTTTGGCATAAGATTAACGTATCCCGGTCTATTTTTATGATTTGATGCTTGTATCCCCACAAAGGTAGTCTATTAGGCACTACACCTTGCCCAAAGTTGATAAGCTTACAACCGAATAAAGCATTACCCAGAAGGAATACTTAAGTCAAATTTAAGGAGTATAAAACCTGAACGTAAAATGTGATTTAAAATGGCGGGGAATAGCGTCATAGTAGCAACAAAAAAAATATATAAAAATTCAGTTAAATTTTAATAGCTGGTCATTTCGTTTTCAAGTTCATTTAGCTAAAAAAATTATAAAAATTCAGCAAATTTTTGTTGGTAAATAGCATTGAAACTATTATTAAAAGAACATTTTCAAGCAGAAGTTACCGCAAAAAACTAGAAATACTTCTTCATTTAGGGCAGGGTTTCCCAAATTTTTAATTCACCGGTACCCTTTGGCCACTTTAACAGGTTTGCATGTACCCCCAAAATTTTGTGACGTTTCTCTAAAAAAAAAGAAGGTCTTTCCTTAGATTTAGCCATTTTTCTTCAAAATCAAGTTGATTTCTAAAAAAAAGGGTCTTCTCTCTTTATTGTCCTGTTTATCGTAATTACAATCTACTGAATTTGAAACTTCCTAACATTTGAGTCTATTTTAAAAATTTTTCCGGAGACAGAATTTAACTTAAATAAGGATATTTTCTCACATAGTGATGTGCCCTTCGAGAAGTCTAAATGTATCCCGGTTTGGAAACCCCTGGTTTAGATGTAATGGAAAGGAAGATGGATGGTTTACTAAATGACCAGACGTGCTTCCATCAGCCAGGTCACCAGGTTCTTGTCGATATCAAGGAAATCGCAGGCTTCATTTGGATTGTGATATACGTAGATAAGGCAAGATGTTAATAGGTGCTCAGCTGTCTGCTCCTTTGCGCCACACTCATAAGCCATACCTCATTTGTGCGTTTTTGAGCGAAATAGACTAATGGCGGTTCGGAGGCGGTTAAGCTTGACCCATGCAGGTCTGGTAAAGCTAATTCCCTGTGGTATTGGGCTTGCATCCTTAATAAATGTATGGAGCCTAGAGGCGCTTTCTTGCCACTCCATGCTCCGTCTATATTCCACCCATTGTGCTACACTAATGCCTGACTGCGCGGGGTCGTTCAACAATTCCAGTGCAGCAGGCACAAATGGGTGTATTGATTTAAGTTGTCGTAATTGTTCACGAAAAGAAGATAGGAGCCTTTCGTAGAGGCGGTGTTCTGGCGCCCGACCGCGGCAAGCTAAAGACAGTACTGCTTTTTGGTGGCGAAGCTCAGCTGATTGGATCCTGTTAAGATAAAGAGATTGTCCGTTAATGTGGGACGCAGGCATCCGGTCACTTTGCGCAAGGCATCGTTAATGGGCTTGTCGATTAGGCGAGTATGGGCTTTGCGACACCAACCAGGTGTACAGTACTCAGCCGCGGAATGGACCGAGGCAAGAATAGCTGTGCGAAGTATTGTGGCATTCGCACCCCAGTTTGATCCAGCCAATCGCTTTAGAAGCCCAACGCGAGATGTTAACTTCTTGCGCAATGACTCTAAGGGTCGGCGGAACGTGAGTGCTCCATCCAGTTTTATGCCGAAATAAGTGGGTTTAGCACAGGGTCTGTCCGTTGACAAAGATGTTAAGCTGACGTCGTGCCTCCTTGTTGTAGAGATGGAAGGCTGCCGACACAGTCTTTGTTGTACTGAGCTTGAGCTTCCTTTAAAGGTAATTTTTAATTTGTATTTTTAAATCATCGAAAAAAAGCCCATTTGCTCAATGTGTTAAATTATTAATACTTTTAATTTCTACTCATAATAATGTTTAATATTCGAGTTTAAATTTTTTGTTGCATATTTAGTTTGGTGTTAGCTTGAAAATATTTAGTTTGGTAGATAAGTCAAACTTTAGTTTGCTTTAGTTCAGTTTTATACCCTTCGTGGTCAAATATTTATCTCAGTAGTCAAACATTAATCTAGTAGTCAACCATTTGTAAAAGTACGAGGATAGGATTGCAATGTCCTGAATAAGAGTATCCTCTAACGCCTGCCAGTTGCTTGCATAGTGTAAGATTGCCAGGTCATCAGCATGAGCAAATTTTTCGCCGACTGTCACTCGCAGGTCACATGTGTAAGTATTAAACAAGAGGAGAGCCAGGATTGATTCCTGTGAACCGCCATTCTTAAGGCGTCCTGACCTGGTTTGCTTTCCAGCACCGATGGTGAGGGTAAAACTTCGACTACGAACAAGTTTGATAATCAATGAAACCATGCGCCTATCCGAAAAAAGACGGAGTAGATTGCAGGTGAGATAGCGGTGCCATGCAGTATTATAGACTGCTGTTAAGATACAGCTCCAGTTTTCTTTTTGGATGAAAAGCTATCCTCAATTTCTTGAGTTAGAAAAGCGACTTGATCCACGGTCGACGTTCCGTGCCAAAACTCAGCTTGCTCTCTGGGAAGCTGTGGGTCTATAATTGGTTCGACGCGGGCATAGATAAATCTCTCCAAGATCTTGAAGAAGACAAAAAGCAAAGAGATATGTTGATAGATTTTTGGTTTCCTTCATGACTTATTCGGCTGTGGGATAGCAACCATTAATGTTCTACTCCAAATTTTTAGAAGCCTGAGTTGGCGCATGCAGGAAGACAGGAATTTGTGAAGAAGCACTGATATAACCCGATCCTATGCCAAAATACATAGCTAGTTTTTAAGTTTTTAAAGGTAATTTTTAACTTGTATTTTTAAATCACCGAAAAGAGCCCATTTGCTCAATGTGTTAAATTATTAATACTTTTAATTTTTATCCATAATAATGTTTAATATTCGAGCTTAAACTTTTTGTTGTATGTTCAATTTGGTGTTAGCTTGAAAATATTTAGTTTGGTAGATAAGTCAAACTTTAGTTTGCTTTAGTTCAGTTCTTTAACTTTTGCAGTCAAACATAAATCTCAGTAAACTTTTGTTTGACTTTTTGAACTCGCATTCCAAGATATGGATTGACACACATACGTATTACGGCTGTAATATCGCCCATGTGACAAAATAAGTAATTTTTTTTGTTTTAATTAATTTACTGTACCACGATATTATTATTTCAGTTTAAGGGACACCTTAAAAAACTCACTTTTAAAAAACCTGCAGGAAAGCCTTGAAAATATTTTGTTCTTTGAAAAAAGTATAACTTGACCACAAATTTATCGAAGTTTTTAACAAAGCTATAAACAAATTGTCGCAACGTTTATATGTTTTGTCACAAAGTTTACTTTTGCGGATCAAATTAGGAATAACTAAACCTAAAATGTGAACTTTTACAATAGTTAGACCTTAATCTTAACATTCTCATCCAGGTTTTTTACAGTTGTAAACAGGGTTCAGAAAGAATCGCTTGTTTTATGGAGGAGTCGGAGTCGGAAGTCAAAGTCGATTTTATTTTTTTGACTCTGCTATACGCTACATTAGGCTTTCACGGTTTTGGAGTCGAAGTTACCCGAGTCGCACCTTTTAGCGTGGAGTCGGAGTCGCTTTTTAAATGTTATGGAGTCGGAGTTGGAGTCAGAAGTTTTTGAATAGGTGGAGTTGCAGTTGGAGTTGAAGTCGGAAAAAATTCTTTGATTCCACAGCCCTGATTTTGAATGCTCTTGAATTAGTTCTTCAAATAACTTCTTGTTTTAAATTTTAGCTTGACCAAAAATTTTTAAAAATTTTTAACATTGCTACAATCTAATTGAGACATTTTTTATTGGACTACAATTGTTTTTATAATACCATTGTCAATCAGAACAAGAGTTGGCTACTATTAAACAGTGAAATTGTAGCAAATTTTATATGTCTTAATTTTTATGTATGCTTATGTGTTTGTTCAATAACCAAAGGCGTATCAACCGAAAAAGATTTACGGAACATTACAGTTTTGTCCAAATTTTGTGACGTTTGGCCGAATTATGATTTTCTAGAACTTTACGTACGTGAGAAGAAAACTTGTCTGAAATTTAGGGTGAAGACCAAAAAAAGTCTTCACTTAAAATCTGTCTCTTATTTTATATTTCTCGATTTTCGTTCCAAAAACATAGCGATCTCTAAAAAAAATGTTCACCTTAAATCTTGCCCACACGATTTTTTGTCACTGCCCTAAAATGTCTGAATTTTCCCACAATTTTTCTATCGCTACCGAAAAAATTCTGATTTTGAGACTTGTTGGGCAATTGCCCGCCTGCCCCGGGCAGTTACGGCTACGTCACTGACTATGCTTATCGTAACAAAAATTCCACTGTTAAAAATTTTTTTGGGTAGAAGGAAGATTATATCCCGATTTTTTATTTCATTGTATGCTAAATTGAATAATAAAATTGTTTTTCTTCGGGTACACATGAATAATTAATTCAATGCATAAAACTATTTTGTAAAATTGTTTTTTCCGGCACCGAGAAGATTTTCGAGCAAATAAAAAAGCTAATCCAGGCTGGTCTAGGTAGTTGTATTTGGGCTTCTTTGTAGAATAATCCAACATTATAATTCAGGCAATTGTTGCATAAAATCAGGGCAAACGTGTTTGCCACTCAGACCATGGGGTCTGTTAGGCTTATGGCTTAAACTGTATAATAAAATTTTGAAAAAGCTAAAGGCTTTTTTTTTCTAGTCTTTAATACGAAAAAACAATAAAATTTAACAGTCTGCGATTCTTGGCGCTTTTATAACAAATTTTTATTCTTTAGAAGGAATCATTTAAAAAGTTGTGTTGTATGTATGTAAAAGTTTTTTCAGTCAAACAAAACTAAAACATGAACAGATTTTACGAAAGTGCTGAAATAGCTAAAAATTATATCAAATATCGTCCAAATTATACTCCAGAGGTGGCTCAACGTGTTATGACGTTTTACAACAATCAACAGCAATCCCCAACTCATCTTCCAACTAAACTCGATCTGATGGTGGATGTTGGATGTGGCAGCGGTCAATCAACTAACATTTTCCAGCCCTATTTTAAAAATATTTTAGGATTCGATGTGAGTCCTGAACAAATAAAACAAGCAAAATTACAAAACAAGTTCGATAACATTGAATACATGGAAGGTAGCGCTGAGAATATTCCAATTGAAGATAAATCGGTTGATTTGGTTGTGACTGGAACTGCTGCTCAATGGTTTGATTTGGAAAAGTTCTTTGATGAAGTAAAGAGGGTTTTAAAACCAACGGGATGTCTCGCTATGCTGTTCTACGGAGACCCTAAATTATCATTAATTTCAGCAAATGATATTAATCAGTCTGAAAAAGCCTCAACTATGTTTAGTTATGCTCTAAAAAGTGCCTTTGACGATTTTCCAGAAATCATTCATGAAGATCTTTTTGACCAAATTCCATTTGATCAAAAAGAAAAAGATGATAGCTTCCACGCTTACATGAAAGGCTCAATAAATGATGCGTGCGGTTTGGTGAGGTCCGTAGAAACTTACGTATTGTATATGGATAAAGAGATTAAAAAAATGAAGGCCGACAACATCGATATAACACAAGAGCTGTTATCGACAATTGATCCTGCTTCAATTATGGCCAAACAACTTCAACAACTTTGGAATTTATCTGATAAGCAACTAGACGAAGAGATGATATTATTCGACTTTAAGATTCTAGTGTTTTTTACAAAACCTTCTATATAGTTTGATAAAATAATTTAATCTATCTTAGTACTGTTTGGCCAAAAACAGGTATAATATAAAATTGTTGTTAATGTGATAATTTTTGCTAAAACTATGTATATCACCCGCTTTAATCATCTTGAAATCACTCATTTATTTTCACGCAGTGATATTTTTTAATTAAATCGCTACATCCTACATTACAATGTCTGTTGAAGCTCTGTCGGAGCATTTTCGGCTTTAACAGAAAATAACTGTATCTTCTGGTCTTGCAAACAAAAGTCTTCGAAACGCTCTTGACATTTGTTTTGCAGTTGTTCAATGTATTCTGCAAAAATGGATGTGTGCTCTGCAATTAAGTTGGTTCATTACTGGAAAGTGAGAAAGATTTTTGTTGTTGAGCTGTTTTTTTAAAAAGTTTCAATTTTTCTTTGAATGCTTTGATAAGGCAAAAAAAGAACGTGGATTAGTTGTCCTTTTTGTTGGAACTTCACGTTTACGGTCAATAAATGATTAAAAATATCAGCTAGAAATGCAAAATGTGCAATGAATTCAGGAGCGTTAAATTCATGGCCAGGCCTGTTTTTTGATGTCATGAACTCTTGAATAGCGTCTTTGAGTTTGGCAATCCTTTTAAATAGATTAGCACAATTTAACCAACGTACACCACAGTAATAAACAACATCACCGTGATCAGAGTCCGATTCTTTACTAAGAAAGCTTTGAAACAGACGATAATTTAAACCTCTTACTCGAATGAAGTTAACTATTCCTCTAACAACTTTCATTACAGATTCAACCGGTAAAGACTGGGCACATAAACTTTCTTGGTGAATAATGCAATGATAATTAACAAATGCACTGTTCGCCCTATCCTCTTTCTTTAAAAGACCGATAACCCGGAATGCTTACTGATCATGGACGGCTTCCATCCATTGCTACCCGCGAAAGCTTCTGCAGCTCTAATCCGTTATTTTCCACATTTTCTTGAGCGGTTGCAAAATATCTACTTGTGTTTACTCTTTCAGTAAATAAAGGGGCAAAAGCTCTTTTATGACATTAAAATCCCCATCGATACCTTGAACAAATATAACCAATTGAATTGTATTAGTCAGATCTGTGCTTTTGCCACGGCAAGGGAATAAAAAATGCATTGATGCAGTTTTTCTTTTAATGTGCTTTCTACATTTCCTGCAAGCTCTTCATCCCCTCTTCTAGTAATCGTGTTTTGTGTCAGACTGATTTTTTCAAAGTATTTTACTTTTTGGACCAATAAATTCCGCTGCATTAATTATGCGTTTTTTCACAAAATCCCCGTCTCTGAAAGATTTTGAGTTGATAGCGATTCTTTTAGCTATGGCATAACTGGCTATAACTCATAAAAACACAGAATACTTTGTTTACAAATAAACTTGTGCAACCAATTTTAACATTTATATTCGGGCCACTTCTGAGGGCTTCGAGGGCCGCAGGTTGGGCAGCCTTGAATTAAACTAGAGTTCCAAACTTCTGTTTAAAGAGTTGGACGAAAAACACTTTGGTTTTAATTGAGACGTACAGCCTTCTCACAATCGCAAAACTGCTCACCAAAATATTGCACTGCGATAAAGAAAAATTTTAGTTTCTTTGCTTTACCTTCCAAATTTCAAAATACTTTGCAAGTTAAAATCAAGTAAAGCAATAAACTTCTTCAAAGTAAACCTTAACCTTTTGCGGATACAGCGTTTGAGTAACAAGTCTCGCAGTGGTGGCCAGCTATTCTCATGAACATATTCATTATGATTGCGAGCTCAAGACTTTAATAAACTGTGCCAACAATTGAGTAGACCAAGAAATCTACGGGTCATTTGGTTCCAATATTTTTCAACACTTTTTCTATAATGCTGAATGTCAAACAAGAAAGATTTGTGAATACTAATTTTAACTTTCTTGCTTTGACGCGACTACAACTAAAACCGTTGCAGACTCAGAACGCGAGACGTGGGAGAACATTAGAAAAAATAGTAAAAATTTACCACATATTATGGCAAAATCAGCTGCTAATGAACACAAATTGCGTTTGCAAATTTTTACAACCATGTGCTTGTAAATATTATAATTTTTTTACAGTGTATCTGGCTTTTACACTTTTCTGCTCTTTTACACTTTCCTGCTAGACAAAAAAAGTTAACTAGTGATGTTTTGCCCAACTGCAATAAAAAAAAGCGTAGTTTTGACTGAAATAAGGAAATATGTTCGAACATCTTGTAAAAAATCGTTTTTTTTTCCTTACAGTGAAAATTTAGTTCGGAAAGGCGCTAAGTCAATCAATTAAAAAGACAAAATCGTTCAGCAATTCGTCATCTTTTAAAAAAATAAACATTTAAAATTTTTGTTTTCCATAAAATTTCAAATATCCTCTTTGAGATCGCAAAATTTTTTCAAAGTTGCAAACTCTGCTTTGATCGTCGTACTGCATAAAAGTATGGTTACATCCGAGTAATCCCATCTCAGCGCTTGGAGAAAAGACTTTAACTGCCGATGATTTAATCTGGGAGTTCGATTGTAATTAACACACCAAATAGCATTTTTTATGACTTCACCAAAGTCTAACACTTTTGAGCACAAGTTTTTTAATGGATATTGCAATCACTCATGAAAACATCTCGAGCTTGAATAGAATTTAAAATTTTTTTTGCAAAACCAATTTTTTTGTCATTGAGGGGGCGCTCCGTCTGTGGTGATTCCAGATAATTTTGAAAAGTCTATTTCAAACTTTTTCATCAATTTTACGAACTTCTGGAAAATATATGACTATAGTTATTGATTTCATACTCGCTATATCTAAAAATTATTTCAATTACTTCAAAATAATCGGTTACTCGGATTACTCATATGCAAGCTACTATAATTGCGCCATAAAGACTCGTTTCTTCTACGAGCGTTGCCAGGAGTATTCTTTGTTTGTTTTATTGATTTTTTGGTTCTCTTAGCGCTTAAACGCGGAAAGAAGTAAAAAAATCAATAAAACTATCAAAGTAGGTTATTCCAGCTAACGCTTGTGGTGGAAACGAGCCCCAACGCTCAAGTCGTCCAAAGCAATACTCAAAGCAAAGCAATTGCCTATTCTCCTTTAAAAAAACTTCGATATTTTTTGAAAGGTCATCTATTCTTCGTGCTACTGTAAAACCAGACGGACTCAGTTGGTCCACTAAATATTTTTTCTCCAGAAACACGTGTTTTATGAATATGTCGTGATTCATGTATGCCAAATGCGTGGTTTAGCACCTTATGGTTATTACTTATGGAGTGTATAGAACGGGAGTGATAACTCCGCTTCTATCCGGTAATGGATCACCCTGGAGTAGGGCAATGTGGTTTGAGTACTGATAAGCCTACTGATTAGGTGGTACGATATTAGCAGATAAAATTAGAGTTTGTACTTAGTATTTAGTGATATTTTTATTGTTTATATAAAAAGAATTTAGAAATTTCTCCAAGCTTGTTACTAGTAATAGAGTTCAAACGTGTTTTTGATGATAGAGGTATCCTACTAGTTTGAAATAGGTTATCGGTAATCTGCTATAAAATAAAAAGATGTAATTTCCAAACTCAGTGAGAACATGATTATAGTTGTCGGCATAAGATATTAGTAATAAATTGCAGAAAGACTATTTTAATAATGTTGTGCTCATTGTACTGGTGATTTTAAGATTTTTATATTTTATGATAATTAGATTGATTTTGTAAACCTGTACGCCTATATCAGTAAAATGCTACTGTGCTTTCACCGTACTGGTTTAGACTTATGCAAACCACTACCAAATTAGTGGTGGTCCAACTTCTGCTCTCTTGTGGGCCACTTTTCAAAATTATTCGAATTTGCACGCCTCAACTGGCTAAAAACACGTATTTCTCTAAAAAAAAGTCTTCTATTGGAATCGATCTTCAAAATTCCTGTTTTCGTCCCAAAATCAGGGTGTTCTCTAAAAAAAAAAAA
Source organism: Diplosoma virens (assembly GCA_963680785.1). NCBI lineage: Eukaryota > Metazoa > Chordata > Ascidiacea > Aplousobranchia > Didemnidae > Diplosoma > Diplosoma virens. Next base: position 28,211,192 of record OY796883.1, read on the forward strand.
AGGTCTTCAATTGGAATCGATCTCCTAAATTCCTATTTTCGTCCCAAAATTATAGCGTTCTCCAAAAAAAAAAGGTTGCCGCTGCTTGTAATCGACAAGACTTATGCAAAATTGTTGCCCGCGGGCCCGTAGTTGGACCACGCTGATTTATCATAAAATTTGAGGTAAACTTTCGCTTGTCAAATGCAGTGCTGTTCACTGTTTTTATAACAATTTTCAATGGGGTATCTTAAAAATATAAAAGTTGAGGAACACTCTTAAAAAGCTTTAGAAAACATAAAAAATTAAGTATTTTTATTTGTTAGGTTATCTAGTTAGAAAACTGTTTTTTTTCAGAGTATATAATTTGCTCTTTACAAATTTCCAACTGATAAAATCTTGAAAAAAATGGATCAAAGCAATACCACGACAAGATTCTGTAGTTACATGTAATTTAAAAGTTTGTACTCTTCATTTTGATGCCAATGATTTTATTGCAGTTTCAACTGATAAAAAAAGCAATCGTCGCTACACTCAAACTTTGCAGCGAACACGTTTACAGCCAACAGCTGTTCCTCATATTTTTCCTAATTTGCCTAAATGGTTTCAATAAAGTTTTGCCACGTTCTACAATAGCTAGTACCTCATCAGCTCGTCAAGAATTAGAAAATGCCAGAATAGAATCATGCAACAAAAATTTTTGCTGGTGAAGAATTTAACACTTTTGTCATTTTCAAAAATAAAATTGCTAATGAAATCTTGCCAACTGGATATCTAACATTATCAAACTCCAAGAACATGCAGTTTCATTTTATTGGTTACCAGGAAAACTTTGAAGATGCGCCAAAGCTTCTCTCTTCTGTAATTGTTACTGGAGAGCTTACCAACAAACCGCTTGTTCTATCCACGCCTTAGCCACCATCATCTTTTTTTCATATAATGTCGGGTACCAAACTGTCTAGTACGGAGGTTTTCAACCTATGGGCCACAGTGGTTTTTTTAGTGGGCCATGGAGCATAAATCAAAATGAAAGCAATATGTATAATATATATGTGTAATTAGGCTTGCCATCCGTCCCATTTTTTAGGCATTTTTCTGGCGTCCTGTGCAGTCAACCACATGAAGACCTTTTTTTTTAGAGAACACTATGATTTTGGGACAAAAATAGGGAAAATTGACAGCAATTCCAAGTGAAGACCTTTTTTTTTTTTTTTTTAGAGAACACTATGATTTTGGGATGAGAATTTAATTTTGTTGACCAAAGTGGGTTGTGAAGTTAACTTAGGTTGAAAAATAGGCCACGGTACAGAAAAGGTTGAAAACCACTGGTCTAGTACTTCACAACTTACTAATATTTTGGCTTTTATGCAAGTCTTTTTCTCAAATGAATAATTCAAATAATTCAAATATTTTGGTAAATACTGCAATTAAATTCTTAGAAAAATACTTAAACATTTAATTGGATGAGAATATTCTTGTTCAAAATGAGCAATTTTTATTACAATTCATCTTAGAGCAACTGCGACTAATTCATGTTTCAGAAAATGACAGGCGATATTCTGTTGCAATGCTAAAACCTTCTTTTTTATGGCAGCTAACAAGTACATCTCTTGATAAGAAGTTTACTGACATTTTCGTTTTACCATCATGCAGTCGTTTGCGACAACTCTCCACTGGAATGAATGTAGATAGTCATAAGATTGATTTAATTATTTGAAAGCCAGAGCAACTGAGTTGACATCAAAAGAACGTATTGTTGTTTTGCTTATTGATGAAGTGTACGCTGCTCAGTGCATAGAATACAGTGATGGCTGTTTTGTTGGCTTGACAAATGAAGGAAAACTAGCAAAAACTGTACTTGGATTTATGGTGCAGTCAGTAATTGGAAAATTCAAAGATATCATTTGCTTAGTCCAGTATACAATTGGATACATCCATACTTCACTACTGGTTTGATTTTGTATTAGATGCTTTGGATACCCTATTTTCAGTTGTAGCAATTTCAGTGGATAATCATGTATGCAACAGATAAGTTTTTATGCATGAGTGTATAATAACACAGTATAATGTGGTGTATTAAATGCGTTCAAGTTAAAGTTAGCTAAATTCAAAATACAGTAGTTTTTATATTTATTTTTTATTTTAATGTATTATCCTTATTGTTGTAATTTGCTTTAAAGCCTAGGTATTTTCATACCTGTGTTTGTGATGAAGCCGGTACATTTTTTTCTTTGTGTCAATTGCTGTAATTCATAAAAGAAAAATTGCTATGTAATATTCTTATAAGAGCTTCTCAGTAATTAGCACAAAATCTTCAGCTTTTACAGAATGATCAATGCTTAATTTTCTGTTAATATTCTTCATACCCCTACTACAACATTTTCAATGTGACTACTCTTTGTCTTGCAATGTCTAGAAAATATGTCGGCAGGGAGCGTGGTCGAGTTGAGTGGGCAGCGTGGTCGAGTGGTTAAAGCGCCGGACTCGTGACCAACATGGTCTCGGTTCAAAACCCACTCGCGCCATTCTGTTGTGTCCTTGGGAAAGACACTTTACGGCACATTCCCCTGCTTGGTGGTCTTGGCAAGCAGTTCTAAATTATAATCATATCTCTATTAAATTACTAGCGGACAACAATATCTTGGCATCTCCGAAAGCAGGTCGGGGTAATTGCTTACCCTATGTATTAGCGCCTCCGTCGCTTTCCTGCGAGTCAGGAGGATAAATATAGAGATAAAATAAAAATAAAAAAAACATATAGCCCTACATGTGAAACTAAGCTTGTAATTAAAATAACAACGTTCTGCAGAAAATTGTACCTGGATCTGTGTCAAGGAAGTCTACGTCACCGCATTCCTCACCTAAAACGAAAGAATGAATATCTTTATTTGCTGTTCGATTTTACTCATTGTTTAAAAAACATTTTCAACAATTTCCTAAACAAAAATTGTATGAATCTTCCTTCCACTGGTTATGAAGTAATTTTGGGAGATTTCTGTGTAGCTGAGTTTTCTCATATGAAGCGCTTGTGTGCTTTGGAAGAACACAAAACTTTGAAAAAAGCTCATAAATTGAAAAAATCAGTATCAGTATCAGTATCAGTATCAGTATCAGTATCAGTATCAGTATCAGTATCTTTTATTTCTGCTCCGCCACAATAAAAACAGAAAGAAATAAACAAACACAGAGGACTATAGCAGAAGAAGAAAAAGGAAGAAGCAACTAAACGTTAAACGTTGTAGCATGTACACAGTAATATTTGACATAGTAGTTAAAAGAATGATGCATGGTTGCAACACCTTACATTTGTAAAAAATTCATTAAATCCCAGCAGCATTGCAAGAACATCTCCTTTACATGCATTCAGTAAGTAGGCTACTTATAAGTTATTTAGATAAGCATTATTTCACATTTATCCAACATCGATTTTTGTTACTTCGTAAGCTACTGTATTAGCAACCAAAGGCAGTGTTTCGTCCTCATTAAAACTCGTAAGTTTGGTTTAGCTGCGTAACCATTGCAGTAGTCACTTGGGCTTGGCTATATAGGCCGAATGAAATTTCTTGTTTCTGCTGAACTAAACAAACAACGCGCTGGAAGAACGTCACCTTTACAGATGATCAATTTTTGTTATGGAAACTTTTTGCTGTTTAAATGTATGTTTATATACTGTAACCCCATAAAAAAATTTCGGAGGTGTTTTTACCGAATCAACTGCGCGTGCTTTAACTTTCTATGCCTCACAATATCCAGATTTTTCTCAAACTGCACGGTATGTTACGTTTATTGGAAACCTTTGAATAATTCTTTCATATCAAGACGTCTTTTAAAGGTAGATTGTTAAGGTTTATTTGTTTATTAGTCATTGTGCAGTCAGTTGTCATTAGACTTATTTGCCATTACTTTGAAACGATATGTTTTTTTTAGTTATTTTTTTTCACACTGGTTTACATCGCTGTGTGTAAAGGTACAATAATGTATAAATAGTTTAATTAAAAATATTTAATGCTGATCTTGCGGAGTTTACTATTGTGTTGAATAAGAATGAAAATTATTCACTATACCTCAGCTTGCATTTGACTCTGTTCAAAAGACGCTTATGTTAAGTTTAAAGAATATTAAAAAAAAAATGATAAAGAATAACGGCTCAAATACGATTTATAAACAACATCCATTTTGTAGACTATTCCTTAATTTATATTTTATAATTTTACAGGTCTTAAAAAAATGATTTGATTTGCCATCCTTTATGTGCTAGCAACGACGATTCAATTGGGCTTAAGTATGTGGAAGAAGCCAAGCACATTTTTGGAAACTGGAAGCAATCAGGGAATAGCGGTCTCACTTCTGAGACCTTTCTTGCATGCACTCAAAGTATCGGTGCAATTCCAGAACTCGTAAAGTACTTAAAATGGGAACATGGGATCGAATACGTCCTGCCAGGAAAAAAATTACTGTCTGATCCAATTGGAGGCCGCTTCGGTTCGTACAGACAGGTAAACGGAGGAAACTTTTATATAGCAGTAAGCAGTGTTGTGCGTTGACGGCGTTAATTTGACGGCGTCAAATGTCGGCGACAATTTTTTGTTGACGATGACGCAGATGCCGTAAAGATATTTTTCGATTGATGGAATAGGCGTTGCCGACAACTTTTTGCTTGTTTTTTTGCGTCAATCGTTAAGCGTCAATTATTTTTTGCAAGGTGAAAATATATACAAAAATTTTTCAATCGCTGACTCCAATGGCGCATTTTCATTTAAGAAAAAAAGTTACGAAAGCTACAGCATATAAAAACAGATTTCATGTCAAATAAACTACTTGCAAAAACACTATAAAGTTATAAATGGTTCCTCACGAATTCTTGCTTTGAAAATGCAGCTGCTTCCAATTGCTAAAAATGTTCTCAAGGATCACAACCTTGCTTTCTAAAAGATTTTAGAAAATCCACCTGCTGGAACTTAATTAAAAGCCGCAAAATCAAAGAAGCGCAGTTGAGGAACTTAACCGCAGTTGTTTTTATTAAGGGCACGATAGCAACTTTCTTTGTTTTCGCAGGATGTTGTTTGAACACACAAAAAAAAAAAAAAAAAAAGATACGCATGGTGCTTGAAAGTGTTCGAGTCCCAGCTCAGTTGGCAAATTCAATCAAACTAAAAATCACATAATTGTGGTCTGAGGAAAATGTTAGCAAAACAGAGACTCATAACACAGAAAATTATTATCAGAAAAATAAATTTTAATTTTTGTTATAGGGCAAATAGACTAGGCTACTAAATAAATGATTTTACAGTATAGTTAATTTTTATATTATTAAAACTACAAAAATAGTAATTGCAATTTCAATATAGTCTGTATAGATCACAATAGTAGGCTTCGACGATATCCAGCGCTATCCATAGTAAGTGTTAATGCAGACTCAAGTTCAGTCAAGGTTAGATTTTTTTAGCTAAAATTGATTTTTCCGTCAATGTCTTGAAATTAAAAGTTGCTTTATTTTCGTTGCCTTACATAATTGTTTTTACTGTTTACATCATCTAAAGTTGTCTTTTCCCGCCAATATTTCTTAGATCATAATTGTTTTATTTTTGCCTTACGGCAATGATATATCATCAAAAGTTAGTTTTTTCCCGCCAATACTTTGCAAACCAAAAGTTACTTTATTTTTTATTGCTTTACCTAATTCTTGCCAATAATGACATCATTTAAAGTTGCTTTTTCGTCCCGCTTCTCTTCATGTGTTATCTTAGTATGAATAGTTGGACCCTCGTGGGCCATTTTCAAATCAAACGCAAACGTCGATCTTGTTTGGGAGATTGTGAAGCGATTTCAGTTAGTAAGTGTTCGTGTGTTGTGTTAATTTTTGAATTTTTGTTTATTTCTGTTTTATAAGTAATATAGAAAACTATATTTATCCAAGGTGCGCGTATTTTCATCCAACTTCACCGCAATAGTAAGAATGTCGTTTGCTGAAAATACATGTACATTGTACACAACCAAATAAACTTTTTTGTCCAGTTGGCTGTTGTCAAAATTTGATAGCTTGCCAATTTAATTTTTTTCGAGTTGATCAAAAAATTGTCTCCTAATTCGTAACCCAGCGTAACCTCTTTATAAAAATATATTTCTTAAATTCAATGCTTTTTAAATTAGCGATAGGCCAGACTAAATTGACAAAAGGTTTTATAGCCTTCGATTAGGCTCCCTTCCACAGGGTTTCTAAAAATTGATATTTAATTTAATAAAAAATATCATAAACCCGTCTAAGAAGCTACCGAACTATCTTATAGAAACAATGTTTAATGGTTAGTAATTTATAGTTGTAGATTTAGCAATATCTCGGCATCTCCGAAAGCTGGTCGAGGTAATCGCTTGCCCTAAGTATAACGCCTCCGCCGTTGTCTAGCGAGCTAGGAAAATAAATAGAGATAAAAATAAATAAAAAATACGTAATAAGGATATATAAATTTACTCGCTATTACAGACATAGGCGACGGCATGAAGGACAAAAAGCGGCCGACGGATCTTTCTAAAATGACAATTGAGACGTGACCGTACAATCAAACTTTAAGAGACCCAGGCGTTTACGAAGAAAGAAAATATAGTTTCGATAGAGAGGTTATTTTTTTTATACCATCAAATTGCTATTGAAAGCAGCCATATTGGATTTAACATCTTTTTTAAATGATTTATTATTTACATATTAAAGAGAAAACAAAAAACAAAAAATTAAATGAATGTTTTCTGCCAACTTCAGCCCTCTTCAGGTTTTCATATTGAGTATAGTCTTCCTGACTTTATTTCGATTTAAATAGAGAAATTATTTGTTGACGCTGACAAAGCAATTTTATACACGACGAAGACAGATTTTTTCGGAACTGTAAACACATTAGCGGTAGTTAAACGAAGCAGAAAAAAAAACAAGTGGATTTTAAAGACTGCAAACACATTGGCGGTGAATGAAATTACTTGAGCAGATTTTTTAAAAATTTTTAGTAAAAATGATGTTCCATTGGCATATGATTGGCGATTTAAATTAGGATTGGACTCTCTTATTAAAAATATTACCACAATGATTCGATCGATTACCACAATACAGGCTAAATTCCCACCTTGGCTAGCTGTGCCACCCATCATCATTACGCAACCTAATCATGCACTGGTTATTTAATCGCTCAGTTTGTTTGATAATATCATTATAATGTTTTTTTTCTTTTTTACTTCTTATATCTTTATCTGATTAAGGTATTGCGGTCATGCTTTCTGCTGTCTTGTACTGTTGTCGATATACGTGTTATTTCGCCCTTAAACTTTTAATTTGTCACTTATCTTTTTTGTTGGCAACACGGTGGCGTAATTCTTCTTTGTCTTAACTGAATTAAGCACATGGCGAGGTGCTAGCTGAGATATGCTTGTGTTCTTTATGTATCAATTCTAATCTATTAATTGGGAAGATAATAACCGATATTCTATTTGCTAAATTAACTTTATATTTTAATATTATATTGTACTTGTTTCAGACTGTGAAGTATTAGTCTAAAACCGCCGGACCAGTTACGATAACTTTATTAAATTACAATATTGATATAAACTGTGTCGGGTAACCTCTTCTGTGCGAGAGAAGTTTTAGCTGGCTCCATACCCTCACGGTCGGTGTTCAAATAGGACGAGTATAGTATTCTTATTTCGTTTAACTTTTATTTAACCTTAACTAATCTCAATTTATAGTTTATAATAACCAACACGCGTCTGCTTCTCAACTAGTTATATTTCGAATAAAGCACATGTTTGCATAGCGTAGTCTCGTTGCGTGGCAATGTTATGTTGCCAATATAAAACATCACGAATAGAATAGCTCGCCACAATGCTCCCCCCAGCAATGCATCATCTCCGGTGATGTGATTGTTGTAACATAGTCTGTTGTTAAATGTGGCGGTGGTGCTACCATTCGGCCACTGCGTGTACGCAACATCTCGTCTTGTGTGTAGCGTTCGGGAGGAGTCTGTGGTATGGCAGACTTGTTAGTGTTGTTCGGATTTGGCAAGATGTATGCTGGCTTGAGACGGTCTACTGAAACTTTGTCTGATCGTCCGTTAATGTCCAACGTAAAATATTTGTCCGATGTGGCAATTATGCGAAATGGTCCTTCATAAGGGCGTTGTAAAGGTGAGCGATGACTGTCTACACGCACATAAACATATCCAGATTGTGCCAAATTGGGTGGAAGATGTTGTTGTGGTGTCGTGTGGTACATGGTTGGTGGTGGTATAGCAGAATGCATGGCATGCTGTAAGTCTCGCAAAAACTGAGAGGTAGGTTCACATTGTCGGTTGTTTTGAGTGTCGATGAATTCACCAGGTATTCTCAAACTTGATCCATATACCAACTCTGCCGGTGAACAATTTGGGTTTTCTCGCCATGCTACCCGCAAGCCAAGAAGTACAAATGGAAGATGATCCATCCAGTAAGGGTCAGTTGTTCGTGCTTTGAGTGCACTCTTTAGTTGTCGATGTAGTCTCTCTACCATGCCATTGGCCTGGGGATGATAAGCAGTTGTATTGTGTAGTTTGAGTCCTAAGAGTTTTCCAAGTTCTGACCATAGAGAAGAAGTGAATTGAGGCCCGCGGTCGGTCGTAATGTCTTCTGGAACACCAAAGCGAGAAATCCAGTGTCGGATGAGAGCTTTGACACAAGTGGAAGTTTTAGAGTCTGGTATTGGGATTGCTTCTGGCCAACGAGTGAAACGGTCAATAACAGTCAGCAAATAATTCATCCCTTCACTGGGGGAAAGCGGGCCCACTAAGTCGATATGAAGGCTGCGAAAGCGACCATTGGGAGTATTGCGTTGAACCAAGGGTGCTTTTGTATGTTTGTGTATTTTGGCTGACTGGCAGTTGTGGCAAGCTTTACACCAGCGTTTAATGTCTTTTTTAAGTCCATGCCAAACAAATCTCTCAGCGATGGCTCTCTGGGTTGGTTTGGGCCCACTATGTGATAATCCATGAATTGCATTGAATATTCGAAAAGTCCATTCTTGGGGAAGAATAGGTCGGGGTTTGCCAAGGGAGACATCACACAAAAGCGTTACATCATGATACTTCACGTCTTGGAGTTTAAGACTTGAAATAGCAGTTCTATATGCTTCTATTTCGGCTGATGACAGCTGATCAGCAGCCAGTTGCCTAAAGTCGATTAATGGTAGCGTAGCAGCATTAATACGAGATAGAGTATCTGCCACTTTGTTGTGTTTGCCTTTGATATACTGAATATCAGTTGAGAATTCAGCAATAAAAGACAAGTGGCGAGCTTGCCGTGGGGAACGTTCTGCGGTGTTTGTAAGTGCAAATACCAGTACTCGTACCAATGGCTTGTGATCGGTATAGATCAGTGTTTCCCAAACTTTTTCGGCCAGGCGCCCCCTAGGCTTCCAGATAAATTCCCAGCGCCCCCTTGATTTTCAGCTCGATTCCCAGCCCCTCTCTTCTTTTTTAAGTGAAAAGAATGTTCGACAGAGAATATTTATCTGTAATTTTGCTATTTTTCTACCAAATTTTTGGTGATCTCTAAAAAAAAAAAAAAGGTCTTCACTTTGATTTCAACTGTAATTTTGCTATTTTTCTCCCAAATTCATTGTGATCTCTAAAAAAATAAAGGTCTTTAACCTGAATCGATCTTGTATTGAATACTTTGGGAAACACTGCTGCAAGATCACCTATAAAAGGTTTTTGTTTCCTATCGCCCCCTTGTTCTCTTACCGCCCCCCAATCGCCCCCTTTCTTCTTACCGCCCCCCTAAATCTCGCCAACGCCCCCTGGGGGGCGGTAGCGCCCACTTTGGGAACCACTGGTATAGATGGTAAATGGTTTAGCCTCAACAAAATGTCGAAAGTGCCGAATTGCACTATATGCAGCAAGCAACTCACGATCAAAGGCGCTATAGTTTTTTTCAGCAGAAGAAAGTTTTCTCGAGTAAAATGCAAGTGGAACCCACTTGCCTTGCTGTAATTGTTCTAACTGCGCACCTATAGCCACATCTGAAGCATCCACTGTGATGCTTGTAGCTGCATCGGGTTTGGGATGATGAAGTAAAGTGGCTTGTGCTAGTGCCGATTTAGCTTTTTCGAATGCTGTTTGGCACTCTGGTGTCCAGGTGATGGCTTTGCCACATCCTGCTGAGGCTGCGTGTAACGGTGCAAGTTTGGGTGCAATGTCAGGCAAAAAACGGTGATAATAGTTAATCATGCCCAAAAAGCGCTGAAGAGTAGGGCGATTTTCTGGAGTTGGAAAGTTTCGTATGGTGTCAATTCGGCTGTTTAAAGGAAGAATGCCACTGGTAGTTACTAAATGACCAAGATATTCAAGTTCCGTTACCCCGAAAAGGCATTTTGTCTTGTTGATCACTAAACCATTATTGGCCAGTAGTTGGAATACTTGTTCTAAGTGTGTGAGATGTTGAGTTTTTGATTTGCTGGTCACAAGAATATCATCTAGATATACAAAGACAAATGGGAGTTGTTGAAAAATTCCGTCCATGAGCCGTTGAAAGGTCTGAGCTGCGTTTTTCAGACCAAATGGCATTCGAAGAAACTCCCACAGTCCGAAAGGGGTTGCAATTGCAGTTTTAGGGATGGAGTCAGTTGCCATAGAAATTTGGTAGTATCCTCGGACAAGATCTAATTTAGAAAAAATTTTGGAGCCCGCTAACTGACTGTTGAAATCCTGAATGTGGGGTAAGGGGTATCTGTCATCTACTGTAGCGGCATTGAGCTGTCGGTAGTCGCCACATGGCCTCCAACCTCCAGATGCTTTGGGCACGATATGTAGGGGAGATGACCAAGGCGAGTTGGAACGACGAACAATTCCAGCTTGCTCCAGTTTCTGGAATTCATCCTTAGCTACTGACAGTTTATCGGCCGGAAGACGACGAGGTCGTGAATGAGTGGGTGGAGATTCAGTAATGATATAATGTTCAACTCCATGTTTGTTCACCTGTGGTTCAAAATGGGGTGTCTGTATGTCTGGAAACTTTTGCAAGAGCTTTTCAAAGCTGTTTGAGGGAGCTAATGATAAACCTGAAAGGATGTTGGCATTCGGCTCTGACATTGTGGAGAAGGTGTCTCCATGATTAAAATCGATAAGGCGGCGGCCACGAAGATCGATTGCGACATTATGAGCGATGAAAAAATTCGCACCAAGAATAGGGCGTGTAACATCTGCTACATAAAAGTCTTGTTGGTAAGTGCGTCCTTTGCCAAGATTAAAGGTGAGGGTTCGTTGTCCCCATGTTTTGATCTTGGATCCATTGGCTGCTGTGAGAGTGCCAGAAGGAGCCCGGGTATGCTTGTCAGCTGCAGATGCTGGAAAGACGCTGACATCAGCTCCAGTGTCAACTAAAAAGGAAGTACCAGTGTGTCTATCCCACACTGACAGGGTGCTTGATCCAAAATCGCCGGCCGCCGTAGTTATCGACGACCGGCCTTTACGTTTCCCTGGGTTGTAAGATTGCTGTTGTGGGAAGACGCTGGGTCCAGTAGTTGCGCAAATTTGCATCCGGGACGACAGTTACGAGCCTCTGTTCCAAATCGTTGATGGTAAAAGCAAATAAACTGGGTGCTTGAAACTGGCCTTTGCAGCTTGGAAGTTACAGGTTGGCTTTTAAGTTTTGGTGCATGAACAGCAGCCGCCGTCGAATTTGTAGGTGTAAGTTGACTAGCCTCCATAATCCTATCAGCCGCATTAGCTAGCTCACTAATATCGTCAATTTCTTTTAATGCTAAAATGGCACGTACTTGGGTTGGGAGCTGAGCTAAGAAAAACGCTCGTCGTAAAGTGGCAGCATCGTTATTGAGAGATTCTAGGTGTCGCAGCAGCGCTGTAGGTTTCCTATCACCTAATCCCGAAATATTCAGTAGCTCAGCATCTTTTTGTGCTTGTGTTTTTCCAAATGCTGACAGCAGTGCCTTTTTAATTGTGTTGTATTTGTCTTGTTGTGGGGGATTAGTCAACACAGCCTTAATCTCAACAATTGCCCGGTTATCTAGCGCCGCAACTACATAATCAAACCTTGTCTGATCTTGTGTAATAGCCCTTGATCTCAGCTGTGCCTCGACGCGGATAAACCATACTTCTGGGTCATCTGGCCAAAACTCTGGTAGCTTCACTGAAACTGCCTGTACTTCGGGTGCCTGAGGTACGGTAGCTGTTGTCGCAGTAGCGTTGAGATTTGAAATCGCTTCAGCTAATTTTTGCAGCGTTTCGTTTTCCAGAGACATGACTAAGCTTAGTTACTGGTACTTATTGTCTAGGTTAAGGTTGATAACGCGCTGGTGAACGCCAGCGTATTCAATATAACGGGGTCACCAATATAGTATTCTTATTTCGTTTAACTTTTATTTAACCTTAACTAATCTCAATTTATAGTTTATAATAACCAACACGCGTCTGCTTCTCAACTAGTTATATTTCGAATAAAGCACATGTTCGCATAGCGTAGTCACGTTGCGTGGCAATGTTATGTTGCCAATATAAAACATCACGAATAGAATAGCTCGCCACACGAGAGAGAGAGAGAGAAAGATCTAGCGAGTCTCTGTGTCTCTTACGAGTATATCTTTCGATTGTCTGTCTGTGTGACAAATTGTGTGTGTGTCTCTCTCTCCGTTTTCATGTACTTTCACTTTCTAATTATCTTATGCATGTTTTAACGTCTGACGTTGTGCTGCTTCTTCCTTTTCTTGATCTTTTCAATATTTATAATTTTTGTGTTAAACTGTTTAATAATCATCGAGAATAAAAATGAATAAATGAATGATCTAAATTATATTAACAAAGAACGTAATTTTGCTGTTACTCCTAACCTCTGTGAATTTAATTCAGATATATTGTCTGCAGATGTAGGGAGCTATTCAAATGCACAGCACTGAATTTTGTGGAGAACCTTAAAAGAAAGGTCAATAATAGCGAATTGATAGCACATTGTAGTTTTTGTTTTAACTTATAATGTAAATATTTAGAAACTAGTCAATTGAAAATTCGTAGTTTTCTACATAAAATTATATCAATAGCCCATTGTTTGGGTGGCTGCTTTGTCTGGTGGCAGGCACAGGTGGATTGATAATTTTAGCGCAGGTACGAGTTGCCGTAAAATTGAGGACACCTTTATTCAGATAGAATGTACTGTACAAAGTCATTTTGGATCTTTCGTTACACCATGACCTTTTTAAACAGTCCTCACCTTGAAATTTGGTGAAAAAATGGGCGATTAGAAAGTGAAAGATTTTAGAGGAAGAATTTTATTTTTTCAAAATTCCAGAACTTTTTTAGTGGCAATAGATTTCTATCTTTATCATGACTAGCGCGTTTTTGCCCCCTGCCTCCCGAAAAATCGTTCTGCCCGGCGCATTTCGCAAGTGAATATGGAGTTTGTGACGTGGTGTAGAATTAATTGAATCTCAGGTCTATCATAATATTAGGCTATTACTTTTTGATGCCATTTTAAGAAAAAGTATACGTTCACTTTCATAAATAGTAGTTTTCAGTCAAATAATAATTTCATTGATAGTCTTGTAAACTTAAATGTTCTTTTTAAATCCCATTTTTATGGCTTTTATAAAAATCTGCTGTGTATCTAAATTATTCAGCCCATGTTGTACTGTAGATCCGTGAAATAGTATTTACTTCAATGCAACTTTTTTTCTTTTACTGTTGTGCTAAGTTGTTATTATTTGTGTTCTTTTTTCGTATGGGCTCTAAACCTGAAGGAAATAAATGAATAAAACAAGTGTAACAATCATTTTGTGACGCATTTATTTTGAAATTAAAGCACTTTATGACAATTCAAAAATTCCTAATTTTTCTGCCATAGTACATACATGTAATCTATGATTTTTTCGTAACAGTACTTTAATTTGTGGGATTGACGCTAATCTTGACGCTGACGCTGATGCCGCTAACATTTTTGAGCGTTATCGGCGTAAATGACGTCGATAAGAATTTGAAGAGGTGACGCTGACGCTAACGCCGTCAAGATTTTTTGTTGACGGGCACAGCACTGGTAGTAAGGCAGTTATTATTGGCAGAAAAAAAAATTCGTTGCTTAAGTATGTTGTAGCAGCAAACTTTATTATCAGCATCCAACATGCAAGTAGCTGAACTGACTGTCTTGGATTTCTCTTTAGAAAGCAGCACTGCAACTGATAATAATTCATGGCTGGTAGATTTTTTTCTTTCAATTTCTATTGACGATGATTTACCAAATCCAGATTTAATTATAATTTAGTATGTTAGCGGATATATTGTCTGCAGTGTCACACGCCGCAGAAAGTGTTCGTCATGCAAAAATTTGCTCATTGAATCCTCTGATGCTCCTGACATTCGATCTATCATTCCAGATGAACACAAAAAATATTTAAGATGGCAAATCGTGGTGGGCTTCTCCAGCAGAATATACTTTTGCTATTGCCACACTTGAAGCCAAATTCTATAATGCCATGCTGAACGGACAATCAAATATTATGCAGCGATTTTTGAAGCAAAGAAATCATCAACAAGTTTTTGTTGATGGTGTACGGTGTACGATTTGTTCGTACGACATGCTGCAGTGTTTGCTCTCAACGAGATGCGCCCAGCTGCACTCCAATTTTGAGCTCATTTCGAGATGTAAGTTATTTTAAATTGCTTTGCGAAATATGAACTGGAAAGGTTTAATGCGCTCTTTGGAAGTGCACCAGCACCCAAAACAATGTGTATTTTTAGGAAATTAACTTTTAAAGGCAGTGCTTACTTTTCTAAAAAATATTGATTGCGTGCAATAATTCTGCTCTCATTTTCTTCAAATTTGCTAAATTTTTAAATGTGCTGCTTTCTTGAGATTTTGGTTAGTGGAGGTTAGTTTTTGTCTATTACAAAAAAATTTATTAAAATTTGATTGAGCTGGGAATCCAACCCAGACATTTAACATCAAGAGTCTTAAAAATCAATTTAATAACACATTTATAATTGTGTTACAGTTTAAAATTACTAAAAGCTGAGAAATTATTTAAAAAAATTTTGCCCTACTGTTGTCCGGCTTGAAAATTAGTTATCAATCCCGTAAGTTGTACAATCCCTATTATTACTTTATCAATTGTACTGTATTTTTCATAATATTTATTGTTTGAAACTCTGTATAATCGCAATTTGACTTCCCGATTTTGTTGCGACGGTGTTCCGAGTTCCACGGTCAGCATTTGAAAATTATGTGTAGATTCAATCATGTTTGCTGCAAGTAGTGACGTGCTGTGCTGTGCCGTGCTGTTCGAGAAGGCGACAAAATTCTGTACGACGTGGCGAGTGCTATTCTTTATGCTTTACAATATGACCAATTAATTTGATTAATAAAATTGATTGATTCTATTTGATTAAGACTCTAAAATTATAATAAATAATAGAACGATTTAACTTGTTATACTGTGATTTCCAAAACAAAATTAGGGTTAGTTTTCCAAAATAAAACCCTAATTCTGACAAATATCTCCCGGCAATTCTAAATAATTTCTCCATCATTATAATGTTTTCTCCTTTGTCGGCAATTGCTTTAGATATCATGAAGCTTAGTTTTGTAACAAGTCAAACATAAAACACTTCTCGCTGCATGATCAACAGCTTTTTCAATTGTCCATTTTGTCAACTTGTAATTGCCCTCAATACATCAAATTCAACAGAATGTTTTGTGCTATATGTTACGGACAAATTGTTTAGGTTTTAGTTTTTACCGTATTGGAACCCCGTTCATTTTTTATAATTGTTTTTTGTCATGCTTGAGAGAACTTCGCGGCACGTTTGCTCATTTTAGTGCTTTGAGATCCTCCTTTTCCTTGTGGTGCTGTGTGAGAGTAGTACAAGAAATATTAATTTAAAAATTGCGTTGGCGTATGTGGTAGCTTATGCATTGGCGTGTACTTTGCATTTGTGTAACATATACGTTGAATCTCCTAACTGCTTGGTAGATGAACGCGATCTCGGAATTAAGGTGAGACTATTCTTATGTTAAAACCCACCACTATAGTGACGCTTAATATTGTACTCTTTCATTATTGCTTTAGTACTTTGATATTGTCTATCAAGCAAATTGTTTCTTCCTTATGTTGAAGAATGAAGTATTTTCGAACCTTGTTAAGCTTTCGTCTTTCATGTAGCTGGCGAGTGGCTAAGAGCGTCGTGATTTTGTAATCTAGATTCAAAAGATGAATGACAATGATAGAAGTAAAGAACCACACGTATTTATAGATAAAGTAAGTATTGCACAATAAAAAATTTCAACGGGAAAGCAATATTTTGGCATCTCCGAAATAAAATCGGGGAAATGAGCTCCATAAAATCCAAAAACAACTTCGTAAAAACTGAAAAATAGAATGTATTTCAACCGGACAGCAAATTGGCATCATTGCAAGCGTAAAATCACTTGACGTTTGCTCTAAATTTTAAATTTAGAAAACGATTTTTGGAGATTTAGGAAAATAAGAGCAAAGATAGGATGATGGTGAGATGGTTTATTCAGTTACTCAGCACAACTCATATTGATGAAAAAGATTATCTTGGATAATATAAAAACAAAAATTTATTTTAAGCACTAAACAAAATACAATAAATGCCATCACAACAAAATAAAAGCACATTTTTCACAGTACAAAGACCATAAAACTAAATGTAGTACGACATTGTTGCAGCAAAGTACAAAAATATAATTATCATTTTGCTGAAATAAGCGCTTAAAAATAATAGGCCTACTAGCAAAACAATGTACACAAACAAATGATAGTGCCAACTCGGTGAAAAAGTTATGAGATTGAAAACCTCAGATAAAAATTTCTTATCCAATAAAAAGGAACAAACTTGGATTATTTGCTAAAAACATAAAACAACTATTGCTTCTTGAAATAAATCCACAATAGATGTTCTTTTTGATTTCTCGGTGTCGATATTTTTTCCTGACATCTTTTCATTTGTTTCTCCTAAACCAATGGTTCCCGACCAAAGGTCTACGGACACTATGAAAAGATTGCAGGGTTCTGCAAGTGCACTGGAAGTTGGACAGAATTTAAAAAAATATTTGTAAAATATTAGACAGGTTCAGTCTTACAAATTTAGGGGTCGTAAGCTTTAGAATTTTTTGAAAAGGGTCCGCAACTAAAAAAGATTGGGAACCACTGTTCTAAACAAAAACATTGAAACTTTTAAATTCAACGCAAAGAATTTTTTCTAACACTTGAGCAGCGGCAAGAAACAAGAAACTAAGATCTCGGTTCTACATATTCAGGAAAAATTATAATTTAATTTTAGCCAAAGGGCATTTCGCATAAGTGACAAATTAAAGGTTTTATTGCTAATTTGGTTGCCTATAAGACACAATAGGTAGCAATTCATCAAAATGTGCAACATTACATTAAGATCGATAGGCGAAAGTGCAACAAATAAAAGCAGCTTTAACGAGACGATCTGTGCATCAAAGCGGACAGCAGTAAGCTTTCAGCTTTCGTAACAACGCGAAAAAACAAAAAAAATATATAACTGTACAGTACCATTTACTATTTTATTTTTATATCTATTTATTCTCCTGACTCTTGAAATCTCCGACGATATCCAACGAGTCAGAGGATAAATAGATGTAATGAAAATTCTACCAGACAAAATTACAAATCGAGTTCAGTTGAGTTCAATGTAATCAAACAAATCTGTAAAGAAAATTTTTGCAAATAAATTAACCTTGAAATTAACGAAGTGTAATTAAATTAATATTCAAACTAAAACAAGTTCACAAGTCATTCGGAAAAAAATTGTTGTACGTCAAAATGACACAAGTTAAAACAAATAGTTAAGATCAAGATTGAACCATAGTTCACTAAAGACAATTGTAACAGCAAATCACCAAACACGAAAAGCTTAAAAAGGTTTAGTTGCCTGCTAAAAACAAATAAATACCTACTTTGCCATTAAAAAAAACCTATCACTACATCAGCACAAACAGATATTTGGCGTATTATTTTGAATTGGTTTAACAAATAAACAGTTGCACAAAACAAAGAGTCATGTTATTTTGCTCGTCGTCGTATCGCTAGATTTCCTTTCTGTTTTAAGCGGAGTCACAATCGCGACCCCATTGAGGAATTCGTCGTAAAGTGCATTTCTTACGGGCATAACATAAATCACTCAGATAGACTGAGTATCGAACTCGCATGCTTCTGCTTGCAAGTTAGTGATATCACTCTGAGCTATTACTTCGTTAGTATGTACAAAGAAAATTTTTACATAAACTATATTATGATATTTTACTTTAAGATATCTACAAAATTTTGTGCAATTATTCTTATTTCGGTCTACAGTTGATTGCAGTTTTTAAAACAATGATTTTTATAATTCAGCTAATGCACAATGCACATTAAAACAATATTTAAAGAAGTGTCCTTTAAGTTCAATGCTAGCTAGCCTTTGGTTTGCTAGTATTTCGCTAACGTTACAAAATTATTTTTGATAAAAAAATTTTGAAAGCAATGTGATTACATAACTAATATTTGCAATCAAAGTATTGAACAAGGCAAAATTAAATCAAAATAATTAAATAAAAATACCGATAAAAAAGAATCCTATTAAAAAATTTGGGTATGTTCACAAAATTGCTTTTGGTACCACAAATCTAACCTTGGTTAACCAAGAACAGTAATTAATTAAACTATAAAAATTATTATCTATTTCTTTATATTTGAAGCGG